>CM076677.1:0-690937 GCA_038501925.1 Xenopus petersii | reverse complement strand
TGTAACTGGGGCACTGAGTCCATCCCCACATACACCTGTAACTGGGACACTGAGTCCCATCCCTCACATACACCTGTAACTGGGGCACTGAGTCCATCCCACATACACCTGTAACTGGGACACTGAGTCCATCCCACATACACCTGTAAGTGGGGCACTGAGTCCATCCCACATACACCTGTAACTGGGGCACCGAGTCCAGAGTCCATCCCACATACACCTGTAACTGGGACACTGAGTCCATCCCACATACACCTGTAACTGGGGACACTGAGTCCATCCCACATACACCTGTAACTGGGGCACTGAGTCCATCCCACATACACCTGTAACTGGGGACACTGAGTCCATCCCACATACACCTGTAACTGGGGCACTGAGTCCATCCCACATACACCTGTAACTGGGGCACTGAGTCCATCCCACATACACCTGTAACTGGGGCACGTCGAGTCCATCCCACATACACCTGTAACTGGGACACTGAGTCCATCCCACATACACCTGTAACTGGGACACTGAGTCCATCCCACATACACCTGTAACTGGGGCACTGAGTCCATCCCACATACACCTGTAACTGGGGCACTGAGTCCATCCCACATACACCTGTAACTGGGGCACTGAGTCCATCCCACATACACCTGTAACTGGGGACACTGAGTCCATCCCACATACACCTGTAACTGGGGACACTGAGTCCATCCCACATACACCTGTAACTGGGACACTGAGTCCATCCCACATACACCTGTAACTGGGGCACTGAGTCCATCCCACATACACCTGTAACTGGGGCACTGAGTCCATCCCACATACACCTGTAACTGGGGCACTGAGTCCATCCCACATACACCTGTAACTGGGGCACCTGAGTCCAGGTCCATCCACATACACCTGTAACTGGGACACTGAGTCCATCCCACATACACCTGTAACTGGGGCACTGAGTCCATCCCACATACACCTGTAACTGGGACACTGAGTCCATCCCACATACACCTGTAACTGGGACACTGAGTCCATCCCACATACACCTGTAACTGGGACACTGAGTCCATCCCACATACACCTGTAACTGGGGCACTGAGTCCATCCCACATACACCTGTAACTGGGGCACTGAGTCCATCCCACATACACCTGTAACTGGGACACTGAGTCCATCCCACATACACCTGTAACTGGGACACTGAGTCCATCCCACATACACCTGTAACTGGGACACTGAGTCCATCCCACATACACCTGTAACTGGGGCACTGAGTCCATCCCACATACACCTGTAACTGGGACACTGAGTCCATCCCACATACACCTGTAACTGGGGAACTGAGTCCATCCCACATACACCTGTAACTGGGGCACTGAGTCCATCCCACATACACCTGTAACTGGGAACTGAGCCATCCCACATACACCTGTAACTGGGGCACTGAGTCCATCCCACATACACCTGTAACTGGGGCACTGAGTCCATCCCACATACACCTGTAACTGGGGCACTGAGTCCATCCCACATACACCTGTAACTGGGACACTGAGTCCATCCCACATACACCTGTAACTGGGACACTGAGTCCATCCCACATACACCTGTAACTGGGGCACTGAGTCCATCCCACATACACCTGTAACTGGGACACTGAGTCCATCCCACATACACCTGTAAGTGGGGCACTGAGTCCATCCCACATACACCTGTAACTGGGGCACCGAGTCCAGAGTCCATCCCACATACACCTGTAACTGGGACACTGAGTCCATCCCACATACACCTGTAACTGGGGCACTGAGTCCATCCCACATACACCTGTAACTGGGACACTGAGTCCATCCCACATACACCTGTAACTGGGACACTGAGTCCATCCCACATACACCTGTAACTGGGACACTGAGTCCATCCCACATACACCTTTAACTGGGGCACTGAGTCCATCCCACATACACCTGTAACTGGGACACTGAGTCCATCCCACATACACCTGTAACTGGGACACTGAGTCCATCCCACATACACCTGTAACTGGGACACTGAGTCCATCCCACATACACCTGTAACTGGGACACTGAGTCCATCCCCCATACACCTGTAACTGGGGAACTGAGTCCATCCCACATACACCTGTAACTGGGGCACTGAGTCCATCCCACATACACCTGTAACTGGGACACTGAGTCCATCCCACATACACCTGTAACTGGGACACTGAGTCCATCCCACATACACCTGTAACTGGGACACTGAGTCCATCCCACATACACCTGTAACTGGGACACTGAGTCCATCCCACATACACCTGTAACTGGGGCACTGAGTCCATCCCACATACACCTGTAACTGGGGCACTGAGTCCATCCCACATACACCTGTAACTGGGACACTGAGTCCATCCCACATACACCTGTATGTGCAGAGCAGGGAATGCATGTGAGTATGTGCAGAGCAGGGAATTCAGGTGAGTATGTGCAGAGCAGGGAATGCAGGTGAGTATGTGTAGAGCAGGGAATGCAGGTGAGTATGTGCAGAAATAGTGCAGGGAATGCAGGTGAGTATGTGCAGAGCAGGGAGTGCAGGTGAGTATGTGCAGAAATAGTGCAGGGAATGCAGGTGAGTATTTGCAGAGCAGGGAATGCAGGTGAGTATTTGCAGAGCAGTGATAGTAAGCGAGTGAGATGCCTTGGGACGTAGCATTAAGTTGCATAGGTAGAAGTGCATTGACAACTCCCTGCAGGGTGAGGGCGGCACATGCTGGTGACTGTGAGGAGATCATGCACATGATTCAAATACTGTGTGTGGATGTTGTGCAACTGTAGCAGAGCTATAACATGTGGCTGAGGTGAGTGGCTCTGGGTGGCCTTTATTAGCCTCTGTTTCTCTTCTTCCATCCACTCGACTTTTCCCAAGGTCTGTTTCCTTCAGTTCTTTTATGGTCTCTTCCCCCAGATGTGCCTCTGGGCTACTGTCACCTTCACGTCCTTGATTGGAACAGCCTGGCCATATGTTACTAGCCTTCCCGAGGGGCCAAGGACCTGTCCCAAGCCGCAGGTTGTTCTGACTCCTGCCAGATGATCTCCACCCATCTTGACAAAGGGATCCATCTTCACCTCCAAACCTGTTGGACCTCTGAACTCTAAATGTGGCCTTCCTCTGTGTGGCCTCTGATGACCACTCTGTCCATTGACCTGCTGCTCTGGAGGCTCCTGCTGGTAGACCCATGAACTCTTCCCATGGCCATCGTGATACTCACATAGCTCTCCTTACCCACCAGCCGCACTCTCTGTGTGTGAGCTCCCATGTCTAGACCAGTTGTCCCTCAGCACAAGAGTAAATGAATTCAATTCTAATGGGTCCCAGAACATGATTCCTGTAGGCTTATATGGTCCAGGCCCCATAGGGGGTTTAGTCCCCCAACCACCTTCCCTCTCAGTCTATTCTGCCTTTTCACTTGTCCTTCTCTTCAGAACTGGGGTGTATGGTTCTGAGGTTGGTTTTGAGGTACCACAAACAGTTAAGTTGCACATTTGCACTGCAAACCATGGTCCAATCAACTTCCATGCTCATTGTACCCCCACTGTTACTGGGGCCTCGGGGTCAGGCTGGAGCAGAAGGTGGGACACCCTTAAGGCAGATCCTTGGTCATTATTGGTCAGGTGATCCCCAGATGCCCAGACATGGGACCTGGGTGTTTATTCTTCCATCTCCCACCCCTGCCCACCATCATTATTATTATTAACTTACCCATCTGAATGGGGGGCACTAGACTATGAAATATCTGGGGCTCAGCTGAGCCAATCAGAACTAAAGAAATGGAACTAGACCTTATTTCAATAGCAAATTGCACCAGTGAAGGGGGGGGGGGCAAAGTTGTACTTTCTGCTGTATGTACAATAATATACGACCAATCGTATCTGCCCTCCTCCCACGTCTCATTCCCAACCCAAGGGGGTAAATAAGCACTTGGCCCTCCCATTGCTGCTGTAACTGCCCACGGTGCTTCTCACTCCACGTTGGAACATTGGAGCAGGGAGTTGTTTACATTCAGGAACCCCCCGAGGTGCAGGATCAGATGTCTCCCCCCAGCTGAGTATGTGGGAGCCCCGGGGGTTTGTACAGGGGGGGGGTTGTACATTTCACACCAGGGTTTATTGACATGAGCCGGAATCCTAAAGTGTAAATCCGGGAGGGGGCTGGATAATGTAGCCGACTCCCCCCTATAATAAGAGTTGTGCAGGGTTGCAGGGAGTGGCAGGTACAATGACAACTCCCTGCAGGGTGAGAGCGGCACATGTGGGGGACTGTGAGGAGATCATGAGAATGATTCAGGTACTGCAAGGGGGGTCACGGGGGGGTAGCACCAGCCCCATGTACTTGCCCTGGGGGGGGGGGGGACATAGATAAAGAGGATTTACATCCTTATAATCTAAGGTCCCTATCACACTAACATCAGTCCCTGCCCCAGTGAGCTTACAATCTAAAATCTCTATCACATTCCCATCAGTCCCTGCCCCGCTGAGCTTACAATCTAAGGTACCTATCACATTCCCATCAGTCCCTGCCCCAGTGATCTTACAATCTAAGGTCTCTATCACACTAACATCAGTCCTTGCCCATTGAGCTTGCAATCTAAGTCTCTATTACATTCGCATTAGTCCCTGCCCCAGTGAGCTTACAATCTAAGTTACGAATCACAGTCACACACACCAGAGCAAGTTTTAAATACACATTCCTTGCAGATAGTTCTCTAACTGGAACTGAAACTTGGACCCCAGCGCTGCAAAATTGCTGCCTATAATAATAATAATAATAATCCCTGTGCTAAAGGAGAGATATGCTGCCACATTGCTACACACACATACCCCCAGTGTATTAGTACTTGTGTCTGTACCTGTTTGTATATATATGTGTTTATATACCTGTGTGTCTGTACCTGTGTGTCTGTACCTGTGTATATGTGCCTGTGTATTTCAGGAACTGGCGCAATATGAGGAAAGACTAAATGAAATGGAGAACTCAGTAGAAGGTGAGAGATATTATATAGAGATATTATATAGAGATATTATAAAGAGATATTATAAAGAGATATTATATAGAGATATTATATAGAGATATTATAAAGAGATATTATATAGAGATATTATAAAGATATATTATATAGAGATATTATATAGAGATATTATATAGAGATATTATAAAGAGATATTATACAGAGATATTATACAGAGATATTATACAGAGATATTATAAAGAGATATTATACAGAGATATTATAAAGAGATATTATAAAGAGATATTATAAAGAGATATTATATAGAGATATTATAAAGAGATATTATATAGAGATATTATAAAGATATATTATATAGAGATATTATATAGAGATATTATATAGAGATATTATAAAGAGATATTATACAGAGATATTATACAGAGATATTATACAGAGATATTATAAAGAGATATTATACAGAGATATTATACAGAGATATTATACAAAGATATTATAAAGAGATATTATACAGAGATATTATACAGAGATATTATAAAGAGATATTATACAGAGATATTATACAGAGATATTATACAGAGATATTATACAGAGATATAATACAGACATATTATACAGAGATATTATACAGAGATATTATACAGAGATATTATACAGACATATTATACAGAGATATTATACAGAGATATTATACAGAGATATTATACAGAGATATTATAAAGGGATATTATAAAGAGATATTATACAGAGATATTATAAAGAGATATTATACAGAGATATTATACAGAGATATTATACAGAGATATTATAAAGAGATATTATACAGAGATATTATATAGAGATATTATATAAATGTACAGACAGTGTCAGACTGACCTGCCGGGGTGGTGGGATTTTCCCAGAGGGCATTGCGGCTGCTGCACATTAATTGCTGCCTTTTCAAGGTGCTTCCTGTATTTGCAGCATGAGAGTAAAGAGTTAATTTAGGAATCTGTGTTGGGGGCAGGGAAATGACACAGATAAGTAGGGGAATCCAGGGGGGCTGCTCATTCTATACGGCTGTTGGGGGGCACAGTGTAAATGGGGGTGAAAGAGCAAATACCCTTACAGGGTGTAGGGGCCTGAAAACAGACAGAGACAACAAAATCCGTGACTTTGCTTTCAGGTTGCCGGGGGCACTGACCCTAGTAACCACAACTCAAGTGAACATGGCCCCTGAGCACCTATAGAAAGTTACTGAGCATGTGCAGAGCCACAGACATAGGGAGGGGGAGGGGCCACATCAGAACAGCACTGGGAATACAGGCTGGTACCATAAGCTGTATGGGTAACGGACACAATGAGGTTCCCTCCCATTAACCCCTCACTCTCCGTGTACTGACCCTTCTCTCCTGTACCCCCCCAGCTCTGAGGCAAGATGGTTTTATGGAGGCCCCTTTCTTCTCCTGTTTGGTGGCAGAACTGCTGGAGGGAGAAGGGACAGGTAAGTGGGCACAGCAGCTCAGGGCATCAGCATGAACATGGGGTTGTTGGGGGGCAGCATAAAGGGAATGGGGTGAGTGGGTGCTGAGCAGCTAATTTCATGTTCCGTATTCCAGGCCCCACACTGGTGGGATACTCCATATTCTTCCGCAAGTACAGCTCCTACACTGGCCGGGCCCTCTTCATGGACGATCTGTTTGTCAGGCGCCACTACAGGGGTAAGTACATTATATACCCCCCATCTACCCACTGTATATCCACTCATACCCCCAGTACCTACTGTATATCCACTCATACTCCTCCCTGTACCTACGGTATATCCACTGATACCCCCAGTACCTACTGTATATAGACTCATACCCCTCCTTGTACCTACTGTATATCCACTGATACCCCTCCCTGTACCTACTGTATATCCACTGATACCCCTCCCTGTACCTACTGTATATCCACTGATACCCCTCCCTGTACCTACTGTATATCCACTGATACCCCTCCCTTTACCTACTGTATAGAGTGTATGAAGCCTCAGATAAAACTGGCCTATATATATAATATAGAATATAAATAAATGTGTAACATACAGAAGTGAATGGGGCAGTTCATACACAATTGCAGTTCTTTTAGTAATTAGATAATCACTGTATTTCCTGCTTTAGTGTTTTCTGTGCAAATAAATCATTGAGTGAATCTTCTGTATTACAGGCAAAGGGATTGGTTCCCAGCTCCTCGCATCTGTAGCACAGGTGAGCGCCCCCTAGTGGAGCCTTCTGATTATTTACATAAATATCTGAGCCCCTCTTCCTCCAGCTTTCTCTCATCTCCCCCCACTCATTCATTCACTTCCATTATGTGTTGTCTTACCAACCCCCCTTTACAAAGAAATGATAATGTCCCATATAGAATATATAGTACAGTGTTGTGCTCCACCGCTCTATAGATCTATATTACTGAAATACAGAAAGTACAGAGAAGAGCGACTGAGCTGATAAAGGGAATGGAAAGGATCAGTTATGGGGAAAGACAAGTTGGGATTGTTACACTGGAGAAGAGACAGTTAAGGAGGATATGATCACTATATATAAATATATAAGGGGGATATGATCACTATATATAAATATATAAGGGGATATGATCACTATATATAAATATATAAGGAGATATGATCACTATATATAAATATATAAGGGGGATATGATCACTATATATAAATATATAAGGGGATATGATCACTATATATAAATATATAAGGAGATATGATCACTATATATAAATATATAAGGGGATACGATCACTATATATAAATATAAAAGGCGATATATAAATATATAAGGGGGTTATGATCACTATATATAAATATATAAGGGGATACGATCACTATATATAAATATAAAAGGCAATATATAAATATATAAGGGGGTTATGATCACTATATATAAATATATAAGGGGATACGATCACTATATATAAATATATAAGGGGATATGATCACTATATATAAATATATAAGGGGGATATGATCACTATATATAAATATATAAGAGGGATATGATCACTATTTATAAATATATAAGGGGGATATGATCACTATATATAAATATATAAGGGGGATATGATCACTATATATAAATATATAAGGGGATATGATCAGTATATATAAATATATAAGGGGATATGATCACTATATATAAATATATAAGGGGGATATGATCAGTATATATAAATATATAAGGGGATATGATCAGTATATATAAATATATAAGGGGATATGATCACTATATATAAATATATAAGGGGGATATGATCACTATATATAAATATATAAGGGGATATGATCACTATATATAAATATATAAGGGGATATGATCAGTATATATAAATATATAAGGGGATATGATCACTATATATAAATATATAAGGGGGATATGATCACTATATATAAATATATAAGAGGGATATGATCACTATTTATAAATATATAAGGGGGATATGATCACTATATATAAATATATAAGGGGGATATGATCACTATATATAAATATATAAGGGGGATATGATCACTATATATAAATATATAAGGGGATATGATCAGTATATATAAATATATAAGGGGATATGATCACTATATATAAATATATAAGGGGGATATGATCACTATATATAAATATATAAGGGGATATGATCACTATATATAAATATATAAGGGGATATGATCACTATATATAAATATATAAGGGGGATATGATCACTATATAAAAATAAATAAGGGAGATATGATCACTATATATAAATATATAAGGGGATATGATCACTATATAAAAATAAATAAGGGGGATATGATCACTATATATAAATATAATATTGTTTACATTGGAGATACCCAAGGACTGACATTGGTATAGCAGGGGTAGGACAGACTGGAGGAGGTTTCAGACTTGTGCAGGTGGAATTGATAGTCAATATCCAAATTCATCTCTTTTTCTCCCTCACTCAAGGAGTGTCTGTTACTCGGCTGTCCTGAACTTCAGTTCCACGTCCTTGTGAGGAACACGCCGGCCATCAAGTTCTACTTCTCCCGAGGGGCCAAGGGCCTTTATACGAATGAAAAATTCCATCTGTTACGATTCCAGACTAATGATCTGCAGCGAATGGTTTTGTCTTTGGAAGAGCCTGGGTCTCTGCAGTGTGGGGTGTAGGTGCACATCACCCCTCAAACCATTGGACAGTTCATTACTCCTTCAGCCAAATGTTCTTTGGTATTTTCTGAAAATGACAATTAGGAATGTTAGTGAAACGCCTAAATGTTAATTAGGAAATGTAATTAGTTACATAGGAAGGACATTGGCCAAAGGTGGTGCAATCTAATCTCTCTGCGCCCAGTTTGGGATAAATGTTAAATAGGGGTCAAGTCTCCATGAAAAAGCTTGCATGTTGTCTTCCAATGGCCCTTGTAGAAAGGTCTCATATTGACTGAACATATGGAGGTCAAATAAACCAAATCTGTTCCTCCATCACTTTTGCATGCTTTTCGCTAATAGCACCCCTTTTCTCTGCCAAGACCTAGGCACAGGGTCAGGCACTAGGAGCAGATGTAAATGTGAGGTCCCAAAATCCTGAGCCCTTCCATCCAACCTCAAAACTTCCACTGTGCCAACTTCAGTTCGTTGACTTCTTTGGCCAAGCTGGTTCCTTTGCCATTTGTAGATGAACATTAAAGGGGAACCATGAATGAAAAGAAAAATTTAATGCTATGTCTCATGAAAATCATAAGAGCAAACGCTGTAATAGTAGAGGTCCAACAAATGATATGGAGTTATTTGCCATATACCCCCCCTTCCACAAATCCTGCCCAACTCACACACCTCACCAGAGATTCCATCAAACAAGTCCAATGATATGCCACTGTTCTCGGGGGAACAAATAGGGGCTGTGTCTCTTTTAGGGACCCGGCCTGGTGGTGAGATCCTAATACTAGGGAATGGTCCTTCCACCATTGGGTATTGTTGCCATGGAAGTGGTACAGGAAGCCATTGGTTGAAATTCATTTGCCAAGAAGATAGGGAAGGGAAGAAGAACCCAAATAATGTAGGAGACATCTAGGGTGGGGTTTGCTTAATACAGTTAAACCTAAAAGTATTTAGAGGAAGGGGATGATGAGCTGCACAAGAGGTTGTGGAAAGGTAAAGAAGAATAAGGATGGAGAAATGTCCCTTAGATGATCCTTGGCATCTGATGTCAGGACAGTCTCAGTAGAGAGGTGCAGGTGAGAGGTGGAGAATCAGGTGTAAGGTCAGCAGTTACCTGTTACGCACGCAGTGGATAGAAGAGGCAAAGTGAGTGAAAATGAAGAGTAACATGCGGAAGTCCCCGTTCTGTCCCCAGCTCTACATACTGAATAGGAAACAGGTTACCTTCATCAGAGGTGAGATCTTTCCAGCCCTACTGGAGCATGTTCCTGCTAATCCTAGACTGTCACCCACTTAGTTTCAATCTCTTGTGTTTTCTTCAGGGCTTCTTATACTAATGGCATGACCAGGGCCTAAGTACCTTATGGTGGCCCCATGATTTACTGTATAATCCAGCTGGCCACTCTAGAATCCCAGTATACCCACACCACATACCTCAACATACTCACACCACATGCCTCAACATAATCATACATCTCAACATACCCTCACCGTGTTTATCCACACAGACCTGATATATTCCCACCTGAAGAGTCCATGTTGAGGCCCCAATGGACAATGTTTCGTAACCCTCTCTTTTCATACATACACGTTACCCCTGGGGGGGTAGTTGCTTCAAGTCTAGAGCACTGCTACATGTGACTCCCTAACCTTAGCTGGGCCCTCACAGAAGTACCCTCACAGAAGTAGTGGAGGATAGGTCTCTAGGCTGAATTACAACTTTCAAAACATTGATTTGCTCAAAGAGAATTGGGCTCCCTTCTTTTGTACATTTGTGGTGCAATATCACATTATTCATGGAGTTCCCAATGGACATTATTTCTCAGATTCCTGCTCCCAGAATACCAGATTTCTCAAAGGATGTGCCAATGGATTACACGACTGACTTCAGTCCCTTCAGCCTGGTGAGTAGCACCTAGTGGACTGCCTTAGGGCTGCAGCGTCCAAACCTCTAAAGAATGAAGTCCAATGGGGGAGAACCATGTTCTCCATCCCCTTAGACTAGGGAACAGGAACTGCCCTAACACTGGGCCTATGTGAACACTTATCTCCCCCAGATATGGGTAGGGATACTTAACACCTTCACATGCCCCACATTTATTTCTAGATATTAGTAATGGTTCCACCTTTCTTCTCCAGACAATTCTTTTTTAGCCAGTAGAGGAAATGTCACGGTCGGCACCCAACACCAGAACAAACACCAGGCACCCTGGTCTCGGCTCGTGCTTCACCAGTAGTGTGACTGCCTTTGGGCCTCGGGAGGAGCCCTCAGCTTACTTGGATGCCACCTGGACTTAAATAAAGGAACAGTAACACTAAAAAATTTTTTATTAAAATATCCATTTCCTCCCCACTAATAATAGATCTACCCTGCATAAAGTTTATTAATATCAATGCTTTATTAAAAAAATACTGTTTGAAAACACTGGTTCCTGTCTACTGCAAAACGGCGATATGGCGACTCACTCTGCAGATCTGCGCTCCACACCTTCCCCCTAACCCGACGTCTGCCTAAACCGGAAGCTAGGCAGGAAGACTACTTCCAACTGAAAATGTTCAGCAGCACTAAGGGCAGAAAACACATTCTGTTTCCACCAATTTACAAGCTTTCTCTATGTAGCCCATTCTTACACAGCATACAAGCCTTATTTTGCGGGAAGTGGCAGAGATCCCCTCTTTTCCCCAGCTTACCCCGTAGTGGCAGGACTGCGGGAACACTGAGCGCTGCCCCAGTGGTCTTTCCTATGGTAGCAGGCAGCTGATGACAAGTCCGTGGTACCTGAGGAAAAAAAGGTCGGCACATCAGTGACTTTGTTCCAGAAAAAAGCGGAACCGGAGCCGGCCATTGTCCCACAACCTGCAGCCACTGTTCGAAACACTTCAACATCCTCAGTGGCCAAACATGCTGGAACAAAGTCACTCACGAGGCAGGTGAGTAAAATAGAGGCAGACTGCACATGGAGGCTGGATCGCGGCTGTGAGTCTCTGCATTCTCTCTCGCCGGGTCCGGTTCCGCTTTTTTCTTCTGAGCCGTGTGGCTGGATTCTGGCAATTGGAAGGCTGCGGACCGGCGTTCTCTGTTTAGCGACGACTCCCGGCTCTGTTGGTCTCTGCTGCCAGGGGCTTTGAGAGGCTCTTGTCTGGGCTCGGGTGCGGTGCCGACCTTTTTTTCCTCAGGTACCACGGACTTGTCATCAGCTGCCTGCTACCATAGGAAAGAGCACTGGGGCAGCGCTCAGTGTTCCCGCAGTCCTGCCACTACGGGGTAAGCTGGGGAAAAGAGGGGATCTCTGCCACT
Source organism: Xenopus petersii (assembly GCA_038501925.1). NCBI lineage: Eukaryota > Metazoa > Chordata > Amphibia > Anura > Pipidae > Xenopus > Xenopus petersii. The sequence continues at coordinate 678,459 of CM076677.1, read as the reverse complement.
TCCCGCAAAATAAGGCTTGTATGCTGTGTAAGAATGGGCTACATAGAGAAAGCTTGTAAATTGGTGGAAACAGAATGTGTTTTCTGCCCTTAGTGCTGCTGAACATTTTCAGTTGGAAGTAGTCTTCCTGCCTAGCTTCCGGTTTAGGCAGACGTCGGGTTAGGGGGAAGGTGTGGAGTGCAGATCTGCAGAGTGAGTCGCCATATCGCCGTTTTGCAGTAGACAGGAACCAGTGTTTTCAAACAGTATTTTTTTAATAAAGCATTGATATTAATAAACTTGCAGGGTAGATCTATTATTAGTGGGGAGGAAATGGATATTTTAATAAAAAATTTTTTAGTGTTACTGTTCCTTAAACGAGAGGTGCAAGATGAGGGTTCTGGATAGGCAGAGGGGCACGACAGTAAAGCAAAGTCTTTTGGACAGAAGATCGTAGTACAAGGCGTTTAGGCAAAAGAGTCAGAACAGGCCGGGTCGAGGCAGGCAGAGAATAAACGTTATCAGGCAGGCAAGGGTCAAACCAGGAAGTCAATCAGAGGGTTAATCAGAAGAGGTAGTCGGTAATCAGGCAAGGGTCAAATCCAGAAGTCAGAATAGTCAAAATAGCCAGGCAGGGGTCAAAACAGGAATCAAACAGGTTCAGAATATAGCACAAGGCTCAGAAGCACCAGGAAACAATATCCTATCACGGGCAAGGTCCCACAGCCCTGATGGGCTTTAAATAGTGTTTGAATTGCGCGCTGAGCGCGCCTGCACCTTTAAATTACCCAAGAGCATGCCGCGCGCGCCTTAAGACGCCGGCACCTGCGGCCTAACAGAAGCTGTTTGTTGTGGCGGGCGTCCCCACCGAGGGGGCGGCAAGCGTCCCTGCCGTCCCCCCACTAGACCACCAGGTAAGTTCCTTACAGGAAAGCTGTCCTGGGGAACATAAATAGTCATTGTCCACTCATGGTAAGTCTCCTTGGGTCTAATGAATATAGTTAGTGCACAGAAGAGCTGGTTTTCTCCAGGAACAGTTGGGTGTAGGTCCAGATTGTGCTTCTCTACATAAACCTGCTCTGTAGGAGGCTCAAAAGAAGCATGGCAACCAGACAGTTCATAGTCATACAACCAGACAGTGTTGTTCTCAGAAATCATTTAATTGCCCTGTCAGGTTCTGTCGTAATTTGTTGCCATGGCTCTTCTGGTTGGACAATCTGGACCATTGTGTCTTTTGAATACAATGACCTTCTCAAATGACTATAAATATTTTCACAGAGGTGGGGACTTGAGAACAGTGAGTCTTGCTCCAGTCTCTGCTGGCATAGGGGCTTCAGGTAATACTCAAGTTCATTGCTTGGAGCATCCACTACTGTTGTGTACCCTAGAATGTCCCACTATGCAGTGTGCTCTGTTCTGTCCTTCTTTATTGGGACACATCTGTCTCTTCTCTATTAATAACCCCGGTGGCAAGCTCCATGGCTACAGCAGGAAGGTGTTTCCTAGTCTCCATGCAAACGTAATCTAAGCAGAGAATTAAATCCACAAGAGGCTGACCCCCCCTCTCCAGTAGCTGCCCATAGCGGGGAAACTGGTTGGGGCACATTCCTACCACTGACACTAAAATACTAAAATTGCCCTGGTCTCGCTCACATCAAGTTGACAGAGCAAGAGAGAGGTGAGTGATGGTTTCCTCAGTGGAGATTAGAGGTGGGTAGAGTAGGGGCAGAGAGCAGTGGAAGTGATGAGCACAGAGGGGTTTTCAGAAGATGATTGGGGCAGTGGGCAGGGAATGAATGATGGGCACAGAGAGGTAACAAGTCTCTAACAATGGCATTGGCTGCTGGAGTTCATTTTGGCATCACCTAATTGACATCCAGAGATTTGGAAATAACTTTTTGACAAAAACACAGTTTAGGAGCAGAAATAATGGTTAAGAATTTCTCACTCCCCCCCCCCCCCGGTCCATTACCTTAAAAACCTTGTGGTACAATCTCTCTCCTCAGGGGCATGAGTAGCTAATACTGCAATGTCTCATTGTGCAGCTCTTAAAAGGGGCAATAATATTACAGACCTTTGCTTCCTCAAGAGGTAGATTGGGATCTTCTATGTTACTTCATCAGCAGCCTGATAATTAGCTTGAAGGGATAGCTCTTCAGAAATATAAAACCCACATCTGGTCCTCCAGAACTCTGTATCAGTCAGTATATGGATGAAGGATTTACGGGTCCTTTTAGAGTGGCAGTATCTGCATCCTAGAAGAAGGCATGGCTCCTGCCCACTCTAGCCCCAGGTTTGTAATAAAGCAACACTAATGGAGGCTTAGGGCACACTGCACATTGTGAGGAACCACTGCAAATAAACTATCATCCTTTCCAGGGGGAACCCAACCTTCTGGATGATTGTGACCATTAGATTATTAGACCATCCTCTTATAATACACAAATGCCCAACATGGCACCACTTACTCACTGGAGTTCAGCAGAAACTTGTGATTTTTTTTTGGGAGCCAACTTTCAGCCTCAACGTTCTCTTGTTCCATGATGATTTCATTGCTTCCCACCCTTGATCTGTTAGAACTATGTAGAATCCCTATCCCCATGTCTTCCCATAAAACATGTAAAGCATGGTGGTGGTGGTGGTGGGAATATATTCCTTTAAAGAAATTTCTGTTCCAGAGATTGGGCTGGAGGGTTGACTTCTGCTTGAGAGCAATTGTATAATTGCAGAGGAGTCCATGACCTCTCCATTGTTTACTTGTTTATTCTCTTAAAAGTGACAAAAGTGGTGCACTGATTGATATCCCCAACTATCATGCCTTTCAGCAGTTGTTGGTAGTTGGAGATCCTTAATTGGACTTGGGTCTAAAGCATATTTACTGTCCAGGCCATTGGGGGGTCACAAGTACTCACATCCTCATGGAGGGAATGTAGCTCCATGAGGGTCTTGAGATCATCATCATCATAAGCTTCAATAATTATTAAGTATGGAGTTTATCATGAAGGAACCTTCACTGTAGGCTGCAGCAGAAGGTGAAAACTGACTGGAAATGGGCCTTATTCCCATTAGTCAGGACTTCTCCAAATCAAGTGGCATCTTCTTCATAGAAGAACCAGGCCAAAGAAGGCTTGGAAATACGTGGTCGAGAGAGTGGTAGGCATAAGCCATGGTATCTCAGTTCTCTTCTTTATTCCCAGGCCATGCAGACTGTCACGGTCCATCCCCTTGCAGTCTCTCAGACAGTGACTGTCTCACAATCAAATAACTGGAACACTGGGATCTGTGACTGTTGTGATGACTGCGGAATCTGTAAGTGAACCCAACCCAAATGAACTCATAAGCTACACTTTCCTGGCCTCATCTCTATATGTTCCTCCAGGTCTTCCTTGTCATTTGATCCAGTCCTTTAACTCACCCCCCCCCCCAGCACTCTTGCCCCATATTCTAACCCTTTCTCTTGCTCCCTTTCCCAGGTTGCTGTGCGTTGTGGTGCTTCCCCTGCTTCCAGTGCAAGACAGTCAACGACTTTAAGGAATGCCTCTGTCTCCCCCTTCTGGACCCCTTTTGGATGGGCTATTGTGGATGCGGCACAGCATGCCCCCCTATCTCCATGGCCATGAGGGCTTCTGTCAGAGAGAGATATCGCATTTCTGTAAGTCTGGGAGGAAACAACTTGGGAGAACTTTCTCTTCTGCACTTGAAATGGTAACCCCCGATTGCCCACGCCCCTTATTCATGGACGCCCTTACTATTTGTCCTCAGTGGAGGAGAAGTCAATGCGGTATTTAATTATAGACCCCCCCCCCCCCAAACTGTAGGTGGACATAGCAGAATGAGGTCAGTTAGTGAATGAAATGGTTCCAGGGAGTAGAGAGGCCTCAGATGAGGAACATTAGTAACACAATGGGGGGTCCTTGCTTAGGGCAGTATTGTAGCCCCATGGGGTAGTGCAGTAAAGACTTTACACTTAATACATTTAGAAAAAAAACACTGTATCTTTTTACACTCAAATACCAGCAAGGTCTTCCCCCACCACTTAGTCCAACAAATACCCCATACATTGTAATCCTGGGGCAACATGATGTTGTGCTCTACTCAAGCATGAGCTGAAGAGTATCTTGGGTAGGTTACTAGAGGCTGAATAACAAGTGGCAGATGCCTAATTCAGCCCCCACCACCCAGTCAGCCCTATAATGAAAGGTCAATTCTCCGGTAGCCCCAAGTTGGTTTTACTGGTGAGTACAAGCCTGTAAGTCAGGCCCAGTGTACTGCAATCTAAGGAGGCTGCTCGGCCTTTGAATAGGGCAGATTTTCTGGACATGATACTGCACATACCAGAGCAACATAGCAGAGGCTTGGGGCATTTTTTACTAAGCTGTATATTGTAGTTTAAAGAACATATTGATTGCAGCCCCCTGGGTACACAATCTCAAGGCTGATTTAAAGGCCTGTTTTTGTAAGTCTGGGGGCACAGGAGTGTGGGGGTGGGGATAATTAATTCTCCAAATTCAAAACAAGAGAATGCCTGTGTTGTTCTTCTAACTAAAGTAAAAGCCCAGGATGGGGGCAGGGGCAGAACAGAAGGCACCAGCATATTTGTTTTGGTTAAAGGGTAACAATAGCTAAAAATATCCCTACAGGGAGGCCCATGATGTCATGTTATATAGCTCGAGGGCTTCAAAAGCCGTGTGACAAATTAATGACTTTCTATAGAACGAGGCTCATACTGTGACTTTCGTTTCATACGGGCAAAGTCTCCATTCCTCCCAAATGCGCCACTCTGGTGTAAAACAGGGAGTACCATAGAGTTTGGTAGGTCCATAAGAGACATAATGTACCATAGAGGTGTGTTTGGTAGGCCCATCAGAGACATAATGTACCATAGAGTTTGGTAGGTCCATCAGAGACATAATGTACCATAGAGGTGTGTTTGGTAGGTCCATCAGAGACATAATGTACCATAGAGTTTGGTAGGTCCATCAGAGACATAATGTACCATAGAGTTTGGTAGATCCATAAGAGACATAATGTACCATAGAGATGTGTTTGGTAGGCCCATCAGAGACATGATGTACCATAGAGTTTGGTAGGTCCATCAGAGACATGATGTACCATAGAGTTTGGTAGGTCCATCAGAGACATAATGTACCATAGAGGTGTGTTTGGTAGGTCCATCAGAGACATAATGTACCATAGAGTTTGGTAGGTCCACCAGAGACCTCCAACCTTCAGTCCTCCAGTAATTATTAGGCAATTACTGCAGATATAAATGGGGTCCTTATAACTGGGGTTCACATTACTGTGACCATGTGTATAAATGTGTGGTGCCCATACAGCTGAGTTACACACTGGGCACAAAGCCCTTATGCGCAAAAGAGGAGAAGATTGAGTCTGGTCCAACAACCATCAGCTGTCTGGAGTAATGATAGTGAAAAATGTGATTGGCTGATCTTGGATACCAGATGCTTTGGTGTCTCATTGTGCATAACCCACACATAACTCAGAAGAGCACCCCCCAGTGCTCCTCACTTGGCCAGAGGAGGGAATAATGGTCTGAATATGCCAAGACACCCCTGTAGGTAGGGTTGCCATCTGGCCGGTATTTTACTGGTAAAACACCTGCCAAGGCCGGGGCCGGTATTACAAATTTACCGGCAATGTAGCTGCGGGTAAATTTGTAATACCCTTAAAAGGCCCCTCAGCCCGCCACCAATCCCCTGTAAACTTAGCCTGTCCTTCGGTTTTTGTCCTGGCTGTACCGTGGCCCGCCCCTTTGTGTCACAACCCCGCCCGTTTGATGTCACACCACGCCCCTTTTTGTACACGCCCCTTTTTGTACCCGCCCCCCACCAGCCGGAAACATTTTTTGCAAAAGGTGGCAACCCTACCTGTAGGACCTCTAGTTGGCCAGAGACTGGGCAGAAGTCTATACTTTGCCACCACCTGTTCAGCCAGGGGCGCTCAACCAATGAGGCGAGTTGAGACACTCACCTTAGGTGGCAGCGCCCCCCCCCTAGTATGACGCTCCTGGTAACTAAAAGCCGAATTTCAACCCTGAAATTTGGCTCTTCTAGTGCAGAGAGCGCAATTGCACTCTCTGCACTAGTGACTGGACTACCCACAACCCCCTCCGGCACAACGTGGACCGCCCCTCACCCCCTCCTGCAATGAAAAGGTGAGTGCCGTGGGGAGGGGCGTCAAAATGAAGGCCGTCTTAGGTGGCAAAATGGACAGGATCGCCCCTGTGTTCAGCCTTAGAATAAAAGCTCCATATGTAAATTCTCCTGTGGCAGACAAGCTGGTTTTACTGGCGAGTACAAGCCTGTAAGTCAGACCCAGTGTTCTGCAATCAATTTCCCTATGGACAGAATAAAAACAAGCTCCGTCCTGCTGTCAGTCGGACACATTCCTCTTGTTTATACTCACTGTCACCTTATAAACCTTCAGCTGCCAAAACAAATTCCTTTAGGCAAATATTCCTGAGCTTTCAGCCCAGCCGCCAGATTCCTCCTTTCTTGCTGCCTCGCGTTTGCCTCAGTTGGACTTTCCTAATGGGGTAACAGGAGTTTGGTACCACCCCATGGCATTACTGCCCCTCTCACCCAGGTGCCCTAGGGGGCGTGACATTGAATGAAACATGCATGCGACTGTCCAATCACAAGCCAGTATTCATGCCTGCTCTCTTCCTATTGGTTGTTCTATAACATTTGCTGTGTGTCGCCCCAGGGCTCCATCTGTGATGACTGCTGCATGTTGTGCTGGTGCTACTCCTGCTCCTGGTGCCAAATGGCTCGAGAGATAAAGAAGCGCAAACAGCCCATCACCTTCATGACGGCCCAGACCACCTCTGTGCAAATGCCCGTGCAACACATTCTCTACCCCCAAATGTAACCCCTTCCTCCTGCCCTGGAGAGGCAAATGCAGATGGAGCAGCCTCGGCTCATCCAATGAAATCTTCCCTTTATATTGATAGGAAAACTCTCTGTAAAATGTAAAATGTACAAATTAAAGTTTGAAAAGAAATTGAAATGAAGCCGAACAATGTTCTTCCTCAGATGCGTCATGTTATAGCGCAAAGGAGGAGCCTAATTCATCACATGACACAGTACTGGGCCCAGTTCTCACACCCCGTTGTGTTTAGTAACATTTGCTCATAAACACTCGGCAACCTGGGGTAATGGGCTTGTAGCCTCATGTACTTCTCTAATATAAAGTGGTGCATCCAGGCTATGGAATATATAGGATCTGATCTATAAACCCATAGGGACCCCCAAACCAGCAGCTCCTTAAACGGGGGGCCCGATAACAACTTCAGAAGTCACAGAGGGGTTGTTCTGTGACCATATAAAGGCACAAGGCTGCAGGCTGAGTTATACAGGGAACTCTGAGTATCACTCATGTATTATAAGGCATAATGTACCCCCTACTGTAAATGATAAGGATATTAGAAGTCACTGAGGGGTTGTTCTGTGACCATATAAAGGCACAAGGCTGCAGGCTGAGTTATACAGGGAACTCTGAGTATCACTCATGTATTATAAGGGATAATGTACCCCCTACTGTAAATGATAAGGATATTAGAAGTCACTGAGGGGTTGTTCTGTGACCATATAAAGGCACAAGGCTGCAGGCTGAGTTATACAGGGAACTCTGAGTATCACTCATGTATTATAAGGATAATGTACCCCCTACTGTAAATGATAAGGATATTAGAAGTCACTGAGGGGTTGTTCTGTGACCATATAAAGGCACAAGGCTGCAGGCTGAGTTATACAGGGAACTCTGAGTATCACTCATGTATTATAAGGCATAATGTACCCCCTACTGTAAATGATAAGGATATTAGAAGTCACTGAGGGGTTGTTCTGTGACCATATAAAGACACAAGGCTGCAGGCTGAGTTATACAGGGAACTCTGAGTATCACTCATGTATTATAAGGGATAATGTACCCCCTACTGTAAATGATAAGGATATTAGAAGTCACTGAGGGGTTGTTCTGTGACCATATAAAGGCACAAGGCTGCAGGCTGAGTTATACAGGGAACTCTGAGTATCACTTATGTATTATAAGGGATAATGTACCCCCTACTGTAAATGATAAGGATATTAGAAGTCACTGAGGGGTTGTTCTGTGACCATATAAAGGCACAAGGCTGCAGGCTGAGTTATACAGGGAACTCTGAGTATCACTCATGTATTATAAGGGATAATGTACCCCCTACTGTAAATGATAAGGATATTAGAAGTCACTGAGGGGTTGTTCTGTGACCATATAAAGACACAAGGCTGCAGGCTGAGTTATACAGGGAACTCTGAGTATCACTCATGTATTATAAGGGATAATGTACCCCCTACTGTAAATGATAAGGATATTAGAAGTCACTGAGCGGTTGTTCTGTGACCATATAAAGGCACAAGGCTGCAGGCTGAGTTATACAGGGAACTCTGTGTATCACTCATGTATTATAAGGGATAATGTACCCCCTACTGTAAATGATAAGGATATTAGAAGTCACTGAGGGGTTGTTCTGTGACCATATAAAGGCACAAGGCTGCAGGCTGAGTTATACAGGGAACTCTGAGTATCACTATTTGGCCTACAAAACTTTCCATTGTAGTTGAAACAAAAAGTGCCGCGTGTCCAGGTAAAATGGAGAAATTCAGAGACAAGTGAAAAACAAATAAAGTAATTGATGAAAGTGGAAAGGAGGGACAGAGGAAAGAGAAAAGAAAATGGAAGGCTGCCCATAATTAATATTATATTATGGAATATGTAGCAATAAAGGTGCAGAGAAATGTTCCAATATATAAAATGAAACTAAAGAAACACAAATATTTGTTGAGAATCAATTTCCTTCATTCATTTCAAGTCCATCCATTGATTTTCTGATTTATTTTCCCACTGCAACACTAGGGGAGCTTGGCTGATGTCCCCTAAACAAAGTTATGGTCTTGTCTATATCATAGAGACCCCGGGGCACATAATAAAGTAGACAGTCCAATATACAAGCCCATAAGCATTATAGGGTGTCTGTAACATACTGAGTTCCCTTGGAGACCATTAGTTGGATCTAAATACCTGGATCTAAAGACCATTAGGTGGATCTAAATAGCTGGATCTAAAGACCATTAGTTGGATCTAAATACCTGGATCTAAAGACCATTAGCTGGATCTAAATAGCTGGATCTAAAGACCATTAGTTGGATCTAAATACCTGGATCTAAAGACCATTAGGTGGATCTAAATAGCTGGATCTAAAGACCATTAGCTGGATCTAAATAGCTGGATCTAAAGACCATTAGGTGGATCTAAATACCTGGATCTAAAGACCATTAGGTGGATCTAAATAGCTGGATCTAAAGACCATTAGTTGGATCTAAATACCTGGATCTAAAGACCATTAGGTGGATCTAAATAGCTGGATCTAAAGACCATTAGCTGGATCTAAATAGCTGGATCTAAAGACCATTAGGTGGATCTAAATACCTGGATCTAAAGACCATTAGGTGGATCTAAATAGCTGGATCTAAAGACCATTAGGTGGATCTAAATAGCTGGATCTAAAGACCATTAGCTGGATCTAAATAGCTGGATCTAAAGACCATTAGGTGGATCTAAATAGCTGGATCTAAAGACCATTAGCTGGATCTAAATAGCTGGATCTAAAGACCATTAGGTGGATCTAAATAGCTGGATCTAAAGACCATTAGCTGGATCTAAATAGCTGAATGTAAAGATCATTAGGTGGATCTAAATAGCTGGATCTAAAGACCATTAGTTGGATCTAAATAGCTGGATCTAAAGACCATTAGGTGGATCTAAATAGCTGGATCTAAAGACCATTAGGTGGATCTAAATAGCTGGATGTAAAGACCATTAGTTGGATCTAAATACCTGGATCTAAAGACCATTAGGTGGATCTAAATAGCTGGATCTAAAGACCATTAGCTGGATCTAAATACCTGGATCTAAAGACCATTAGGTGGATCTAAATAGCTGAATGTAAAGATCATTAGCTGGATCTAAATAGCTGGATCTAAAGACCATTAGGTGGGTCTAAATAGCTGGATCTAAAGACCATTAGGTGGATCTAAATAGCTGGATGTAAAGACCATTAGCTGGATCTAAATAGCTGGATGTAAAGACCATTAGGTGGATCTGAATAGCTGGATCTAAAGACCATTAGCTGGATCTAAATAGCTGGATCTAAATAGCTGGATCTAAAGACCATTAGGTGGATCTAAATAGCTGGATCTAAAGACCATTAGTTGGATCTAAATACCTGGATCTAAAGACCATTAGGTGGATCTAAATAGCTGGATCTAAAGACCATTAGCTGGATCTAAATGGCTGGATCTAAAAAAAATTCTGGATAGAAAGCAAGTTCAGAGTTAATGACCCTAGTGTAGCACATAATGGAGTTGATAAGAGAGATGGATATGTATTTGGTTATCCTAGATATCACCCTACGTTTGTTCAGTTAAAGTAACTGGTTCAACTCAGACAGGAATCTCAAGAGAGGCCAGAGGTCTATCACTAAGATCAGATACTACAGTATTTCTTGGGTTATGTGTGTGGCTTCCTAGTGGGCCGTTACTTTCTTTGTCACTGATATACTAATAGATCAGGGAGATACAAACAATACAATACAACAATGTTACCCCAATACTGAGGTGAAATAAAAAAAGAAAATGATAATTGGGTGCAGATAAACACACTGCTTGTCACTGGGATACTGGGATTGCACTGCAAGTTACTCCTAGTGTTTACTTCTTGGTGGCCAGATGCTCATAGGCTTGTCTGATATCTTTACTTCTCAGGCTGTAAATGAGTGGGTTAATCAGTGGGGTTAACTACAGTTTATATCAGAGAGAGAGAACTTTGCTTATAGTCCGTGAGTCTTTTCTGGGGAGAGCCACATAAATAGCGATTAAATATGGAGACCAAGTGGGAGCTGCAGGTAGGGTTGCCACCTTTACTGGAAAAAAATACCGGCCTTCCTATATTCTTGCAGTTTTTTCCTATAAATAACATTGGCATCAAGCATCATTTTTACAGTAAAATACCGGCCAGGTGGCAACCCTAACTGCAGGTGGAGAAGGCTTTTTGTCTCCCGATATTGGACACTATCTTAAGGATTGCACGGGCAATACACATACACACTGACCGTTCCTTCTCTGTTACTTTGGGTGCCTCAGGGTTCTGTACTTGCTCCTTTGTTCTTCTCCTTGTACTCTCTCTTTAGGAGACCTTATATCTTCATTTGGCCTTAAATATCACCAGTATGCCGATGACTGCTTAGTACATATCTCTTCCTGGATGAACCAACACCACCTCAAGCTCAACTTGGCCAAGACTGAGCTCATGGTCTTTCCAACCAAACCGAGCCCTTCTCTTCCTTTCATCATTACTATTGATGGCATGAGCATTAACCCAGTATAATAAAACTACCAGTGCGGCGGGGACACCCGCCGCGTGGACACCCGCCGCGTGGTTCTTAGTCCGGAGCCTGCGCCATCTTTGATCCTTAGGGCGCGCGCGGCGCGCTTGCCGCCCCTTAAAGGTACAGGCACACGCATTGGCACACGTTTTGGCATGAAATTTGAATGTATATAAGGCCCATTCATACTCCCAGCCAGTGCCCGTGATAAAACTTTGTTTCTAAGTGGTTTCTGAGCCTAGTGCATCTGTTCCTGTTATTCTGTATCTTGATTATCCATGTTTGACTCCTGCCTGTTCCTGACTATTCTGAACTCTGTATCCTGACCCTCGCCTGCCTATGACAACTCTTCCTGTTTAATCCCTTGATTGACAACCCGGTTTGACCCTTGCCTGCCTGACGATTCTGATATCCGCCTGCCTCGACCCAGCCTGTCTGCCTAATCCTTTTGTACTGTGACCTTCTGCCCAAAAGACTTTGCTAACAGCCGTGCCCTTTGCCAGCCAGAACATCTCGCCTTGTACCCCTCGTTAAGTCCAGGTGGCACCCAAGTAAGCTGAGGGTTCCTCCTCCCGAAGCCCAACGGTGGTCACACTACTGGTGAAGCCGAGCTGAGACCAGGGAGCTTGCACTTGTTCTGGTATTGGGTGTCGGCCGTGACACCCAGCTAACTCAGCACGCTGCTTAGGGGTCATGTTTGGCCAGACCCTCTCCTTCTCTAATCATATTACTAATACTGCCAAAACCTGATGTTTCTTCCTCCGCAATATAGCCAAGATACGCACGTTTCTTTCACAAACAACAGCCAAAACACTAATCCATGCCCTTATCTTATCCCGTTTAGACTATTGCCATCTCCTCTAACTGGTCTTCCTGACTCCCATCTCTCTCCCCTCCAATCAATCTTAAACTCTGCTACCAGGATCCTCCTGTTCTCTCCTAAAAGGGAACCTGCTCAACCCAAACTAAAATCCTTAGCATGGCTGCTTGTTAAGCAAAGAATAACATATAAAACCCTTCTACTGACATTAAACGCCATTCACTCCTCTGCTCCTCACTACATTTCTTCTCTTGTCTCACGTTCCTGGTCGTCTTCTCCGCTCTTCTCAGAGTCCCTTCTCTTTACACCATCCACATTCACTGCCACCTCTCATCTCAAACCCTTCTATCTCGCTGCTCCTTCTCTCTGGAATTCCATCCCTGAATTCCTCTGTACGGAATCCTCTCTCAATCTCTTCAAGAAAAAACTTTTGCACCACTAGAACATTAGCCCAGTCCTGTCCCTACTGACTATGACTTACCTTGTGCACTTTTTCATCTCCAATTTGTACCTGTATGTTAGACTCTCATCCACTTAGACTGTAAGCTCTACGGGGCAGGGACCTTCTTACCACTATGTCTGTTACTACATAGCACTTAAGCTCTTTGTCCTATGATTCTTTATATATTTATTATATGATTTGTCTCCCCCATGTATACTTTTATATATATTGTACTTTTATATATATTGTACTTTTATATATATTGTACTTTTATATATATTGTACTTTTATATATTGTACTTTTATATATATTGTACTTTTATATATATTGTACTTTTATATATATTGTACTTTTATATATTGTACTTTTATATATATTGTACTTTTATATATATTGCACTTTTATAAAACTGTCTGTGGTGTCCGCACTCCTTAGCTGATGGACACGAGGTGCACGATCAATAAATTATATATAGAGGTTGGAAGGATCAGCACACTCCATTTTGTGATGAAAAAGTGTTTTTTTATTAAACACACATAACTCCAACGTTTCGGTTCCGCCTGGGAACCTTTATAAAGGTTCCCAGGCGGAACCGAAACGTTGGAGTTATGTGTGTTTAATAAAGAAACACTTTTTCATCACAAAATGGAGTGTGCTGATCCTTCCAACCTCTATATTGTACTTTTATATATATTGTACTTTTATATATATATTGCACTTTTATATATATTGTACTTTTATATATATTGCACTTTTATATATATTGTACTTTTATATATATTGCACTTTTATGCACTGTACAGCACTGCGGCTCCTTAACAGCACTTTACAAATAAAGTTATACATACATAGCTACATACATATATACATACATACATATATATATATACACATACATACATACATACATACATATATACATACATACATACATATATACATATATACATATATGATACAGTGATGAATATTAAAGGGAAAACAGTCACTGGGATAGAAAGTGTCATTCCTTCTAATAAACAATTATATATAGATATAGACGAGGAGATCAATCAGAAATGATTAAAGAGTAGCTTTGACATTGTTGGGAACTGAATGTAACAATATTGTGAATCCTGTAATGAAGGAATAAGAAGACGTTGATACGTGAGAATAAACAGAGTCGCTGATCCCCAGGTACTTGTAAAGGAACATTTCTTGCAAATCCCAGGGGCAACTGTCCCAGAAGAGACTGAGGCTTCCAGGAAAGTTCAGCTGTAGCGGAAAGATATATAATAACATAGTAACACAGTCATTTACTAACATAGTAACACAGTAACATAGTAAGTTAGGTTGAAAAAAGACACACGTCCATCAGGTCCAACCTTTTAACTTTTTTTAAAGGACCAGTAACATCAAAACATGAAATTGTTTTAAAATAATAAAAATATAATGTAGTGTTGCCTGTACTAGTAAATCTGGTGTGTTTGCTTCAGAAACATTACTATAGTTTATATAAACAAGCTGCTGTGTAGCCATGGGGGCAGCCATTCAAGCACAGGATACACAGTAGATAACAGATAAGTACTACTATAGTTTATATAAACAAGCTGCTGTGTAGCCATGGGGGCAGCCATTCAAGCACAGGATACACAGTAGATAACAGATAAGTACTACTATAGTTTATATAAACAAGCTGCTGTGTAGCCATGGGGGCAGCCATTCAAGCACAGGATACACAGTAGATAACAGATAAGTACTGCTGTGTAGCCATGGGGGCAGCCATTCAAGCACAGGATACACAGTAGATAACAGATAAGTACTACTATAGTTTATATAAACAAGCTGCTGTGTAGCCATGGGGGCAGCCATTCAAGCACAGGATACACAGTAGATAACAGATAAGCTCTGTAGAACATAATATTATCTGTTATGAAGATTAGAAGTCAGCACTCACCCATAGGGTATATTGGATGCAGGTGCAGGTCTGAGGTGGCCACTTCCACCCATTCTGAAAACAAATTCGATGAAGAGACAGCACCACACTTGAGGTAAATTCTTAAAAAGCCTTTATTCCAAAAGGGCTTATTTCAGGATAAACAAACAGCAGCGACGTTTCAAGCTACTGGATACAAATTAGTGGAGGCATTTTATACCTTCTAACACACTGCCATCTAGTGGCTAATCAAAGTATCAATAACAGCTGCATTCACTTCCAATGATCATATATATCTACAGTGTTGCAACTTGAATATAAAACAATGTATTAAGCACATCCATGTTATTCAGCTATTGGGACCTGTCCATTCATCAATCCACTTGCCTGTAACGACAAATATATAACAAAATAGTGTTTCTTAAAAATTAATATATACAATAAAAAACTTTTTTATGGAAAGATTTTATGCAATTCGTACTCTCTATTGAGTCCAGAGGGGGTCAGCGTGCCTAATGTACGAATCCACATGGCTTCCCTCTTCAGTAGTTCTTTTTGTCTATCCCCCCGTCGGTGAAGTCTGGGTACCTGATCTACCACCTGATATTTCAATTGTTGGACCCCATGTCCTTTCTCCACAAAATCTTATCTGTTATCCATTTTTTATCCTGTGTCATATAGGCATTTTTCAATTTCCCCCATTGCTACTCAGCAGCTTGTTTATATGAACTATAGTAGTGTTTATGGAGCAAACACATCAGTTTTACTAGTGCAGGGCATCACTACATGATATTTTCATTACTTTAAAACACTTTCAGTTTTTGGTGTTACTGTTCCTTTAACCTGCCTAACTGTCAGTTGATCCAGAGGAAGGTGAAAACCCATCTGAAGTCTCTCCAATTTGCCTCAGAGGGGGAAAAATTCCTTCCTGACCCCAAAATGGCAATGGGACCAGTCCCTGGATCAACTTGTACTATGGGCTATCTCCCATATCCCTGTATTCCCTCACTTGCTAAACACCATCCAACCCCTTCTTATACCTATCTAATGTATCAGCCTGTACCCCTGATTCACTTCCCAGCTCTCCCTGTAACACCCCTTTCCCTCCTCTAATCTCATTGGCTCCCTCCTGTCTGCTGGGAGGAGCTACTGGTGAATAAAGCATCCGACCCTTCCTTGTACCTATCTAATGTATCAGCCTGTACCCCTGATTCACTTCCCAGCTCTCCCTGTAACACCCCTTTCCCTCCTCTAATCTCATTGGCTCCCTCCTGTCTGCTGGGAGGAGCTACTATTGAATAAAGCATCCGACCCTTCCTTGTACCTATCTAATGTATCAGCCTGTACCCCTGATTCACTTCCCAGCTCTCCCTGTAACATCCCTTTCCCTCCTCTAATCTCATTGGTTCCCTTCTGTCTGCTGGGAGGAGCTACTGGTGAATAAAGCATCCGACCCTTCCTTGTACCTATCTAATGTATCAGCCTGTACCCCTGATTCACTTCCCAGCTCTCCCTGTAACACCCCTTTCCCTCCTCTAATCTCATTGGCTCCCTCCTGTCTGCTGGGAGGAGCTACTGGTGAATAAAGCATCCGACCCTTCCTTGTACCTATCTAATGTATCAGCCTGTACCCCTGATTCACTTCCCAGCTCTCCCTGTAACACTCCTTTCCCTCCTCTAATCTCATTGGCTCCCTCCTGTCTGCTGGGAGGAGCTACTGGTGAATAAAGCATCCGACCCTTCCTTATACCTATCTAATGTATCAGCCTGTACCCCTGATTCACTTCCCAGCTCTCCCTGTAACACCCCTTTCCCTCCTCTAATCTCATTGGCTCCCTCCTGTCTGCTGGGAGGAGCTACTGGTGAATAAAGCATCCGACCCTTCCTTGTACCTATCTAATGTATCAGCCTGTACCCCTGATTCACTTCCCAGCTCTCCCTGTAACACTCCTTTCCCTCCTCTAATCTCATTGGCTCCCTCCTGTCTGCTGGGAGGAGCTACTGGTGAATAAAGCATCCGACCCTTCCTTATACCTATCTAATGTATCAGCCTGTACCCCTGATTCACTTCCCAGCTCTCCCTGTAACACCCCTTTCCCTCCTCTAATCTCATTGGCTCCCTCCTGTCTGCTGGGAGGAGCTACTGGTGAATAAAGCATCCGACCCTTCCTTGTACCTATCTAATGTATCAGCCTGTACCCCTGATTCACTTCCCAGCTCTCCCTGTAACACCCCTTTCCCTCCTCTAATCTCATTGGCTCCCTCCTGTCTGCTGGGAGGAGCTACTGGTGAATATAGCATCCGACCCTTCCTTGTACCTATCTAATGTATCAGCCTGTACCCCTGATTCACTTCCCAGCTCTCCCTGTAACACCCCTTTCCCTCCTCTAATCTCATTGGCTCCCTCCTGTCTGCTGGGAGGAGCTACTGGTGAATAAAGCATCCGACCCTTCCTTGTACCTATCTAATGTATCAGCCTGTACCCCTGATTCGCTTCCCAGCTCTCCCTGTAACACCCCTTTCCCTCCTCTAATCTCATTGGCTCCCTCCTGTCTGCTGGGAGGAGCTACTGGTGAATAAAGCATCCGACCCTTCCTTGTACCTATCTAATGTATCAGCCTGTACCACTGATTCACTTCCCAGCTCTCCCTGTAACACCCCTTTCCCTCCTCTAATCTCATTGGCTCCCTCCTGTCTGCTGGGAGGAGCTACTGGTGAATAAAGCATCCGACCCTTCCTTATACCTATCTAATGTATCAGCCTGTACCCCTGATTCACTTCCCAGCTCTCCCTGTAACACCCCTTTCCCTCCTCTAATCTCATTGGCTCCCTCCTGTCTGCTGGGAGGAGCTACTGGTGAATAAAGCATCCGACCCTTCCTTGTACCTATCTAATGTATCAGCCTGTACCACTGATTCACTTCCCAGCTCTCCCTGTAACACCCCTTTCCCTCCTCTAATCTCATTGGCTCCCTCCTGTCTGCTGGGAGGAGCTACTGGTGAATAAAGCATCCGACCCTTCCTTGTACCTATCTAATGTATCAGCCTGTACCACTGATTCAGGGAGACAATTCCACATCTTCACAGCTCTCACTTAACAAACCCCTTCCCAATATTTAGGCGGAACCTCTTTTCTTCTAATCGGAATGGGTGACCTTGTGTCAGCTGGAAAGACCTACTGGTAAATAAATCATTAGCGAGATTATTATATGATCCCCTTATATATTTATACATAGTTATCATATCACCCCTTAAGCGCCTCTTCTCCAGAGTGAACATCCCCAATTTGGCCAGTCTTTCCTCATAGCTAAGATTTTCCCTTTACCAGCTTAGTTGCCCTTCTCTGTCCCCTCTCTAATACAATAATGTCCTGTTTGAGTGATGGAGACCAAAACTGTACGGCATATTCTAGATGGGGCCTTACCAGTGCTCTATACAGTGGGACCCCCTCCTCCCGTGACTCTCTGCCCCATTTAATACAACTCAAGACCTTATTTGCCCTTGATGCTGCTGACTGGCATTACTTGCTACAGACAAGTTTATTATCTACAAGGACTCCAAGCTCCGTCTCCATTATGGATTTGCCTAGTGCAGTCCCATTAAGGGTATAAGTGGATATTGTTACATCCCAGGTGCAGGACTTTACATTTATCAACATTGAATCTCATTTGCCACTTAGCTGCCCAGATTGCCAGTTAGTCAAGATCCTGTTGCAAGTGCCACATCCTGGATGGAATTAATTGGGCTGATAGTTTTGTGTCATCTGCAAACACTGATACATTACTTACAACACCCTCCCCTAAGTCATTAATGAACAAGTTAAATAAAAGTGGCCCCAATACTGAGCCCTGGGGGACCCCACTAAGAACCTTACTCCAAGTAGAGAATGTCCCATTAACAACCACCCTCTGTACCTGATCCTGTAGCCAGTTTCCTATCCATGTGCAAACGACTTCATTAAGCCCAACAGACCTTAGTTTAGAAAGCAGTCGTTTGTGGGGCACAGTATCAAACGCTTTGGCAAAATCCAAATACATCTACTGCCCCCCCACTGTCCAGAATCTTACTTACCTCATCATAAAAAGCAATCAAATTCGTCTGACATGACCTATCCTTCATAAAGCCATGCTGATTGCTGCTCATAATGACATTCACTAGGACAACATTTTGAATGTGATCCCTTAACAAGCCTTCAAATAATTTGCCCACCACAGATGTCAGACTTACTGGCCTATAATTGCCAGGCTGAGATCGTAATCCCTTTTTAAATATTGGAATAATATCAGCTTTTCTCCAATCCATAGACACCATACCAGATGAAAGTGAATCTGAGAAAATCAGAAATAGGGGCTGGTCTAAAACTGAACTAAGCTCTCTTAGAACCTGGGGGTGTATGCAGTGTCGGACTGGCCCACTGGGATACCAGGAAAACTCCCGATGGGCTCAGGTGTCAGTGGGCCTCTTGCTTCTGAACATTTGGCCTATTTCATGGTCATTCTCTATTTCTTTATGGGGAGAAATGCTTAATAATGGAAGAATATTGTAAGTAGATATAAAAGACTAGGAGAATAAACAGGTTGAGTGAGTAGAGAAGGAATAATAGTTTGGAAAGTGGGCCCATAGTCTAAGGTTTTCTGGTGGGCCCCTGGCATCCCAGTCCAACACTGGGTGTATGCCATCAGGCCCTGGAGCCTTGTTTACATTCATTTGTATTAAAGCTTTATGAATCATATCCTGAGTCAGCCACTGACTAGATTGAGCTGAGCCATTCGTGCAGTTATTAAGTGAGCCTGGGAACTCACACTCCTCTATTGTATACACTGAAGAAAAGAACTGATTTAACACATTTGCCTTATCTGTATCTGTTACAACCATACTGGTACCATTATTTAATGGTGCAACTCTCTTAACCTGCATCTTTTTGCTATTAATATATATAAAAAACTTTTTGGGGTTAGTCTTAGCTTCAGCCGCAATTAACTCCTCATTTCCTTTCTTAGCCTTCCGGATTGCTGATTTACAACATTTATTACAGTGTTTATATTCATTAAATGCAGCTTCTGTCCCTACAGATTTGTAGTTATTAAATGCCTTTCTCTTCTTTCCCATTAACTTCTTTACTTCTGTATTAAGCCACACAGGGTGATTCTTAGAGCTTCTATGTTTACTCCTTAAGGGAATAAATTGAGAACAGTAATGATTTAAATTGTTGGAAAACAATAGAAAAAGATTGTTCCAGTGGAGGTCACTTAATGCAGGGAGGGTCTATTGTTGCTTAGCGATGTGATGTCATGTTTGACCTGTATCTCTGTGTGTTTTTCTTCTTCCTCTTCCTGTGTTTTCTCTCTATGAAAAGTTCCTGTTGCAGACATATTATACTGAAGTGTTTATGCTGAGTTCTATAACACAACCAAGTTACACTTCACACAGAAGTTGGGGTGTCTGTCCTCACTTATAGAGAAGTTCATTGAGTTCAGATCAGCTCTCTGCTAACAGGTTATGGGCCCAGATCTCAGCACCACTGGTAACTGGTATCTGACAGGATTTATGGAAAGGCCACCTAGGCCCGGGCCTAGGGCAGCAGGATTTTAGGGGGGTGGCATGCTGCCCAACAACACCCACATTGGTTCAAAAATGCGCTGGAGATACAATAATTTTTTTGCTCCTGTCCCCCTGGAGACAGGGGCAATGAACGGTAGTGGGCCTAGGGGCGCCGACTATGTAAATCCGGCCCTGGTATCTGATCCTGAGAATCTCTGGAGAGAAAGCTGAGCACATGGTAAAATGGCAGCGAGTCTGGAGTTCAGGTCAGATATAGCAACTGTGAATAAGAACAACTATCAGCTATGGAAATTTAAGGTGGAAATGCTTTTATGTAAAGACGACCTATGGGAGGTACTCAGCACAGAGATCCTGAGGATTGGGATAAAAGAAACAGACAGACTAAAGCAGTTATTAGTCTACTGGTGGAAGATGATCAACTGATTCACATCAGGAATAAAGGAATGTGGAAAGCACCGCAGGCACTCCATGAGAGATCAAACTGAAACAGTAAACTGTACCTGCTGCGTAAGCCACACAGCCTGAAACTGCAGAGAAATCAGCAACATTTAAATTCAACTTTAGAAATTACAAATCAGCTCAGAGGAATTGGAGAGGACATTAAAGACATTTAGCAGCTCTCCTTCTATGCAGCCTTCCTGAATCATATAGTCCTCTGATAAAGGCCATTGAAGTCAGACCAGAGTCAGAAATAACTCTAGAATATGTTAATTGATGAATATAATTGCAGAAAGATAAACAGAGCTGTGAAAGAAACTATAGCACCAGAAACAGATCTTAAAGCTGGAAAAAATGCTAAAGGAGATGCACAGAGCAGAGTGTGTTTTCGCTATAAAATGCCAGGCCATTTAAAGAAAGACTGTTTTATATGGAAAAATGAACTGTAACGGTCGGGACCCTGAATCTAGAACCAATGGCAAGCACCCAGGTCTCGGCTTGTGCTTCCGCCTGTAGCAGCCGCCTTTGGCCTCGGGAGGAGCCCTCAGCTACTCAGATGGCGCCAGGTCATAAAACGAGAGGTGCAGGGTGAGGGCTTCTAAACAAGCGAAGGGGCACGACTGTAAGAAAAGTCTTTGGGCAGAAGGTTGTGGTACAAGGCGTAAGGCAAAATCGTAGTCAGACCAGGCCGGGTCGAGACAGGCAGTGAATAAGCGTAGTCAGGCAGTCAAGGGTCAAACCAGGTCGTCAATCAGAAGGAATTAGCAGAAGAGGTAGTCGGTATTCAGGCAAAGGTCAGGATCCAGAGGTCAGAATATTCAAAAGCCAGGCAGGGGGTCACAACAGGAATCAAAGCAGGTTCAGACAGATTTAGCTTAAAGCTCAGAAGCACCAGGAACAAACTCCTATAACGTGCAGTGTGAAAATACAAAATACCTCTTTAAATACATTTGAATTTCACGCCATTGTGCACCAGCATCATTACGCCAGCGCCCATGCGCCTATATAAACAGGAGATGCGCGCTGCGCCGGGTAGGAGCAGAGGAAGCAGCTTGCGGCGGGGTCCCCACCGAGGGGGGCGGCAGGCATCCCTGATGTCCCCCCACTAGACCACCAGGGTATGTTTTTGTTACATGAACAAAAACATGCAGAGACAGCAAAAGAAATTGCAAAGGGTGTTGCACATAAAACTCCAGATAGAATAGATACACAGAGGAGCTTACTCAAGATAACTGCTCATCAAACTGGTGTATTGACTCAGGAGCAATGAGTCACGTGACAAGTGATAAGCATTTCTTTGATCAAATAGACTGTGATACAAATGAGAAAGTGTTTCTTGCTAATGGGGACAACATCCCTGTGAAAGGAATTGGTCAAATGTGATCGGTGTCACAAGCACAGAACAAAATCGTAATATACTTGTGAAGGATCTACTGTACGTTCCAGAATTAGAGGGGAGTGTTTAACAAATGCAGGTGCTCTGTTCATTTTAAAGGCAAAGTATTCACAATTCAGAATGGTTCAGAAATGATTGCTGAGGGAACAGCAGACAGACACCTGTATGAGGTCAAATGTGGAAAAAACAAGGCTAAAATTGCCACTCAATCAGAAATGCCTTCATACATGGCACAGACCTCCAGATGTAATACATGAACTGTTAAACAAAAATATAACTTCTCATATGGAGATCTCACCAAAGGCAACAATGTTACCACTACCTAAAACAAGTCGGAGCAGATCCACAGTGATGTGTGTGGACCAATGAGAACACAGACCCCAGATGAAAACAAGTATTTTGTGACTTTCATAGATGATTACTCCACATACACAAAAGTATATGTAATGAAGCGCAAAAGTGAAACGCTGGATGAAGTCAAGGAGTATATAGCAGAATCCACAAACAAATTCCAGCGCAATACTGCGACACTAAGATCTGACAATGGAGGGGACTACACAAGCATTGAAGCTAAAGCATATCTAAAGGAACAAGGCCTTCAACAAGTGCTCCATCCACTCCAGAACAGAACGGTGTAGCAGAAAAAAAGAATCGCACACAAGGCGTATGCTAAATGATATCAACCTTCCAAACAAATTCTGGGGAGAAGCAATAACTACAGGAACATACCTACAAAACCATCTACCAACAAAACCTATAGCAGCTGCCCCTTACGAGCTGTGGAATGGTAAGAAACGGAGTGTAAATCACTTGAGAACATTTGGTTGTAAGACATATGTGCACATTCCAAGTGAGAGACTACAGAGCTACACAAGGTGTATTGATGGATACAGTGAGTAAAGTAAAGCCTACACCGTTCTAAATCCGAAAACCTGCAAAGTGACAGTAAGCCACAGCCTATATTTTGTATTCCTTATCAAAAACCATGATACCTGAATCCTCTGAAGAGACAATAACAGTGTCTGTGACAGCAGGGGTAGGACCTCTGGCCAAAACAGGTGACTCTATGAAGCACATGATGGAAAATTCCCAACTCAACAACCAAATGTCACAGAGGAAACTCAACTGAGAAGGTGAACCCGCACCACAAAAGGGATTCCAGCTCCCAGATACTCTTCCAAAGCTTACACACAAGAAAAATTTGAGCCAAATTCTTGGGAAGAGACCAATCAGTTACCAAACAGTGAAGCCAAAAAATTGCAAGTTTCAGTACAAGAGGAAATTGATTCCTTGAACAAAAATGAAACATGGACTTTGACCTCAGGGTCACAAAGCAATAGGTTGTTAGTGGATATTTAAAGTGAAATACAATGCAAATGGAGAAGTTGAGCGTTGCAAGGCTAGATTAGTCGCCAAAGGGTACTCACAAAAATTTGGTCAGGATGATGATGAAACTTTTGCTCCAGTAGTGAAGAATGCAACTGTAAGACCACTCTTATGTATGGCAGCCAGTAAAGGTATGCAAGTAAAGGTGGCCATACACGGGCCAATAAAAGCTGCCGACAGACCGTGTCGGCAGCTTATTGGCCCGTGTATGGGGGCCCCCGACGGGCTTCACCGATCGAGATCTGGCCGAAAGTTGGCCAGATCTCGATCGGATGGGTTTAAAAACCCCATCGGATCGCGGCCCCATCTGTTCGTTGATGCGGTCCCGCGATCCGACCGCCCATTTGAGAATGCTAGGATCCGATTGTTGGGCCCTAGGGCCCACGATCGGATCTGCCCGATATTGCCCACCTCAAGGTGGGCATATTGGAGGGAGATCCGCTCGTTTGGCGACATCACCAAACGAGCAGATCTATCTGTGTATGGCCACCTTAAGACACCTAGATGTGAAAACTGCTTTTCTTTATGGTGAAATTGATGAAGACCTATACATGGAACAACCGCCTGGTTTTGTGACTCCAGAAACCATAGATTTGGTATGGAAGCTTCAGAAGGGCCTATATGGACTTAAACAATCTGACAGAGACTGGAATGAGAAAATAAATCAAGTCCTTTTACATGGAGGATTTTCCAGAAGAAAGGCAGATCCATATCTTTACAGTAAGAAAGAAACCAACAGATGGATATATGTATTGATCTATGTGGATGATGTGCTAGTCTGTTATGCGCAAGAAGGGGATAGTGATGATATTGTTCAAAGAATAAAGGCAAACTTTAAAATGAAGGATTTGGGAAATGTCACATATTACCTTGGACTATGAGGAGAGATGAGGATGGAAGTTTCCTACTTAATCAGAAAAATAAAATTCAAGAACTGTCGAATGGAGGAAGCAACGGTGAAAAAAAAGTGAAAAAAGTGAAAACGCCTATGGAAGTTGAATATCTGAATGGCGAGAATGGCGAGCGATTGTTGACAGACAACCACCAATATCGAAAGGTTATTGGCAAATTGTTGTTCATAACGACAGTGACAGACATTGCAGCAGTAGTAGGAATACTTTGTAGAAAGGTTTCAGCTCCATCGCATCGTGATTGGAATGTTGTAAAGTGTATCATAATATACCTGAAAGGGACTATCAGTAAGAAGTTGAAATTGCCAGCAGGACACACTGGGCAGACTGGGCAGGTGATGTAAAAGATCTCAAGTCAACTACAGGATTTTTATTTCAATTTGGAAAAGGCACCATATTTTAGACCAGTAGAAAACAAGCCTCAGTAGCCTTATCATCAACAGAAGCTGAATATATTGGCACAGCACAAGCTTGACAAGAAGTTATCTGGTTACATCAACTCTTGATGGACTTATGGAAATACACAAACCAACCCAACTCTTGGAAGACAACCAAGGATGTATTAAGTTGTCACAAACGGAAAAGGTGAACCAGCGTATGAAACACATTAATATACTAAACACATTGATGTGGAATATCACCTTTTGAGGGACTCTCAAGATCAGGGCATCATTGAAGTGCAGTTTTGTCCAACAGAGACTATGGTGGCAGACACATGAACCAAACCATTACCCAAGGATCATTTTGAGAAACTGATTGAAAGAATGAATCTTGGGAAATAATCTCCATACTGTTGAGAAGGGGTGTTGGAAAAAGTTGGTGTGTCTGTCCTCACTTACAGAGAAGCTGCACCTACAGTTCAGATCAGATCTCTGCTAATATAAAGGACAACCATTTCTGTTCTGTGTTTTTAGCTGAAAACCTAATGCCCCAATCAATGCTCTGTAGGGCAGCCCTCAAGGCACTAAAATTAGCTTTTCCAAAATTCATGGTTTTTGTTGCCCCAGTATATATTTGTTTTTTGCATCAGACATTAAATGATATAACATTATGGTCACTATTACCCAGGGGTTCAATGACTTGCACATTTGCTATAAGTTCTGGCTCATTAGAGATCACTAAATCAAGAAAAGCATTTTTTCTGGTTGGCTCCTCAACAACCTGTGCCATAAAATTGTCATGTAATAAGTTTATAAACCTGTTCCCATTAACTGATCTGGCAGTACCGTTGCTCCAGTCAATATCTGGGTAATTAAAATCCCCCATTATCATTACTTTACCTAAACTAGTAGCCTTTTCTATTTGCATTAGGAGCTTTGTCTCTTCCTCGTCACTTACATTAGGGGGTCTATAGCGACGCCTACAATTAATTTGCTGGACTCTTTACAATTGGTGAAGAACTCCACCCATACGACTTCTGCCCCCTCATTTTCTAACATAACCTCCTCCTTTATATTAGATTTAAATCCTGCCTAACATACAGACATACCCCTCCTCCTTTTCTATTGCCTCTGTCCCTCCGAAACAAAGTATAGCCACTGATATTTACTGCCCAGTCATGTGACTCATTCAGCCATGTTTCAGCCAATCACATCATATTTTCCTTCCATCACCAGCAGCTCCAGCTCTCCCATTTTACCAGCCAGACTTGTTGCATTTGTAAACATACATTTAATACTGGCACCATATTGAACATATGACATGTGCTCCTCCCTATCCTTAACAGTATCCCCAGCCAAATCTCCTCCCCCATTTTCCCTTTCTTTGCCCACTATCTCATCTAACCTGTCTACCACTGAATCTATGTGTACCAAGACCGCTGGGTCTTCCCCAGCCCCTCCCAATAATCTGTCCACTCGTTCCACCACATGCAGAACCCTAGCACCAGGCAAGCAGCAGACTGTTGGGCATGTAGGGGCCTTACGACAGATTCTCCTATCCACCTTTCTAATAATTGAATCCCCTATAACCAGAACCTGCCTTTCCTTCCTTGCACTCCCCCCACCACCCGTATTAGAGACACTGCCCCAGGGTGCTCTGAGAGTCAGTCTGCCCCATATACATCAGTCAGGTCTGGACTGAGAATTAAAATAGGCCCTGGCATTTCAGATACACAGAGGCCCAATCAGCCCCCACCAGCCCACTAAATACTGACTTTCTATGGGACCTTATAGCAGCCCCTCTGGTATTTTCCACAACCCACAGATTGTCCCTAGAGGAACAGGCTAGAAAGTGTTTACCTATTAGTGTCTTGTCATCCTTCTTTTCAATTTCAATTTCATGCTCCTCTAGGGGCTCACGAGATCTCACACAAGATCTCACACAAGTTCTCGCGCAAGATCTCACGCAAGTTCTCACGCAAGATCTCACGCAAGTTCTCACGCAAGATCTCACGCAAGTTCTCACGCAAGATCTCACACAAATTCTCACACAAGATCTCACAAGATCTGGGTGTAAAAGTCATTGAACAGGTAAAGATGTCCGTGACACCTTGTGCCCCTTGAACCTAAGGGAATAATAGTGGATCCTGGAACTAGACTCCAGAATACCTGAAGGTTTAAACAAAAGACATGATCTTATGTATCTATATTGACTCATAGATGGAAGTGTATATATATATCTAAATAATCCAATTTGTACCTTATATTCAACAAAAGCACTCTCTCCTTTCTAAATAAGGTTCTAATATAGCTCTTACAATAATGTCCCTTTTAGAATCATATATCTACATATATTTACTATGTTTACCAAATAAGGTTCCTACATGGCCCTAATAAATTGTTTCCCTGAGAACTGTACATTTACATAGATTTATACATATTCATTATGTTTATATATATTTGTTATAAAGACTTTCAACTTCTATGGGAAAGAAAAACACAAATGTAATGGAGATCCTAAAATCCTTTGTTGGCACATTTCTCAGCTTATGGCAAAACGCGGCTCCCCTTGGATCACACTATATTTATAATACACATGACTTGATTTTAATGGTTGAAATAAAACAGTTTTCTTATGATTAGACTACCAATAGGGTTAAGTGATAGACAAGTTGTAGTTCTATAAGTCGACCACTAGAGGTCACAGTTGTGAGGAAGAGACTGAAAGCCTATAATTAAGGGAGTTACATCAGGGGATGTCGCTCAGGGACCTGTCGGAATAAACCATCTTTTTATCTTCCCGGGTGTCGCCTTTTCATCCTTTCAGCAATTGTGATTTCAGGGGGAGCTGATGGCAGAGCACACGGACTACTACAATTAAAAAATGGAGCTACACTAATAAGAACACACAGGGGGTGAGTTTGGAGCGGCCTCATTTCTTTTTGCCCTGTTTAAGGTTTCAAACCACAGAACACAAAACCTGATTGACCTGATTAACTCCTCCCCCTTAATTAGCAGAAAGAGGGAAAGCGAAAAAAAACGCTGTAAAATAACGACCCCTTATTAACTTTTTTAAAAAAATGTTCCCTTTAGAAACTTTCAGATAATTCCAATAGGATTAATGTGGTTTTAATGATAAGATCTTCCCACAGGTACTCTGAGAAATGGATCCTTCACATTGGGATTTCTCAACCGGAAGGGAACAAGTTAATCCTTGGGAGCAGCTGGGAATAATTGATCGTTACAGAGGTAACAATTCTTTATTTATAATATTGCGGATACCATAAAAAAAGAAAAATGGGGGGAGGTTGGGGGTAGGGAATATGGACCGTTGGAAAGGTTAGTTATTAACCAGTGAAATAATTAGCAGCCAGTCTATGGTATTTGCCCGCACTTAGTTAGATAACCATAAAGTTTATATAAAATAATGCAGTAAATTAGCCAAGCCAGGCAACACAGACACACAAGGGTTAACAGCAGGAGTCTTTAGCAGGAATTGGTGATTGCAGGGAAACAGGCACAGCTGACAAGGGTTAACGGCACCTTCTTGAGAAAGCTGACACGGGCTTGCGATAGTTAATCACAGTCTTTGCCAAACAAATTATACACAAATGTTTGTTAGGCTTGCAAGGGTTAATACATAGTCTTGTAGTGAATAACCTGTGTTAGAATCCTCCTTTGTAATGATACGTAAGTTCAGGCAGAAAATAATGCACATTTGAGTGACTTTTAACTCACTAACTGGCAGGAGGAGAGAAGGTAGAGCCGTTGCTAGGGAGCACCATCCAGGTAACCAAGCTGTGAGCGTAGTCAAGTCTGAAGAGAAGAACCGAAGCCAAATCTGTCCCTCCCTCCAGCCCAATAGATTGTTACTATGGCATCTTACAGCAGCCCCTCTGCTAGAACCCAACAATGATTCAGAATTCTAATTGAAAGGATTAGTGGAGGGAGGCTAATGGTAACAGATGGGATTGAACCTTATTTTTACACACCCACAATAGATATTCCAGAATTGACTTGGCAGCACTGTGACAATCTAAAATTCAGCCGTTTTCTGACAAAGGTCTGACTAGAACCTCGTAATGTTGCTGTTGGATCTGCAGACCCCTGTTATTACACCCCTACTGGGAAATTAACAAGAGCCTACTTGGTGACCCTGATTGTTCAGAGTTTGTACAATAGGGGAGCCTCAAAAGCCTATATAAGGGGTGTCTGATCCAGTACTCATCCAAGGCAAAAAAGAGAGTCTACAAACAAAGTCAACCCCAGAATCGAAACTCTCGGCCCTGAGCAAATTCATCCATCACATCCCTCAGCCCTTACTAGAAACACAGAAATGAAAGGACTTACATGCTGACTTGTTAAAGTCCCATAACATCTGACAGCCAGTATATAAGATACAACTGCCACATGGGCAACAAAATTCTACCACATTTATTTCCAGCTACAAACAGATGTATATCTCTACTACAGTAGAAAACGCATGCAATAGGCACATACCTAAGAAAATTTGCACTGAACTCATTTACACCATATTTGTGAGCCGCAACTGAACCTGTCCCACCACACTGCGAACCTGAACCCGCCCTCCCAGTGACTACAAGTGAGAAAATTGCAAAGGAGGTGAGCTCATTGGGGGGTGTTGAGTTAGCCGGAGGTGGGGGGACTAGCGGGTTGGAGGTGAGCGAGGTCAGGGAAGTGTGTGGCCTAGGGGTGCACCTTTTAGAAATCCAGCCTTGAAGGCCCTGTGACCTGATGGCTTCTCCTTCCTTTACTATAAAAAGGTCACCTGGTGTCACATCTGCACAAACTTTAACACTGGCCACCCTCTTCCCCCTAAAATAAATGCTGCAAGGATGGCAGGAACCCCTAAGCCCAATAGAGACCCATTATAGGATTAATCTTCATATAAATAGCTTGGCCTCAATAGTAGCCTCCTGATTGAATAAAATATTGACCACAATAATCCATAAAAAACCAAACTGTGTTTGTCTCAACCCAGCAAGCTCCAGACAACATATGAAAACGTTGGTTTTGATGGCATCTGCAAATAAGTCTACCACCCCTTATGCCTTTTGACGCTCAATATCTAAAAGCTTACAATTGACTGGTAGCACATATTGGCCCTCATGTAGATTATAGGACAGGGGCCCAATTGTATTAACATTTTAAAAAACATATCACTTACCCTCTACGAGTGCCCTAGAATACATCAATATACACTGAGGTGTATGGCAAGGGTGGCCACTTTCTCCAGCCCTCTTTGTCCTAGTCTTGGAGTCACTAGGAAGAGCCATCAGGGAATTGGTGGACATTCTAGACCTTGAGGTCAAGGGTAAAGAAATCAAAGTATCCTTATTGAGTTTAGTCAAACTAAAACTCTCACATCCCTACAGAACCTTATGACTACCTCTCAGACTTCGACCCAGATAAGTGTGAAATGATGCCCTACAATGTGCCAAAGCATACAGTTAAGCTGAATAACTGAATTTTGGATTCAACATTACACCTTATTTAGCTTCAATCTACAGAACTAGAGAATTTCCCTCCATTAATCAAATCACTAATTCAGAACTTATTGAACTGGGATAAACACAATGAATGGCGGATTTGTAGAATGCATTGTGTACTCTAGGCAAAAACTCTATATGTATAAAAGTGCCACTGCAAGATCTCCATAAACTTTAGTCTAAAATCAATAACCTCATATGGTAGAACAAGCTCTCTAGAATCTGCATAAAGCCAATGGAGGCCTCTTAGTCCTTAATATGATAAAATACTATTGCACCTCCACACGAGCACAACTGGCCCCCACACATTCAGGACCTCATACTCACTTTGGGTACAGAAAGAAGACAATCTAATATACCATTTTTATCAAATCTTCTGTCTACAAAAAATCCTTTCCAGAGTTTAAAGGAACCATCTCATATTACAACATATTTATATGCTAAACATTTGTCTCACACTAATGAAAAAATACCAATTTACCTCCATTCATCACTTTTGAACCTTTAACAATAAGACTTTCCACCTGGGCTTTCAAAACGTGCCTTGTCATGGTGGTCTAGTAGAGGGACTACCTTATACTCACTAACCCAATGTGGTGAAGCACTAAGCTTAGCTCAGCCATTTGACATATATCTCCCCCCTCCTCAAGAAAAGTATTGGGCCTCATATTATTTAAGACACTGAGTTAGGAATTCATATTACAACAAACCCTATGGTTGCCTTGGACTCTTGCCTGTGTCTTTTTCCAACTTAACTTACTTTGTTACTATATTATGCCTACGTCTGTATCAGATACTTACTGAAGTTACTCCCCAGCAATATTGCCTTATGTATAGTGATGAGCGAATTTATTCGCCAGGCGCAAATTCACGGCGAATTTGCGCGATCCTCCGCCAGCGAATAAATTCGCAAAAATTTGCGAAAAAAAATTCCGAAAAAACGGGCGCCGGCGTCAAAAATGGGCGCCGGCATCAAAAACGGGCGCAGGCGTCGGAAAAAATGCGCGTCGGCGTCATTTCACAAATTTTTCGCCATTTCGCGAATTTCGCAGCGAAGCGAAACGGCACAAATTCACCAATCACTACTTATGTACAGGCATGGGAAAGAGATATAGGCAGATCTCTGGATGAACAGGACTGGTTCAAAATATGGGATGGAACAGCTCACAGTGCGATAAACAAATCCCTACTTGAAGCGGGATACAACGTTCTTATGAGATGTATCTGGTTCCATCCAGATTGAACAAACTAAACAATCTATATGACCCAACATGCTTTAGAAGATGTGGAGGTGATGGTATGGCCTTCCATGGATGGTGGGAATGTCCTAAAGTTAAAGGGATACTGTCTTGGGGAAAAATTTTTTTGCTCCAGCAGAATTCTGCACTGAAATCCCTTTCTCAAAAGAGCAAAGAGATTTTTTTATATTCAATTTTGAAATCTGACATGGGGCTAGACATATTGTCAATTTCCCAGCTGCCCCAAGTCATGTGACTTGTGCCTGCACTTTAGGAGAGAAATGCTTTCTGGCAGGCTGCTGTTTTTCCTTCTCAATGTAACTGAATGTGTCTCAGTGAGACCTGGATTTTACTATTGAGTGTTGTTCTTAGATCTACGAGGCAGCTGTTATCTTGTGTTAGGGAGCTGCTATCTGGTTACCTTTCCATTGTTCTTTTGTTTGGCTGCTGGGGGGAAAAGGGAGGGGGTTGATATCACTCCAACTTGCAGTACAGCAGTAAAGAGTGATTGAAGTTTATCAGAGCACAAGTCACATGACCAGGGGCAGCTGGGAAATTGACAATATGTCTAGCCCCATGTCAGATTTCAAAATTGAATATAAAAAAATCTGTTTGCTCTTTTGAGAAATGGATTTCAGTGCAGAATTCTGCTGGAGCAGCTCTATTAACTGA
Organism: Xenopus petersii; assembly: GCA_038501925.1. Classification (NCBI taxonomy): domain Eukaryota; kingdom Metazoa; phylum Chordata; class Amphibia; order Anura; family Pipidae; genus Xenopus; species Xenopus petersii. Next base: position 646,367 of record CM076677.1, on the reverse strand, counting down.
TTCATTTTGGAAAAAAATTTTTTCCCATGACAGTATCCCTTTAAGAGATACAGGACTGGAGTATACAAAATGATCTACTCAGTAACAGGAATAAATTTAAGTAAAAATATGGACCAAGCCCTGTTAGAGAATAGAATCCCAAACATCATTAAATATGCAAGAAAACTTATTACCCACATATTTACAGCGGCTAAACTAACTATAGCCAACGCCTGGAAATCCCTCTTATTACCAATACAGCAACTCAAAAATAAACTAAATTGGATCTTTGTTAATGAGAAATGAACTAGTTTCCTACAAGACAGACAAATACAATTCCAAAAAACTTGGAACCCCTGGGTACTATACACTCCCCCCGTCTGGTGCAGGCCGTGCCCTCCTCTCCAACTGAATGGCCAGACAAGAATGGGAATCGTAAACACAAATATATGAGGAGGAAACAAGGGAAAATTGTATAATGAGAAGAAAAGATATGATACAGGGCAAAGAGCAATAAAATATAATATATAGAGAGAGAATTTTCATACCAACCAATCACAGTTAAAACCAGGGTAGAATTAAAGGAGACACTAATTAGGTTTAGATTTAGTTTGTAACATACTATAACAAATCCCCATGTTACAATAAGGTAGACAACGGTATAATATATAAAATACAGTCCCCAACTCCCCAACTTTCTCAATTCCCTTATCCCCCTTTCCCAAAAACAAAATGGATCGTGCCAATTTGTACCTTTATTGATGTCATTTACACATTAACATGTTATATCAGCATTTATATGAAACGCTTTGTAATGTACAAAACTTTTTTTTCAATAAAAAATATTTATGTTGAAACAGGAGAAAGATCTCAACGTGACCCTTTCAACTCAGCAATAGTTATACTATAGCCTGACGGCGAATAAATGGAGTCCCTGCTCTAGAGAACACACTGGGGCTCATTTATCAACACTGGGCAAATTTGCCACCGGGCAGTTACCTATAGCAACCAATCAGTGAGTAGCTTTTTGAAACCAGCTGCAAGTAGAACAATGAATGCAGCAATATGATTGGTTGCCATGGGTTACTGCCCATGGGCAAATTTGCCCAGTGTTGATAATTGAGTCCCAGCTGGGCTACACAAAATGTATCCAACTTGCAATCACAGTGCTATAGGGGCTGCATTGACAAGGGGACCCTACTCCAAATATGGTGGGAATGCAAGAATCAAGGATCCCAGGATCCACTTGCTACTAGGAAAAAAAGACAGAAATTCACCAATTTGATGCCCAGATTGAGCCAACACATTCTGATGGCAGTAAGGTTAATAATAGCCAGTGACTGGAAAAAACTTGGACTCAATACATTAAGGGGCAGATGTATCAAGGGTCGAATATCGAGGGTTAATTAACCCTCGATATTCGACTGCCGAATTAAAATCCTTTGACTTTGAATATTGAAGTCGAAGGATTTCGAGCAATTCCTTCTTGAACGATTCAAAGGATTTTAATCCATCGATCAAAAGGATTATCTTCCGTTCAGAAAAACCTTGGAAAGCCTATGGGGACCTTCCCCTTTGGCTAACATTGGCCTCGGTAGGTTTTAGGTGGCGAAGTAGGGGGTTGAAGAAATTTTTAAAGAGACAGTACTTCGATTATCGAATATTCAAACGATTTTTAGTTCGAACCGTTCGATTCGATGGTCAAAGTAGCCAAAAAAAATTGAAAATTTAATTTTTTTTCCTCTATTCCTTCACTCGAGCTTAGTGAATGGGCCCCTAAGTACTTTGAAAGTTAAAAGTATTGCCACCGATGACAAGTTTATCTACATGTTACAGAATGATATGGAAATATATGACAACATTTGTCTCTCATGGTTGGCCCATGAAAATAACCCTCAACTTTTCTCAGCTCTACATATGTGAAGACTCAACACCCCACTCAAGTACTAAAGGTTATGGTATATAGATGAAATGTATTTGGCTAGTAATAAGATCGGACTACCGAATGCTGCAGTTGGGCCAATAGAGTTAAACAAATGTGAGTTCATTGGCAGAAGATGATTTCATGTAGAGAAGTATTACAGTCCATTTAAAGAAGTTGTCCCCGTAAGCTCATGTCATGTATCAGCTTCAGATGAAAATGAATTATATCCATATAAATCTAGTGCTGCATATTCAGAGCTTCTTGTATTCAATTAATATTCTTTGTAAGACATCTCTGATATCTTTACTTCTCAGGCTGTAAATGAGTGGGTTAACCAATGGGGTCACTACTGTGTATAACAGAGACAGAACTTTACTTATGGTCTGGGATTCTTTTCTGGGGGGAACCACATAAAAAGCAATGAGAGTCCCATAAAATATGGAGACCACAGCCAAGTGGGAGCTGCAGGTGGAGAAGGCTTTTTGTCTCCCGGTATTGGACACTATCTTTAGGATTTCATGGGCAATACACATATATGATACAATGATCAGTATAAAGGGAAAGAAAACCACAGGGATAGACTGTAAGATAATATTTATATACACCAGGAACGTGTCTGAGCAGGAAAGCTCTAATATAGGAAAGAAATCACAGAAGAAATGGTTAATGGTATTTTGGTCACAGAACTGTAAGGTAGCCATGATTTTGGCAAGAATCAGCACAGCCGTGATGCTAAGCAGCCATGAAACAAATATTAATATAACACAAACCCTGTGGGACATTATAGAAGAGTAACGCAGTGGGTTACAAATGGCCACGTATCTGTCATAGGACATTACTGCTAGAAGGAAACACTCAAAACCTTCTGTGGCAGAAAAGAAAAAAAATTGGATCATACAACCGACAGAGGGCAATATAACTTTATCATAAATTATAGTTTTGAGCAGGATAGGTACAATAATTGTTGACTCTAGGAAGTCACATAGGGACAACTGCTGGAGAAAGAAGTACATGGGGGACTGGAGGTTCCGGCTGGAGGAGACCAACACTATGATGAGGACGTTCTCCCAAACTGTCATATTGTAAATCAGAAGGAACAGAGAGAACAGGGGAATCTTGAAGTTGTGGAGATTTTGAAATCCCAAGAGAACAATCTCACTGACCAATGTCTGGTTCTTCATGGAGATCTCCTGTGAGGAAAAGTGCATTATGAAGAAGTTCTCAGAGCTTAGATGTTGGATTATTTGCTAAATTCATTGCCATCCTCAATTTAGTTAACATAAGAAATCTTTGGGGAACCCTGGGAGGTAGCACCTGGTGAGGAGTTAACAGTAGCCCCAGGGTTCTCCTGCATCAATAAGCATGGTGGTGCTTGATTTGGGAGAGAAGGCAGGAAGGAATGTGCAACAACATATGCACATGTATGTGGAAGCACAAGAAGCACGTTTTGTGAAAGGGGTTTAATGCTCCACTCCACTTTGGAGAAGCCTGCTCATGTGCAGTTGTTCTTGTCAATGTAAATGAGCCCTTGATCACATGATTGACATGTTCAAGATCTCTTAGCATTACGATTATCTGATTATATACTCTATGACTGATACTGCGAGAAACGTCAGTTCTTGGGACCGCATAGACTGGCTGCTACAACATCTTGGGCTTTGCAAGGTTCCCATCTGCCTACTTTGGTCTAGTGCCATGAATACAAATATATAAACTATTGTTTCATAATTCCTAATTATCTTCAAAAGAGCACTAACTGTGTTGCCAGATTTATTATTGTTAATTATTATTATTTATTAATTCAAACTCCATTTTCTAATTTGAAGATTTTCCAAGCTTTTCCACAATTAAGATTTTTTTTTACAATTTGGGGTTTGGAACAAATGCGCATTCTAATTTTAAATCTACCCCAAAGTAACCGATAGTTTTCAATTTTAACTTTTTTCTTAAAGCAGAAAAGTCCATTAATTATTTAATTTCTTCTTTTAATAATTCTATATAATATAAAAATTCTATTTAATTTGTCATAAAGGTCCAGACAGTCAACTGTAATCAAAGCAGTGGATATAAAGAAAATAAAAATTTCTTCAAGGTTATTATCAAGATACACTTCCTACTGATGTTTATGGCATTTTTACAGCTTTTAAGTGGTGGAATTACCGTATATACTCGAGTATAAGCCGTCCCGGGTATAAGCCGAGGTACCTAATTTTACCTAATTTTACCTCCAAAAACTGGGAAAGCTTATTGACTCGAGTATAAGCCGAGGGTGAGAAATGCAGCAGCTTCTGGTAAGTTTCAATCTCGTTTTTGGATAACTATTCTTAAGGTGGCCATACACGGATAGATCCGCTCGTTTGGCGATGTCGCCAAACGAGCGGATCTCCCTCCGATATGCCCACCTTCAAGGTGGGCAATATCGGGCAGATCCGATCGTGGGCCCTAGGGCCCAACGATCGGATCCTAGCTCTCACAAACGGGCGGTCGGATCGCGGGACCGCATCAACGAACAGATGCGGCCGCGATCCAACGGGATTTTTAACCCCATCCGATCGAGATCTGGCCGACTTGCGGCCAGATCTCGATCGGGGAAGCCCGTCGGGGGCCCCCATACACGGGCCAATAAGCTGCCGACACGGTCTGTCGGCAGCTTTTATCGGCCCGTGTATGGCCACCTTTAGGCGCCGGCTACTATTCTAAGGCGCTGGCGAATATTCTTAGGCGCCGGCTTGACCCGAGTATAAGCCGAGGTAGAGTTTTTCAGCATATTTTGGGGGCTGAAAAACTCGGCTTATACTCGAGTATATACGGTAAAGTTATTTTTATTATTTAAAATATTTTAATAAATTACACATAAACAGGAAAAATCAACATGACAGCAAATACCATGCAAATGCAAAAGATCAACAACATTGAATGGAGAAGATACACAACAATAACTAACTAAAAGAGAAGAAAAAACCCCATAGTTTTCAGGAAAGTCGGAATACCCGATTGTCATTAAATTACAGATGGAGGAACCTGAATAACTAGAGTTACAGACCTAAAAGTAAGGAGATAATATAAGCCTGAAGGACTCGCTAGAACTATTCTCATTTGATTTAGCTTTAAAAGCTTCCTATCAACTAAATTAGTTCACATAGAAGAAGAATTCCGCTATTGAAGGAGACTCTTTTTTTAACTAGTAATTAAATATAAAACTTTCTTTATAAAGGCAGCCAAAATCAAATTTGTCAATAACTTTGTTTGTTGGGAAATAGATTTTGATTTAGAAATTGAAAAAAACTATCCAGATGCAATAATGCAAAACAAGGGGATCATTTTATTCGTATTTTCAGTTCAGTGTTCAATAATCTAGTGACCTCCCTACAAAATAAACTAACCTTTGGACAAGGAGCCCATGACTAAGCACCCCAAAAGGTGCGAAACGCGTAGGGTGTGTGGAGATGCAAATATATTTTTAATTTTTCTACTAATAAAAATATCTTTTAACTGAATATCTCTGGTCCTGTGGATCCGTTTGAGTGTCGGACAGCTCTGCTTCCCTATCTTCTAACCTTTGGCCAAGACCATAGATAGTGAAACAGAGTTACATTAGTCTCATCACATTTGGGACAATGCGAAAACGGTCTAGAAGAATCTTTAGTAAAAAAATTTCCATAGCCTAATGGGCACATTTATCAAAGGTCTAATTTAATTTAAATTTGAATATACTCACAACTCAAATGGGAGGTTATTTAAGGAAAATTTGAACGTCTAATATTCGAATGAATAGTCCCGACCCGAAAATTTGAACTAAATTTGAATCAAATTTGAATTGAGTTTTCCCGAATCTCAAGAAGTTAATTAACACATTCAAATGGTTCAATCAACAGACCTCTGCCATTGACTTGAGAACTAGTCAGGTTTAAGATGGTGAATATTCAAATTAGAACTGTTTCCATGGTTACATTAGTATCATCGCATTTGGGACAATGCAAAAAAGGTCTAATAGAATCTTTAGTAAAAAAAATTCCATAGCCTAATGGGCAGATTTATCAAAGGTCGAATTTAATTTAAATTTAATTTAATTTAAATTTGAATATACTCACAACTCAAATGGGAGGTTATTTAAGGAAAATCTGAACGTCTAATATTCGAACGAAGTCCCAACCCGAAATTTCGAATTGAATTTGAATCCAATTTGAATTGAGTTTTCCCGAATGTCAGGAAGTTAATTAACACATTCAAATGGTTCAATCAACAGACCTCTGCCATTGACTTGTGAACTAGTCAGGTTTTAGATGGTGAATATTCAGATTACAGCTGTTTCCCTGGTTGAGGTGTGATAAATTAGAATTTACATTTGAATTGGGGGATTCAAATTTGAATGTGTGAATTTTAACACCAAAAAAAAACTCAATAATTCAAATTTAATATTCAACCCTTAATAAAGCTGCCCCTAAGTGTACTGCTGTATCCTCCAGCTCTCTGCAAAGATTAGCTAATTATAATTGTTAATAAACTTCACCAAATCAGATGGGTTTGGTGGAGACTTTTTTTAACGGGTGTGGGTCTGACCCAAAATCATTCCAGAATTTTTTAGATAGTGATTCAATTGATATCTTAGAAGGAAGCTCCATAAACTCTACCAAATCTTCAGCTAGCCTGTGTCCAGATAATACAAGGTTATAGTAGGTAATAATATCTCTATGATTCATGTAACTTCTCACCAGGGTATTAGGGTTTTATCAAGGGGATTTAATACATCTTTTACTAATTTTTTCCTTAAAATAAAATAGAAAGGAATCAGACTTTAAAAATAAAAAAGTTATTTTTGATGATCATTTGTAATGAATGGCACACTTCAGATTCAAAGTATTCTGGACCAAAGTTGACACAAATTTCATCTTTTCATAAATCATCCCCCATATTTATTGTCATGTTATTTATGGTTCACACCAAAACAAACAAATGAGATTTTAAAACACAAATAAAAAAAACAATCAAATATGCCAATCATTGCATTACAATTACTTTTAAGAATCGGCAGATATTATGAAGTATTGGAAATTTACAGAATACAGAAAGAACAATTCTATTTTCTGGCACAAACCATAATGTAAAGAATGTTTTCTTGTTTTAGCCGTTGCTATTTTGCTTACACAACCCCAACCATTTCATTCCAATTAAATCTTGTACTTGGAATATTATACTGACCATATCTGGAGACACAGGTTATTTAATGGTAATGTTTCCAAATAAAATCCTATTATGTATTATATGTGAATATGAAATATAAAGTGAGAAGGGAAGTGATACAGTCTTCTAAAACCATAGAAAGATACCAGTGACCTGCTCTGCATTTCTCCTGCCATTTTGTTCTTGGAATATTATACTCACCTGATTTGCACCTACCAGAACCATCCCAGATACTGTGGAACCATAGGAAGATGTCCATGAGCTTCTCCCAATGTGTAACCTGCTCTGCATTTCTCCTGCCATTTTCCCAACACAATCCCAACCATTTCTTTCCAATGAAATCACTTTATAGGAAAGATGTTCTTGGAATATTATACTCACCTGATTTGTACCTACCAGAACCACCCCAGATACTGTGGAACCATAGGAAGATGTCCATGAGCTTCTCCCAATGTGTAACCTGCTCTGTATTTCTCCTGCCATTTTCCCAACACAATCCCAACCATTTCTTTCCAATGAAATCACTTTACAGGAAAGATGTTCTTGGAATATTATACTCACCTGATTTGTACCTACCAGAACCACCCCAGATACTGACTGGACAGGGAAGAACAGATCTCCTTTTATTAACCAGTGTTAGTAACATTCACAGCTGAGAAACCTACTGAGAAATCTCCAGGAGACTCTGGGGTTTGGCATAATTACCATTACCAGTCCTTGTGGAATTTTTATAATTTCCTGATAATTTTATAAACAAGTTATTTGGATTCACACTACTGTTAACTTTGAAATTCCCTGCTAGTAAATAATAAAGTAAATATACAGTAAACAAGGTGTCACGACCGGCACCCAATACCAGAACAAGTGCCAGGCACCCTGGTCTCGGCTCGGCTTCACCAGTAGTGTGACCACCGTTGGGCTTCGGGAGGAGGAGCCCTCAGCTTACTTGGGTGCCACCTGGACTTAACGAGGGGAACAAGGCGAGGTGTTCTGGCTGGCGAAGGGGCACGAGCGAATAGCAGAGTCTTTGGGCCGAAGGTCACGGTACAAGAGGATTCGGCAGAAGGATGGTCAGACAGGCTGGGTGGAGGCAGGCGGATATCAGAATCATCAGGCAGGCAAGGGTCAAACCGGGATATTATTATTATTAATTTTATTATTAACATGTATTTATATAGCGCCAACATATTGCGCAGCACTGTAAAGTAAATGTGATTATACAACTACATCACACGAATTACATATATAGAATATATGGAGTAACAAACATCACAATCAATACAGGTACAAAAGGTGAGGAAGGCCCTATGCATAGGCATACAGTCTAAAGGGAAGGGAGTAATACACAAGGTGTGGGAGTGGGCAAGATCGAATTAAGTGGGTGACAAATGTGGTATTGTATGTGGTGTTGCGTTTGGTAGTTAAGTGCGTTTTCAGAGATTTCTTGAAAGCAGAAAAGTTGGGAAAAAGTCGGTCAGACCGTGGGAGAGAGTTCCAGAGGAGGGGTGCAGCCCTTGCAAAGTCTTGAATGTGAGCATGTGAGGAGGTAATGAGAGAAGAGTTGAGTAGCAGGTCAGTAGAGGAGAGTAGTAAGCGAGTGGGTGAGTATATAGAGATGAGTTCAGAGATGTAGGGTGGAGCAGAGTTATGAAGTGCTTTGAAAGTCAGTGTCATTAATTTGAATTTGATTCTGAAAGGTAACGGAAGCCAGTGCAGGGATTGACAGAATGGCGAGGCAGAGGAGGAGCGGTTGCTGAGGTGTATGAGCCTCGCAGCAGTGTTCATTATGGACTGGAGAGCTGACAGTCTCTGGAGGGGGAGGCCAATTAAAAGAGAGTTACAGTAGTCTAGACGTGATATGATGAGAGAGTGAATAAGAATTTTGGCAGCGTCTTGGGTGATAAATGATGGTATTTTGGATATGTTCCTTAGGTGGAAGTGACATGATTTAATAAGTGACTGGATATGAGGAGTGAATGACAGGGCAGAATCTAGGATAACCCCAAGGCACCGGGCCTGGGGAGAGGGGGTGATAGTGGAATTGTTAACTATGATGGATACTTCCGGGATGTTACTGGTGTTAGTTGGAGGAAAGAGAACCATTTCAGTTTTAGAGAGGTTTAATTTAAGGTAGCGTTGCGACATCCAGGTAGAGATAGCGGACAGACAGGAGGAGACGCGAGTTAGGAGTTCTGGGTTGAGATCAGGAGATGAGAGATAGATCTGAGTATCGTCAGCATAGAGGTGGTAGTGGAAACCATACGAGTTGATTAATTTGCCAAGGGAGGAAGTATAGAGGGAGAATAGTAATGGTCCCAGGACAGAGCCTTGAGGAACTCCAACAGAAAGAGATAGGGGAGAAGATGATACTCCATTGTAGGAGACACTGAAGGAACGATTGGTGATGTAAGAAGAGAACCAGGACAGGACTGTGTCACGAAGGCCAAGCGACTGGAGGGACTGGAGGAGGAGAGGGTGATCTACAGTGTCAAATGCGGCTGAGAGATCAAGCAGTATTAGTAGTGAGAAATGATTGTTGGCTTTAGCGGTTAAAAGGTCATTAGTTAGTCGAGTCAGGGCAGTTTCCATGGAGTGTTGTGGCTTAAAACCAGATTGTAGGGGGTCCAGCAGGTTATTGTCAGAGAGGAATGAGGTTAGTCAGTTGTAGACTAGGCGCTCAAGTAGTTTAAAGATGAAAGGTAGCAGAGAGATAGGTCGGAGGTTGTTAAAATTGGAGGGATCAAGAGAGGGTTTTTTCAGAATGGGGGTGACAAGAGCATGGTTCAGTTGAGAAGAAAACAGTCCAGTTGAGAGGGAAAGATTAAATAGGTGAGTTAAGGCTTTGATTAGACCAGGATTCGTATTGCGGAGAAGTTTTGAGGGAATTGGATCAAGCGGGCAGGTGGTAAGGTGAGAAGAGGCCAGAAGCTTTGAGATTCCTCATCAGTGACAGGGGTGAAGGAGCACAGGAGAGACTGGGGAGTGTGGAGGGAGGGTGGTGGAAGTCTAGGGGGGTTGAGTAGTGTAATGTCCCTTCTGGCTTGGAAGAGGCTGGTGTTATAGGAGCGCAGGGCCGATTTGTAGCTCCAAAAGTCTGATTCTGAACGGGATTTGCGCCAGCGATGCTCAAGTGCACGTGAATGTCTTTGGAGCTTTTGTATGAGCAGTATGCCAAGGTTGAAGTGGTTTGGGTCTAGAACGTTTAGTTTTTATAGGAGCAGCTCATTTAGGGCAGTGGTGAGAGGACTATAGTAGACAGAGGTAGCCACATTAGGACATGAGATGGCTGAGATATTAGAGTGAAGAGAGTCAAAGGAAGAAGAGAGATGAGACTACAGCTTGCAAGTCACGGTAAGTACGTGTTTGGGGAATAGCAGGGGGTGAGGAGGGAGTTAGTGAGAGTTGAAATGTGACCATATTGTGATCAGAGAGGGGAAATGGGGAGTTAGTAAAACTGGTGGTTGAACAGAGTCTGGTAAATATGAGATCCAGAGCATTACCACTGGAGTGAGAGGGGGAGTCTGAGCACAAAGATAAGCCTAGGGAGGAGGTTAGTGAAAGAAGTTTAGAGACAGAAGAGTTGTTAATGTTGTTAACGGGTATATTAAAGTCACCTAATATGATGGATGGGATGTTAGATGAAAGAAAGTAAGGAAGCCAAGCAGCAAAGTTGTCCAGAAATTGTGCAGTTGCTCCTGGTGGTGGATATATAAGAGCAATGCAGAGTGAAACAGGAGAAAAGAGCCTAATGCAGTGAGACTCAAATGAGGAGAATGATAGAGAGGGAACAGGTGGAAGAAGTATAAAAGTACAGCGGGGAGAGAGAAGCAAACGTAGCCCACCTCCAGGTCTGTTAGCAGGTGTGGGAGTATGAGTAAGTATGAGTAAGTATGAGTAAGTGTGAGTAAGTATGAGTAAGTATGAGTAAGTATGAGTAAGGTGTAGCCCCCATAGGACAGGGCAGCAGGTGAGACAGTGTCAGTAGGAGAGAGACAGGTGTCAGTAAGTGCGAGTAGGTTAAAGGAATTTGCAATGAAATGGTCGTGTATAGCGGTGAGTTTGTTGCAGACAGATCTGACATTCCAGAGAGCACAGGAAAGATTAACTGGGTTTTTGGGTATAGGAGTAAGTGTTCTGTACTGTTTGAATTTGCTCCGGAGAGAAGGAGCTCGTGGCCGTGTTATAACTGGGATGGGGTAAGGGCCAGGGTTTGGGGAAATGTCCCCAGCTGCCAGTAATAGAAAGGAAAGAAAGACTAAGTGAGAGTGGGATTTATAAGTCCTTGGTTTGTATGAAAAAGAGGAGTTTTGTGGAATAGCTAAACAGAGAACTTTATATACTTCATGTGTGGAGAGGGAAGGAGAGGAGAGAGGCTGAGATTTGTATAGAACTGGGATTTGTCGGAGGAGGTAGTGAAAAATGTTTTATGAAGCATGAGAGTGAGAGGAGGAGAAATGCAGGATAAAGTATATTTGGAGTAAGAAGTAACAAACTGGCAGGTACAAACAAATCTGTTTTCTTCTTCTCCCAGATGGTTCACAGTTGATTGCAGGGGAATCCGGTTCCTTTTGACTTGTCAATGCCTTGTCCAACTGTCTTGTTTAACTGTCATTTCTGAGCACTTGTGAAATGTTATCACTCGTGCCATGCCCCAGACACGAGTGCCATCCCCAATACTGGGTCTGAATTTATATGTAGCTGATTGGGAAAACCAGAGCCTAATTAATCAATTAATCAATTAAACAGCTAGCAAAGGGCAGAGTTTTACAGACACCAGAACCAGGATTGGGGCTATAAAAATATCTCTTGTTCACGGGGGAGTGGGACACAGATGTGCTTGAGATATTTATCAAAGAACTAAAGTAGAATAGGCCTGACAGACAAAAGTTATTGGGGTTAACAAATACAAGTAGGGATATAGCAGAATTACCAGAATAAACAGTTGCAGTATATGGATATGGCAGTATGTGGATATAGCAGAATTACCTGTAGGAGTCAGAAGAGATAGGAGTTACTTCCATGGAACTGTCTTGTTTAACTGTCATTTCTAAGCACATTTCTAACCCCTTGATATCAATCAAGGGGTTAAGCAGGAAGAGTTGTCGTAGGCAGGCGAGGATCAGGATACAGAATGCAGAATAGTCAGGGAACAGGCAGGAGTCAAACACGGATAATCAAACAGACTAGATACAGAACAGATCAAATGCACAAGGCTCAGGAACTACTAGAAACTAAGTTCTATCACGGGCATCAGTCTGCAGTTAGAATGGGCCTTTTATAGGGGACAGAATTTGCGCCAAAAACGTGCCCATTCGTGTCAAAACACGCTGGCGCAAACACGCCAGCGTGTTTGCACCTATAAACAATGCGCAGGCGCACCGCTTGCGCCTTAAGGCAGGCAAGATGACGCCGGAAGAGGACCACGCGTCCCCACCACCCCACTAGACCACCAGGGCAGGTAGGTTTTCTTACACAAGGGTGTTCAAATGATAAACTGTATGACACCAAACCAAAATAAATGGACTTACCCCTTGATGACTGTTAATCAATCAACAACAATAAAAAAAGAACATTTTTTATTATTATTAACATGTATTTATATAGCGCCAACATATTGCGTAGCACTGTAAAGTAAATGTGATTATACAACTAAATCACATGAATTCTATACATAGAACATATGGAGTTACATACATCACAATCAATATTATTCACATATAATCACATATCAATAGTAGAAATTTTACACACTGGCACAATTAAAAAAAAAACTTAACCCATAAAACTTAAGGCAATGCAGGTTTTTTAAAAGGGCCCCTTACTAAAAATGAACATTCCAAAGGTACCAATCAATAGTTGGCAAAGTGTCATGTGCATTAATATGTGTATATAGCTGAAAATCTTCTTAATTTTAAAGACGTCTACGATCCCGGTTGTGTTTAGTGTAAAGATAAACTATTCTAGTTCAACAGATAAGGCTGCTTCACCCACAGTCTGGCAGTAAAGGGTTAACCTAATATGGACACCAAGGTACAGACGTAATAACCAGTTAGAATGGCTGTATAAGTATAACTAGATATTACTGGGCCCCACTGCAAATTATTTTTGGGGCCAATATTTATTAAAATTGTATATCAATGAGGGCCTCATGGGGCCCCTATAATTACTGGGCCCCCCTGCAACTGCCGGCTCTGCTTCCTCTGTAGTTTCACCCCTGGTTCTTTGTATTTAACATTTGATCTCATTTGTATGTTATTTAAATTCTGGGTCAATCAGATCCAGTGAACTGTGAGACTCATCAGATATTTGGTCACTATGATCAATGACATCATTATGATCACATAATCTCATTGCAATTATTCTCTTCAATTGTTGTGTAGAAACTGATATTTTGTGTATTTAATGAGAAATAAAAAGACAGAACTATATATATATATATATAACTATTTTTATATATATATCGATGAGAAATCTAAAATTGGATCCAATATTAAAATATGTTGTACTGAGCTGGGAAACTTAATATTCTTTCTATGAAATCAATATGAGGTTAAAGGTACAATGGTTTTAATCCCCAATTCATTAATAGGAATAAAAACAATGAAATGAAAACGTGAAAGGTCCTATTAATGGGGAAAAGGCTTTTAGCTGAATCGGGTAAATGAGAAAGTGCAAAGACAAAGTGAATATCCCATTTACATTAGAGATTAGTGAATAAAGGCATTGAATAAACTGAATAAACCTGCCAACTGTCTGTCCCTTCCCTTCCATTACAGACAACTTAAAACATGAACAAAGGAAAGTTATTGGGTAGAAATTAGTGGAAATACTAAACCATGTTCTTCATTTTAAACAGCTGGAAATCCCCTCCCTCTGATCTGTTGTCTGGAAACTCATTGAAAGACCCATGAGGAACTTGATGACTTGGTATCAGGAATGAGGGGTGGGGGATGTGTGTATCAACTCCTTACCTCTAACCATAATATCCCCTTTCTCTGGTTTCGGTATATTTAGCACTTATAATATATCTTATAATAAGACAAGGACACCAGGGTTGGGATTAAAAGGCCCCAGATTTAATAACAAATTTAAATTTTACTAGTACTTAAATTTTGACTAGTACTTATATGGCAGTGTCACACGCTGTAACCTACCCATCCTCCTATTTGTATCTGTAAGTTACCCTTCCATTTAGATTGTAAGCTCTACAGGACAAGGAACTCCACCCTCTTGTCTTTCTGACACTCTTTATTGTTACTGTACTTTGTATTAATTATTGTAATGACCCCTGTTTGGTCTAATAATGTGTAGTTGTATACGTAGTATCTCCAATATTCCTCCTGACAAGTTCTAAAATCAGAATTGAGGCTTTATTCTTGACACTCTTTCATAAAGCCCAACTTTGGGGAGCATCCGGTTTATAGTTTTTTTTATAGACCGTTTTCCCAACTCAGCTGTGGATCCAGTGGCTTCAGTGTTACCATTGGTTTCTTTGGTTGTTTGGTGGATGAAGGATGTGGCAGAACTTGCTATTTGACTTTACAAAGCTGAATATTTAGTTAGTCCTGATTGTCTACCTCTCCTGCCTTTTTTGTCGCTGTGCCTGTCTTGCCCTCAGAACTGTTTCTGGATATCTATTGTATAATTGTAGTTTAAAGCAGGAGGGGTATAATAATTGTGGATTCCAGAAGATCAGACAGTGACAATTGTTGGAGAAAGAAGTACATGGGGGACTGGAGGTTCCGGCTGGAGGAGACCAACACTATGATGAGGACGTTCTCCCAAACTGTCATAATGTAAATCAGAAGGAACAGAGAGAACAGGGGAGTCTTCAAGTTGTGGAGATTCTGAAATCCCAAGAGAACAATCTCACTGACCAATGTCTGGTTGTTCTTATCCATTGTCAAGGGTAAATTGCCCACAAGAGTTAATCACTTAACCAGTTAACAAAGGACCATACTTTAGTCAGATTTCATGTAAAACTGAGTAGATTTTTAGGAGGATTTGTTGGTAGATAATTCTCTATCAGGAGGTAAAATGACCAAGTACTGGAAATCCTGAGAACCACTTAGAAACCAGGTCACAGTAGGGAATAGCACGTGCAGCTTTCTCTTTGCTTTATTCCATTTTTAATGCACAACTTGTCTAGGATTTGTCCTTATTGGATATTCCAATATTAAACAGCTGATTCAATTCTTATACAAAAAACAGCTCATTATTTCATGTAAAAATGAATTCACAACATGCAATAACCCACCCAACATGCTTTGATCCCTATATATTAGATACCTATCTAGTGCTACCAGTTAGTGATGGGCCAATCTGACCCGTTTCGCTGAAAATTATCGAAATAGAAAAACATTTGCCAAATGCATTGAAGACTATGGGCGACAATTTTTTTTTGATGCACAATAAAAATTTTTCACCCATTGGAGTCTTTTTCATAGCAAAGCTGATGAAAAATTTCACTCATTACTCACTACTAATCCATGTTTCTGTAGGAGAAGTGAGTAACCCTCTGAATACTACAATATTCTATAGGGCATGCACGGGTACAACTCATATATTTATGATCATTTAAGGATCACTGGCGGAGAGCAACACACAACCAAGGAAACTCTCAGTTGGTTTCAGAGAAAGAGAAGGAAGCTGCTAGAATGGACCAATCACCCGACTTGAATTCAATTGAAAATCTATTGAAAGAACTGAAGATCATAGTTCATAGAAGAGGTCTCCGGAAGTCTCCCACCTGAGCAATGCGACTAGTTTCTCCATTTTATTTCCAAAAAAGGCTTTTCTACTAAGTATTAAATACATTTTAGTAAACATGTTCAATACTTATTCCCCAGGTCATTCCACTTTACTACACGTAACTTCATTTATGGACCTATTTGTTGTGAGGTTTGTGCATGTGAGGGTTACTTGGGTTGGTAGCGACATCGGGGGGCATATTTATCATGGGTCAAATCTCGAATTGAAAAAACTTCAAAATTCAAAAAGACCAACCGAAATAAAGTTGACGTTTTTTTTTTTGGTCGAATAGGGCTGTTTTTGATCTAATAGGTCTATATTCGGCCGAATTCGAATTATACAAATAGCACATTCCCCAAAAAAAGTTGATTTTTCAAAGTCCACCTATTGCTTTCAAATAGGTTCAAGGAGGTCCCCCATATGCTAAAACAGCAATTCGGCAGGTTTTAGATGGCGAATGGTCAAAGTTGAATTTTTAAAGAGACAGTACATGATAAATTTTGATATTCAAATTTTCAAATTTATTTTCAAATTTGAATCATTGAATCATTGGATTATTCCCTAGTTGAAGTACACAAAAAATAGCTTGAAATTCAAATTTTTTTATTTGAAAATTCACCTTGACCTTTGATAAATTAGCCCCTTTCATAAGAAACAACGGAAAGTTGTGCTCACCACTAATTTAATACCATTAGGCGGGGGTGCAATGAGGCTGTGACCACAAAATACATATAGACAAATACAAGAGTTCTCTGCACTCAACCCATTATCAATATATTTAAGACAAAGACATTTTGTGCTACTGCTACTGAAAAATGCCTTACCCTTTAAACAAAACAGGGATTGTTTGTCCATATATTGCAATATATTTAAGCTGAACAACTATGTCAAACTCATCCCATATCTGGCCAGTCCTACACTTAATTTTATCTGATTCTTTAAGAATTCTATTGCTTCATTATACATTTTCAGGTGATCCCACTGGTGTCTAATAAAAGGGCAGCCAAGTCTGGGAGTTTTACTTGTGAAAGCAGCAAGTAAGTTGCAGGTAAAACATAGTCCCTTTTTTTATACCTGTAAGCCTCATTCAAATGTAAAATAAGTTGGGGAGCAATACAAGCATTAGAAAAGTTCTTGGGGGAGGGAGAATAAGGACTGTAATGGGACTGGCAGTTTCTAGGAGGTTCTGTTCTGTTTAGCTGTACAAGCCAGAAATTGCAAAATAATCATATTTGAGGCCACTGGGAGCATCATCCAAGTCGTTGGTGAGAAACATGTAGCTCAAGACCAATTATAATCAGATAGATAATGAGATAATTCAAGTTACAGTGTACAGATGAAGCCATCAACATTTCACAGTTTGTCACACCATGTCCAGACAACATTTTTTAGTGCTAATTCTTGCCTCTAGATGGTGCGACAAAATGTGAATTCCTGTAAGATTTATCTGTATTTAGCTTTCCTTCATTTCTGCTGTAAAAATCAAATGCCAATCATTTTAAATTCAATAACTTAACAATTTGTTAGCACTTCTGTCACCATCCCATATAAATAACCAAGTATAAATAAGGTAAATCATCGATGTACCTTGTATAAAATACAATATTTCTGCTAACTGTAGTTGGGGTCCATACATATTTATATTTCTGTTGTGCCATATATAAATTGAAATACATTTAGAGATCAATGTCACTTACATTGGATTCACTAAAACATAAAAATAGGGGTTAGGGTTAGTAGTATGAGTATGGGGCATGGCACGAGTGCTAACATTTCCTAAGTGCTAAAATTTCACAAGTGCTCAGAAATGACAGTTAAACAAGACAGTTCCATGGAACTAACTCCTATCTCTTCTCATTCCTACAGGTAATTCTGCTATATCCCATACTGCCATATCCATATACTGCAACTGTTTATTCTGGTAATTCTGCTATATCCCATACTGCCATATCCATATACTGCAACTGTTTATTCTGGTAATTCTGCTATATCCACATACTGCCATATCCATATACTGCAACTGTTTATTCTGGTAATTCTGCTATATCCACATACTGCCATATCCATATACTGCAACTGTTTATTCTGCTACATATAAATTCAGACCCAGTATTGGGGATGGCACTCGTGTCTGGGGCATGGCACGAGTGCTAACATTTCCTAAGTGCTAAAATTTCACAAGTGCTCAGAAATGACAGTTAAACAAGACAGTTGGACAAGACATTGACAAGTCAAAAAGAACTGGATTCCCCTGCAATCAACTGTGAACCATCTGGGAGAAGAAGAAAACAGATTTGTTTGTACCTGCTAGTTTGTTACTTCTTACTCCAAACATACTTTATCCTGTATTTCTCCTCCTCTCACTCTCCTGCTTCATAAAGCATTTTCACTACCTCCTCCATCAAATCCCAGTTCTATACAAATCTCAGCCTCTCTCCTCTCCTTCCCTCTCCACACATGAAGTATATAAAGTTCTCTGTTTAGCTATTCCACAAAACTCCTCTTTTTCATACAAACCAAGGACTTATAAATCCCACTCTCACTTAGTCTTTCTTTCCTTTCTATTACTGGCAGCTGGGGACATTTCCCCAAACCCTGGCCCTTACCCCATCCCAGTTATATCACGGCCACAGGCTCCTTCTCTCCGGAGCAAATTCAAACAGTACAGAACACTTACTCCTATACCCAAAAACCCAGTTAATCTTTCCTGTGCTCTCTGGAATGTCAGATCTGTCTGCAACAAACTCACCGCTATACACGACCATTTCATTGCAAATTCCTTTAACCTACTCGCACTTACTGACACCTGTCTCTCTCCTACTGACACTGCCTCACCTGCTGCCCTGTCCTATGGGGGCTACACCTTACTCATACTTACTCATACTTACTCATACTCCCACACCTGCTAACAGACCTGGAGGTGGGCTACGTTTGCTTCTCTCTCCCCGCTCTACTTTTATACTTCTTCCACCTGTTCCCTCTCTATCATTCTCCTCATTTGAGTCTCACTGCATTAGGCTCTTTTCTCCTGTTTCACTCTGCATTGCTCTTATATATCCACCACCAGGACCAACTGCACAATTTCTGGACAACTTTGCTGCCTGGCTTCCTTACTTTCTTTCATCTAACATCCCATCCATCATATTAGGTGACTTTAATATACCCGTTAACAACATTAACAACTCTTCTGTCTCTAAACTTCTTTCACTAACCTCCTCCCTAGGCTTATCTTTGTGCTCAGACTCCCCCTCTCACTCCAATGGTAATGCTCTGGATCTCATATTTACCAGACTCTGTTCAACCACCAGTTTTACTAACTCCCCAGTTCCCCTCTCTGATCACAATATGGTCACATTTCAACTCTCACTAACTCCCTCCTCACCCCCTGCTATTCCCCAAACACGTACTTACCGTGACTTGCAAGCTGTAGTCTCATCTCTCTTCTTCCTTCTCTTCACTCTAATATCTCAGCCATCTCATGTCCTAATGTGGCTACCTCTGTCTACTATAGTCCTCTCACCACTGCCCTAAATGAGCTGCTCCTATAAAAACTAAACGTTCTAGACCCAAACCACTTCAACCTTGGCATACTGCTCATACAAAAGCTCCAAAGACATTCACATGCACTTGAGCGTCGCTGGCGCAAATCCCGTTCAGAATGAGACTTTTGGAGCTACAAATCTGCCCTGCGCTCCTTTAACACCAGCCTCTTCCAAGCCAAACAAACATACTTTACTTCACTCATTAACTCCCTTTCTAAAAAACCAGCACAACTTTTCTCCACCTTTAACACTCTCCTTTCCCCTTCTCCACCCCCTCCATGCACATCTGTCTCTGCTCAAGATATTGCTGAGCACTTCAAAAACAAAATTGACACTATCAGAAGGGACATTACACTACTCAACCCCCCTAGACTTCCACCACCCTCCCTCCACACTCCCCAGTCTCTCCTGTGCTCCTTCACCCCTGTCACTGATGAGGAATCTCAAAGCTTCTGGCCTCTTCTCACCTTACCACCTGCCGCTTGATCCAATTCCCTCAACACTTCTCCGCAATACCAATCCTTGTCTAATCAAAGCCTTAACTCACCTATTTAATCTTTCGCTCTCAACTGGACTGTTTCCTTCTCAACTAAAACATGCTCTTGTCACCCCCATTCTGAAAAAACCCTCTCTTGATCCCTCCAATCTTGACAACCTCCGACCTATCTCTCTGCTACCTTTCATCTCTAAACTACTTGAGCGCCTAGTCTACAACCGACTTACCTCATTCCTCTCTGACAATAACCTGCTGGACCCCCTGCAATCTGGTTTTAAGCCACAACACTCCACGGAAACTGCCCTGACTCGACTAACTAATGACCTTTTAACCGCAAAAGCCAACAATCATTTCTCACTACTAATACTGCTTGATCTCTCAGCCACATTTGACACTGTAGATCACCCTCTCCTCCTCCAGTCCCTCCAGTCGCTTGGCCTTCGTGACACAGCCCTGTCCTGGTTCTCTTCTTACATCACCAATCGTTCCTTCAGTGTCTCCTACAATGGAGTATCATCTTCTCCCCTACCTCTTTCTGTTGGAGTTCCTCAAGGCTCTGTCCTAGGACCATTACTATTCTCCCTCTACACTTCCTCCCTCGGCAAATTAATAAATTCGTACGGTTTCCACTACCACCTCTATGCTGACGATACTCAGATCTATCTCTCATCTCCGGATCTCAACCCAGAACTCCTAACTCGCGTCTCCTCCTGCCTGTCCACTATCTCTACCTGGATGTCGCAACGCTACCTTAAATTAAACCTCTCCAAAACTGAAATGGTTCTCTTTCCTCCAAATAACACCAGTAGCATCCCCGAAGTATCCATCATAGTTAACAATTCCACTATCACCCCCTCTCCCCAGGCCCGGTGCCTTGGGGTTATCCTAGATTCTGCCCTGTCATTCACTCCTCATATCCAGTCACTTATTAAATCATGTCACTTCCACCTAAGGAACATATCCAAAATACCATCATTTATCACCCAAGACTCTGCCAAAATTCTTATTCACTCTCTCATCATATCACGTCTAGACTACTGTAACTCTCTTTTAATTGGCCTCCCCCTCCAGAGACTGTCAGCTCTCCAGTCCATAATGAACACTGCTGCGAGGCTCATACACCTCAGCAACCGCTCCTCCTCTGCCTCGCCATTCTGTCAATCCCTGCACTGGCTTCCGTTACCTTTCAGAATCAAATTCAAATTAATGACACTGACTTTCAAAGCACTTCATAACTCTGCCCCACCCTACATCTCTGAACTCATCTCTATATACTCACCCACTCGCTTACTACTCTCCTCTACTGACCTGCTACTCAACTCTTCTCTCATTACCTCCTCACATGCTCGCATTCAAGACTTTGCAAGGGCTGCACCCCTCCTCTGGAACGCTCTCCCACGGTCTGTCCGACTTTCTCCCAACCTTTCTACTTTCAAAAAATCTCTGAAAACGCACTTCTTTCGAGAAGCCTCCCCTCACTCTGCTTAACTACCAAACACAACACCACATACAGTAACACATTTCTCACCCAGTTAATTCCATCTTACCCACACCTTGTGTATTACTCCCTCCCCTTTAGACTGTATGCCTATGCATAGGGCCTTCCTCACCTTTTTGTACCTGTATTGATTGTGACGTTTGTTACTCCATATACTCTATATATGTAATTCGTGTGATGTAGTTGTATAATCACATTTACTTTACAGTGCTGCGCAATATGTTGGCGCTATATAAATACATGTTAATAATAATAATAATAATAATAATAATAATGAGCACATTGAAAACCCTACTCATATTCAACCTCTTGTTCTTTCCCTAACTCACTCTTCCAAGGTATATTTACATACTACTTAAGGGGCTTGCAGAACAGGGTAGTGACATATAAACATATTGTAGCTTTCCCTCCCAGATTTACCTAATATATTTCTGAATTTCACTTAATTTCATTTTAAGGGCTTCTTTGATATCTGTACTTCTCAAACTGTAAATTACTGGGTTGGCCAAAGGAATGCCTACAGTGTATAACAAAGACATAACTTTGCTTATCGTTTCTGATTCTTTCCTGGGGGGAACCACATAAATAGCGATTATAGTCCCATAAAATATGGAGACCACAGCCAAGTGGGAGCTGCAGGTGGAGAAGGCTTTTTGTCTCCCGGTATTGGACACTATCTTTAGGATTTCATGGCCAATACACATATATGATACAATGATCAGTATAAAGGGAACAAATATCATGGGGACTGATAGGAAGAATGTCTCTATTTGAAGTGAGAAAGTGTCTGAGCAGGAAAGCTCAAGAAGTGGGAAGAAATCACAGAAGAAATGATTGATGGTATTTTGGTCACAGAACTGTAGTGTTCCAATAAGATCCACTGTAATCACTGTAAGGCCAAAGCCAAGAGCCCATGGCATGAGAATTAATGTAACACAAACCCTGTGGGACATTATAGAAGAGTAACGTAGTGGGTTATAGATGGCCACATATCTGTCATAGGACATTACTGCTAGAAGCAAACACTGAAAAGCATCAGAGCTGGAAAAGAAATACCATTGAGAAATACAGCCTACAAGGGACACTGTGGTGCCTTCATGTATTACAGTTTGAAGCAGGATGGGCATAATAATTGTAGTGTCAAATAGATCAGACAGGGCCAACTGTTGGAGAAAGAAGTACATGGGGGACTGGAGTTTCTGACTGGAGGACACCAACACTATGATGAGGACGTTCTCCCAAACTGTCAGAAGACAAATAATTCAATAAAAAGAAAAATGAAACCCAGTAGAAAAGTTGCTTAGAATTAGCAATTCTATATATACATATAAAAAGTACAATGGAAATGTCAATTTGTAGAAGAAATAGAAATCTGAATGTAAGTAAAGCAAACCCTTTGTTTACAAAAAAACAGCTTACAACAATCATTAACAATGCGTAGAGTTCAAACAATACATCCAAACATACGTGCTCCATATGGAAAAAGTGTGGGGATCTGGTTCAAAGAAATCTGCAAAAGATAAAAACAGAAATAATCTAAATATGACTATTAAAGCACTGCGTATCTTGACAGTGCTATATAAATAAATGATGATGATGAAGATTTTCAAGGGACACTAATTTAAAGATAACAATGTCCAATTCTTTATATATATATATATATGGTACAAACAATACACCGCACTCTGGGGGCTTGTGAAAATGCAAACAGATGTGGTTTATTCGACGTTTCGGCTACCAAACCGGAGCCGTCATCAGGAGCAAAGGAAATTAACACACAGAGTGAAGCGCTTTAAAAGCAGTTAAAATTGGCGCCAAAATCAAACAATAGTGACATCATCAAATAGTGCCCAAATACAAATGTCAAAATTACGTGTAAAAAATGCCAGATTTTAGTTATAGTGTAATCATATAAAAACTATTAGAGGCATCATAGCAGAGCATACGTGATTATTTATGACTTTATGCAGTGTAAATATCAAGTGTTAATGTATAAAGGTGATATACTACAGACATAGGATCGAGCTGGTATGGTGTATTAAAAGTACCGCGGTGAGGCTACGGGAGTGATGTTAATAAGCTGAAACGCTACAAAGTTATATATCATCGCGGCTGTCAGTCCCGGAACTCTATGATCTCGGCTACAATTGTAACACATTTCCTACTAGGCACGCCCCTATCCCTTCAACTGACTGTCAGTACGTTCACGTTCTGTTACTCTAGTCAGGGGAGGGGGAAGCGGAGAGAATTGGAGCATGAGGGTTAACTAGTTCAGTGCCAGCATACCACAGCAAGCTCAAATGCTTAAAAACCCTCCAGTCTGCGTCAATCAGGTACTCCCCCGATTGCACCGCCAGGCTATCAATGAGGGTAAAACCACAGTGTAATAAAAACCTTCATAGAGATAATTCTGAAATTGTTTCTTATCCCTCGCTTAGATGTGCCGGTCAGGGTGTCACACTGCAGTAGCCTCTCATCAAGAGTTTAAAGGGACTTACCATGTCGCTCAACATAAGTCGTCTGACCAGCATCTCGTCTATTTCCCACATAACGGACTTTACAGCTCAGTCACACTACTGCCATCCACACCCAGACTGTAACAGTGTCTAAGGATAAAAAATTAAAAGCAGATTAAAAACAAGCACCAAGTGTCGGGTTATAACCATGCAAGTATTTAAATGTTCGCTAATAGCGTCATTAAAGTAACCTATAACTAAACTATCAATATATAACATTCAATACATGGAATGATGGCACAGCCTTATAAATTGTTGTAACATTTATCTATATTCTCTTGTATATCTATTGCAACTAAATTGCAAGATCCTGTAAAAGGGAGATGTATAAAATGTAATCAAGCGTTATCCAAAGACATATTATACCAAATGCAACTGTACTTAATAGAAAGATGACATGGGTAAAGTCTCGTTGAGTCCTCTTGGGGCCAATGTATCCAAGAGGTAAATCCACCGGGATTCATGTTGCAATAGAACTTTTTCCCTATCCCCACCTCTAGGTAGTTTGGGTATGTGGTCTATGATCATGTGCCTGAACTGCGGAAGGGTATGTTTCTGTCTCAGCCAGTGTCTCGCCACAGGTTGGTCAGCCTTTCCAGAATTGAGTGCCAACCTGATGGCACTCCTGTGATTGTTCATCCTTTCTCGATAGGTGGTAGCCGCTTTGCCCACATAATAAAGACCACAAGGGCACCACACTATATATACCACATGATCAGAAGTGCACGTGACTCTGTGTCTTTTATCAAATTTTTTGCCATTCCTGGGGTGTGTGAAATATTGACCCTGCGACATCCCACTACACGTGCAGCAGCCCGCACATTTATAACATCCCTTCTTTAAAGGAGTTTTCAGCCATGTTGTTTGCTTGTTGGTGGTTTCTACAACGTTTTTCTTGACCAGTATATCTCCAAGGTTACGGCCCCTCCTATAGGCAAAAAGTGGTTGTTTAGTATCTGAAAAAGGTAAGTCTCGATCATTTCTGATAATTTCCCACCTCTGTTTAACCTTATCTTTTAGGTACATCGACTTATCAGTACCATTCTGTAGTAAAAATAACCTCCACAGGTGCCTTATCTTTGGTGTTGGTGTCTTGCAACAAAGTTTGTTGTGTCCAGTGTTTGGCTCTCTCGAGTTGTTCTTGTACCAAAGTGTTGGAGTAGCCTCTCTCCAAGAATTGTTTAGTTAATGATGTCAACTGTAGATCTGCGGTTTCTCTGTCGGAGTTATTCCTAATGACCCGTAAAAACTGGGAATATAGGACCCCTCGGGCCATATGGGGGGGATGGTGGGTTCTAGCATTGATGAGACTGTTCTTATCTGTCGGTTTGGTGTACAATGTGGTACCCAACCCTCTACCCTCTTTGTATATAGTCACGTCTAAATAATTGATACTCTTTTTATCATATGTAAGTGACAGTCTGATAGGTGAATCTATCTCATTTAGTGCTCTATGAAAATCCTTCAATTCCTCCTCTGTGCCTGTCCATATCAACAACAGATCGTCGATGTAATGTTTATATAGATATATATGCTCTCGTCCCTTTGGTAAAAGAATGTTGCATTCATATTGCTCCATAAAGATATTGGCGAATGAAGGGGCCACGTTGGACCCCATTGCCGTCCCTGCTATTTGTTGGAAAAACTCTCCATTAAAAATAAAATAATTGTGGGACAATATAATGTCCAACAACTCCACCAAAAAATCAACAGGGGGCATACCTGTATGGGCACGACTCAACGCATTACGGCAAGCGGTGACCCCTAGATCTAATGGGATAACTGTGTATAGACTGGTGACGTCCATAGTCACCAGCCAACAGTCATCTGGTAGAAACAGATCTTTTAAGATTCTCAACAAGTGTGTCGTGTCTTTGATATAGGAATCCATTTTCTGTACATAGGGCTGTAAGAAATAATCAAGGTAAATGGCAACTGGTTGAAAAAGTGACCCACAAGCCGAAATTATCGGCCGACCAGGTGGAGTTGAAAGTGACTTATGGATCTTTGGCAATGTATACATAAATGGGATCTTGGGGTAATTAGTAGTCAAATACGCACCCGTTGTCCCATCAATCCAACCAGCAAACTGTGCTGAGTGTATTAATGTGTCAAGTTTCTTTTTAAAAATGTCTGTGGGATCCCTCTTTAGTCTCATATATGTCTTGGTATCAGATAGTTGTGTATTAATCTCTGAAATATAATATGCTTTGTCTAAAATTACTATTGCGCCTCCCTTATCTGCCTGCCGGATTATAATGTCCTGGTTGTTTTTTAATGAATTCATGGCCAATCTTTCTGCTCTGCTTAAATTGAAATACAATTTGTTTTTAGAATTTTTTAGCTTGTGTACATCATTACTCAGCAGTTGTGTGAACGTGGAAATAGAGGGGGCAGTATTGGGGGGATCGAATGTACTTTTGTTTTTAAAAGGTACAATCTCGCCCGGCGTTCTATCCTTATCCTTATAGAAATCTTTTAATTTCAATATTCGTTTGAATTTATGTATATCTTTATAGAATTCAAATGGCTCATTAACGTTAGTGGGGACAAATTTCAAACCCTTGTTCAATAGACTTCTCTCACTCGATGTTAGTGTATATTGTGTCAGGTTAACCACTAAATCTTCGTTTTCACTCTGCGTGGTGGCCTGCCTCCTATTTTTCTGTCCTCCCCTTCTGGTTCTACCACCTTTCGCCCCGCGGTGTCTACAGGGGCCTGTTGGGTATTCCCTAAAAAAGGACGGGGTTGGCCACTCAGAGCTCCCAAATCAGAATCTGACGAGTCACCAGAGCTATCTACGGTGTTCAAGGATTGTGGTTTGTATCTACGGGTGAACTTTCTAGGCTTCTCCTCTGGTAAACCTACCAACCACCTATAGACTCTCTTCTGTCGATAATCCTCTCTCACTACCTGTAATTTCCTTTCTTTAAAGTCAACGAGTTCTTGTCGGTATTTAGATAAATTGGTCTCTATGTTTTTAACCCAATCAACCGTCTTATCCTGTGTCAGTGTATTCAGCGACTCAGTCTCAAAAGTCACAATCTCAGTCTGTAGATTTTTTAACTCCTTTCCAACAAATTCAACAACTAACAGTAACAAGTCAAGCGAGCATTTATTAAGTATTTTGCACCATTTGCTACAAAATTCTGCATTGGCTCTACCCAAGGTGGGGATATTTCTAATCCTAAAACCACGTGGGATGATTTTCTGTCTATGATAATTTGACAAGTATGTTCCGTGCAACAATAAATCTGTCTCCCTCTTTTTTAAATTCAATAGGTTGTGATAGAGGTCCCGAGGGGTCCTACCCAGTGTAGTTGATGTCTGAAGGTCAGCAAACAAAATCCTTTCGTCATCATCAGTGGAAAAAGTGTACTCTCCCGTCGTATCCACTTCAAAATGTAGCTGTGTCTCGTTCATACTGGCCGTGCTGCTCATCAAGGAATGGAATCGCTCGGTGTGAAAATCTCCTGTTCATACAAAGCAATAATTATAACATCCATACAAAAATTGTGGTGCATCCAAACTAGAGGGCTATCCCCATAAATAGAATACTCGATGAAATGGTGCACACAAAACCAAACAGCATCTGCCCGGGTGCAGGTGAAGAATAATCACATGGTACAAACAATACACCGCACTCCGGGGGCTTGTGAAAATGCAAAAAGATGTGGTTTATATATAAAGGGATTCCTTTGAAGTGGATCTCATCAGCAGCAGCAGCAGCTTCCGTCAGTAAATCATTCCCATGTCCGTGCACATCTCTCTTAAAAACATATATCAAAATCACTGTACCTCTTAAGTTACACATAAATCCAATTGGGAACCTGTTACACTTACATCCTAAATGAAGTGGTGGAACTATCAATATCCAATAATTTTATCAAAAGATCAACCTTTATTCTATATATTAATACTGTTAGTCTATTGTTTGTTTTATGGCCCTAAAACACAACATACAACATAAGACTGTTCATAAAACCAACAATGTCCCATGTGTGGAATCTGATGTGTGTCTGTCAGTGTTTCTTTTTTAGTGACAAGGGGAAGTGAACTGTATTTGAGCCAAGAAGAAGAAATGGAGAGAGAGTCAATTCGAGAGAACGGAAACAAAGAAAACGAGGAGAGGAACGAGAGGAAGAGGAAACAAGTGGAAAAAGAGGCATAAGAGCAAAGTGAGAAAAAGTTAAAAAAAAAAATGAACCTATGGAAAGAGAACATAGAGACTGAGAATGAGGACATTAAATGGCATGTAAAGGCAAATAAAATCTCGTTTTTAATTTATTTAATGAAAAAGAAATCTATCTCTAATATACTTTAATTAAAAAATGTGTACCGTTTTTATAAGAAACCTGACTGTATGCAGTGACTCTTCGTTTACTGCTGTGGATAGGAATTGTCACACGGTCTCTAACTGCTCTGCAGGGAAACAATCATACTTATGAACAGCAGGGGGAGCCTGTCTTACTTCTCAGCCATGCAGAACTCAAGCAGCTTTGTTTGTTTCCCTGTGGAGCAGTCAGTGAATAGATATTGGATTTTATTTTTGCCTTTACATTCCCTTTACTGTTTCCAACAAAGATCATGGAGCCAGATTTAAACAGATAAACTGGGATTCTATTTGGAGGATTCTTTTGCTGCAGCCACTGGTTCTGCAGAGTTGGAGAAAGTTTATATTAAACAATACAAAAACTATAAAATCCACATTAGATTACATGACAACACATGACCCAGTGCAGTCTGTCTATTCTGATTATTAATCAGTCTTGTTGTATCGGCTTCTGGCAGATATTATTTGACTTGTGCTGTTTTGATCAGCCCAGATCACACTGAGCATGTGCACAGTCTTGGTCTTGCAAAGATGTATAACAAAGTTACAAGATGGTGACCCCCTGTGGCCAACTTTGAAAGCATAAATCGTTTGTTTGATTAGGCTTGTGATGCAGTAAGTTCATGTTTATGTTTAGTATATAAAATACAGCATTTCTAGCCTTATTCTATTTTACACTTTACTTCCCCTTTAAAGCCTTGGTGATTAATCTTTCTTCTCATACTTTGAAATCTAGTGAATTATCCCTATTGAATAGAGGTCTCAATTTTTGCCCTACAACATATTTTTCATTGTTTGATACTATTATAGTTTTATCAGGATGTAATCAGGATTTTTTCTCATTCTGAGAGAGTTGAACATACAGATTTAAGTGTTAAATCTCATTTTAATCCCATTGGACATACCTGTCCATTTCTGGAGAGATTTTATGACCTGGTGGCTAATGATGTGAAGATATTATCAGATAGTAGTATTAAACAACCAAAGAAAGAGAAGGAACAACATTTATTAGGATATGAACACCAGGCAATAAAACCTCTGTGCACCAATAATGACCTGGTGATTAGAAATTCTGAAAGGGGGATTGATATCAGGGATTATTACGAACAGGATATATTGGACCAATTC
Organism: Xenopus petersii; assembly: GCA_038501925.1. NCBI lineage: Eukaryota > Metazoa > Chordata > Amphibia > Anura > Pipidae > Xenopus > Xenopus petersii. The sequence goes on along the minus strand of CM076677.1, from coordinate 617,019 downwards.
CATGATCAAGATAATTATATGAGATGGGATGGTGACCCTACAGTAAGCTTTAAAAGTAAATTACAGAGATGAATACAGTTTGGGAAGACTATGGGGATTTTGACTGCCAATGAGGTAGAATATATATGGCAAGAAAATCTGAGGATACCTATCTTTCACACCTCTCCCCAAAGTACACACCTGACAAAACCAAAAGGAATAGATTCCATTATTGAAGGGCTTAGTAAATATGTAGATAGGCTCATGCAACCCATTGCTACAAAATTGCCATCTTATTTGAGAAATAGCAGTGATGCGATAAATAAATATGAGAATATGCAGTGGAAATTTATGGGTAATGGATGTATCGCCATTGTATTCATCAATTAAACATGAGGATAGTCTTTGTGTATTACTATTTTGGTTGAGGGAAAGCAATCTGTATGGACAGGGGCAAAATGAATTAATCATTCAGGCAGTAGAATACTTGTTGAATAATAACTATTTCCTTTTTAAAGGGAACTACAGTATTACATCCAGAGGTGTGGTGCGGCATTGTTTGGAGTGATTTTTGCCCTCATACACAAACATATTCATGGACTGGTTTGAGAAACTTCACATTTTTGAGGGCAATGACCTGCTTCAATCCAATGTCATTAAGTACTATCACTTTATAGACGATCTTATAATGGTGTGGGATGAATCGGAATTACAAAGATTTGTTGAATATTGTAATAATAATGGCAATAACATTTAGTTTACATATAAAAATGATCACTACATTTTTGGATATACAAATTTTACAGGAAAACGGTCAAATACAGACAGATATTTTCAGAAAGAGTATTAGTAGAAATGCATTATAATTATGTACTAGCGGCCATCCTAAACTTCTTCTGGAGGGGATTCCAATTGGACAACGAGTGATGTAATTATGGGATTGATTTTTGATTAGAGGGTAGACTATTAAGAAAGCTTATGACAGCGTTGTTTAGAGAGACAGGATAGAACTGCTTAAACTAGAGGATGTAGAAAAAAATAATGGAAAATTAGAAATAGAAATAAGGGGAAGAATCCCAGGAGAACAGATTGAGATTTGTAACAAACGTTATTCTTGAAGCATAACAAATAGAACATATAATATTAAAGCATTGGGATATAGTGAAACATGATCCAGTGCTATCGGGATTGGATCTAAAGAGTCCACAGTTTGTTTATAGATGGGCAACTAATTTAAGAGATAAAATATCTCCAATTATGTTACCTGCCAATGATGTTAGGTCCCGGAAATTGGTTGAATTATACAGGAACGTTTAGATGTGGAGCCAATATCTGCAAGTGTTGCAATGATATAAATGAATACGCTAATAGGAAGACACTTCTGATGTAGACCATATGTGAATTGTCCAACTAAGAATGAGATATTGGTTAGATTTTTATCCAAAAGGGAAGTCAAGTGGATGTTAACTCTGAGTACAATTGGACCGGATGGTTTGAATAGAGAAGGTAATATAAGAACTAAATTACAATTAGAAATGGAATACTATTAGGGACTAGAAAATAAAAAATAATAAAAAATAAAAAACATAAATTATAGACCAATAGAATTAATATATAGAATAAAGGTTGATCTTTTGACAAGATTATTGGATATTGATAGATCCACCACTTCATTTAGGATCTAAGTATAACATGTTCACAATTGGATTTATGTGTAACTTAAAAGGTACAGTGATTTTGATATATGTTTTTGAGAGAAATGTGCACGGACATGGGATGTTTGTGGACCCTTCAGAATATATGTAATGAGTCTCTTTTTTTACTCTTTTTTAAATTTTTGCATATGAAACACTGTTTTACACTTTTATATGTACTATTTTATATTTTTGTATGTCTATTCTGAGACATATTATTATCACATTACAACACTGTGGACTATATATTGTATAGTATGGATAATTATAAGGTATGCTCCTTTAAATCACACAGTGAGTCTATAAGACATACTATTTAAATGTTGTTTCACATGAGTTTCACTCAGCTCTGAGGAAGTGGCAGTAGTAGGGGCGCGAAACTGTCTGCACAGTGTTTGCCACAATATCACAATGTGTGCATAAATATAGTCACCAATTAATGTGGACTACAGTGAGCCCAATATACGAGAGTTGATGTGAATGATTCACTTCTGTCACCATCCCATATAAATAACCATAGTATAAATAAGGTAAATCATCGATGTACCTTGTATAAAATACAATATTTCTGCTAAATGTAGTTGGGGTCCATACATATTTATTTTTCCCTTGGGCCATATATAAACTGAAATACATTTAGAGTTCAATTTCACTTACATTGGATTCACTAAAACATAAAAATAGGGGTTAGGGTTAGTAGGATGAGCACATTGAAAACCCTACTCATATTCAACCTCTTGTTCTTTCCCTAACTCACTCTTCCAAGGTATATTTACATACTACTTAAGGGGCTTGCAGAACAGGGTAGTGACATATCAACATATTGTAGCTTTCCCTCCCAGATTCACTTAATATATTTCTGAATTTCACTTAATTTTATTTTAAGGGCTTCTTTGATATCTGTACTTCTCAAACTGTAAATTACTGGGTTGGCCAAAGGAATGCCTACAGTGTATAACAAAGACATAATTTTGCTTATCGTTTCTGATTCTTTTCTGGGGGGAACCACATAAATAGCGATTATAGTCCCATAAAATATGGAGACCACAGCCAAGTGGGAGCTGCAGGTGGAGAAGGCTTTTTGTCTCCCGGTATTGGACATTATCTTTAGGATTGCTTGGCCAATACAAATATATGATACAATGATTAGTATAAAGGGAACAAATATCATGGGGACTGATAGGAAGAATGTCTCTATTTGAAGTGAGAAAGTGTCTGAGCAGGAAAGCTCAAGAAGTGGGAAGAAATCACAGAAGAAATGATTGATGGTATTTTGGTCACAGAACTGTAGTGTCCCAATAAGATCCACTGTAATCACTGTAAGGCCAAAGCCAAGAGCCCATGGTATGAGAACTAATGTAACACAAACCTTGTATGACATTATAGAAGAGTAACGCAGTGGGATACAGATGGCTACATATCTGTCATAGGACATTACTGCTAGAAGCAAACACTGAAAAGCATCAGAGCTGGAAAAGAAATACCATTGAGAAATACAGCCTACAAGGGACACTGTGGTGCCTTCATGTATTACAGTTTGAAGCAGGGTGGGCATAATAATTGTAGTGTCAAATAGATCAGACAGGGCCAACTGCTGGAGAAAGAAGTACATGGGGGACTGGAGGTTCCGGCTGGAGGACACCAATGCTATGATGAGGGCGTTCTCCCAAACTGTCATAATGTAAATCAGAAGGAACAGAGAGAACAGGGGAATCTTGAAGTTGTGGAGATTCTGAAATCCCAAGACAACAATCTCATTGACCAACGTCTGGTTCTTCTGGGACATTGCCTGGGGAAATGACAAGATTTAAATAAACATGTCTATGAATTGCCAAAGCCCAATAATGCAAATCAAAAGCAAAAATGAGCAGATACAGGGAGATGTGATGGTTTGAAGACTGGTTCCAAAAATAAAGCAAAAAAAGAGTAAAATGCAATACAGACATTCTCACACCAACTCAAGCAGAGATAGTCAAGTTCAGGGTAAGGAAATAACCATAACCTCCCAAAGTCCCCCTGAAAGAACTGTGTACTGTCTGGATCCTACATGTAGACTAAACTGGGCATGCTCCCCAAATGGCACCCAATTGGCCCAGCAGGTAGAAATTTAGTGGTTTTAGTGCTTATTGAAACCAAATGCCATGAAGTTATTAAAGGGATTGCTCATCTTTAAATGAACTGTTAGTATGATGTAGAGAGGGATATTCTGAGACAATTTGAAATTGGTTTTCATTGTTTATTATTTGTGGTTTTTTAGTTATAATTTTTAGTCACGGTCCGAATTCCCCTAGCAATCATATATTGATATGAATAAGAGACTAGAATATGAATAGGAGAGGCCTGATTAGAAAGATGAGGAATAAAAAGTAACAATAACAATAAATGTGTTGCTTCATAGAGCATTTGTTTTTTCGATGGGCTCAGCGTCCCCATTTAAAAAATGAAGACCAGTTAGGTGAAAGCTTTCTTAGACTTGGAAATTCTGTATATACATACATATTTAATTTAAATATGACCCACCCCTTTAAAAGTTCCAAATATAATAAGTACGAAAGAAAAGTCAATTTGTGTGAAAAATAGAAATCTGAAAGTAAGTAAAGCAAACCCTGTGTTTACAAGAAACAGCTTACAATCATTAATATCACAAAGAGTTCAAACAATACATCCAAACATACGTGCTCCATATGGAAAAAGTGTGGGGATCCGGTTCAAAGAAATCTGCAAAAGATAAAAACAGAAATAATCTAAATATGACTATGAAGATTTTCATTCATCCTGGTCATGGTTTACCTAGTATAAGTCATTGTAAAACAACTGGAGTTGCTCAGAAATCGTTGAAGACATTTCACTACTCATCTGAGCAGCTCAATTCAACTGACTGGTATTGGAAGTCCTTGGCATAGGAGGGTGAACTCTACAAGACTCAGCTGTCTTTCTACACCTAAAAGACAAGGGACATTCCTGTGAAGATAACAATATCCAAATCTTGTGCAAAGAAGATGCTGGTTTGAATGAGATGTGAAAGAGGAGATTCATGTCAAGGTGGAGAAACCATCCCTAAACAGAGACGGGGGCCTGTCTGCTACATACAATGCTATTCTAACATCTGTACTCCGGCGGTTTCAAAACACTTCACACATCCATCCATGCAACTCTCACAAGATTTGTACAATTACTTATATATACTTATAAATAATCCATATAGTATAAAACAAGAGGGGATTATCTAAATTTGGACTAAGATGCTCCTCCTCTATTCAGCTCTAGTTGATTCAACATCTCACAGAGCACTTGAGAAAGGAGGTTGTACCTCCTAAACATTGTGTGGAGATCTCAATAAGTTATGAAAATTTAGTACAATTGCCATAGTGTGTGCCATCTGATTTTCTACATTATATGGATCAATGGAACTGTTTTATGCAGCAAGGTTTCCAGATTGAGCACCACAGCATATTATACACAGAATCTTAAATGATTATATGTTGGATATTAACCAAGGAAAATGTCCATGAGCTTCTCCCAATGTGTAATCTGCTCTGCATTTCTCCTGTCATTTTCCCAACACAATCCCAACCATTTCTTTCCAATGAAATCACTTTACAGGAAAGATGTTCTTGGAATATTATACTCACCTGATTTGTACCTACCAGAACCACCCCAGATACTGTGGAACCATAGGAAGATGTCCATGAGCTTCTCCCAATGTGTAACCTGCTCTGTATTTCTCCTACCATTTTGCTAACACAATCCCAACCATTTCTTTCCAATGAAATCACTTTACAGGAAAGATGTTCTTGGAATATTATACTCACCTGATTTGTACCTACCAGAACCATCCCAGATACTGTGGAACCATAGGAAGATGTCCATGAGCTTCTCCCAATGTGTAACCTGCTCTGTATTTCTCCTGCCATTTTCCCAACACAATCCCAACCATTTCTTTCCAATGAAATCACTTTACAGGAAAGATGTTCTTGGAATATTATACTCACCTGATTTGTACCTACCAGAACCATCCCAGATACTGTGGAACCATACGAAGATGTCCATGAGCTTCTCCCAATGTGTAACCTGCTCTGTATTTCTCCTGCCATTTTCCCAACACAATCCCAACCATTTCTTTCCAATGAAATCACTTTACAGGAAAGATGTTCTTGGAATATTATACTCACCTATTTTGCAGCACCAAATAATGACTGGCCAAGGAGTGATTTAGTTGATCCTTTTTCAAGTTAAAATTGATGTGGTCTTGCCATTTACTACCAATAAAAAAATCAGACAAAAGTTATATTGATGTTAAATTAAGTGTAATTACGACACATTTCTCAGCTAAATCTATTTTAAGATCAGCAACTATCTGATAGAATAGGGAAAGACGTAAAAAAGACAAAAAATACAGATTCACAAAATGAAATATTAGAACAAGATGATTTAAGGGTTGACCATTTACATTTTAAATTTTAAAATATTTTGTCCCAATGTTCTCCCAACATTATCTCAACCCTTTCTTTCTAATGGAATGATTTTAGAGGAAAGACAAAACAAATGATATACACCTATACCTGAATGGCACCAGATGGGGACTGGGCAGGGAAGAGCCAAACTCAACTCCTTTTATTACCCTGGTGTCAGTAACAACTACAACTGGGAAACCTACTGAGAAATCTAGACAAGACTCTGGTGTTTGGGATAATTACCAGTCCATAGGGAAACCTGACAGTTTGTTACTGTACAAAGTAAATATTTGTTAATTCACATAAACTTTTTATTTTGCTTTTCTTTACATTGAAAGGACTTAACAGTACAGTTCACATAAACTTTTCTTCTAATGTTAAATTTATACCCCAATCCTATTCCCAAAATCCTTCTTGTTCCTATTGTTCAGTTTTTTTTTTTACTATTCACCTTTCTCTGTTAGAATTTACTTTGAATCTGTTTGAGCAGTGATGGTTTTGTACAGGTCTGGGAGTAAAAAGCAGCCCCGGCTAAAGAATCAAAGCAGCCCACACATAAATGCTCCTGTTTTACTTATACACACGCATATTTTATATGTATATATAGATATCCTTATCATTTACAGTAGGGGGGTGCATTATCCCTTATAATACATGAGTGATACTCAGAGTTCCCTGTATAACTCAGCCTGCAGCCTTGTGTCTTTATATGGTCACAGAACAACCCCTCAGTGACTTCTAATATCCTTATCATTTACAGTAGGGGGTACATTATCCCTTATAATACATGAGTGATACTCAGAGTTCCCTGTATAACTCAGCCTGCAGCCTTGTGCCTTTATATGGTCACAGAACAACCCCTCAGTGACTTCTAATATCCTTATCATTTACAGTAGGGGGTACATTATCCCTTATAATACATGAGTGATACTCAGAGTTCCCTGTATAACTCAGCCTGCAGCCTTGTGCCTTTATATGGTCACAGAACAACCCCTCAGTGACTTCTAATATCCTTATCAATTTCAGGTGGGGGGTACATTACCCCTTATAATACATGAGTGATACTCAGAGTTCCCTGTATATCTCAGCCTGCAGCCTTGTGCCTTTATATGGTCACAGAACAACCCCTCAGTGACTTCTAATATCCTTATCATTTACAGTAGGGGGTACATTATCCCTTATAATACATGAGTGATACTCAGAGTTCCCTGTATAACTCAGCCTGCAGCCTTGTGCCTTTATATGGTCACAGAACAACCCCTCAGTGACTTCTAATATCCTTATCAATTTCAGGTGGGGGGTACATTACCCCTTATAATACATGAGTGATACTCAGAGTTCCCTGTATATCTCAGCCTGCAGCCTTGTGCCTTTATATGGTCACAGAACAACCCCTCAGTGACTTCTAATATCCTTATCATTTACAGTAGGGGGTACATTATCCCTTATAATACATGAGTGATACTCAGAGTTCCCTGTATAACTCAGCCTGCAGCCTTGTGCCTTTATATGGCCACAGAACAACCCCTCAGTGACTTCTTCCCTCAGTGACTTCTAATATCCTTATCATTTACAGTAGGGGGTACATTATCCCTTATAATACATGAGTGATACTCAGAGTTCCCTGTATAACTCAGCCTGCAGCCTTGTGCCTTTATATGGTCACAGAACAACTCCTCAGTGACTTCTAATATCCTTATCATTTACAGTAGGGGGTACATTATCCCTTATAATACATGAGTGATACTCAGAGTTCCCTGTATAACTCAGCCTGCAGCCTTGTGCCTTTATATGGTCACAGAACAACCCCTCAGTGACTTCTAATATCCTTATCATTTACAGTAGGGGGTACATTAGCCCTTATAATACATGAATGATACTCAGAGTTCCCTGTATAACTCAGCCTGTAGCCTTGTGCCTTTATATGGTCACAGAACAACCCCTCAGTGACTTCTAATATCCTTATCATTTACAGTAGGGGGTACATTAGCCCTTATAATACATGAATGATACTCAGAGTTCCCTGTATAACTCAGCCTGTAGCCTTGTGCCTTTATATGGTCACAGAACAACCCCTCAGTGACTTCTAATATCCTTATCATTTACAGTAGGGGGTACATTATCCCTTATAATACATGAGTGATACTCAGAGTTCCCTGTATAACTCAGCCTGCAGCCTTGTGCCTTTATATGGTCACAGAACAACCCCTCAGTGACTTCTAATATCCTTATCATTTACAGTAGGGGGTACATTATCCCTTATAATACATGAGTGATACTCAGAGTTCCCTGTATAACTCAGCCTGCAGCCTTGTGCCTTTATATGGTCACAGAACAACCCCTCAGTGACTTCTAATATCCTTATCATTTACAGTAGGGGGTACATTAGCCCTTATAATACATGAATGATACTCTGAGTTCCCTGTATAACTCAGCCTGTAGCCTTGTGCCTTTATATGGTCACAGAACAACCCCTCAGTGACTTCTAATATCCTTATCATTTACAGTAGGGGGTACATGATCCCTTATAATACATGAGTGATACTCAGAGTTCCCTGTATAACTCAGCCTGCAGCCTTGTGCCTTTATATGGTCACAGAACAACCCCTCAGTGACTTCTTCCCTCAGTGACTTCTAATATCCTTATCATTTACAGTAGGGGGTACATTATCCCTTATAATACATGAGTGATACTCAGAGTTCCCTGTATAACTCAGCCTGCAGCCTTGTGCCTTTATATGGTCACAGAACAACCCCTCAGTGACTTCTAATATCCTTATCATTTACAGTAGGGGGTACATTATCCCTTATAATACATGAGTGATACTCAGAGTTCCCTGCATTACTCAGCCTGCAGCCTTGTGTCTTTATATGGTCACAGAACAACCCCTCAGTGACTTCTAATATCCTTATCATTTACAGTAGGGGGTACATTATCCCTTATAATACATGAGTGATACTCAGAGTTCCCTGTATAACTCAGCCTGCAGCCTTGTGCCTTTATATGGTCACAGAACAACCCCTCAGTGACTTCTAATATCCTTATCATTTACAGTAGGGGGTACATTATCCCTTATAATACATGAGTGATACTCAGAGTTCCCTGTATAACTCAGCCTGCAGCCTTGTGCCTTTATATGGTCACAGAACAACCCCTCAGTGACTTCTAATATCCTTATCATTTACAGTAGGGGGTACATTATCCCTTATAATACATGAGTGATACTCAAGAGTTCCCTGTATAACTCAGCCTGCAGCCTTGTGTCTTTATATGGTCACAGAACAACCCCTCAGTGACTTCTAATATCCTTATCATTTACAGTAGGGGGTACATTATCCCTTATAATACATGAGTGATACTCAGAGTTCCCTGTATAACTCAGCCTGCAGCCTTGTGCCTTTATATGGCCACAGAACAACCCCTCAGTGACTTCTAATATCCTTATCATTTACAGTAGGGGGTACATTATCCCTTATAATACATGAGTGATACTCAGAGTTCCCTGTATAACTCAGCCTGCAGCCTTGTGCCTTTATATGGTCACAGAACAACCCCTCAGTGACTTCTAATATCCTTATCATTTACAGTAGGGGGTACATTATCCCTTATAATACATGAGTGATACTCAGAGTTCCCTGTATAACTCATAGTAACACAAAAGAGAAAAAGATTAACCCTTAAAGTTGCACCACCGCATCTTTAAATCCGATGACTCAAGGAACAATAAACAATAAAACTTAACTTTTAATAAATTAATTAAAACCGTAAGTCCAGAGGAGCGTTTAAAATAAGGTTAGGGACAGGGAGGCAAAGAAGCCGGATTGAAATGGGCAAAGAAGTACACAACATACAGTGGGTGTTTGGGATGTCAAAGAGTAACCCACGAGCCTACAAATGTAAATACTGGTAAGTCACATTCAATCATTTAACAGCCACAAGTCGGGGTCAACCTTGTATGATGGCTTTTAGGCCTTAAAATATCCACCACCCCTTCACCCTCAAGCACACCCTCCCATAGCCAAAGAGAGAGAAGCCAGTATATTATGGCTGTATGTCGATTAACCCTGAATTAAATCAGGCAAACTAAATACATAAACTGCCAACCCTGGCATACGAGTGCTGGTAGGCAGCAGCGTTCAGTTAATAAGCCATAGACTGAGATAGGGATTAACACAAAGCGCAATCAGGTCTGGTGCACCCCCCCTTCACCCTCAAGCGCCCCCTCCCCTTTTCCAAAGATAAACAACCAAAGTAGCCGTATTCAATTAGTTTTAGATTTAAATGGAGGTTAAGATTCTATCCCAGCCACAAAATCACCGTCGAGAACCCACCCCTTCACCCACAGAGCTTCCCACCCATTTCTGCTGTGAAGCGGTAGCCCAAAGATTCTTTGTAGATTCAGCCCCCCTGCCTAACAATTCTAAAATGCGCCTGACGCGCGTTTCACCTGCATATCGCAGGCTTTGTCAAAGGCATCTCGCTGCTGCCGCTTCACCCCTCTAAATAGACACACAAACAGCCGTTAGTATTCAAACCGGCCAATGACGTGATGACACGTCAGAAAGGGGCGGCCAATGACGTGATGACACGTCAGAAAGGGGCGGGTCCAAAGTGTCAGATATTCAGTGCATACTCAGCAATAGATTCTGCAGTTATCCAAAACTACCTGTAATACCCTTCTCATATTAAGTGAGCGATCGCATTACCACATCTCCTTACTTGCTGCGGCTGTCAAAATTATCATGTCATCAGCGTCGCTTAGTAGTTATAATGCGTGATCAGATTGTCACAGCTCCTCGCACCATACAATCAAGGATAGGTGCGCTGATTAGTTTAGCCAAGATTGATAATGCTGAGTGATATATAAGACATATGGAACCCCCCTTATTCAAAAATAAAATGAAATAGTGTCTAATCTTTAACAAGTTAGCCACTTGAGAGTCGTAAAAGATCAACAACTAATGTGGACCAGCCTGTCCGTTTTATCAGTACTTACTGTAAACAATGGTCCACCATTGATAATATATTACAGAAACATTGGCACATCCTACACACCGATCCCGTACTAGACAAAATACTAGGTCCGAGGCCCTTGACCTGCTGCCGCAGGGCACCCAATTTAAGAGATCGATTAGTTCAAAGTCATTTCAACAGACCAGTAAGCAAACCCATACGGGTAGGTACATTTGCCTGCGGTAAGTGCAGGGCTTGTGCCTTTATGCACAATCAGAATACGGTGACTGATAGGTTTGGTAAGATATCGAGGATTACACAGACATTTACCTGTACTACGGAGAATGTTATCTACATGTTAATCTGCCCATGTAACAAGATCTATATCGGCAAAACCAACAGGCCTTTCAAAAAACGCATTTTGGAACATGTGGCTAGCATTGAAAATGCACCAGATTGGCTAAAGTGTCATAGGAAATTGCCACCGGTTAGCCGCCACCTCCTGGAATGCCATAATAACTCCAGTAAAAATCTTAGAGTTATGGGTCTCCAGAGAGTTTCTCTTGGGATTAGAGGAGGCGATATTGAGACGGCACTATTATCTAAGGAAAGCGAATGGATTGTTAGAATGAATGCATTGGGTCCAATGGGGCTCAATGAAAGCATCACAATGAATATTTTCATCTGATTTGCTATTTCCCTAGGGAAAAGAGAATTATATACAACCAATTCCTTAGTGTAATAATCCTAGCCTATTTGCGATGGGGAGATATAAAGTATCAACTATTCCTTTGTGTCAATTAGCCCTATCTGATACGGCTATAATGTTGCAGTACTTACTATGACTGCTGCCATTAGCTATTTAAAGTATCTGAAGGGATACCTAGTTTCTGGTCTAATCTATAACTTTGTTTCCAACTGCTTATTTTCCAATATCTTTTTAGGATTACACCTACACATACGTCTATATAAGGTTCACCAGACAAGCGGCGAACTTAAAGTTAAAGATTAGACACTATTTCATTTTATTTTTGAATAAGGGGGGTTCCATATGTCTTATATATCACTCAGCATTATCAATCTTGGCTAAACTAATCAGCGCACCTATCCTTGATTGTATGGTGCGAGGAGCTGTGACAATCTGATCACGCGTTATAACTACTAAGCGACGCTGATGACATGATAATTTTGACAGCCGCAGCAAGTAAGGAGATGTGGTAATGCGATCGCTCACTTAATATGAGAAGGGTATTACAGGTAGTTTTGGATAACTGCACAATCTATTGCTGAGTATGCACTGAATATCTGACACTTTGGACCCGCCCCTTTCTGACGTGTCATCACGTCATTGGCCGCCCCTTTCTGACGTGTCATCACGTCATTGGCCGGTTTGAATACTAACGGCTGTTTGTGTGTCTATTTAGAGGGGTGAACCGGCAGCAGCGAGATGCCTTTGACAAAGCCTGTGATATGCAGGTGAAACGCGCGTCAGGCGCATTTTAGAATTGTTAGGCAGGGGGGCTGAATCTACAAAGAATCTTTGGGCTACCGCTTCACAGCAGAAATGGGTGGGAAGCTCTGTGGGTGAAGGGGTGGGTTCTCGACGGTGATTTTGTGGCTGGGATAGAATCTTAACCTCCATTTAAATCTAAAACTAATTGAATACGGCTACTTTGGTTGTTTATCTTTGGAAAAGGGGAGGGGGCGCTTGAGGGTGAAGGGGGGGTGCACCAGACCTGATTGCGCTTTGTGTTAATCCCTATCTCAGTCTATGGCTTATTAACTGAACTCTGCTGCCTACCAGCACTCGTATGCCAGGGTTGGCAGTTTATGTATTTAGTTTGCCTGATTCAATACAGGGTTAATCGACATACAGCCATAATATACTGGCTTCTCTCTCTTTGGCTATGGGAGGGTGTGCTTGAGGGTGAAGGGGTGGTGGATATTTTAAGGCCTAAAAGCCATCATACAAGGTTGACCCCGACTTATGGCTGTTAAATGATTGAATGTGACTTACCAGTATTTACATTTGTAGGCTCGTGGGTTACTCTTTGACATCCCAAACACCCACTGTATGCTGGGTACTTCTTTGCCCATTTCAATCCGGCTTCTTTGCCTCCCTGTCCCTAACCTTATTTTAAACGCTCCTCTGGACTTACGGTTTTAATTAATTTATTAAAAGTTAAGTTTTATTGTTTATTGTTCCTTGAGTCATCGGATTTAAAGATGGGGTGGTGCAACTTTAAGGGTTAATCTTTTTCTCTTTTGTGTTACTATTTATCCATATAACCCTGCACACCATTTGTCTGTTTCTCTTTGATTTAGGGGTGGTGCTCCCTTATTCAGGCTTACTTACATCCCTGTATAACTCAGCCTGCAGCCTTGTGCCTTTATATGGTCACAGAACAACCCCTCAGTGACTTCTAATATCCTTATCATTTACAGTAGGGGGTACATTATCCCTTATAATACATGAGTGATACTCAGAGTTCCCTGTATAACTCAGCCTGTAGCCTTGTGCCTTTATATGGTCACAGAACAACCCCTCAGTGACTTCTAATATCCTTATCATTTACAGTAGGGGGTACATTATCCCTTATAATACATGAGTGATACTCAGAGTTCCCTGTATAACTCAGCCTGCAGCCTTGTGCCTTTATATGGTCACAGAACAACCCCTCAGTGACTTCTAATATCCTTATCATTTACAGTAGGGGGTACATTATCCCTTATAATACATGAGTGATACTCAGAGTTCCCTGTATAACTCAGCCTGTAGCCTTGTGCCTTTATATGGTCACAGAACAACCCCTCAGTGACTTCTAATATCCTTATCATTTACAGTAGGGGGTACATTATCCCTTATAATACATGAGTGATACTCAGAGTTCCCTGTATAACTCAGCCTGCAGCCTTGTGCCTTTATATGGTCACAGAACAACCCCTCAGTGACTTCTAATATCCTTATCATTTACAGTAGGGGGTACATTATCCCTTATAATACATGAGTGATACTCAGAGTTCCCTGTATAACTCAGCCTGCAGCCTTGTGCCTTTATATGGTCACAGAACAACCCCTCAGTGACTTCTAATATCCTTATCATTTACAGTAGGGGGTACATTATCCCTTATAATACATGAGTGATACTCAGAGTTCCCTGTATAACTCAGCCTGCAGCCTTGTGCCTTTATATGGTCACAGAACAACTCCTCAGTGACTTCTAATATCCTTATCATTTACAGTAGGGGGTACATTATCCCTTATAATACATGAGTGATACTCAGAGTTCCCTGTATAACTCAGCCTGTAGCCTTGTGCCTTTATATGGTCACAGAACAACCCCTCAGTGACTTCTAATATCCTTATCATTTACAGTAGGGGGTACATTATCCCTTATAATACATGAGTGATACTCAGAGTTCCCTGTATAACTCAGCCTGCAGCCTTGTGCCTTTATATGGTCACAGAACAACTCCTCAGTGACTTCTAATATCCTTATCATTTACAGTAGGGGGTAGGGATGTAGCGAACGTCGGAAAAAAAGTTCGCGAACATATTCGCGAACTTGCGCAAAAATGCGAGCGGTTCGCGAACGGTTCGCGAACCCCATAGACTTCAATGGGAAGGCGAACTTCAACATCTAAAAAAGACATTTCTGGCCAGAAAAATGATTTTAAAGTTGTTTAAAGGGTGCAACGACCTGGACAGTGGCATGCCAGAGGGGGATCAAGGGCAAAAATGTATCTGAAAAATCTGCCTGTGTGTGCTTGGAAGAGATAGTGTAGGGGGAGAGCTGTTAGTGATTTCAGGGACAGATGATAGTAAGTTTGCTGGCTAGTAATCGTTTTGATACTGCTCTGTATTGGAGGGACAGAAGTCTGCAGGGATTTGAGGGACATTTTAGCTTAGGTAGCTTTGCTGGCTAGTAATCTACTGTTCTCTTTAAACAACTGCCATACGTTGACCTTGTAGGCATTGTTTGCCCAGTTTTTTTGGCCGCAGCCACTGAAGCACAGAGGCCAGAAAAAATATGCCATATAAATGCTGAAAATAGTCATTTTTTTGGTCGCAGCCACTGAAGCACAGTTGCCAGAAAAATTATGCCATATAAATGCTGAAAATATAAATTTTTTTGGTTGCAGCCACTGAAGCACAGAGGCCAGAAAAATTATGCCATATAAATGCAGAAAATATGCATTTTTTTGGTCGCAGCCACTGAAGCACAGAGGCCAGAAAAATTATGCCATATAAATGCAGAAAATATGCATTTTTTTGGACGCAGCCACTGAAGCACAGTTGCCAGAAAAAACTATGCCATATAAATGCTGAAAATAGTCATTTTTTGCCATACGTTGACCTTGTAGACATTGTTTGCCCAGTTTTTTTGGTTGCAGCCACTGAAGCACAGAGGCCAGAAAAAATTAAACCAGTAGGGTTTGCACCCTAGTTTGTAACGGTGGCGGAGGGAGGAGGACGCTAAAGGACAGCTGTGTGTGGAGTCATGAGGCTTGAAGAGAAGGACAGCTGCATAGAAGTCAGAACAAGTCTTCCGGCGTGCAGTAACCCTCCGAGATCCACCCCTCATTCATTTTAATAAAGGTCAGGTAATCGACACTTTTGTGACCTAGGCGAGTTCTCTTCTCAGTTACAATCCCTCCTGCTGCACTGAAGGTCCTTTCTGAGAGCACACTTGAGGCTGAGCAAGACAAGAGGTTCATGGCAAATTGTGACAGCTCTGGCCACAGATCAAGCCTGCGCACCCAGTAGTCCAGGGGTTCATCGCTCCTCAGAGTGTCGATATCTGCAGTTAATGCCAGGTAGTCCGCTACCTGCCGGTCGAGGCGTTCTTTGAGGGTGGATCCAGAAGGGTTGTGGCGCTGCCTTGGACAGAAAAACATTTGCATGTCTGACGTTACAGAGTGGCCAAAGTGCTTTGTCCTTGCAGGTGTGCTCGTGGCAGGATTACTGGCACCTCTGCCCCTGGAATGTTGATGAGTTCCTGAAGTGACATCACCCTTAAAAGCATTGTACAACATGTTTTGCAGGCTGGTTTGTAAATGCCGCATCTTTTCGGACTTGTGGTATGTTGGTAACATTTCTGACACTTTATGCTTGTACCGAGGGTCTAGTAGCGTTGCGACCCAGTACAGGTCCTTCTCCTTAAGCCTCTTGATACGGGGGTCCTTCAACAGGCATGACAGCATGAAAGACCCCATTCTCACAAGGTTGGATGCAGAGCTATCCATCTCCGCTTCCTCATTATCAAGGACTGCATCATCCACGGTCTCCTCCCCCCAGCCACGTACAAGACCAGGGGTCCCCAAAAGGTCACCACTAGCCCCCTGGGAAGCCTGCTCCTGTTGGTCCTCCTCCTCCTCCTCCACAAAGCCACCTTCCTCCTCTGACTCCACTTCTGGCACCTCTCCCTGCGTTGCAGCAGGTGCCTGGGTTCGTTCTGGTGATTCCGACCATAAATCGTGCGCTTCCAGCTCCTCGTCACGCTGGTCTACAGCCTCATCTGTCACTCGTCGCACGGCACGCTCCAGGAAGAAAGCGAAGGGTATTAGGTCGCTGATGGTGCCTTCGGTGCGACTGACCATATTTGTCACCTCTTCAAAAGGTCGCATGAGCCTGCAGGCATCGCGCATAAGCACCCAGTAACGGGGGAAAAAAATCCCCAGCTCTGCAGATCCAGTCCTACCACCCAGTTCAAAAAGGTACTCGTTGACGGCCCTTTGTTGTTGCAGCAGACGTTCCAACATAAGGAGCGTTGAATTCCAGCGAGTCTGGCTGTCAGAAATCAAACGCCTGACTGGCATGTTGTAGCGCTGCTGAATGTCAGCAAGGCGTGCCATGGCTGTGTAGGAACGTCTGAAATGGGCCGACACCTTTCTGGACTGGGTGAGAACGTCCTGGAATCCTGGGTACTTGGAGACAAAACGTTGGACTATTAAATTTAACACATGTGCCATGCAGGGCACATGTGTTAAATTGCCCAGTCTCAACGCTGCCAACAGATTGCTTCCATTGTCACACACCACTTTTCCGATCTGCAGTTGGTGTGGGGTCAGCCACCGATCGGCCTGTGACTGCAGAGATGACAGGAGTACAGATCCGGTATGGTTTTTGCTTTCCAGGCACGTCATCCCCAAGACAGCGTGACAACGGCGTACCTGGCACGTCGAATAGCCTAGGGGGAGCTGGGGGTGCACAGGTGTGGAGGAGGAGAAGGAGGACCCAGCAGCAGAGTAAGAAGAAGAAGAGGAAGAAGACGAGGTAGAGAGCGATGGAGGAGTAGAGGTGGTGGCAGAACCGCGTGCAATCCGTGGCGGTGACACCAACTCCGCTGTTGTTGTTGTTGAGCTACCCATTCCCTGCTTCCCAGCCATTACCAAGTTCACCCAGTGGGCAGTGTAGGTGACATACCTGCCCTGACCATGCTTGGAGGACCATGCGTCAGTAGTCATATGGACCTTTGGCCCAACACTAAGTGACAGAGATGCGGTAACTTGGCTCTGCACATGTTGGTACAGGTGTGGTATTCCCTTTTTAGAAAAAAAATTGCGGCTGGGTACCTTCCACTGCGGTGTCCCAATTGCTACAAATTTGCGGAAGGCCTCAGAGTCCACCAGCTGGTATGGTAAAAGCTGGCGGGCTAAGAGTGCAGACAAGCCAGCTGTCAGACGCCGGGCAAGGGGGTGACAGTCAGACATTGGCTTCTTACGCTCAAACATGGCCTTCACAGAAACTTGGCTGGTGGCAGATGACTGGGAATGGGAACAGGTGGTCAAGGTGGAAGGCGGAGTGGAGGGTGGTTCAGACGGGTGAAGGACAGCAGAGGTAGAGCAGTAAGATGCTGGACCAGAAGGAGTGTGGCTTTTAGTTTGCCTGTTGCCTTTGAGGTGTTGCTCCCAAAGTGCTTTGTGCTTGCCGCTCATGTGCCTTCGCATAGAAGTTGTACCTATGTGGCTGTTGGGCTTACCAAGGCTCAGTTTCTGACTGCACTCATTGCAAATTACAATGCTTTTGTCAGAGGCACACACATTAAAAAAATCCCACACTGCTGACTTTTTGGAAGTGTGCGATCTGGCGGTAACAGTAGAAGTTGGCGGCATTGGCGGCAATGGCGGGTGCGTTGGCCGGCTGAACACAGGTGCCGATACATGTTGTTGCCCTACTGATCCCTGCGGGCTGTCCTCCCTGCTTCTTCTAAGTCTTATTCTCCTACTGCCTCTCTGACTCTCCGTCTCTCCATCTGAACTACCCTCCTCTTGCTCTCTTCTACTAGGCACCCACAAAACATCAATCTCCTCATCATCATTCTCCTCAGATGCATCAATTTCTTCTGACACATCACAGAAGGAAGCAGCAGCGGGGACCTCCTCCTCATCACTCATCATTATGTCCATCTCTGTCGTGTTCTCTGCCAGAATTAAATCTGGTGTAACGTCCTCATCTCCTTCATCTTCTTCTGGCAATAATGGTTGCGCATTACTCAGTTCAAGAAACTCATGGGAAAATAACTCCTCTGACTCCAGTGAAGAAGGGGCACCGGTGGTGGAGGAAGTGTTACGTGGGGTGGCCATAGCAGTGGAGGATGAGGAGGATGTTGTGGTAAAGTTAGAAACGGTAGAGGATGGGGTGTGCTGTGTAAGCCAGTCAACTACCTCTTCAGCATTTTGGGAGTTCAGGGTCATTGGCTTTTTAAAACTGGGCAATTTGCTAGGGCCACAGGATTGCATAGCAGCACGGCCCCTAGCACGGCCTCTGCGTGGCGGCCTGCCTTTGCCTGGCATTATTTTTAAAAAAACAACAACAACAAAAACTCAGTTGGTTTTTCTGGAAACGATAATACACACAGCTAGATGGCAGTTTGAAGAAAACAGTGTGCAAATAATGCCTACAAGGTCAACGTATACACAGCGGTGGATACGGATTACGTAAAATATATGAATGCTGCTTGAAAAAAAGTAACTCAAGTGGTTTTTCTAGAGACGATAATATTATCAATATTTAGACAAAATGTGAACAAGCTCACACAGCTAGATGGCGGTTTGAAGAAAACACTGTGCAAATAATGCCTACAAGGTCAACGTATACACAGCGGTGGATACGGATTACGTAAAATATATGAATGCTGCTTGAAAAAAAGTAACTCAAGTGGTTTTTCTAGAGACGATAATATTATCAATATTTAGACAAAATGTGAACAAGCTCACACAGCTAGATGGCGGTTTGAAGAAAACAGTGTGCAAATAATGCCTACAAGGTCAACGTATACACAGCGGTGGATACGGATTACGTAAAATATATGAATGCTGCTTGAAAAAAAGTAACTCAAGTGGTTTTTCTAGAGACGATAATATTATCAATATTTAGACAAAATGTGAACAAGCTCACACAGCTAGATGGCGGTTTGAAGAAAACACTGTGCAAATACTGCCCACAAGATCAACGTATACACTACTACAGCGGTGGATACGGATCTCGTAAAATTTATTATGGCTGCTTGAAAAAAGTCACTCCGGTGTTTTTTCTGGAGACGGTAATATTATGGATATTTAGACAGAATGTGAACAAGGTCACACAGCTAGATGGCAGTTGGTTGAATAACACACTGGGCAAAAAATGCCTACAGGGCAAATAATGCCTAAAAGGTCAACTTATACACTACTACAGCGATGGATACGGATTACGTAAAATATATTATGGCTGCTTGAAAAAAGTCACTCCGGTGTTTTTTCTGGAGACGTTAATATTATGGATATTTAGACAGAATGTGAACAAGGTCACACAGCTAGATGGCAGTTGGTTGAATAACACACTGGGCAAAAAATGCCTACAGGGCAAATAATGCCTAAAAGGTCAACTTATACACTACTACAGCGATGGATACAGATTACGTAAAATATGTTATGGCTGCTTGAAAAAAGTCACTCCGGTGTTTTTTCTGGAGATGGTAATATTATGGATATGTAGACAGAATGTGAACAAGGTCACACAGCTAGATGGCAGTTGGTTGAATAACACACTGGGCAAAAAATGCCTACAGGGCAAATAATGCCTAAAAGGTCAACTTATACACTACTACAGCGATGGATACAGATTACGTAAAATATGTTATGGCTGCTTGAAAAAAGTCACTCCGGTGTTTTTTCTGGAGACGGTAATATTATGGATATTTAGACAGAATGTGAACAAGGTCACACAGCTAGATGGCAGTTGGTTGAATAACACACTGGGCAAAAAATGCCTACAGGGCAAATAATGCCTAAAAGGTCAACTTATACACTACTACAGCGATGGATACAGATTACGTAAAATATGTTATGGCTGCTTGAAAAAAGTCACTCCGGTGTTTTTTCTGGAGACGGTAATATTATGGATATTTAGACAGAATGTGAACAAGGTCACACAGCTAGATGGCAGTTGGTTGAATAACACACTGGGCAAAAAATGCCTACAGGGCAAATAATGCCTAAAAGGTCAACTTATACACTACTACAGTGGTAGTAAAATAAAAAAAAGTAAAATAAAAAAAAAATGAATTTTAAAAAAAAAAAAAATTAAAGTTGGTGCTGCTGAACTACTAGGAGCAGCAGATTAGCACACCAGTCCCACTCCCCAACACTGCTAGACTAATAGCACTGGGCTCTTATAGTAGTAGTAGTAGTAGTAGTAGTAGTAGTAAAACAACAAAAAAATAAATAAAAGCAGTCCTTACAAGGACTACTGTTATTGCAGCAGTCAGCAGATGAGATCAGAAGCAGGACAGCTGCCCACTGCAGCTACATACAGAGCACTGCAGTAGAAGGTAGATTACTAGCCAGCAAAGCTACCTAAGCTTAAATGTCCCTCAAACCCCTGCAGACTTCTGTCCCTCCAATAACAGAGCAGTATCAAAACGATTACTAGCCAGCAAACTTTCAACTGTCCCTGAAATCACTAACAGGCAGCAGCTCTCTCCCTACACTATCTCTTCAGCACACACAGGCAGAGTGAAAAAACGCTGCAGGGCTTCGGTTTTTATAGGGAAGGGGAGTGGTCCAGGGGAGAGCTTCCTGATTGGCTGCCATGTACCTGCTGGTCTGGGGTGAGAGGGCAAAAAAAAGCGCCAACAATGGCGAACCCAAAATGGCGAACGTCGCGCGACGTTCGCGAACTTCCGGCGAGCGCGAACACCCGATGTTCGCGCGAACAAGTTCGCCGGCGAACAGTTCGCGCCATCCCTAGTAGGGGGTACATTATCCCTTATAATACATGAGTGATACTCAGAGTTCCCTGTATAACTCAGCCTGCAGCCTTGTGCCTTTATATGGTCACAGAACAACCCCTCAGTGACTTCTAATATCCTTATCATTTACAGTAGGGGGTGACATCATGGGAAACAAAGTGACGTGTGCTGAAATGGACAAAAGTGACATTGATCTCTATATAAAAGATAATGACAATAAAATATACAAAAACTTAATGTGTCAATAAATAGTGTGTCCATAAAAACAATAAAACAATACATGGTACCACTATATTTCAAATTCTCTACCAATTCCGCCTTTTTTTGTATAAAATGCCATCGGCCCATTTCACCATTTTATACTGAGCTCACCAAGTGTGTCAAATTCAAATCGATACTTTCAAGATACCCTCTATCAATAACTAATGATTGGCTTCCTAAAAGCCACATGTGCGGCCAAAAAATTGTTACATTTAAGGTATATATTAATATTAAAGTATTACTCATGGGGAGATACTCATAAAACTTAATTAACCTCATTATGTTCCACACATAGGGGCACATTTACTAAGCTCGAGTGAAGGATATGAAGTAAAAAAACGTAGAATTTCGAAGTTTTTTTTTTGGCTACTTCGACCATCGACTACAACTTTGACTTCGATTCGAATGTTTCGAAGTAAACATCGTTCGACTATTCGACCATTCGAAAGTTAAAGTACTGTCTCTTTAAAAAAAACTTTGACTACCTACTTCGCCACTTTAAACTGGAGTTTGTCTTGCTGGTCAGTCATGTGATGGCCATTGTCTACTGTAGAGAATCCAATCAGAGTTCTCCTGCTTTTTGTGAGCAGCTCTTACATGCAACTCCTGCATTAAGAATGGAATATAAATATATATGCACTTTAGTATATGTATCATTATATGAAACACTAAAAAAGTTGCTGCACACCAGGATTTTTTAAAGAGAGTAAAAAAGACATGATTTCATTGATGTCATTAGAAAGAGGCCCAACTATGTGAAATCTGACAAACGGAGCTTCTTCCTACTCACTCCCTGACCACTTGGCTGGACTGAGGCCACTGATCACCTGGGGCACAAGGAATCTCTTCATCTCTGATCCATGTCAATGTCTCCTTATATTTTTGTAATCAGGGAGGGAAAATAAATTAATTATTTTGGCTTTGAAGAAGGCAACATACTGATCTACAAGTTCAGCTTGGTCTTCTTCTTCTTCTTCTTCTTCTTCTTCTTCTTATTAGCGCCCCCCCATTTTCTAAACGCTACTCCTCCTACAGTTTTAGGGGTACAAGAGCCAAACTTTCCACACCTATTGTCCTTATAGCAAAGTCCGTTGCTTGTGCTTTAGTAAGTGATCCCACCCACTGCGCCCGTGCGGCCGACCACCGAAGACGCCTTTTTTCCTGTTGACTTTGACAGGGAAAATGATCAAATCGCTGCCACTCGTACAGTTTTGAAGCGACACTCCCCAAACTCGGACCACATAGTGTTAGTGTCACCCCGAATAAAAATATGTATTTTGGGTGGGCACCCCAAAGTGGGCGGAGCTACCAACAGCCAATGAAATTTTAGCAATTTTCTATACGCTACTCCTCGCAGAGGTTTAGGAGTACAATTATGAAACTTTGCTCACTTGTTGGGCTCATACCCGAATAGGTTGCTTGTGCTCTGTTAAGCGATCCCACCCTCCGTGGCCCTGTGGCGGCCCCCCAAAGACCCCATTTTTTCCCATAGACTTTCATTGGAAAATGTGAAACTTTTGCCACTCGTACAGCATTAAAGTTCCACTCACCAAACTTGGGTCACTTAGTCATGGGGTCAACCTGAAAAGTTCTGTCACATTTTGGGGACTCCAAAAAGTGGGCGGAGCAACAAACAGCCAATCAGATTTTCCCTATTGACTTCAATGAGAAAATGTCAAACACTGTCATTCCCACAGTGTTAAAGCCCGAGACCCCAAACTTGGCACCATGGGTCACTGGGGTTAACATTTTGAAAAGTGGGCGGAGTCTACCACAGCCAATCAAATATTAGCCATTTGTTTCAATGGGAAAAGTTAAAACTGTCGCCGCTCTTCGATTGTTAATGGGAGGGGCCTCAAACTTGGCACAGTTGGTCACAGGGGGACTGGGATTCAAATTTTAAAAGTGGGTGGAGCCAAAAACAGCCAATCAGGTTTTTTGATTGAGTTTAACGGTACAATTTGATCTGCTTCAATTTTCACAGTTTTAAACCAGATTCTACCAACTTTATGTACTCTCTATGCACCAGGGGCGACTGGCCCCAACACCTCTTGCGTTTCAAAGCCAACATCTTGTGGTTTCTTCAGAAACGACACCATCTAGTTCTTCTTGTTCCCTCTTGCCAACACTTTGGAAGTTACACAGCACAATAATAATAACTGATACCAACTAATATAATTAAGACTCTGATTTGAATTAAGGCTTTGATCATTTCGTAACATAATGAAATAGAAACAATAAAATACAAAAACAAAGGGGATCCCTTAAAACTTAAATTTATCCCGTTGTAGAAGTAGAGGTCTGACCTGAGTCGGTAAGTTTAAATTGATTCTGGAAGGAGAGAAAGTACCCCACTTGCTTCCCACTCGTTCAGCCGTCTCTCGATTGTTTTAACTACTTATTAAATGTTTTGTGATTGCCATATAGTAATCACAAACCAATTTAGAGTATAAAGTGCTTAGTTATAATTTACTTAAATTAAACCTTAATTAAGTTGTATTAAAGTGCAAGTGCAATATAGTTCATTCTGTTAATTATATTATAAATTAGAAGATGATGGTGATAAATGCTTGATAAAGTTAATTCTTCTTAACACAGGTTAATAGCCTTACAATACAGTGTAATATCATATACCTTACATTTACACCCACAATCAATCCAATTAAAGAATTAATTGCAATATTAAATAAAGTGCTCAAGTGCTAGTTTGATTACTAGTGACTGGCAATTACCATGAATTCATAACCGCTTAAAAATTAATTCATTAACTATAAAGTGCTTAACAGTGCTGAGCAATTAATAATAAATAAGGTAGTTGATATAAAGAGGACCACAATTAATAGGATAAATTTTAAAAAACACACAATGCTCAGGTTAAAAGGTTTAAGCAAGAAATAGAAAATTGGAGAAGATGGAGTTGTCCCAAATCTACTACCTAAATTGAATTTCGACAACTCAACCTTCTCCAATTTTCTATTTTTTGCTTAAACGTTTTAACCAGAGCATCATTTCTGATGTTTGGAATACAAGTGACGTGTGCACCCTATTTTTGTTTTTAATTCTATTTTTATTTCAGGTCGTCCAATCTTTAATTTAGCAGATAAAAAGTTTAAACCCAAGTATCATATAAGAAATGAGATTTGACAACAAATATTTGAATACGTAAAATGTGAATAGAAGAGAACGAAAACATATCACTATGATTAATTATAAGAAAAGAGCTGTAATTCACTTTTTGATAAATCTGCCCCGTAAATTATATTTTTATAAATTATATTTTTTCAATATAAATAACTGAAAAAGAAAGAAAACAATTATCAAAAGAAAATACAAGGAGACCCCAAACCAAAATCTTTTATAAACATGCCCCTTGCCCACAATTTTTTATAGAAACATGAAATTCAAGATGAACAGATATTCTTAAGAAAACAATATAATTTCTCAGTTTCAACATTTGATACGTTGCCTTTGTACTATTTGCCCTAAATATAGTATTTACATGAGTTGCAAATCATAACGTTCTCTCCTTATGTTAAATTGTACACAGAATTCCAACTTTTTGGGGTTGTATTGCATATATAATCCATTCCATGTATAATCCATTCCATATATAATCCATTCCATGTATAATCCATTCCTTGTATAATCCATTCCATGTATAATCCATTCCATGTATAATCCATTCCTTATATAATCCATTCCATATATAATCCATTCCATGTATAATCCATTCCATGTATAATCCATTCCATATATAATCCATTCCATATATAATCCATTCCTTGTATAATCCATTCCGTGTATAATCCATTCCATATATAATCCATTCCATATATAATCCATTCCTTGTATAATCCATTCCATGTATAATCCATTCCATGTATAATCCATTCCATATATAATCCATTCCATGTATAATCCATTCCATATATAATCCATTCCATGTATAAGACATTCCATATATAATCCATTCCCTGTATAATCCATTCCATGTATAATCCATTCCCTGTATAATCCATTACGTGTATAATCCATTCCATATATAATCCATTCCGTGTATAATCCATTCCATATATAATCCATTCCATGTATAAGACATTCCATATATAATCCATTCCATATATAATCCATTCCATATATAATCCATTCCATGTATAAGACATTCCATATATAATCCATTCCCTATATAATCCATTCCATGTATAATCCATTCCCTGTATAATCCATTACGTGTATAATCCATTCCATATATAATCCATTCCGTGTATAATCCATTCCATATATAATCCATTCCATGTATAAGACATTCCATATATAATCCATTCCCTATATAATCCATTCCATATATAATCCATTCCGTATATAATCCATTCCGTATATAATCCATTCCATATATAATCCATTCCATGTATAAGCCATTCCATATATAATCCATTCCCTATATAATCCATTCCATGTATAATCCATTCCATATATAATCCATTCCATATATAATCCATTCCGTATATAATCCATTCCGTATATAATCCATTCCATATATAATCCATTCCCTATATAATCCATTCCATGTATAATCCATTCCATATATAATCCATTCCGTATATAATCCATTCCGTATATAATCCATTCCATATATAATCCATTCCATGTATAAGACATTCCATATATAATCCATTCCATATATAATCCATTCCATGTATAAGCCATTCCATATATAATCCATTCCCTATATAATCCATTCCATGTATAATCCATTCCATATATAATCCATTCCATGTATAATCTCACTGTGCCTCTAACAATAATCTTAGTAAAATAACCTTGTAGAAATACCACATTTCTGTTATTCTATGTTAGTTGTGCCAAAGGGAGGTGTCAGTGGCGTAACTACATTGCGCCAGGCTTCCCCTCAAAAAAATCTTCAGAGGGGTCGAGCGCACTCCGATCCTCATCATCCTGCCCAATTCCCTCCTCTGCCCACTCCCCATCTGGACTCTCAGATGCCACCTACTCCCTACCCAGGCTCTGACCACTGTCTGCCCCATGCCAACACATGGCTTCCCCACAGCAGGTAAGAAAGCTACTGGTGGGTGGGTTGTTGTTGGCTATTGAGGAAGCAGTCCAGGCCCCCTTTTCCCCAGGCCCCCCTGCAACTGCGGGGTCGGCTTTGTCTATAGTTCTGCCAGTGGAGGTGTAAAATATACTTTGTGCTGAAAGCACCTGTGGGCCATGTTTTTAAAGCCTCATGAATGTCTCTCATCACATTCTCATGTGAATTCTCATCTCCCCCTTTTTGAGCATCTCACTATGAAACCTAGAAATGCTCAGGCTTGTTTAGTATTTAGTACTTGATCCAACAATCAAATACTGTCATAAATCAACAGCAGCTTCTATGTGTCTGTGAGTTCCAATAAAAACCCTTGACCAGATTAGGATTAAAAAGAGGAATGTGCTCAATCTCTATTCAGCGTACCCCAAATTGTCATGGAAGAGAGCTCTTTTTTAGCAACTGTAATGGGTTGTTTGGAAATGCTATGATTGGACTCAATCTGTAGACATTACTATAAGTAGGACATTTGTTCCAATCAAACAATAAACAATGAAACCTACAAGTATCTCAATGTTATTTTTTCTTCTCTTGGATAAATACATTCCAATGGTCTCTTTTTTGTTTTTCAACTGTTTGAATGTTGTTTTATAGCCGTACTTCTAAATAACAGGGTTAGACAGGGGCGAATCCGACCAGTTTTATTTTGCTGAAAACCGGCGAAATGGCGAGAATTTGACAAAATACATTAAAGTCTATGGACGACAGTTTTTTGAAGCGCAAGGCTGTGCAACCATTTTTTTTTCTTCTGAATGTCGCTCACAGGTTGAAAAGGTTGGGGATCCCTGGTTTAGGGCCTATTCGTCATTCACAGGACCAGATAATTACAGTCTGGGTATAGGACTTCATCATATTAACATATTAAATATGACACTCACCGCTCCTTGCTCACACTTTTTGCACATTGGAGCTGATTATGGGGACTGAGTAATCACACGATTAAAACGTTTAAAAAAAGATTTTAGAGCCAGGAACTAATTTTTTTTCCCCTCTGAGGCAAATTGGAGAGGCTTCAGGTGAGGTTTTTTTTGTCTTCCTCTGGATCAACTGACAGTTAAGCAGGTTAAAAACAGACTTTCTATGTACATTTATTATCTAAAAGGGCAGTTTAAATAAACTTTCTCTATGACATTTATGCTGGGGTTGTGGGGCAGTGGTTGACTTATCTTTTATCTAATTTGCTTCTCTGTTGTAATTTCCTTTGAATCTGTTTGAGTAATGAAGGAGATCATGGTGTCCATCCTGCCGGCCAATCGTGCGATGGGAAGGAGTTTTAACACCACATGTTGTCTGAGCAAACAATTGTATTTTTCCTTCTAGACAAAGAGAGAGTAAAACCCTTATTTGCCTGTTTCCTAATATCGACTTGTTACTATGAATTAAGCTAAATCTCTAAATTGTCTGGTTTCAGCATTTGCTGGTTAATTTGGTTGGTTGCTGCTGTATTTCCTTTCTGTTTCCTCCTTCTGCATGTGGTTACTGATAGAAATTGGGTAATATAGTCAAGCTTTAGTATTCTTTGGTGCCCATTGATTTTATATATAATTGTAATGTTGAATGAGCGCTAACAGAAAGGCTGTCGAATGGAAAGATATTCCATTTAGTTGAATTGCAGTGAAATTGTGTGGAAGGTCTCTCTGAGCAGAACACAGAGCAAGAAGGGTTAATGTCTGTGTAATGATGGGGTGACTGAGGAATATTCAGGTGGCTGAAGAAGTACAGTGAGTATAGGGGTGACCCCAACATACGTGTGTGTGTAATAAGGAAACATCAGATGTGTAAAAGTAGCGTCTACATCACTGATCCCCAACCAGTAGCTCGTGAGTAACATTTGCTTTCCAACCCCTGGGATGTTGCTCTCAGTCTCTTCAAAGTAAAAGTAGGCGATTATTTTTGAATTTCAGGCTTGGAAGCAAATTTTAATTGCATAAAAACTAAGTATAGTGCCAAGTAGAGCCTCGTGTAGCTGCCAGTTTACATAGGGACTAACAAATAGCCAATCACAATAATTTTTTGGCACCCAAGGGACTTTTTCATCCCCCAACTCTTTTTACATTTAAATGTGGCTCACGGGTACAAAAGGTTGGGGATCTCTGGTCTAGAGGGAAGGAGTTATTTTTTTATAATTTGTGTACTTAAATAAGCACCATTGTGTATCCATAAACTGTGTCTATTGTAGACCTCACAATCTTACACGATCTTATTTAAAATCCCTATAATCCCCTGTAAATAATCTACTGCAGGGCATGTAAAACATTTGTTACATTACTCACTGCTACACACTGATGAACATTACAATAAATAGAACTGAGCTGTACTACAGTAATATACTATATACAGTACTGCTCACTAGTTACACTCTTGTGTATTGTCTTTCACACTGTACAAGATTTTGTATCATGATTTGTGCTACAATGAGGTATTGGGATGTGACCAGTGGAGATTAGGAGTAAGAGAGGCCACAGATTAAAAGGGGATTTATTTGTGATTAAGGGGCATGTTTACTAACATTGGAGATAAATATCTGGAGATGTTGCCCATAGCAACCAATCAGATCTTTGCTATTATAGATGGCTGTTTAAATCTAATTGCTGATTGGTTGCCATGGGCAACATCTCCAGAAATCTCTCCAGATATTTATCTCCAACGTTAGTAAACATGCCCCCAAATGGTTATTAAGAAGGTCACATGTAAGAGTGGGTGTTACTGACCCTAAAACACACATGTTCTGATTTATTCAAATGGTTCAACACGAATATATCAAACTACCAAAAGACAAATCTCTGATAAATGTATTATTCTTTATGAAGTTTCTGAAAATCACACCCAAGCTTGTCATTACAGCATCTTATTCCCTGTATGATTTCCAGGGGGGTCTTCTGAACAGTTGATGCCCAATATACATGTATTTTGCAAATAGAGGAACCAAAATTAAAATAATTCATAGAGATTTGAATTTCTGACATAACAGCTACACAAAATAAATCACACTGCCTTAAGGGTAGAAAAATATCCACCAATAGGCTGACCCCACCAAAAGTTCTTTTTATTAACATACTTCTACAATTAGCCGAAAATTGTACCCATACAACTTCATGATTCTTCCTTTAGCCCAGGGTTCAATCACCATGTTGCACTGATGAGATCTAAATGTCTTGTCCCCCCAAGTTGGATTTATGACATATAACGAGTGCTTCCAAATCAATAGTTGACCACAGACACATATATCTCTGTTCTTAAATCATTTAAGTGACGTTTAACGTCTCTTATTTCTAGTGTAAATGCAGACATTTCTATAATCTTTTACGCTAATATCCAATTTAAAAAATGATTCTTTTTAGAAACAGTTTCTTGGTTAAAATAGTTAAAATTGTTGTTGTTAACAGGGGTCGATATTGTGTAACCTCTCAGTAAAGGTCTTTTTGGACTGGTACCAGTAGAACACGGGTTACGCTGGACTCTAACCCTAACCTATGTAAAGTGCAAGAGGAAGGTGAGGGTGTTGTGAAACTACTTCTCTCTTGCTGCTGGGGGGAGAGAGATGGAGGGGACAGGGAAGAGCAAAGAAGGGAAGGGGGAAGAGCGACAAAGGGGAGGGGGAAAGAGTGACGGAGGGGAGGGGGAAAGAGCGACGGAGGGGAGAAGATCGACGGAGGGGAGGGGGGAAGAGCAATGGAGGGGACAGGGGAAGAGCGACGGAGGGGAGGGGGAAAGAGCAATGGAGAGGAGGGGGGAAGAGTGACAAAGGGGAGGGGGAAGGGAGAGGCAGAGGCAAAAACAAGAGGGCTGCAAAAACGGAATAGGAGTAGGCAGAAGACAATTTAAAAGATACCTGCCTAGCGCTCTTCTATTGTTGCGCCCTAGGCAGGTGCCTCTTCTGCCCACCCCGTGTTCTGCTCCTGCTGCCACTCATATGTTGAAGCTCAGAACTGCTGTTTTTAACTCAACCCTTACTGACTTACACTCCTAGAGTGTCCTGGTACGGGAGCTACACCTGCCACTATCTAATGCCTTATTCACGGGGCCCTGTACCCCGACTTGGGGCAGACACCCACTCTCTTCTTTAGATGGAAGGCAAAGAGGAAGTGCCACTCCTTTTCCAGTGAGGCAGGAAGTGGTCACCTCACCTGCTAGCCAATAACATTCATATGCAAATGAGCTAAAATGAAGGACTTAAAACCATAGGGGCTATTCGTGAAATGGTGAAAAATTCACAGAAATACATTGAAGTCTATGAGTGACAAATGTATTCACCCATTAGAGTCTATGGGTGTCATTGTCATTCAAACTTGGCAAAATATTTTGCTCATCACTAATTATGATGGGAGCCAATGAACACATTGAACAGATACAAAACGTTTGTTTTCCCCATATATACTGGTATTATATAGTCAGACACCTCATGGGCACGGAGGATACTCTTTAATTCATTCCTATAAGGAGAATGTATTGTGTATATACACAAGAATACTTTGTTTCCAGTACAACTAATTTCCCCCATGAGCATTGGCAGTGACTAGTTTTATATAAAAGTAATTCAATAACATCAATGTCTTATCCCTAGAAACACCAGAGGCCGGTGATATTTACATGTTTAAACCTTTCAAGGCCTTACAGAATATTCTATTTTATTTACACATTTCTGAATGACATCTCTGATATCTTTACTTCTCAGGCTGTAAATAAGTGGGTTAATCAGTGGGGTCACTACTGTGTATAACAGAGACAGAACTTTACTTATAGTCTGGGATTCCTTTCTGGGGGGAACCATATAAATAGAGATTATAGTCCCATAAAATATGGAGACCACAGCCAAGTGGGAGCTGCAGGTGGAGAAGGCTTTTTGTCTCCCGGTATTGGACGTTATCTTTTTGATTGCTCGGCCAATACACATATATGATATAATTATAAATATAAAGGGGAAGAAAACAACAGGAATAGATTCTAAGATAATATTTAAATGTACTAAATAAGTATCTGAGCAGGAAAGCTCTAGAAGTGGAAAGAAATCACAAAAGAAATGGTTTATAGTATTTTGGTTACAGAACTTTAGGGTAGCAACTGTATTGGCAAGTAGCAATGCAAACATGAAGCTTAGCAGCCATGATATCAGAATTAATTTAGTACAAACCCTGTGGGACATTATAGAAGAGTAACGCAGTGGGTTACAAATGGCCACATATCTGTCATAGGACATTACTGCTAGAAGCAAACACTCAAAAGCTTCTGGAACAGCAAAAAATTAAAACTGTATCATACAACCAATAAAAGGCAATGTGACTTTATCATAAAATACAGTTTGGAGCAAGATGGGTAAAATAATTGTGGATTCTAGAAGGTCACATGCAGACAGTTGTTGGAGAAAGAAGTACATGGGGGACTGGAGGTTCCGGCTGGAGGACACCAACACTATGATGAGGACGTTCTCCCAAACTGTGAGATTGTAAATCAGAAGGAACAGAGAGAACAGGGGGAACTTGAAGTTCTGGAGATTCTGAAATCCCAAGAGAACAATCTCACTGACCAACGTCTGGTTCTTCATGCCCATTGCCTAGTAGTAAAAATACAGTAGACATTACAAACAGTACTCAAACAGTGGACTTTTAAAATAGAGGCATTGCCAACCTCATCCTACAGTACTTTATAATAAAAGAAGTGTTTTTGGTAGCTCCATATTTTGGAACTGATACCATTGGACTATTCGTTTTCTCATATATTTATAAGTTGGGGAATGTTTTTATGCATATAGCATAAACCATATTAACATTGTGCTGCAAGAATAAAGAAGACAATATTCTGATTATTATTCTGGATAACTGATCTAGGCTAAACCTTCCAACTTTTACATTTTTAAAAATTTTTTTACATGTACCAAATCTGGGACAATTTCATTTTCATATTTATATATGGAGTCCAGGCAGTGAGTGGACGGAGTCCAGGGGAGAGAGGGGGGAGGCAGGAAGTAGGATGGGGATCAAGATTTTTTTGCAGGGGGGCTTGGTGCACTCTAGTTATGTCACTGTCTACAGACCTTGGAATTTTGATAGGGAAGGACAAATGAAGCTTTTGTAACTAATCTGGATTCCAGCCTGCACGATTGCGACATCACAGATTGGGCCCAGGCTCCCTGGATCTCTGTTGACCAGATCTCTTTAAAAGCCACCAATCCTATCTGAAGAGATTGGACCACCCTCTAGTCCAGAATAACTTTTCCCCCACTTTGGAGGCTGGTCTCCTCTAGACCATTTGCCTGGAAAAAAGAATAAAAGATGGAAGAATACTGACCTGACCACCACGATGAATTGCACATATACTTTTTTTCCAGTTTATAGGATCTGTAATCAGTCTTTCTTCTAAAATTCTTTGCAAATGAAGGAGGCTACTAAGTATCCTCCCCCACAACACCTTGCAACTACAGTATATCATCCACTCCATTCCCTAAAAAACATTTTTCTCTTAAAGAGGAGCTTACATAAGACTGCCCTGAAGGTCATATCTGCTGCTCAAGTCTTTAACCATAATGTCCTCTTGCAGACATGGTTCTCATCTCAAGCTTGGCCATATCAGTAGAAGCCTCTCAAGAAAAAGCTGCCACCAACTTGATCTCCAATAGTTTGCATGGTGGATACTTCTACACTCTACACATTATATTTCTACACTCTACACATTGCCCCTGCACCCACATAATTCTGTTTAAGTTCAGCCTCCATCTGCTTTTCAATTGAAAGATGGAAAAAAGGAACCACATCAATAGGGAGAATTGTCTTATTTTAAATCTGGGCAACTGCTGCATCAACTGCAGGAAGGTTGTCCCAAATATGACATGCTACTTCTTGAAAACATATAGCTTAGTGGATTTTCCCTGAATAGGCACTTTCCTAGCAGTCTTTTGCCACCTATTAACCAATTCATTTTCCACCTCCTCATGGACTGAAAAACAACACTTTCTCTTATCAGAATAGAATAAGGTGGCCAAAGTGAATGATTGAGGCCTTTCCGCCTGCTTTGATCAATGGCTCCACCAGTTTGTAATCAAAACCACCTGTAGCAGGCTTTCATTCCTCATCCTCTGAAGATCCACAATCAATTCTGACTCCTCACATAATAATTCCTTAGTAAAAACTTAGTTGGCCCTTCATTTCCCAAGAACTGTATCCTGCAAATTTGGTGGAACTGTTTGTTGCATAATTTCCCCTTTATGAGTAGACAACAAATCTGCACTTTGCACACAATACATTATAAGGAAGGACCAACTCATAACTTGCTCTACAGGCTTTCCTCTTAACTTCTTTGTCCCTTGTCCAGCCTCCACCTGTGCTCACCAAATCTTACTGTAGGTAAACCTGCTGCAGCAGAAAATCAGAAGAAGAATAAAGATGGAGACTGGATGGTAAAGGGAGGTATTTAATACATTTGGGGAGGTTCTCCTTCTGTGACTGGCTAGGGAAGGCGCTATCCCATAGATTATGCTGGCAGGGGATGGCCAAGAAAATACCTATATATTTCACAGCAAAGCAATAAATCCAGAATCACTCCGATATGTGAATCAATGATTATTTATTCATGCCATTAGCAGAGCGACGTTTCGGGCTATTCCAGGCCTTTATCAAGCTTGATTGATTCACATTGATTCACATATGGGAGAGCTGCTGGATTTATTGCTTTACAGTGGAGTTATTCCTTGGCAGAGAGGAACACAGTTGTGCACCCGACGCTGCAAAAGGTGATCCAGTGTAAGTGTGGCACCTTTACTGATTTCATTATATATTTCACTGCAGATACTTTCAATGAAAATGTATTTTGCTGGATGAATTTTAGAAGTAAATATGACCAGGTTAATTACTACCAAATTAGAAACAAATGTTTTTATCATTCGGGTTACATAGATAAGATTAAGAATCTTTTAACAATGATAAGTTGAGTTACTTACACCGCCCAGCAATAAAGTTCTATAGGAAATACATGATGGCAATTTATTTCACATGGAAATCAGATATTCGCTACAGACACACGTTTTACTAATGGAATATTATACTCACCTGATTTGTACCTACCAGAACCACCCCAGATACTGTGGAACCATAGGAAGATGTCCATGAGCTTCTCCCAATGTGTAACCTGCTCTGTATTTCTCCTGCCATTTTCCCAACACAATCCCAACCATTTCTTTCCAATGAAATCACTTTACAGGAAAGATGTTCTTGGAATATTATACTCACCTGATTTGCACCTACCAGAACCACCCCAGATACTGTGGAACCATAGGAAGATGTCCATGAGCTTCTCCCAATGTGTAACCTGCTCTGTATTTCTCCTGCCATTTTGCTAACACAATCCCAACCATTTCTATCCAATGAAATCACTTTACAGGAAAGATGTTCTTGGAATATTATACTCACCTGATTTGTACCTACCAGAACCACCCCAGATACTGTGGAACCATAGGACAATGTCCATGAGCTTCTCCCAATGTGTAACCTGCTCTGCATTTCTCCTGCCATTTTGCTAACACAATCCCAACCATTTCTTTCCAATGAAATCACTTTACAGGAAAGATGTTCTTGGAATATTATACTCACCTGATTTGCACCTACTAAAACTGCCCCAGATGCTACCGATTTGGAAAAAAATTAAAATGAACACAAAAATACTTGTATGTTTTTAGAAAAAAAATGAAAACAAGGTTCTAGGTTAAATATTTTTCTCATTGTTTGAGTCACTGGAACAGTGATGATGGATTGAACAATTCCCTTTGTCAACCAAGACTGTGTAACTATTTACCTGCCTTTAAGATTCTTCTCATTGTTCCATATGTTTGGAATAACATTGTGCTTTGTAAGTAATATTTAA
Organism: Xenopus petersii; assembly: GCA_038501925.1. Lineage (NCBI taxonomy): Eukaryota > Metazoa > Chordata > Amphibia > Anura > Pipidae > Xenopus > Xenopus petersii. The sequence continues at coordinate 581,485 of CM076677.1, read as the reverse complement.
AAGAAAAAAAAAACATGAAAACAAAATATCTGATAAATGTTTCAATGGTTTTGCACTTTTAGAAAACATCAACAGACTCTGAATAACAGGAATTAAAGAGAAGATACGTTTCCTATTAAAACCCACCATCACTGTTCTTCATAAAGATTTATTATTACTTCTTCTTGGCAACTCATTCAAGCACCTCAATAACATTTCATTTCAAAGTAAGTCATTATTGTAATAATAATCAGACCTGAATGGCACCAGATAGTGACTGGACAGGGAAGAACAGATCTCCTTTTATTAACCAGTGTCAGTAACATCAACAGCTGAGAAACCTACTGAGAAATCTCCAGGAGACTCTGGGGTTTGGGATAATTACCAGCCCTTTGGGGGAGTTTATAGTCTGTCTTCACATCAAATAGAGATTTTGAAAATTCTCTAAAAATGTCTGTAGCTAACCTTAAAATGCTGAACTAGAAGTTAACTAGTCTAATTGTATATGGGTAGACATTTCTATGTCTCATCATGTGTCACAAGATGCTTTTAAAGCCCAGGCAAAAATCTTCTTTGTTTAGGTTCTTAGACTGTGATTAGGTTGTGATTTAGGTTGAGCTGTGATTATGTACAGTAATTGGGTTTTTTTTCTGTTACTTGCCCAATTTTATTTCCAAATATTATTGTTTGCTTACTGGTACAATACCGACCCTCTGTCTGGCTCTGACCATTAGAGCAAATGTCATAAGTTGTTCTGAATGAACAGCACTTTATGGTTTGGATCAAAACTCAGTGGATTGATTCCATTCATTTGAAACTGCCTTTATTGTAAGAATATGAATAAAAAACATTTAAGAGGAAAGGTCCTCCTATGAGTCAATTACACACTTCAAGGCACCATCTTCACTTTGTGGAAGACACAGACATAAGACTGATATTTATTACAGAACTCCTATGAAATTCATTGTAATATCAACCCAAACTTGAATTTTGATAAATAACCCCCTTTCCACAATATTTATGGATTGCCTCATTACTTCAAGAAATGTCACCCAAAGTAGTTAAAAGATTGAATCAATTGTAGTTACAAACATTTAAAGCAAAGTCCTTATGAAAATACAACTAAACCTTCTGACACAAATTCTCCTACAACAGCTACAAACAGAACAAGAAATTCGAGCGGCAGAATTGGAAAAACCAACACAGAATGAGTCCTCTTCAGCCCCAATAACAGAGAAAATGATAAGGAACTTGCTAGCAGAGGCCAAATTATTGCTGAAAATGGACACAGACAATGCCTCTCTGAAATTGTCTTTAGAGATTACTGACATGGACACTAGAGAAGAAGCATTGGACACTCAAACTGATGAAATTCAAGCTGCACAAAAAACATGTACAGTCCAAAGAGGTTAAACAAGAAAATGTAGCTGCATATTATAAAGTCTTGATTTCAACTTTACTACCACAACATCCCAATATAAATGGAAGGGAATGCTAAGGGGCACATTTACTATTGGTCGAATATCGAGGGTTGATTAAACCTCGATATTTGGCCATCGAAGTAAAATCCTTCGTCTTCGAATATAGAAGTTGAAGGATTTACCGCAATTTGTTCGTTCAAACGATCGTAGGAAAAATCGCTTGTTCGAACGATTTTAATCCATCGATCGAACGATTTTCCTTCAATCAGAAATTGCCTAGAAAGCCTATAGGGACCTTCCCCATAGGCTAACATTGTACCTCGGTAGGTTTTAGGTGGCAAAGTAGGTGGTCAAAGTTTTTTTTAAAGAGACAGTACTTTGACGATCAAATGGTCGAATAGTTGAATGATTTTTAGTTCAAATCGTTCGATTCTAAGTCATAGTTGAAGGTCAAAGTAGCCATTTCGATGGTCGAAGTAGCCGAAAAAAACCTTTGAAATTCAAAGTTTTTTTTTTTATTCGAATCATTCACTCGAGCTAAGTAAATGTTACATAGTTACATAGTTAAATTGGGTTGAAAAAAGACAAAGTCCATCAAGTTCAACCCCTCCAAATGAAAACCCAGCATCCATACATACACTCATCTCTACTTTTAATTAAATTCTATATGCGCCCCTTAAAGTCTATATATGCTCTTCCTAACTGCTGGTTGATCCAGAGGAAGGCAACTTGAATTTTTTTTTAGAGATTAATTTAAAATACTCCATCTAAATTCTCTCAAATTCATGTAAAAGTCAATGGCATTGAAAAATGCAATGAATTCAGTATTCAAGATTTATAAGATTTATTTAAAGATATACACTCAAAAAATCTAAATGTATGAAATATGAGAAATATGTAAAAAAAAAGTTGTTTTTTTCAATCCGATTTTTAAAGGTTAATTATTAGTAAATTAGCCAAATTCATGGATGGGCGTTAAGTTGAGTTTGTTTCTGGTAGAACATGACAAAATATGAGTTTTAGTAAATAACCCCCTAAATGTTTAAAGTAGAATGTGCTCGCACTTCCCTCTCCTGCTTCTGTTTTTGATATTAGGCTCTTTGTCCTATGATTCTGTATATATTTATTATGTGATTTGTCTCCCCCATGTATACTTTTATATACTGTATATTGTACTGTACTATATATTGTACTTTTATGCAGTGTACAGCGATGCAGCACTTTCCAGATAAAGTTATACAAACATATTATTGGCTGGCAAGATTCAAGTCAATTGAAGTACCAGTTGAGTGAGAACTTCCTCGTTTGGCTGCTTGCACTACTAGAGGTCTATTTATTAAAGGTGGAATTTTAGTGATTTTAGGTTTTTTGAAACCACAACTAAACTCACAAACTTTAAGACCAGGATTGTCATTGAAATTATTAAAAGTTCCAAATATAAAAGTATGAATGAAAAAATGGTAAAAAAATACAAATGTGAACAAAATTCAGAAACTTCTAAAATTCTGATTGGATTAAAAATGACCCAATAGGATCAAAGCAGCTTCCATTTACTTCTATAGCACCTCAACAACTTGTTCTTGGCAAAGTCTAGCATTGAAGGCTTTTGTGGTTTTTTCACTTAAAGAATTTTGAATTCTAGAGCTTTTTAGAAATAAAGCAAAACCACAAATTGATCATGATTCATGGGAAAAAATCACAACTCGGTTGTCTGTAAATGGATCCCCTGAGAAAGAGCAAAGATTATTGATGCACAGCTTATTTGGTGTAGGATATTCAATCCCTTATGGCTTTTCCAATGATTCCAATATCTCAATATTTATAATGAAATTTGCCTGTCTGCTCATCCTACTGCCCCATTTACTCTCCTATTCTTGGTATCAACAATTCCTACCTTCCCTTAACATTCAATAATTATGATGGAGCCTTCCCAAACACATTGAATGGATACAAAAGCTTTGCTTCCCCATTATAAACAGGAATTCTATTCTATCATTTTGTATAATATTATTCTCTGAGTTTCATTTAGTGTTTCTTCCCATAGTCAGACACCCTTGGACATTGCGTATACTCTGCTCTCTAATTCATTCCTATAAGGACAATTCACAGAGCCTTTATAAGTATTTGGCACAAGATAGCTCCATGTAATGTAAAAACTGTCCATTTAAAGAAACAATTACCTTGAAAACTATATAAAAATAGTCCAGCTTCCAATACAACAAAGTTCCCCCCATTGAACTTGTGTAAACCCTTAAGTTGCATTGACTTCTCCAAAGTTGATTTTCCTTTATGAACGGCAAGAGCTTTCTTACAAATGGCAGTTAAAAATGCTAATGTTTTTCAATAAACAGATTTCTCTGGCTTTCTGCATATTTACTGATTATTTGTTTCTTCATTTAAAACTTCTTGTATCACATTTCCAATATCTTTACTTCTCAGGCTGTAAGTAAGTGGGTTAACCAGTGTAACCTGCTAAGCCTACCTTTTTGCTAACACAATCCCAACCTTGTCTTTCTTTCTTTCTTTGTTTCTTGGAATATTATACTTACCTGATTTGTACCTACCAGAACCACCCCAGATACTGTGGAACCATAGGAAGATGTCCATGAGCTTCTCCCAATGTGTAACCTGCTCTGTATTTCTCCTGCCATTTTCCCAACACAATCCCAACCATTTCTTTCCAATGAAATCACTTTACAGGAAAGATGTTCTTGGAATATTATACTCACCTGATTTGTACCTACCAGAACCACCCCAGATACTGTGGAACCATAGGAAGATGTCCATGAGCTTCTCCCAATGTGTAACCTGCTCTGTATTTCTCCTGCCATTTTCCCAACACAATCCCAACCATTTCTTTCCAATGAAATCACTTTACAGGAAAGATGTTCTTGGAATATTATACTCACATGATTTGTACCTACCAGAACCACCCCAGATACTGTGGAACCATAGGAAGATGTCCATGAGCTTCTCCCAATGTGTAACTTGCTCTGTATTTCTTCTACCATTTTCCCAACACAATCCCAACCATTTCTTTCCAATGAAATCACTTTACAGGAAAGATGTTCTTGGAATATTATACTCACCTGATTTGCACCTACCAGAACCACCCCAGATACTGACTGGACAGGAAAAACAGATCTCCTTTTATTAACCAGTGTCAGTAACATCCACAGCTGAGAAACCTACTGAGAAATCTCCAGGAAACTCTGGGGTTTGGGATAATTACCTTTCCTTAGGGATATCACATAATGCATCTTCATAGTAAACAATTACATTTATTTTAATATGTTTGTAACACATGTTTGGACTATTTAGGCCAATGGGGTTAACAACCAGCTAGTATACTAGAGTATGGGTTACATTTAACTCTAACACTTAATGCTGGGCCTTCGCAAAGTGGAAGAAATGGAAATGTAGTGTAGTGCAACTACAACTCCCTCAGGCTACTGTGCATACACTGAATAATGAATTGGGCACCAGGAGGTTCTTGTAAATCAAACAGATCAGAATATTTATTTGTCAGACAAATGATCCACATGTTACTTACAGTGCAAACAAGCATTTGCAGAATATATTCACAGCCTAGGACAGTAGATCAAAGCCAAGTGTACACATGCAAGTGGTCTGGATCTCACCCAGTGGAGTGGTCTGGGAGAAGAACCTCTCTGTCTTACTCTACTGGAGTCTATAACAGATAGTAATCCTGTCACTAACTAGCCTTGTTCAGGGGGTCCCTGCTCCTGGACTTATCTCTCTCTAGAGGTTCTGGTCCCTCTAGGGCAACTTGGCTTTACTGGGACTTGTTGTACCCAGACTCATTGAAACATCCAGCTGGATCAGACACCAGGAGCCAAAGAAGAAGAAGATCCTTCTCACTCACTATACCAAAGTGTGACATTAAGTGGTCGGGTTACGGATGTACAAGATCTCTCTAAAGCAGAAGATTTTGTTTCATAGTTTAAGAATATGCTGTCAAAGACCTTTGAGGAGGTTAAATCATCTGCAATAAAAAAATCAGATGGATTCAGTGTCAGAGTGAGAGAGACATGAGTCAGGTTCATTGTCTGATTCAGGTTCATCTAATGCATCTCATCGGGGGAAATCCAAAGATCAATACTTTATTTTCCCTGTTGATAAGTTACCGCGCCTTGCCAGCATTAGGGATTGCAACAAAGGCTCCGAAGTCTTCAGAGTGCTGGGATATAGGATTAGCAAGTGTGGCGGTGCCTGCTGTAGAGTCTTGGGCCGCGTCGCCATCTTGTGAGGGAGCTTTGGTAAAGACTTCTGAACACTCTCTGCCTTCGTCTTCCCTGTGCTTTTTGGAGGCATTTTAGTGGGCTAGAGTTGGATTTAGCCACTCTTGCGTGTTTATCTCACAGCTTAGCACTCAGTATTGGGTTCAGGATGAAGAAGGAAGAAGAGATAGAGGTCCACATGTCTGATCATGTTCATATCCTGGCTCCGCCCCCAAGCAGATTTACAAATTTAAGGCAATGCCAACAGCCACCAAGTGCCTTTGACAAAGATATTTTTGTGTGTTAGGCTTTTACTTTGGGGAGAGAGGGTTTATATTATTTTGAACACCTTAGTGGAGGTGGTGGATGTGATTGAGGTGTGAGCAGCTGTATAATTTAAGCCAGCAATACATAGGAGGGACACCAGGGGATAATAGAGCTCCACTGTACTCCTATTTTGTTTTCTTGTAGTGAGGCAGGGATAGAGGTGAGATGGCGACTCTATGTTGCTCTAGGTTAAGCCCAGAACCATGCTGTGTTATTATGTCCAGCCCTGCTCCCTCCAGGTTCCATCTAAGCATTATTAATAGCATTGCACTTCTGACAATGTGCAGGTAGGTGAGCATACAAGTACCAGGACACGTTGTGGTCTCATATGTCAAATTAGATGACCAGACAAGTGATACATATACTTGACAGTTCCATATATTGTGATTGTCAGCAGGGCTCCTCCTTAAATGACTTCTGCATCGGAATGTAAATAAATCACAACAATTGACTTAGGGGGTTATTTATCAAAATCTGACATTTTCTCACTATTTTCTGAAAACCACTCCAACCAAATCCGCACGGACTTTCCCCCACTATATATCAATACATTTTCCCGAAAATTTCTTGTGCGGGAAAAGACTCAATAAAATCAATAAGATTTTTTCGGATTTGTCGCCAAAACCTAAAACTGTCACTTTTTCAGATTAGTTGAAGAACACAACTAGACAAGGAAGCCCTTAGCTTTTCTAGAGTGTGAAAATATTTGATCATCTCTTATATGGCTGGACACTCGTATCAGACCATCAACCATTGGTCACAATACTTCACATAAAGAAATGAGTTTCTGCATGTCTTCAGCTCTGGGCTTTGTTTCTTTTTGGTTATGATTTTGATGTTGAGTGATTCTACCATCCACCATGAGTCTTGAACTGGAAGAGAATTGTTAACTAGGTGCACATATATCATTGTTGAATCTGCTGATGCTGTTCTAGTTACTAGAGTCTATTGTATGAAGCTCTATGCTGAATCTGTTGCTTGTTTTTCTCTGCTACTTTATCTTATTGTGTTGCTTGTTGAGTATTACAGCAAATACTCCAGCAGCTACTTGTGTGTTTTCCTTCATTCCATGGACACAACAAATGTTATGCGATATATAGAATAGATAATAAGGCACATCACAAGGGCAGGATTTATAATGCACATGGAGGTGATTAATATCTCAGCAACAAGAGAGTAACACAAGGCATCAAAACACTAAACTAAATATTATGGGTAATTTTCAAAGTGATATATAGATATACAAGTGTAAAAAGACTTACCGTATATACTCGAGTATAAGCTGAGTTTTTCAGCATCCAAAATGTCCTGATACAGTCTACCTTGGCTTATACTTGAGTCAGTGGGCAGTAGCTGAGATTGCAGTCACTTTTAATCATTCCTATACCAACAGTTCACTTGGGGAGAGACTGCAATATCACACAGCGCCCTCTGTTGGTTATACGAAAGATTAACAGTGACTGCAATATCACACAGCGCCCTCTGTTGGTTATACGAAAGATTAACAGTGATGGCAATATCACACAGCGCCCTCTGTTAGTTATATGAAAGAATAACAGTGACTGCAATATCACACAGCGCCCTCTGTTGGTTATACGAAAGATTAACAGTGATGGCAATATCACACAGCGCCCTCTGCACATGGTAGTGGGACAGTGGGACAATGCACACAGTAATCCATTTGTCAATTCTCTGTCACCATCAACTTTGCAAAGAAGTCCGGTTGATCGCTGGGGGGGTCGCTTTGGCAGAATGTGCGCTGCTGGGAGACAGGGCTGTAGTTGTGTCTAGGCTTATACTCGAGTCAGTTCTCCCAGTTCGTAGGTAAAATTAGGTACCTCGGCTTATACTCTGGTCAGCTTATACTCAAGTATATAGGTAATCTACAAATACACAAAGAATATAACTCAGGTACAGAGAAGATACTTGAGAGAATCCTAATTTCTACCTTACCAAAAGGTTGACTAAATTTACTTTGAGGTTTTTAAAGGCAACAATTAGATCTTTATTTCTCAAGCTGTAAATCAGTGGGTTAACTAAAGAAATCACTACAGTGTACAACAGAGACAGAACTTTGCTTATTGTCTGTGATTGCCTTTGTGATGGAACTTCATAAACAACAGTTAAAGTCCCATAAAATATGGAGACCACAGCCAAGTGGGAGCTGCAGGTGGAGAAGGCTTTTTGTCTCCCAGTGTTGGACACTATCTTTAGGATTGCATGGCCAATACACATATATGATATAACGATGAGTGTAAATGGTAGAAAAACCAAAGGAACTGACAGAAAAAATACTTCAATTTGTAGGAAGAAAGTGTCTGAGCAGGAAAGCTCAAGAAGTGGTAAGAAATCACAGAAGAAATGATTGATGGTATTTTGGTTACAGAACTGTAGTGTTCCAATAAGATCCACTGTAATCACTGTAAGGCCAAAGCCAAGAGCCCATGATACAAAAATAAATGTAACACAAACCTTTTGGGACATTATAGAAGAGTAACGTAGTGGGATGCAAATGGCCACATATCTGTCATAGGACATTACTGCTAGAAGCAAACACTCAAATGATGCTGTGGTGGAAAAAAAATAATACTGCATCATACAACCAAAAAAGGACAATGTGATTCCATCATGAATTACAGTTTGGAGAAGGAGGGGGACAATATTTGAGGACTCCAGAAGATCACATAGGGACAACTGCTGGAGAAAGAAGTACATGGGGGACTGGAGATTCCGGCTGGAGGACACCAACACTATGATGAGGACGTTCTCCCAAACTGTCATAATGTAAATCAGAAGGAACAGAGAGAACAGGGGAATCTTGAAGTTGTGGAGATTCTGAAACCCCAAGAGAAAGATCTCAGTGACCAACGTCTGGTTCTTCTCATGCATTGTCTGGGGATATGCCAACAAGAGTTAATGAGTAGACAAATAACAAATGTCCACAATGGATCACGTTGGTAGGTCATTCAGGTTTCATTCAGCATGAGCAATTCTGTCACCCACTTAGATAGGAACATTTTGAATGAAGACTCCAAACCAATCCCTCCAAACCATGGATCTGACATTTACATTTTTCCTGTCCCAGTACTGAGAAATAAACAGTTATGCTTGTACCTTTAGGCCACAGTCACATGTAGCTTATCAAGTGGAGAGAAGAGGATCCACTGTAATCCAGACATGTATAGCTTTGGGGCAAATTCATTAAAGTGCTAATTGTCATCAGCGACCACTTCGCCACACTCTGCACCACTTCACCAGGCGCAAATTCCTTACCACTACGCTTATTCACTAAAATGCAAAGTTGCGTCTTAGCAGCCAAATGCTGGTGAAATTTCGCTTGCACTACTTCTGCTGGGTGACCATTTCATAGGGAATTTTCACTAGCATTCGGTTCTGCCAAGCGAAACTTCGCTAGCATTCTTGCATTTAGGTTAATTTGAATAGGAAGGGTATTTATTAATTTTGGTGCAAACGCTTGAAGTGGTCGTGTCCAATGAGCCATAATAAAGACAGAAGAGATCCTCTAATGCCCTAGACATGAGCTCATCCAAAAACAAATGTAGTTGCATGCCCCTCAAAAATTTTTAAAAAATTGTTCACACATAAATTTTTAATAGTTTGGACATTTGACGGAAATCCCACTTTAAAAAAAGAAAAGTCGCCAGCATTTTTTACAACTTTAATGCATCTCTGGAATACAAGATATGATGTCACTGACATAAGATTGAGGAAGATGAATCCTTCTTTTATCGGATTGACTGGTCTGACTTGACAAAGCAAACTCTTGCGAAAGACGTAAAATTTGCATTTCAGTGAAGCAAAACCGTTTGCCTGGTGATAAAGTGCGAACGACCAGTAGCGACGATATCGTTTACTAGTGAAATTCACATTCTACGTACCAAGTTGTGGGTTCAGTTGTAAAACTGGCACTTATTCAGCATTTATTCAGCATTATGTGCGGGGGTGTAACACAGGGGTATCCCAGTGTGATTGGTGCATCTATTGGATTAGGGTCTCCAAAAGTAAAATGATTACTCACCACAAAGTAGAAGTGGCCCAAGTGCACCACCCTGAGCCCTCAGTACGGGGAGCAGACACACCGAAAAACCAATTGAGAACAGGCACTCAAAAAAGGCAAACTTCCACCAGGCAAATAGTTCAAAGTGAAGAGAGTTTATTGTGTCCACAGCCTTATGCGTTTCGTGTCATAAACATTTAATCATAGGCTCTCCCAGTGTGATTATTCCTGGTACCGGCTCTGTTCTCAAAGCATTATTCACAGAATTGCATTTATTGTGTCTCTTGAGTAAGATCAGTGTTTACTGGGTTTTGGGAGTATTATAAATAGAAGTTGGTACTGCATCCATGGGATCTGTGGGAATGATACTATTATACTATACTACTATATATATTATAAACTGACTCTGAAGTAGATAAAACTAGTGATTAGGTGCAACTGGGGATGAGGTTCCATTAGTATCAGACAGTGACGGATCAGTTAGAAAGGGAGGAGTGGTCAATGATATCAAATAGCAATACATGTGAATCAATAGTGTTATTGATAGAAGACTCATATTAATGCTTTAAAGGAGAAGGAGAGGCTTATTTACTTGGAGGTGCCAAAAGTTTGGCACCCCAAGTGATTGTATCTACTTACTTCCTATCAGCAGAAAACTGCATTGCTCCGGGGGTTATACCAGCGAGTACCACGGAGTGAGCAGATAGATCGGCTTCCGGCTTCTTCTTTCTTCAAATTCCCCCGGGGCAGACACAAGCTCAGTAGAATGAAATAGTGACTACTTTGTTGTGCTTTTTGTGCTACTGCACATTCATAGTCACGAAAGAAAGAAGAAGCCGGAAGCCGATCTATCTGTGTTGCTCTAGAATAAATAGGCCTTTCCTTCTCCTTTAAACTCTTTTATTTAACAAAACGGAGACACTGACTGAGCAGTGAAGGTTTGTGTTTGTCATCACCTGTCTAGTCACCCATTCTAGCAATAAAATACTGGTAAATAAGTAATTACATAGACCTTTTACATATTTGGAATTAAATGCTCTTTCCCTGAAAATCTCCAAAGTCTTTATCATACCCCCTTTTCTCCCTTTAGTAGGGGCATAAAATTAAGCTTGAAGATAGAAACAGGTGTAGAATCCCTTAAAGGAACAGTTCAGTGTGAAAATAAAAACTGGGTAAATAGATAGGCTGTGCAAAATAAAAAATGTATCTAATATAGTTAGTTAGCCAAAAATGTAATGTATAAAGGCTGGAGTGAACAGATGTCTAATAAAACAGCCAGAATCCAACTTCCTGCTTTTCAGCTCTATAACTCTGAGTTAGTCAGTGACTATAAGGGGGGCCACATGGGACATAACTGTTCAGTGAGTTTGTAATTGATCCTCAGCATTCAGCTCAGATTCAAAAGCAACAGATATGACCCATGTGGCCCCCCCTCAAGTCTCTGATTGGTTACTGCCTGGTAACCAGGGTAACCAGTCTGTGTAAACCAAGAGAGCTGAAAAGCAGGAAGTAGTGTCTGACTGACATGTTATATATAAAATCACTCCAGCCTTTATACATTACATTTTTGGCTAACTAACTATTTTAGAAACATTTTTTATTTTGCACAGCCTATCTATTTACCCAGTTTTTATTTTTACACTGAACAATTCCTTTAACCAGAAAGCCATTATCCAAATAGCTCTGAAATATGGGTAGACCACCCCAGATACTGTGGAACCATAGGAAGATGTCCATGAGCTTCTCCCAATGTGTAACCTGCTCTACATTTCTCCTGCCATTTTCCCAACACAATCCCAACCATTTCTTTCCAATGAAATCACTTTACAGGAAAGATGTTCTTGGAATATTATACTCACATGATTTGTACCTACCAGAACCACCCCAGATACTGTGGAACCATAGGAAGATGTCCATGAGCTTCTCCCAATGTGTAACCTGCTCTACATTTCTCCTGCCATTTTCCCAACACAATCCCAACCATTTCTTTCCAATGAAATCACTTTACAGGAAAGATGTTCTTGGAATATTATACTCACATGATTTGTACCTACCAGAACCACCCCAGATACTGTGGAACCATAGGAAGATGCCCATGAACTTCTCCCAATGTGTAACCTGCTCTGCATTTCTCCTGCCATTTTCCCAACACAATCCCAACCATTTCTTTCCAATGAAATCACTTTACAGGAAATATGTTCTTGGAATATTATACAAACCAATTTGCACCTACCAGAACCACCCCAGATACTGTGGAACCATAGGAAGATGTCCATGAGCTTCTCCCAATGTGTAACCTGCTCTGCATTTCTCCTGCCATTTTCCCAACACAATCCCAACCATTTCTTTCCAATGAAATCACTTTACAGGAAAGATGTTCTTGGAATATTATACTCACATGATTTGTACCTACCAGAACCACCCCAGATACTGTGGAACCATAGGAAGATGTCCATGAGCTTCTCCCAATGTGTAACCTGCTCTACATTTCTCCTGCCATTTTCCCAACACAATCCCAACCATTTCTTTCCAATGAAATCACTTTACAGGAAAGATGTTCTTGGAATATTATACTCACATGATTTGTACCTACCAGAACCACCCCAGATACTGTGGAACCATAGGAAGATGTCCATGAGCTTCTCCCAATGTGTAACCTGCTCTACATTTCTCCTGCCATTTTCCCAACACAATCCCAACCATTTCTTTCCAATGAAATCACTTTACAGGAAAGATGTTCTTGGAATATTATACTCACATGATTTGTACCTACCAGAACCACCCCAGATACTGTGGAACCATAGGAAGATGTCCATGAGCTTCTCCCAATGTGTAACCTGCTCTGCATTTCTCCTGCCATTTTCCCAACACAATCCCAACCATTTCTTTCCAATGAAATCACTTTACAGGAAAGATGTTCTTGGAATATTATACTCACATGATTTGTACCTACCAGAACCACCCCAGATACTGTGGAACCATAGGAAGATGTCCATGAGCTTCTCCCAATGTGTAACCTGCTCTACATTTCTCCTGCCATTTTCCCAACACAATCCCAACCATTTCTTTCCAATGAAATCACTTTACAGGAAAGATGTTCTTGGAATATTATACTCACATGATTTGTACCTACCAGAACCACCCCAGATACTGTGGAACCATAGGAAGATGTCCATGAGCTTCTCCCAATGTGTAACCTGCTCTACATTTCTCCTGCCATTTTCCCAACACAATCCCAACCATTTCTTTCCAATGAAATCACTTTACAGGAAAGATGTTCTTGGAATATTATACTCACCTGATTTGTACCTACCAGAACCACCCCAGATACTGTGGAACCATAGGAAGATGCCCATGAACTTCTCCCAATGTGTAACCTGCTCTGCATTTCTCCTGCCATTTTCCCAACACAATCCCAACCATTTCTTTCCAATGAAATCACTTTACAGGAAATATGTTCTTGGAATATTATACAAACCAATTTGCACCTACCAGAACCACCCCAGATACTGTGGAACCATAGGAAGATGTCCATGAGCTTCTCCCAATGTGTAACCTGCTCTGCATTTCTCCTGCCATTTTCCCAACACAATCCCAACCATTTCTTTCCAATGAAATCACTTTACAGGAAAGATGTTCTTGGAATATTATACTCACATGATTTGTACCTACCAGAACCACCCCAGATACTGTGGAACCATAGGAAGATGTCCATGAGCTTCTCCCAATGTGTAACCTGCTCTACATTTCTCCTGCCATTTTCCCAACACAATCCCAACCATTTCTTTCCAATGAAATCACTTTACAGGAAAGATGTTCTTGGAATATTATACTCACATGATTTGTACCTACCAGAACCACCCCAGATACTGTGGAACCATAGGAAGATGTCCATGAGCTTCTCCCAATGTGTAACCTGCTCTACATTTCTCCTGCCATTTTCCCAACACAATCCCAACCATTTCTTTCCAATGAAATCACTTTACAGGAAAGATGTTCTTGGAATATTATACTCACCTGATTTGTACCTACCAGAACCACCCCAGATACAGTGGAACCATAGGAAGATGTCCATGAGCTTTCCCAATGTGTAACCTGCTCTGTATTTCTCCTGCCATTTTTCTAACACAATCCCAACCATTTCTTTCCAATGAAATCACTTTACAGGAAAGATGTTCTTGGAATATTATACTCACCTGATTTGTACCTACCAGAACCACCCCAGATACTGACTGGACAGGGAAGAACAGATCTCCTTTTATTAACCAGTGTCAATAACATCCACAGAGAAACCTACTGAGAAATCTCCAGGAGACTCTGGTATTTGGTTTAATTGCCAATCCTTGTGGAAATCTGATAATTAGTCATTGTACAAGTTGTTTTTTTATTCAAATCCTATTTTAACACTGCTATGGATTCATGTAAATATTTTGGGAGACACAATAGGGTGGTTCATATAAACTCATTATTTCATTATGAAGTTGACAGTGGGTTTGTGATACAGTTGTCATTTTTTTTTGTCAAATTTTTTGCGTCCATAAACTATTCATTGTTGTTATTTATAAAATTGATTTTAATCTGTTTGAGCAATGAAGTTAATGGTGTCTGTCCTGCTGGTGAGTCACGTGATGGGGAATTTCTGTATCCACACGTTATATGAGGAAACATATTTTTTAACATGTAGATCAAGAGAGACTAGAACATTAATATTCCTGCTACTAGTTACTATGAACTCTGCCGATTCCCTAACTTTTTACTCCCTGCTATATCCTTTCTGTTTTTATGGATGATTCTTCTGCACACAACAACTGACAACCTGAATAGCACGAAGATGCAAATCTGTTCTAACACCTGGTTTTTAGAGAAAAGGATAAATTTTGAGCCTAGTTATACTTTTTCTTAACAGATGGAAAGTACAATATTTCCTTTGCAGATACATGTTTCTGTGGATCAGAATAAATGGGTGGGTAGACTTCATCACTTCAAGGTCAAGGTATGTTGGTGATTCGAGTGTTTTTTGGCAAAAACTCAAAAAATCTGATTGATTCAAGTTTTTGTAATAAAAACTACTTGCCCTGGTAGTCCAGTGGTGCGGCGGGGACGCCCGCCACACCATGCTTCTTCCTCCTCCATGTCTGTTACTTAGGGCGCGCACACATCTCGTTTCTAAAATAGACGCAGACGCGCTGGCGTAATAACATAGGCGCGCAATGGCGTGAAATTCAAACCACTATAAAAGGCTCATTTGGGATCCTAGACCTTGCCTGTTATAGGTTTATCCTGGTGTATTAAGCTTTGAGCTTTCTATTCCTGATTCTGATCTGTATCCTGTTTTGACCCCTGCCTGGCTATTGACTATTCTGAATTCTTGTATCCTGACCCCTTGCCTGAATTTCAACTTTCTCTTCTGCCTCATCCTTCTGATTGACTACCTTGTCTGCCTGACTACGTTTATTCTCTGCCTGCCCCAACCTGGCCTGTTCTGACTACGATTTTGCCTTACGCCTTGTACCATGACCTTCTGCCCAAAGACTTTGCTTACAGTTGTGCCCCTTCACTTGTTTAGAAGCCCTCACCTTGCACCTCTCGTTTTAAGACCTGGTGGCATCTGAGTAGCTGAGGGCTCGTCCCGAGGCCAAAGGCAGCTGCTACAGGTGGAAGCACGAGCCGAGACCAGGGTGCTTGGCATTGGTTCTAGATTCAGGGTGCCAACCGTTTTTTCAAACTAGAAAAAATTGAGTATTTTGCACAAAAAACTGTTAGTTATTTCTCAAAGATTCATAATTCGAGTTTTTTCATCTCGAGTCTTTTGATAAATCCCCAAAAATTCGAGTTGATTTGAGGTCAGGAAAAAGTCCCATACATCCCAACCTTGAAATTTGATAAATAACCCCCTTTCCACAATATTTATGGATTACCTCACTACTTCAAGAAATGTCACCCAAAGTAGTTAAAAGATTGAATCAATTGTAGTTACAAACATTTAAAGCAAAGTCCTTATGAAAATACAACTAAACCTTCTGACACAAATTCTCCTACAACAGCTACAAACAGAACAAGGAATTTTGGCGGCAGAATTGGAGAAACCAACACAGACTGAGTCCTCTTCAGCCCCAATAACAGAGAAAATGATAAGGAACTTGCTAGCAGAGGCCAAATTATTGCTGAAAATGGACACAGACAATGCCTCTCTGAAATTGTCTTTATAGATTACTGACATGGACACTAGAGAAGAAGCATTGGACACTCAAACTGATGTTAAAAGTCTGTATATACCGTTCCTAACTGCTGGTTGATCCAGAGGAAGGAAAATTGAATTTTTTTTTAGAGATTTATTTAAAATACCTCTATAACCTCTCAAATTCATATAAAAGTCATTGGCATTGAAAATGCAAAGAATTCAGTATTCAAGATTTTAAAGCCTATAAAATCGAAAAATGAGAGGGATTTAAGCAGATACACTCATAAAATCTGAGAAATATGTTGAAACTCTACATTTGTTCAAGTTTTTCAAGTTTAATTATTAGTAAATTAGCCAAATTCATGGATGGGAGTTAGGTCAAGTTTGTTTCTGGTAGAATATGACAAAGTATGAGTTTTAGTAAATAACACCCTAAATGTTTAAAGTAGAATGTGCACTCAATTCCTTCTCCTGCTTCAGTTGCATGTCTTTGATATTATTGATGTATCATTGGAGAACTTCCTCATTTGGCTGCTTGCACTACTAGAGGTCTGGAATTTTAGTGGTTTTAGATTTTTAGAAACCACAACCAAACTCACAAACTTTAAGACCAGGATTGTCATTGAAATTATTAAAAGTTCCAAATATAAAAGTATGAATGAAAGAAATTGTAAAAAATACAAATGTGAACAATTCGTAGCGATGAAAATTCAGAGACCTCTAAAATTCTGATTGGATTAAAAATGATCCAATAGGATCAAAGCAGCTTCCATTTACTTCCATAGTGCCTCAACAACTTGGCAACTTGGTTCTTGGCAAAGTCCTTTTGTGATTGGTCAACTTTGACTGATATGGAAATGAAGGAGACTTGGCGGTTTGTTCTATGGTATGGTATTACGGGATAGCGGCAATGTCAATTTGTCATAGAGTCAAGGCAAAGGGCTCTGTTGTTGACAGGCAGTCTTTGACCAGGGTTGGAAAGTCCTCTTGAGATTGGTCAACTTTGACCGATATGGAAATGAAGACGACTTTGCCAGATTTTCTCTCCCTATGGCATTACAGGATAGCGGCAATGTCAAATTGTCATAGAGCTTAGGCATAGGGCTCTATTGTTGACAGGTAGTTTTTAACCTGGATTGGAAAGTCCTCTTGTGATTGGTCAACTTTGACTGATATGGAAAAGAAGAAGACTTGGTGGGTTGTTCTCTCCCTATGGTGTTACTGGATAGTGTCAATGTCAAATTGTCATAGAGACTCGGCAAAGGGCTATGTTGTTGACAGGCAGTTTTTGACCGGGATTGGAAAGTCCTCTTGTGATTGGTCAACTTTGACCGACATGGAAATGAAGAAGATTTTACCAGTTTTTCTCTCCCTATGGTATTACGGGATAGCGGCAATGTCAAATTGTCATAGAGTCTAGGCAAAGGGCTATGTTGTTGACAAGCAGTCTTTGACCTGGATTGGAAAGACCTCTTGCGATTGGTCAACCTTGACTGATATGGAAATGAAGAAGATTTGGTGGGTTGCTCTCTCCCTATGGTATTACGGGATAGCAGCAATGTCAAATTGTCATAGAGTCCAAGCACAGTGCTATGTTGTTGACAGGTAGTCTTTGACCAGGATTAGAAAGGCCTCTTGTGATTGGTTAACTTTTACCGATATGGAAATGAAGATGAAGACTTTGCCGGTTTTTCTCTCCCTATGGTATTACGGGATAGGGAAGTTGAGGCTTACTAGGCACAGGTCAACACATGGTAATGTGTCGGACTGTCAGATCTTATCATGAGACTGACAGTCCAATATCGCTTCTCAGCCTTTTGAAGGCATTGGTGCGGCCCCCTACTACTCGGCCTGAAGGTTCTTCCTGATTGGTTGGTCTTCTGCTGCTATTGGGTATAGGCAGTCCCATCAAATACCGAAGATACCCCAGCGTTCGGCCTTTCTCTCTTCCCATTGTGGGTTGTGGGGCATGCTGCTATTGGGTGTTGGGCATTCATCTTTCGAGAGAAGGCGATTCCTCATGCCGGCAACATGGCTACGAAGCTGGCGCCAGATGCAAAGAATACAGTGAGGCTGTATGTTCCCGTGGAGAAAAAATCGACTTGGGGTTTGAGACATGTCCAGAAGACGGTGGTGGAAGGAATTTTGAATATGGAGCATGCTTCGATTTTCTGTGTCCAGGCTTTCCCACAGCAGGGTTTTTTCGACGTATCATTTTATACTATGGAATTGTTGCAGAATTGTTACCAGAGGAGTATGGAGCAAAGAAACCATCCAGACTTGGAGGGGATCACCTTTGTTGTCAGCAAATCAAGACAAAGGGTCCCCTTAACTGTTCATATGTTTAACCCTTTTGTCCGGGATGATGAAATTCAAGCCTTTTTACACAGATATTGCAGCCATGTTTCCCCTGCTGAAAAGAAAGAAAATGTGTTTGGGACTTTTAATGGTGACAGACGCTTCTGGGTGGAATTTGAGAGGGACAAAAATGGAATAGGTGGATTTTGCCATCCCCCTCCATCTTTCTCTATTGGAAGTAATCGAGGGTTCCTCTTTTATCCAGGACAACCTACCTTTTGCCGTTACTGTTTTAGTTTCGGTCATACAAAAGAGGAATGTGAAGTGGGCCAGGTATGTCGCAATTGTTTTAAGCCTGGTCATAAGACTTTGGATTGTGTTGCTGCAAGGAAGTGTCACTTTTGTGGCTCATGTGACCATCTTGCGAGACAGTGTCCCACAAGCAGGACATATGCTGATGCCCTTCGTGGGAATGTTGAACAACCTGTTTTGGGTCCTGTAGAAGTGATTCCAGCAGCAGAGGAGGAACAGCTACAGGATCAGGTGGAGGAGGTAGTGGAGGTGGCGGATCCAGTCCCTGACATGTTATGTGGAGAAGGTGAAGGGGATATTCTGCCTGAGGATGTGGTTCCTGGCCCAATGGGTATAGATCGGGCCTAGTGGAAATGGAAGTGGACAAGTCCTCCCTTAAGAGGAAAGGCCCTGATTCTACTGCTGGGAGTAGCCTTATTGGAAGCGTGTCGGACTCTGAAGATGGTGTGGTGGATGAGTCGTCAGCTACTATTGACTCTGATTCTTCTGCTCCTGTATCTTCGTACCTGGACAAAGGCAAAGTGACAGAACTAACAAAGACTTTGGTTTTTCAAAAGTCCGAAGGAGATTCCTCAAAAAAATCCAGGAAAGAGGAAGGGCAGAGGGATGGAGATATGAGAGGTGTTGAATCTGCTACAAAAAAACTTGGTGGTGTTGGGCATAAAACAAAAGCCATGGGTGTGCAAAAGAAAAAATGAATGTTGTTTATAGAAAATGCTTTTCCCCCCTTTTTTTCAATCTAAATGCCTTTGAAAATAGGCTCAATTAATGTAAGAAGCATTAGATCTGCAAACAGAAGGGCTGCTATTTTTTATTTTTTGGCTTTAACCAATTTAAGTATAATTTGTTTACAGGAATGTGCTATTTCTGAAGAACCTGTCTGTGCTAAGTGGGATCTAGGTCCTTGCGTATGGTCAACATGTAAGGAAAGAAATGGGGGTGTGGGGATTTTGTTTAGAAATAATAACTTTGTTATTAAAAAAATAATTCATATTGTCCAAGGCAGGGCATTGCTGGTTTACTTTGAGTATGGGGATTTTTTGTTTAAGCTAATTAATGTTTATGCACCTGCCAAGAGAAAAGAAAGAATTGTTGTATTTGAACGTTTACGATTTTTCTTAGGAGGACAAGAGAACCTTATTTTGGTTGGGGACTTTAATTGTGTGTTACGTGATGGTGATAGGAAATTTTTGGGGGGAGATGGTGGGGGGATGGATAAGTCCAGTAAAATCTTATCAGAAATGGTGGGTCTTTTTGGGTTAAAAGATGCATATAAAATTGCAGGAAATGAATCTAACAAATTTACCTTTTTTTCTGAAAATGGTGATGTTTCGTCAAGAATTGATTTTTGTTTTTTTTCTAGGTCAATAGAGATTTTAAGTTTTGAAGTGGAGAAAATGTCCTTCACAGATCATGGATGTGTGAAAGTATGTATACATATAGATGGTGAGAAAGAATTTGGAAGGGGCGTATGGAAGTTAAATATTTCTTTGCTGGAGGATGAAAATATAAAGAATGAATATAAAGTGTGGTTTGGGAAATGGGAAAAAAGGCGTGGGGATTTTTATAATGTGTGTGAATGGTGGGAGTGGGTAAAAAGAGAAACAAAACGTTTCTTTGTAAAAAAAGGGGCTGAAAGAGTGAGGTGTGAGAGAGAAGATTTTGAGAAGTGGCAAAAAAGGTTACAGTATTTGGAAGAATTACGTGCTTTAGGTGAGGATGTAAAATATGAGATTCAAGAGGCCAAAGAATGTGTTAAAAAATATTTTGATGCTAAGGGAAAGAAAATAATTGTGCAAGCTAGAATGGTGGTGAAAGATTTGGATGAAAAGTGTACAGATTTTTTCTTTAAAAAGGTTTATGGAAAAAGGGTGGGTATGACATGTTTGCTGAGTGATAGTGGTGATGAAGTACATGGGAATACTGAAGTATTAAAAACAGTAAAAGATTTTTATCAAGATTTGTATACCGGGAAAAAACAAGATAAAAGTTTGGAGAATGAGTGTTTGTCAGTGATTGAAGATGCTTTATCTATCGAAGATAAGGAAAATTTGTGTGAGGATTTGGGAAAAGAAGAAATTGAGGAATGTATGAAAAGTATGAAAAAAAAGAAGGTGCCGGGGAAGGACGGTTTGCCTGTTGAGTATTATTGTGAATTTTGGGATATGATTAGTAGATATGTGTTTGAAATATGTAAGATGGTACTAGAGGATGGAAGGTTATCTGAAAGTATGAGAGAAGGTTTGATAGTGTTATTGCATAAAAAGGGTGATAAAAAGAATTTAAAGAATTGGAGACCTATCACGTTATTAAATACTGATTATAAGATTATTGCTAGTGTGATAAAAAATAGACTAAGAGGAGTGATTGGTAAGATGATAGGTGAGGAACAGGTATGTGGAGTGCCAGGGAGACAGGTTGGAGAATGTTTGTGTTGTTTGAGAGATACGGTATGGTATGCGAGGGAAAGGAATCAAGCTGTGGCAATTGTGACTGTGGATTTTGAAAAGGCATTTGATAGGGTTGTGCATGATTTTATGTTTAAAGTTTTGGAAAGAATGGGGTTGCCTGAGAGGTTTTTGGCATGGATTAAATGTTTGTATAGAGATTTGGTAAGTATGGTTCAAGTTAATGGTTTTTTGACTGAGGGTTTTGGGGTTGAATCGGGTGTAAGACAGGGATGTCCTTTGTCCCCAATGTTGTTTATTTGTACAATTGAACCCTTGTTGCGTGTGATTATGAGGGATAAAGTTTTGCGTGGGATTGAAGTGCCAGGAAGTGGTGGAAGAGATTTGCGTGTGATTGCGTACATGGATGACGTAACTTTGGTGTGTAAGTCGCAGGCTGCTTTGAGAAGAACAAGGTTGCTAATAGAATGTTTCTGTATGGTAAGCGGTTTTAAAGTAAATCTGGATAAAAGTGTATGTAAAAGTTTTGGAGCATGGGCAGAAATTGATTTGAGTGGTTGGAAGGTATGTAGAGGTGGGATAAAAGTGCTTGGAGTCGTTTTTGATTTAGATATGAGAGGATATGAAAGCTGGCAGAGGGTAGATGAGCGAATTAAACAAAAATTTAATTTTTGGACTCTAAGGTCTTTAACTATGGAGGGGAAAATTTTGATTATAAAAGCGGTTATTATGCCTATTTTGTTATATATTAATATGGTCTTTCCACCTACAGATAAAGTTTTATGTAGAATTATTCGGTCCATTTTTTGTTTCCTGTGGAATTCCAAAATGGAAAGATTAAAAAGAGAGAAAGTGATGAAGAAGAAATTGAATGGAGGAAAAGGGATGGTTAATGTGGAACTTTTTTTGGCTGTCAAGTATGTAAGTATGTGTGTGAACTTGAGTAAGAAAGAAAGTCTGGCTGGATATATGGTGAGATATGTTGGGGGGAGTGTTTTGAGAAGATATGGTTTATGTACTGTTGACCTGAGGAAGCCCGTATGTTTTGAAGCACCTTGGTTTTATGTGAGAGTGGGAAGATGTATAAGACGGAATGGTTTGGAAAGTGTAAGTGCAGAATCTTGGTGTGAAAAAAAAAGGGTTTTGAGTTTACTGGATGCTAAAGAAGAGATGGAAGGAGTGGATGGATTGACTTTTGATGAAAGCAAGACTGTATGGAAAAACGTTTGTAAAAAAGAATTGACAAATAGACAGAAAGATTTGGCGTGGATGTGTGTAAAATCATGTCTTCCAACTAGAGTGTTTCAAAGAAGGAGGAACCTTATAAATAACGAACAATGTCCCAGAGAGACCTGTGGAGGAACAGAGCATATACCACACATATTTTGGGAGTGCGGATACGCAAAAGAAGTGTGGAGTCGTTTGAAAAATCTGATAAAAGGTTTAACAGATGTTGAATGTCTGACGTATGAAATGGTTATGTTTGGTTTGTGTGGACTGAATCATGATAAAGCTAGAGTGTTATGGTTCTTAGTGAATTGTGTGAAAGAAACTTTGTGGGATTCTAGAAATCTATATGTATTTAAACAATGTGAAATTAATGTGAATGATTGTATAGGTTTGATTTGGGCAAGACTTTTCCTTTATGTAATTAGTGACAAGAGGAAACTTGGTTATGATGCTGAAGGAATTTGGAAAACAAAAAAATGGAAATCATGGATTTTTTCTTAATGTCCTTTTGCTTTTTCCATGTTTTGTTCAAAGACTATGAAAATTTTGTGTGAAATGTATTTTTAATTTTGTATAATTTTTAATAAATAAATACATTTAAAAAAAAAAAAGGAAAGTCCTCTTGTGACTGGTCAACTTTGACCAATATGGAAATGAAGAAGACTTTGCCAGTTTTTCCTCTCCCTATGGTATTACGGGATAGGGAAGTTGAGGCTTGCTAGGCACATGTCAACACATGGCTATGTGTTGGAATGTTAGATTATATCATGGGAGTGCTTAGGCAATGGCTAATTTGCCATAGAGGCTAGGCAAAGGGCTATGTGACTGAAGTTCCCCCCATTGAACTTGTGTAAACCCTTAAGTTGCATTGACTTCACCAAAGTTGATTTTCCTTTATGAATGGCAACAGCTTTCTTACAAATGGCAGTTAAAAATGCCATTTCAATACACAGGTTTCTCTGGCTTTCAGCATATTTACTGATTATTTTTTCTTCATTTAAAACTTCTTGTATGACATTTCCAATATCTTTACTTCTCAGGCTGTAAATAAGTGGGTTCACCAGTGGGGTAAGTACAATGTATAATAGAGAGAGAACTTTGCTTACGGTCTGTGATTCCTTTTTGTGAGAAACCACAAAGGCTTTTTGTCTCCCAGTATTGGACACTATCTTTAGGATTGCACGGCCAATACACATATATAATGCAATTATAAATATAAAGGGGAAGAAAACTAGGGGAATAGATTCTAAGATAAGATTTAAATGCACTAAGTAAGTATCTGAGCAGGAAAGCTCTAGAAGTGGAAAGAAATCACAACAGAAACGGTTTATAGTATTTTGGTTACAGAACATTAGGGTAACAACTATAGAAGCAATGCAAACTTCAAGCTTAGCAGCCATGATGTAAATATGAATGTAACACAAACCCTGTGAGACATACAGAAGAGTAACACAGTGGGATGCACATGGACACATAAGGACATCACTAGAATGATCATCTAAAAAAGCTTCTGGAACAGCAATAAAAAGAATATGGTATCATACAACCAATAATGGACAATATGACTTTATCATAAATTACAGTTTGTAGCAGGTAGGGGGTAATACTTGTGAACTTCAGAAGATCACATGGGGACATCGTGAAGTTGTGGAGATTCTGAAATCCCAAGAGAACAAACTCACTGACCAAGTCTGGTTCTTTATTTCCATTGGATAGGAAGAAAAACAGTGGACTTTTAAAAGTCATTGCCACGTCCCAACCTACAGTAACTTCCCCACTTTTCTTCTTTTCTCAAATATCTTTCAACTGGGGAGGCAGGTTTTTTCTTATAGAGTGAATTATATTCCTATTGTGCTGTTCTCCAGTCTTTGAAATATATCAGAACCAGTTATTATTATTATTATTATTATTATTGTTAACATGCACCAAATCCAGGAAATGTTAATACTCAACCAATTCCAATGACTTTTTTAGGATTTTTTTTGGCCACATACTTACTCTTCAGCCAAACTAAATGCAAATCCCTCTGGTGTGCTGGGTTGAATTATAATATCACAATTCAGATTACTTACTCAATGTAATATCTCTAAAGACTCCGCTATCAAGATCTTTTTCAGAAGGTAGGTGACTACATGGGTTGTCTATTGCAAGACAAGCACCAAACTCCACTTACTAATTGCCCTGGGAACTCCATTTGTTTCCCCCTACCAATTTGACCTGTAGCTTTGGTCTAGTGCTAATGAGTATAAATATCTGCATTACTTGGCCAATACCACTTTTCAATATTTTATTATTAACAGACCCTTCCAGTGTTGGTATGTTGGACATGGCACCAATATCGATGATTTATTTGGCTAAAATGAAGTCTATGGGAGATGGCCTTTCCATAATTCAGAGATTTATGGATAACAGATCCCATATCTGTAGTATGATTTAAACTATATACTGCAGCTGAAAAAAATATCTGATAAAATATTAAGAAATATAGAAATTGAGAAGACAATTATGTTTTTACAGCTTTTTTTGTGGATAGTTTATTACGTTAATTGTTTAAATGCGTCTTTTATATCTTTACTTCTTAAGCTGTAAATAAGTGGGTTAACTAATGGGGTAAGTACAGTGTACAACAGAGAGAGAACTTTGCTTAAAATCTGTGATTGTTTACTGGGGGGGAACCACATAAATAGCAATGAGAGTCCCATAAAATATGGAGACCACAGCCAAGTGGGAGCTGCAGGTGGAGAAGGCTTTTTGTCTCCCAGTGTTGGACACTATCTTTAGGATTTCATGGGCAATACACATATATGATACAGTGATCAGTAAAAAGGGGAAAATAATCTCTATAATAGACAGCAAAATAACTTCTATTTGTACTAAGAAGGTATCTGAGCAGGAAATTTGAAGTAGAGGGTCCATGTCGCAAAAAAAGTGGTTAATATTTTTCTGTTCACAAAACCGTAGGTTCCCTATCAGCTTTGCAGTTATCAATACAGAGAAGATACTGATGATCCAAGACATAACAATAACAATGACACAACTCCTGTGGGACATTATAGAAGAGTAACGCAGTGGGATACAGATGGCCACATATCTGTCATAGGACATTACTGCTAGAAGCAAACACTCAAAACATTCTGAACCACCCCAAAAGAACATTTGGCTTATACAACCAAAGAGGGACATTGTGACTTCATCACTAATTAAAGTCTGGAGCAAGATGGGTACAATAATAGTAGAGTCCACAAGGTCACACATTGACAACTACTGGAGAAAGAAGTACATGGGGGACTAGAGTTTCGGGCTGGAGGACACCAACACTATGATGAGGACGTTCTCCCAAACTGTCATAATGTAAATCAGAAGGAACAGAGAGAACAGGGGAATCTTGAAGTTGTGGAGATTCTGAAATCCCAAGAGAACAATCTCATTGACCAACGTCTGGTTCTTCATGGATATTTCCGGGAATTTAATATAAGTAATTCAAAAATAAAATGATGAATGAAATTCTTTATAGTCATATTTCCTGGAATTATTTGAAGAGAGATAAGAATGTAAGAACCTCCTTTTGCAAGGCAGGAGATATGGGAGTTGACAGTTAAAGGTGACAGTGTATTTATCAGAGAAATATGAGATCAAATGATTAGATAAACAAGACAATACAAGGGAGAGTGCTGTGACAGTTATCAAATACAGTCCTGTAAATGTACCCTTACTATATATTACGGCACAAATGTCTCTATGTGCATTAACATTAGGAATTTTGAAGAGCCAGGGCCATGTCTTAATGAGTATTATTATTAATATGTGTTTTTAGAACACTAACATATTGCACAGCGCTGAGTATTGACCTTAAATTCCAATAACAAATTCTCGTGATGGCCATTATGCACTAATACAAGCAAAAAGGTATTGGGAGTGAATCATATTTTGGAAGAATATGATGTAAAGTAATTTTTTTGACCACACAATTTATTTGTAATTTCCATACATTTCTCATCTTTATGAATAGTATTCTGAGATATTAAATGGACACCAGATAAAAAATTAAATGACAAGGGAAGGGAAGAAGTCCTCAAATCATGTAACCTGCTTTGCATTTCTGCTACCTTTTTGCTAACACAATCCCAACCTTCTTTCTTTCTTTCTTTCTTTCTTTCTTTCTTTCTTTCTTTCTTTCTTTCATTCTTTCTTTCATTCACCATGTGGAACCATAGGAAGATGTCCATGAGCTTCTCCCAATATGTAACCTGCTCTGTATTTCTCCTGCCATTTTCTCAACACAATCCCAACCATTTCTTTCCAATGAAATCACTTTACAGGAAAGATGTTCTTGGAATATTATACTCACCTAATTTGTACCTTCCAGAACCACCCCAGATACTGACTGGACAGGGAAGAACAGATCTCCTTTTATTAACCAGTGTCAGTAACATCCACAGCTGAGAAACCTACTGAGAAATCCACAAGAGACTCTGGGGTTTGGGATAATTACCTGTCCTTAGGGATATCACATAATGCATCTTCATTGTAAACAATTAAATTTATTTTAATATGTTTGTAACACATGTTTGGACAACAACCAGCTAGTATACTAGAGTATGGGTTACATTTAGCTCTAACACTTAAGGCTGGGCCTTCGCAAAGTGGAAGAAATGGAAACGTAGTGTAGTGCAACTACAACTCCCTCAGGCTACTGTGCATACACTGAATAATGAAATGGGCACAAGGAGGTTCTTGTAACTCAAACAGAACAGAATATTTATTTGTCAGACAAATGATCCACAGGTTACTTACAGTGCAAACAAGCATTTGCAGAATATATTCACAGCCTAGAAGAGTACATCAAAGCCAAGTGTATGAATGATGAATGAAATTCTTTATAGTCATATTTCCTGGAATTATTTGAAGTATATGAATTCCCCGAGGATGTAGTCAAGGCAGTACGGCATCTCCAGGCAGAAATACCTTACACGTGGTCTGGATCTCATCCAGTGGAGTGGTCTGGGAGGAGAACCTCGCTGTCTTACTCTACTGGAGTCTATAACAGATAGTAACCCTGTCACTAACTAGCCTTCTTCACAGGGTCCCTGCTCCCGGACTTATCTCTTTCTAGAGGTACTGGTCCTTCTAGGGCAACTTGGCTTTACTGGGACTTGTTGTACCCAGACTCATTGAAACATCCAGCTGGATCAGACACCCCTTCTCACTCACTATAACAAAGTGTGACATTAAGTGGTCGGGTTACGGATTTACAAGATCTCTCTAAAACAGAAGATTTTGTTTCATAATTTAAGAATATGGTGTAGAAGACCTTTGATTAGGTTAAATCATCTGCAATAAAAAAATCAGATGGATTCAGTGTCAGAGTGAGAGAGACATGAGTCACGTCATTGTCTGATTCAGGTTCATCTACTGCATCTCACCGGGGGAAAATCCAAATGATTTTTTGTTTATGACTCTGAAAAAATCATATCGTTTTCCGTTTCATTCTTCAATCAAACGGCTGTTTGAGCAGGAGTGTAAAAATCAGAGGAAAAAGCCTGAGAATACAAAAGGTTTAAAGTGATGTCAGGATGTTCAACAATGGGAAGAACCTCTGAAGGTGGATGTCTCTATAGCCAGGTTGTTCAGGAGAACCACTATTCCTCTGGAAGAATCGGCCATTAAAAACCAAATGGACCGTAGGGCTGAGTGCACTCTTTGAAGGTCTTATTCAGCAGGCTCAAATATCTGAAAACCATCTTTGGCTGCAGTAGTGGTTTCCAGGTCTCTACAATTTTGGCTAAGCTCTCCGGAGGAATAAATTGACTCAGGCACCTCCAGAGATACCTTACTTGATATGCTCTAGTCCATTAAGCTGGCATCAGACTTTTTGTGCGATGTTTCCATTGAAACTCTGAAGTCAAGGGCCAGGATGATGGCTCTCTCTACAGTAGGTCATAGAGCTGAAATCATAGAGCTGATTTTGGCTGAAATCATGGTCTGCAAATTTAGCTTCAAAGAACAGCTTGATTTCCACGCCCTTTGAACCTTGGATCCCGTCTGGATAAGATGATCGAGAGTTTAGCTCCAGGGAAAGGAAAAACTCTTCCACAAGATAGATCCAAGTCACAGAAGAAGTCTTTTTTTCGTTCTTCAAGAATATCTCCACCTCGATCCTGCTCTCAGAGGAGATCTTCCTTTCGGGATTTTGACAGAAGAAGAAGAGAGTTTAACCAACCCAAGGGTTTGAAAGAGGAGTTTCCAACAGAAATCTAGTCCAGAAGAAAGACTCCTCTCAGGGGAAGTCCTCTGAATGTTGACACCAGGAGCCAGGAAGTGGTTGGGGGAAGTCTAGCTTTATTTCTGTCAGTTTGGAAAGCTACCACCAACGATTCATGGGTACTGAAGATAATATAGAATGGTTATTTAATAACATTTCAGAGTCGTTTTCTTCAGAGGTTCTGTCTGAACAGGAGGAAGTCGGACACAGAGAAGCGTTTATTTTTAGAGAATGCAATCTCGTATTTCATCATATCCAGAGTATTGGAGCTGGTTCCTATTTCAGAGCAGAGAACAGAATATATTCTCATCTATTCCTTATACCAAAGGCAGACGGTCAGTTTCGGTTGATTATTGACCTAAAGTACCTGAAGAAGTTTATTAAAAGGGAGACGTTTCACATGGAAACAATGAAATCGGCAATAGGCATTCACCTATTGTAGCAAACCTGTACATGGAGGAAGTGGAAAGGAGGGCCTTACTTACTTTCCAGGGAACTACACTGAGTCACTGGTTCAGGTATGTGGATGACACTTGGGTTAAAATCAGATCCAATGAAGTGGCGGCCTTTACAGAACACATTAACTCTGTAGACAATAACATCAAGTTCACGAGAAGGGAAGATGAACGAGAACAAACTTGCCTTTTTGGACTGTTTGATATGTATCCAAGAGGGGGGTAACTTGAAGACGGAAGTTTACAGGAAACCCACTCATACGCATCAATATCTGTTGTTTGATTCCCACCATCCGCTGGAACACAAACTGGGTGTCATTAGAACTCTGCACCACAGGGCGGAATGTGTGGCAACTGATACAGAGTCCAAAGACAAAGAACAAAAACATCTCAGAGGAGCTTTGAAAGCGTGTGGCTACCCAGAATGGGACTTTGTCAAAACAGCAGCAACCAAGCCCAACAGGAACACCAATAGAAATAACCGCCCAGAGACACATAGAAGGCGAAACATAGTCATCCCATATGTAGCTGAAGTGTCTGAGAAACTCAGGAGGATTTTTAACAAACACCAAGTCCCTGTGTTTTTCAAACCTAGCAACACACTAAAAACTGGTACACCCAAAGGATCCAACGCCAAAAGAAAAACAAAGCAATGTGGTATACGGAGTCCAGTGTAGTGAGGAGAGCACAGATCTATACATCGGGGAGACAAAACAACTGCTCACCAAGCAAATGGCTCAGCACAGGAGGGAGAACTCTACAGGGCAACACTCAGCTGTCTTTCTACACCTAAAAGACAAGGGACACTCTTTTGAAGACAGCAAGGTCCAAATCTTGGATAAAGAAGATGCTGGTTTGAACGAGGCGTGAAAGAGGTGATTCATGTCAAGGTGGAAAACCCATTCCTGAACAGAGGCGGGGGCCTTCGACACCCCCTGTCTGCTACATACAATGCTGTTCTAACATCTGTACCCCGGCGGTTTCAGAACACGTCACACGTCCATTCATGCAACTCTCACAAATAACACCTGTATCTAGGAGTTGCATGACACATTGGATAATCCTATCACAACTACACAGAATCAACACCTCTGTGAGTTTCTTCAGATGTCACCTCTTTGAAGAGTTACAATGTGCCATTGTGATTGGATTAGTGGAAGAGTTTATATGCCGAGAACTTCCCACACCAGTCAGTTGAACTGAAGAAGCTGCTCGGATGAGTAGTGAAACGTCTTCATTGATTACTCAGCAAGTCCAGTTGTTTTAAATTTACCTATACTAGATATCCAAATGAGAGTGTTTCTTCCACGGGAAAAGGTTCAGAGTTTGTGTTCAGCAGTGGGCAGTCTCAGGAGGGCTCATTCAGTGTCCATTCATCAGGCAATGAGAGTGTTGGGGCTGATGACTTTGCTGGAAGCAATTCCTTGGGCAAGAGCGCATATGCATCCTCTGCAGTGGGAGATTCTTCTCCATTGGAACAGGGATCCCAACTCCCTGGATCATTGCTTCAGAGTCCCAGCAAATGTGAAAAGGCAATTGAGGTGGTGGATCAATGCTCAGAGGCTGGCATGGCGGAAGTCATTCAGAACTCTTTCGGATAGTGATGAGGGACGCCTCAGCCCAGGGCTGGGGGGCTCATATGGAAGGCCACGTGATCCAAGGAAAATGGAATGCTTGGGAGAGTATCCATTCTTCGAATTCCAAAGAGTTCAAGGCAATCAGGCCGGTACTCCGATATTTTCAACCTCTATTGGGAAGATGGAGGTGCTATTACAGTCAGACAACGCAGCAGCTGTCTTCTATGCCAACAAGCAGGGGGGGACACGGGCTCCATTGTTGACGGGGCAATATCACAAGTTGATGTCATGGGTGGAATGTCATCTCAATCTCCTCAAGGCAGTCCACATAAGGGGATCAGACAATGTACTTGCAGACTGGCTCAGCAGATCTCAAATAAATCACGGAGAATGGGAGCTCAATCCCCAAATCTTCGGACTGCTGGTCGACAGGTGGGGATATCCCCAGATAGATCTGATGGAAATGAATGGCAACAGGAAAGTGGCTTGCTTTTGCTCTGGACAATCCAGATCACCTGGATGCTATGTCAATCTCCTGGGACTTCAGTCTGGCCTATCTGTTTCCTCCCATCCCAATGATCCAGAGGTCACTTCAAAAATGCAGGGAAGAGATAAAGGGTTGTCTGAAAAGAGTTTGATTCCTGTGATATTGCAATTTCTACAGGAAGGATTTACAAAGGGGCTAAAGCCTAATACACTTGTCTCTAGGGCAGAGACACACGGGCAGATTCTTTCTCTATAGTTTCAAGTATTTGTCATGGAAAACCTTTTTTCTTGTGGCTATCACCTCAGCAAGAAGGATTGGGGAGTTACAAGCCTAAAGCTGGCCATAGATGCAAAGATCTGATTGTTCGAATCCTTGAACCATCGGACTTCCCCATCTCCCATTCAGATCAAATAAAGCAGTAAAAGAACAGATCAGCCGATGTTCTGCCCCTGACAGCAGAAAAGAAGTATTACCCTTGCACGCCCTGGCCGTCCTGTCCTAAACGAATCCCCGGTGCTCAGTGAAGGAGGCGTTGGCAACCTGGAGTTCAGTCTGAAAGGGAAAAGAATCACCGGCACAACGTGGGTGTCAAGGAGCCGGGAGCCCCCTCTGGGGAGTAGTCCGGATCTAGGAGGAAGCCCCTCACGAGGGATCCGGGTCGTGGTATCCAGGGGTAAGGCAAGAGAATAATCAAAGTCCAGGCACAGGTCAAAAGGCAGTCAGAATACAAACAAAGTCCAGGTCCGGGCAAAGGGTCTATGGCAGGCAGAGTAACAGCGAAGTCCAGGTACAGGCAAGGGGTCACAAGGAGGAATCAGGCAGATATTAGCAGAGGGAACAGGTAGGGAACCCAGGAATCACTTAGGGAACAGGATTCTATACTTGGGCGCCATTCTAGCATCTGAACTGGCTTTTTATTTGAATTTGGCGCCTTAGTGACGTCATTGACGTCCTTGCGCCGACGTCGGCGCACTGACGTCATCGCGCCGGCACCGCTTACCCACGTGGCGGCCATGGGCGCCGCCATCTTGGGAGCGACGCCGGCAGGAGAGGACGCGCCGCCCGGAGCTCCTGGGCCTGCTCCGGGCGGCGATCGTTACAGTACCCCCACCCTCACGGGGGGCCTCCGGACCACCAGGACTTGGCTTCTGGGGAAACTTGGAATGGAACTCCCTCACCAGACGAGGAGCATGGACATCAGAGTATCCTTCCCAGGAGCATTCTTCAGGGCCAAAGCCCTTCCACTTGATGAGGTACTGAAGGGACCCTCTGGAGATTCTGGAGTCTAGGATCTTTTCCACCTCGTACTCGAGTTGGCCCTCCACAGAGATGGCAGGAGGAGGAGACTGAGCGCCAGAGAACCGGTTGGTGATGGCGGGTTTCACTAGAGACACGTGAAACACGTTGGGGATTCTCATCTCTGGTGGAAGCTGGAGTCTGACAGCCACAGGGTTGATTATCTCCAAGATGGGAAATGGACCCACGAATTTTGGACCCAACTTGGGAGATGGTATCTTTAACCGGATATTCCTGGAAGAGAGCCAGACCTTATCACCCACCTTGTAGAGAGGAGAGGATCTTCGACGACGATCCGCGAAAGTCTTATGAACAAGAGCGCTCTTCTCTAGGTTCAACTTGGTAGCAGCCCAAATAGCAGACATATGGCTTGCGGAATCGTCAGCAGCCGGGACGTCAGATAACACAAAGTCTTGGGGAAAAGCTTGAGGATGCTGACCGTACACCGTCATGAACGGAGACCTTCCTGTAGAGGAATGACAAGCATTATTATGAGCGAATTCCGCCCATGGGAGGAGATCAGACCAGTCATCCTGGCAGAGGGATACGTGGTTCCTCAGGAACTGTTCCAGGGCTTGGTTGACACGTTCAGCTGCCCCATTCGTCTGCGGGTGGTATGCAGATGAAAACTGAAGAACAATTCCCAGGTCTTTGCATAAGGAACGCCAGAACTTGGCAGTAAACTGGGTGCCTCTATCGGAGACGATCTCCACCGGGAAACCATGCAGGCGGAAGATGTACTGGATAAATAGCTGGGACAACTCCACCGCAGAGGGCAACTTCTTCAGAGGGATGAAATGGGCCATTTTGGAGAAACGATCAATGACAACCCAGATCACAGTGTTCCCACAGGAGGGAGGAAGTTCGACAATGAAGTCCATGGACAGGTGGGTCCAGGGACGGGAAGGAACCGGCAAGGGCTGTAGTAACCCACTGGGGCGGGAGTGACTTGACTTAGATGTGGCACAAACATTACAAGCAGCAACAAAGTCCTTCACATCTTTGCGGATATCAGGCCACCAGACCAGGCGTCGTAAGAGTTCAAGAGTCTTAGCTGGGCCAGGGTGTCCGGCTTGTCTGGAGCAATGGGTCTGTTGCAGGATAGGCAGACGCAGCTCAGGAGGAACAAATGCCATCCCAATGGGAGTATCAGAAGGAGCAGAAGACTGACCAGCCAGGATTTGGTCGGCAAACTGTGGATACAAGGAGGCAATAATCTTGACTGGAGGGATGATTGGCTCTTGTCTCTCAGGAGAGCGGTCCACTGGAGTGAAGCTACGAGACAAGGCATCGGCCTTCCGATTCTTGGAGCCTGGGCGATAAGTCAAGATAAAATTAAATCGAGAGAAGAAGAGAGCCCACCTTGCCTGTCTGGGGTTTAGCCTCTTGAGGGACTGGATGAACTCGAGATTCTTATGATCGGTGAAAATCTGAACAGGAATCAGAGAACCCTCCAAGAGGTGACGCCACTCCTCAAGGGCAAGTTTAACAGCCAAGAGTTCACGGTTCCCGACATCGTAGTTCTGCTCTGCGGACGAGAATTTCTTGGAGAAATAGGCACAGGGGTGCAACTTCCCATCAGCGGGATGTCTCTGAGACAGGATGGCTCCGGCTCCGACTTCGGAAGCATCGACTTTGATGCAGAAGGGTAGTTCAGGATTGGGGTGTCGGAGGACAGAAGCGGACGTGAAGGCCTCTTTCAAGGACTGAAAAGCTTCAATGGCAGATGGAGGCCACAAGCTGGGTTTACCCCCTTTCCGGATGAGGGCCAGGATAGGTGCTATGCGGGAAGAGAACCCCTGGATGAACTGCCGATAGTAGTTAGCAAACCCGGCAAATCTCTGGATTGCCTTGGTACTCAGCGGGAGAGGCCACTCCTGGATGGCAGACACTTTCACGGGGTCCATCTCAAATCCCTCGGGAGAGATAATGTATCCTAGGAAGGGGATCTTGGACACCTCGAAGACGCACTTCTCCAACTTGGCGAAGAGAGAGTTCTTCCTCAGACGAGAGAGTACCTCCTTCACCTGGGAGCGATGGCTTTCTAGGTCTTTAGAAAAGATCAGGATGTCGTCCAGGTACACGACTACGAACCTTCCTAGGAGATCCCGGAACACATCGTTAACAAACTCCTGGAAGACGGCAGGGGCATTGCAAAGGCCGAAGGGCATAACGAGATATTCATAGTGCCCGTCACGAGTGTTGAAAGCCGTCTTCCATTCGTCACCCTCACGGATGCGAATGAGGTTGTACGCCCCCCGGAGATCCAACTTAGAGAATATCTTCGCCCCCTTCAGCTGGTCGAAGAGTTCCGCAATCAAGGGCAGTGGGTACCTGTTTTTTACAGTGATCTTATTCAGGCCCCGGTAGTCTATACATGGCCGAAGGCCTCCGTCCTTCTTCTCCACAAAGAAGAACCCAGCCCCTGCAGGAGAGGTAGAAGGGCGGATAAACCCCCGCTGGAGATTTTCTTGAATGTATTCCTTCATTGCGGTAGTCTCTGCAGGAGAGAGAGGGTAAGTGCGGCCTCTGGGGGGCATTGCTCCAGGCATGAGTTCGACAGGACAATCGTAGGAGCGATGTGGAGGAAGGAATTCCGCAGACTTCTTACAGAACACATCGGAGAATTCTTTATAACAGGAGGGAAGAGACTTTAGCTCGGTTGAGGAGATAGCTACCTTCTTGAGGGGTTTAGCAGGAAGGCAATGCTGTTGGCAGAATGGGCTCCAACGAGAAATCTGCCCTGTGGACCAGTCTATGGTGGGATTGTGCAGGCGCAGCCAGGGGAGACCCAAAACAACTGGAACAGCAGGACAAGAGATAATAAGAAACGAAAGTCTCTCTTTATGCAGGGTCCCAACCTGCACAGGTAGTTCGCCAGTGGTCATCGTGAGTACAGACTCCAGGGGTTTATCATCTATGGCGATGATCCGCATGGGAGAAGGCAAAGGAAATAAAGGAATTCCCATGTGTTTGGCAAAGAGAGCGTCTATGAAGTTACCCCCTGCTCCGGAATCGATGAAAGCATTCCCGAAGATGGTCTTATCAGTCAGATGAATCTGGAAGGGAAGGAGAAACCTGTGTGAGTTTTCTAGGGTCTTCTCCTGAGACTTATCTCGAGACTTTTGAGTAGTGACCCCTACATGAGTTACCATAGACATACCTCGGGGTACAAAACTCTTAGCCTTTGCAGGACAGGCATTGGTGAAGTGGGAATGTCCACCACAATACAGACACAGGCCTGACATCCGTCTACGGAGTCTCTCTTGTTCCGTGAGGCGAGTTCTTCCCACTTGCATGGGTTCCTCCTGGAGAGAAATGGGTGCTTGGGCAGGCGGGGTGACGGGAGCCTGCAGGAGAGGCCTCTGGAAGCGGGGTGCCAACATGGGTTGAAACTTCTTGACGCGATCTCTCAGGATTTGATGCTCCCTCAGAAGAGTGTCCACCTTGACTGCCAAGGCGATGAGGTCCTCCAGTTGCGTGGGCAACTCACGGGAGACCAGGTCATCTTTGATGCGGAGGGAGAGACCATTATAAAATGCAGTATGGTAAGCGTCGTTGTTCCAACGAGTCTCAGCAGCAAGTGTACGGAATTCGATAGCATACTCCGCTACACTGCGGCTCCCTTGGCGGATTTGGAACAGACGGGAAGCAGCGGATGTCACCCGGCCGGGAGCATCGAAGACAATCCGGAATTCTTTGAGAAATGCTTCTGCGTCATCCATTAGTGGGGACTGCTTCTCCCAGTGTGGAGATGCCCACTCGAGAGCTTTCCCTGCCAGACGAGTAATCACGAACCCCACCTTGGCACGTTCAGAGTCAAATTCAGTGGGGTGTAGGGCAAAGCGAATCTGGCACTGATTCACGAATCCTCGACAGGCTTGAGGATCGCCATCGTAGAGAGGCGGAGCAGGAATATGTGGACCAGAAGTGGAGGATTGGGTAGCCATGGCAGCAGCCGCTTGCGGAGGAGGTGCCGGCAGGAGGGTCGCTGGTGTCAACAAGGAGAGCTTTTCCAGGATCGCCTCCAGCGTGTGTCCCACGTAATTCTGCCGGGCTTCATACGCCTCCATGCGGGAATGCAGGCCTCGAAAGGCCCTGCCGAAATCGGGCTGAGCTTCCTCAGTGGGATCCATGGCCCAAGTATAATGTCAAGGAGCCGGGAGCCCCCTCTGGGGAGTAGTCCGGATCTAGGAGGAAGCCCCTCACGAGGGATCCGGGTCGTGGTATCCAGGGGTAAGGCAAGAGAATAATCAAAGTCCAGGCACAGGTCAAAAGGCAGTCGGAATACAAACAAAGTCCAGGTCCGGGCAAAGGGTCTATGGCAGGCAGAGTAACAGCGAAGTCCAGGTACAGGCAAGGGGTCACAAGGAGGAATCAGGCAGATATTAGCAGAGGGAACAGGTAGGGAACCCAGGAATCACTTAGGGAACAGGATTCTATACTTGGGCGCCATTCTAGCATCTGAACTGGCTTTTTATTTGAATTCGGCGCCTTATTGACGTCATTGTAGTCCTTGCGCCGACGTCGGCGCACTGACGTCATCGCGCCGGCGCCGCTTACCCACGTGGCGGCCATGGGCGCCGCCATCTTGGGAGCGACGCCGGCAGGAGAGGACGCGCCGCCCGGAGCTCCTGGGCCTGCTCCGGGCGGCGATCGTTACAGTGGGTATTTCTAGCAGGGAGAACCCTTGATCATTTATTGATGATGCAACGTTTCAGGGCATCCGCAATAAACGAGGAAGGGAATACCCACGTTGTGCCGGTGATTCTTTTCCCTTTCTGCCCCTGACATCAATCGTACGAAAGTTATATCTGACCAAAGCCAGTGACAGTCTCCCTCTGAAAATCATACAATCGGCAATACACGCAGAGATATTACCCGCAGCCGACAGAAATCTTTTAACCTGTACGATTGACCAAATGACCGATCTCCACCGGATGAAAAATGTCGGGACTCTCCACACACGGTCCAAAAATCGTACGAATCCTCGATTCGTACGATCAGATCTTTGCATCTATGGCCAGCTTTAGTGGTGAACCTTCCTTACACCACCTTTTTTCCTGACAAGGTTGTTTTAAAGGAATTATTCAGTTATAAAAATAAAAACTGGGTAAATAGACAGGCTGTGCAAAATAAAAAATGTATCTAATGTAGTTAGTTAGCCAAAAATGTAATGTATAAGGGCTGGAGTGAGTGGATGTGTAACATAATACCCAGAAAACTACTTCCTGCTTTTCAGCTCTCTTGGTTTATACTGACAGATTACCCTGGTTACCAGGCAGTAACCAATCAGAGACTTGAGGGAGGGGCACATGGGACATAACTGTTGCTTTTGAATCTGAGCTGAATGCTGAGGATCAATTACAAACTCACTGAACAGTTATGTCCCATGTGGCCCCCCTTATAGTCACTGACTAACTCAGAGTTAGAGAGCTGAAAAGCAGGAAGTAGTGTTCTGGCTATTATGTTACACATCCACTCACTCCAGCCTTTATACATTACGTTTTACATTACATTACATTTTTGGCTAACATTTGTTAGAAACTTTTTTATTTTCCACAGCCTAGCTATCTACACATTTTTTATTTTCACACTGAATTGTTCCTTTAAGGAACATTACTGTGGAAATTGTTCTTCCAAAGTTTGAGGAATCCTCCACAGATTCATATAAGAAGCTGTACAATTTGGATGTTCATAGATGTTCATAGATGTCCTTTAGACAATCTGAGCACTTGTTTGTTCTTTTTTCTGGGAAGAGAAAATGTCTCAAGGCCTCAAAACCTACCATTGCATCGTGGGTGAAGAATTCTATTCTCTTTCTGTTCTCTCTTTTCCTTCTGATTTACATTATGATAGTTTGGGAGGGCGTCCTCATCATGTTGTTGGATAAATAGTGATCAGTCTATAATTTGGATTATTATGCCACCTGGCTACTATAAAACTCAATAAGATTGTTGTGGTATCAGCATGGATTTATACAATTTGGCTACCTCAATGGGTTTATTTATAAAAATGGAACTTGTGAGGTTATTTCAACTTCATATACAATAACATTAAAAAAAAACTTGAATATTTGCTTATTTATTAAAAAATCTGAATATAAAAAACTTGGCTGAATACAATCATGGAAAAAAAAATCAAATACCTAAGATTTATGAGTTTATTTACTTAAAAACTTAAATTTGTGATTTTAAAAGCTCAAAAATCTCGTTTTCAAACTCAGAAAAACGTGAATTTTGCCTAGGACAACTTCCATTGGCTGACAAGCTTTTAGATGCTAAAGTTTTTTGAGTTTTTGAATATATAATTTGAATTTGTATGTTTATGTGCAAAAAATGTAAATAGTGGCAAAAATTGTAATTCAAACATTGATAAAACACCCCCTGAGTATGAGGTACTGTCTAATAATTACAGAACAAAAGAAAATCAATCACAGAATGTGTGGCTTTTTTTGCTCTTTCTATTCTACATGGGCCATTGTGAATGAGCCCTTTTAACTACTTTGTAACTTCGCTCCCATGGAGGGATTACAATGAAGAGAGAAATCAATGGGTAACTACTTAGCACAACAAATGTTTCTTTAGCACCCCACTTTCTTAAATAAATGATTCTATGTAAAATTCTACATGATTAGACATTATGTTATACCAAACTATTCACATTTGTTTATGTTGAAATACAACTGCTCTGACACCTCTGTATCAAATCCTGAGAATTAGAATAAATATACAATGCCTATAAGACATACAGTATCTTCTGAATACTTCAAATCATTTTATAAAGTGATATATGTGTGTCACAGTTTAAGTTTCAGAGGTAAATAAACAGGGAATATACAAAAAATGCATCAGACAAAAAATAAAAACATTAGAAACATTCTTATAATGAAAGTTGCTCCAAGGACTACTAATTATCCCAAACCCCAGAGTCTCCTGGAGATTTCTCAGTAGGTTTCCCAGCTGTGGATGTTACTGACACTGGTTCATAAAAGGAATTGAGTTCAGCTCTTCCCTGCCCAGTCAATATTTGGTACCAAAGTACTAGGTATAAATCAGGTGAGTATAATATTCCAACAACATTTTTCCTGTAAAGTGATTTCATTGGAAAGAAATGGTTGGGATTGTGTTGGCAAAATGGCAGGAGAAATACAGAGCAGGTTACACATTGGGAGAAGCTCATGGACATCTTCCTATGGTTCCACAGTATCTGGGGTGGTTCTGGTAAGTGCAAATCAGGTGATTTCCAAGAACATCTTTCCTGTAAAGTGATTTGATTGGAAAGAAATGGTTGGGATTGTGTTAGCAAACTGGCAGGAGAAATGTGGAGTAGGTTACACATTGGGAAAAGTTCATGGGCATCTTCCTATGGTTCCACAGTATCTGGGGTGGTTCTGGTAGGTACAAATCATGTAAGTATAATATTCCAAGAACATCTTTCCTGTAAAGTGATTTCATTGGAAAGAAATGGTTGGGATTGTGTTAGCAAAATGGCAGGAGAAATGCAGAGCAGGTTACACATTGGGAGAAGCTCATGGACATCTTCCTATGGTTCCACAGTATCTGGGGTGGTTCTGGTAAGTGCAAATCAGGTGATTTCCAAGAACATCTTTCCTGTAAAGTGATTTGATTGGAAAGAAATGGTTGGGATTGTGTTAGCAAACTGGCAGGAGAAATGTGGAGTAGGTTACACATTGGGAGAAGCTCATGGACATCTTCCTATGGTTCCACAGTATCTGGGGTGTTTCTCGTAGGTACAAATCAGGTGAGTATAATATTCCAAGAACATCTTTCCTGTAAAGTGATTTCATAGATAAGAAATGGTTGGGATTGTGTTGAGAAAATGGCAGGAGAAATGCAGAGCAGGTTACACATTGGGGAAAGCTCATGGACATCTTCCTATGGTTCCACAGTATCTGGGGTGGTTCTGGTAGGTACAAATCATGTAAGTATAATATTCCAAGAACATCTTTCCTGTAAAGTGATTTCATTGGAAAGAAATGGTTGGGATTGTGTTAGCAAAATGGCAGGAGAAATGCAGAGCAGGTTACACATTGGGAGAAGCTCATGGACATCTTCCTATGGTTCCACAATATCTGGGGTGGTTCTGGTAAGTGCAAATCAGGTGATTTCCAAGAACATCTTTCCTGTAAAGTGATTTGATTGGAAAGAAATGGTTGGGATTGTGTTAGCAAACTGGCAGGAGAAATGTGGAGTAGGTTACACATTGGGAGAAGCTCATGGACATCTTCCTATGGTTCCACAGTATCTGGGGTGTTTCTCGTAGGTACAAATCAGGTGAGTATAATATTCCAAGAACATCTTTCCTGTAAAGTGATTTCATAGATAAGAAATGGTTGGGATTCTTCCTGTGGTTCCACAGGATCTAGTGCAGTTCTGGTAGGTGTGAATCAGCAATCAGTGGATGAAGACAAAAAGGAACACCAAGAGCCCCAATAGTGTAATATGTTTTTACAAGGAGTAATGGTAGAGTAAACAAGTTAATACTCACAAACCAAGGTTACCGATAGGCAACCACTGTATAGGCAGGTGGGGAGATTATCCTGACCCCACTCAGAAATAAGACGTCGCTCTCTGTAGAAGAAGAAAAAGGGAATGATACCCCTCCACTCGGGGTGGACTCGATATAATAGTAAGACAAAACAGAGGCGCCAAAAGGATAATATTAGCTAAAAACACTTAAAAACCTCAGAGGAGGTAGTAGTGGACTTACCTCCTCCAAGCAGACACCAACGAAAGTGGTAATTTTCAGTAATAGTTTATTCACAAAACAGTATTGCAACGCGTTTCGCAGGCATTTCCTGCTTCATCAGGCAATGTGGAACGGGAGCAAAAACAAATAAAAACACAGAGACAGGCAAATTTGTAAAATATTATTGTATACGGCTGTTGGAATTATGGGGAAGTGTAGATACTGAGTGATGCCCTTGGGCCAAGTATATGGGGGGAAGGGGAAACAAGGGGAGGAGAAATAGTTCAGAGCATGGGGAAGCAAGTGCTGATAGACATGGGGGATAGGCTGCCTGTTTTGTGAATAAACTATTACTGGAAATTACCACTTTCGTTGGTGTCTGCTTGGAGGAGGTAAGTCCACTACTACCTCCTCTGAATTACCCATTGGGTTTTTAAGTGTTTTTAGCTAATTTTATCCTTTTGGCGGGCCAAATGACAAGTTCAGTACTGCCAGTTATGTGTGAGTATTAGCTTTCCAGATGGGGTTGGAAGTGATTAGAATTAAAAAATATAACATTTGTCCAATGAGTAAATGCATTGTCTTTTTTTCTCCCAGACAATGAATGAGAAGAACCAGACGTTGGTCAGTGAGATTGTTCTCTTGGGGTTTCAGAATCTCCACAACTTGAAGATTCCCCTGTTCTCTCTGTTCCTTCTGATTTACATTATGACAGTTTGTGAGAACGTCCTCATCATAGTGTTGGTCTCCTCCAGCCGGAATCTCCAGTCCCCCATGTACTTCTTTCTCCAGCAACTGTCCCTATGTGATCTTCTGGAGGCCACAATCACTGCACCTA
Source organism: Xenopus petersii (assembly GCA_038501925.1). Lineage (NCBI taxonomy): Eukaryota > Metazoa > Chordata > Amphibia > Anura > Pipidae > Xenopus > Xenopus petersii. The sequence continues at coordinate 539,443 of CM076677.1, read as the reverse complement.
CATTACTACAAACAGTCATAAATAAAGGAACCACAGTGTCCCTTGTAGTTTGCAATACACAGTTTTATTTTTTTGTTTGCACCGAATCCTTTGAGTGTTTCCTTCTAGCAGTAATGTCCTATGACAGATATGTGGCCATCTGTAACCCACTGCGTTACTCTTCTATAATGAACCATAAAGCCAATGTTAAATGTATTCTTGTACCATGGCTACTAGGCCTTATTGCCACTGTCAATACTGCAAACATGATTGACAGATTACAGTTCTGTAACCAAAATACCATTAACCATTTTTTCTGTGATTTCTTCCCACTTCTCGAGCTTTCCTGCTCAGACACTTTGGTAGTACAAATAGATATAATCTTACAGTCTGTCCTTGTAATTATTTTCCCATTTATATTCATCATTATATCATATATGTGTATTGGCCATGAAATCCTAAAGATAGTGTCCAACACTGGGAGGCAAAAAGCCTTCTCCACCTGCAGCTCCCACTTGGCTGTGGTCTCCTTATTTTATGGAACTCTTGCTATTTATGTGGCTCCTTCAAGAAAACAATCCTTAAACACAAACAAAGCCCTCTCTCTGTTGTATACTGTAGTCACTCCTTTAGTTAATCCAGTCATTTATAGCTGGAGAAGCAGAGATATTAAAAAGGCTTTATCATGGATGTGGCACTTAAGACACATGTGATGCTGGGCATGTCTGTAAAGATCTTATATACTTACCTACAGAGGCAGATATTATTATTATTATGAAGATGTATTTATATAGCGACAACATATTGCGTAGCACTGTAAAGTAAATGTGATTATAAAACTAAATCACATGAATTACATACATAGAACATATGGAGTTACATACATCACAATCAATACCGGTACAAAAGGTGAGGAAGGCCCTATGCAAAAGAGCTTACACTCTAAAGGGAAGGGAGTAATACACAAGGTGTGGGAGTGGGCAAGATCGAAGTAAGTGGGTGAGAAATGTGGTACTGTATGTGGTGTTGTGTTTGGTAGTTAAGCAGAGTGAGGGGAGGCTTCTCGAAAGAAGTGCGTTTTCAGAGATTTCTTGAAAGCAGAAAGGTTGGGAGAAAGTGGGACAGACCGTGGGAGAGAGTTCCAGAGGAGGGGTGCAGCCCTTGCAAAGTCTTGAATGTGAGCATAGTTCAGTTGCACATCAATGCAGTCAAGTACTCAGTTATTTTACATTTAAACACACACTTCTTTCGGTCAAATTGTTATGGGATTCTCTCAAGTCACTCTCAGTTGAGATATTTGCCATTGCACTCTAGTAACTGAATCCTGATCTAGTTTTGGATTTCTAGGAAAAATCTGTAACCCTAACCCTAACCAAGTTTTCCCATGCTTTGGGCATAACTTTTGTCAATGGCATTTGCTCCATCTCTGGCCTTTATTTCTCCAGTCTAGATATTAATATCTAAATTAATAATTATTTTGGGGGGGGTGGCTAGCCGCCAAGAGTAATGGCCGCATGAAGTAGGAGCTCTCAGAGGCCAATACCAGAAAAGACCTGCCACACATTCGTAAGCATGGGGAAAACCGGTAAAATTAGAGCTGAAAGGGAGAGGACACCAGCTAGGAGACAACCGCTGTCCCAACAAGAGAAAAACGAACCGCTCAATATCCAAGATGCAGAAGAGGAAAATGCAGAGAGGTATGTGGAGGCAGCGAGTGATACTACAGACCCTGAGAGTGGGGGAGAAGAAGAGCTTAACATCCATTCTTACCTCTCTAACTTGCCTTCCCAGACTGAGTTGAAATCAATGCTGCAGGAAATGACAACCTCGTTGAAAGAGGAGCTGCAAGAGATCTAAAGGGACATGATAAGCTTAGCTTTCCACACGGATGATCTTGAGAGCAATCAAACCAAGTTCCTGCACAATGGAAAACTTCTTCACTCCCAAATCAACACTCAAATTGCAGAAATGCAAAGGCAGCTGGAGGATAATGAGAATAGGAGCAGGAGAAACAACATAAGGGTAAGAGGACTACCCGAATCAATTACTACTGATGAAATTCTACCTGCCTTAAAGCAAATCTTTAATAGTACACTTTCCAGAGATATAGGCACAGAAATTGAAATTGAAAGGGCCCATAGGGTCCAAAAACCAAAAGTTGACCGTTAAAAATCCCCAAGATGTGCTTTGCTGCCTAAACAGCTTCAGACTCAAAGATGAGATTCTCCAAAAAGCTAAAGAGATCTTACAATCTCTCTCTTTTTTTTTTTTAAATATTCTTTATTTTCAAATTTTAAAGCAAGGAGGGGGAGGGATGAGGATACAGAAATAAAAAGGAGGGTTATTAGGAGGGGAAAGGGGTAGTAAGAAAGTATTTAGATACAATATACACGTCAACTTGAAGCTATACAAAGCCATGGTATAGGAAGCGATATACATACAGAGATACATCATAAAATCTTAAATATCCATTAGAGTACAGTGTGTATTGGGAAATAAACATGTTGTAAGAGAGGGGTAAGAGAGGGGTAGTTAGGTAATGTGAACAGGACCATAATACAACAATTGTTCAAAGAAATAGTGATACGTATGGTACTAAACAACCCATTGACCTTTAATCTTTATTAGGTCGGATATATTTCAACCAAGGCCTCCAAATATCCCAGTATCGATCAAACAATCTCTCTTTTGAAGAATGCACAATAAAACTCTTCCAGGATATTTCCCGTTCTACCCTGATGAAAAGGAAAGCACTTAGACCCATAACTGATGCTTTAAGAGAAAAGAACATCACCTACAGATGGGGATTCCCATTTTCCTTCACAGCCTCTAAAGATGGGGCACAAGCTTCACTCACGTTACCTGAAGACACACCGTTTTTTCTACAAAAACTGCACCTCCCCCAGATGCAACTACCTGGCTGGTCAGTAGAGTCTAATAAATCCCAGGCACCTGAATTTGAACTGCAGGGAGAAGGGTTAACCCACCACAAGGCCAAACATAGACCAAGATTACTGAAAGGTCTGCCTCAAATGGAAAGAATGATCAGTTCCTACAAAACTTTCATACTAAGTAAAAATGTTATATTTCAAAAAACAAATTCCCACAGACTGCCACTTGTATTTTTTCCCACAGACTGCCACTTGGCAAGTGATGGACAGACTGTCCTATTGCAGATTAAAAGTCCTGCCTACATTCTACTAAAAGGTTATGTCTTTCATAATGTTATGTTACACTTATAGTAATGTTTAATGCACTTTTAGTAACGATTTACAAGGTTTTTGTTGCTAGTCAATTCTCAAGCTATGATCATTTTCCTTTCACATCCCACTAAAAAGGCCCTTCCAGTGGCCAGCAAGGCTGAAACTGTTTATTAGTTCTCATTTAGCCCCCTCTTGATTGACAATCACGCCCCACCACATTATGGCCAAACTAATATACAACCAAAAATGGGAGATTCTCCCACAGACATCTTGTTTGGCCGGTTGGGAACAAATTGTCCCCTTATTATATTCTTTCCCTCTCCCCTTTTCCTTCCTCTCCCCCAGCCCAGTTAAGGCAACATTAAGGCATGATACTAAATGATTATGCCACATATATTTGTGAAAATGGTATAGAGCAATATTTGAAGCTTTATTTTGTTTATGATGGAGTGTAAAATTGTTACTTATAATGTTAATGTTATTAATAACCCAGCCAAGAGATCTCAAATATTAGGTGAATGCAAAAGATTAAAGGCTAAAATTGGATTATTACAAGAAACTCATTTCAAAGAAGGTAAACTACCCACAGCTGAAGTTTAAATATTACCCTCTAGTAGCTACTAGTAATAATCCAGAGATAAAATCTAAGGGGTTCATGACCCTAATCCATTGAGACTTGCCCTTTACATTGATGGATCAGAAGAAAGATTTGTAAGGTAGATCCCTAATACAGAAACAAAAATCACTATTGTTAACTTATTTGCACCTAATTCTGACCAAGTTCAATTTCGATGTAAAATTTGAATTACTCTTTTACCACATTAGCTGAAGGCATTTTATATATGGGAGGTGATTTAAAAATTCCTCTTAATCCATTAGTGGACACGTCCAACAAGAAAAGCAATGTTTTTTACAAAGGCCTGAAAAGAGTAAAAAATGTTTGAATGAGTTACAACTGATAGATGTTTGGAGATGTCTAAATTTACATAATACCGATTTTTGGCATTACTCTAAAACTCATGCATGTTTTTCTAGGATTGATTACATTTTTTATCTTACACAAATAGTTACACTTTTGTCAAGATGCTAAAATGATGCAGAGAACCCTCTCAGGTCACGGACCAGTTTTCAACTCCCAAATATTACCAAACCAGAATTCAATTGGAAAATGAATAATACACTACTTTTAAACGATAAAATGAAAGAACAGGTAGGCACAATGTTAAAGACCTTTTTTCCTAGAAAACCCAGCAATGTTATGGGAATCTCAGAAATGTGGCCACCTGATTGCACTGCGCTCTAAAATAAAGAAAGAGAGAGAACAGGAAGTACAGTCACTTTTCAAAAAATTGCTAAGCTAGAACAGTCCAACAAACAAACAATTGCAGTAGATACATTTAACCTACTAGATGAGAAGAGGATACAACTGAAGTCAATTCTACATCAATACTCCTACAGAGCATACTTAAGATGCAAACAAAAGACATACAAGTTAGGAGACAAAAGCTCTAAATACTTTACGAATATCCTTAAGAAGCTACAACCCAACTCATTTATTCCATCCATTAAGGACATGAAACCACCGATTTGTCACTCAATCCCACAAATAACCCACTGCTTCCAACAAATCTACCAGGCACTGTACGGTTTGTAAGACCCTACTACCCCTTCCTCCAAACAATTAGAAATAGACAGATTTATAAAAGAGGCTAAATTACCCACTGTATGCTTAGCATAGTGACAGTTGTTAGATGAACCAATCGTCTACAAGGAAATACTAGATACCCTACAATCTATACCGACTAATAAGAGCCCTGGGCCAGATGGATACAACTCCCTATATTCTAAAGCTTTCTCAAACGAATTGATTCCATTTATGCTACAATATTTTAATTCCATCAACCATGGAAACAAGTTTCCTGCACAAGCTAAAGAAGTGCATATAACAGTGATCCCAGAGCAAGGGAAGGATCCACAGTGCTGTGCAAGTTACAGACCTATTTCCCTTATAAATGTGGATATTAAAATATATGCAAAAATCTTGGCGAATAGATTGAAAAAAATGCTTACTCAACTCATAAACCCACATCAGTCAGGGTTTGTCCCAGGTAGAGAAGGGAAGAATAATACATACAAAATGATTTCCCTAATTCACTATGCTAGAAAGAAACAAATTCCAACAATGATTCTAACCACTGATGCCGAAAAGGCTTTTGTGTCCAGGAAATTTTTGCGCCATACCCTAAAGGGTTTTTGGCTTAGGGGAGACAACAATCAGTAGAATTTTTGCACTGTATGATGACCCTATGGCAAGAATCAGAGTCAATGGCACCCTATCACCCCAGATACACATTCGAAACAGAACGAGACAGGGCTGCCCTCTTTCTCCAATTCTTTTTGTAATGGTGATGGAAAATATATTAGCACATATTAGACTTAATAAAGACTTAACAGGCCTAATAGTACAAAAACTGAATATAAAATTGTAGCATTCGCTGATGACTTGCTAATGATTATCACAAAACCATTATTATCCCTCCCCAACTTTATGCTTTTCCTCAGTAGATTTTGTAAATTATCAAATTTTAAAGTCAATTTAAGTCAATCTGAAGCACTGAATCTCAACCTCAACTCTACTATTCAAACATCACTAGAACAGAATTTCCCCTTCCGATGGTCACAGGCAAAAAAATCAAATATCTAGGATTCCAAATCACAATTGACCCACTGGCTCTTTATCATGCAAATGTTTCCCCCCTACTTGACAAATTGACCAACCAACTTAACAACTTGAAAACATTGGGGCTTTCTTGGTTTGGAAGGATTCAGGCGATCAAAATGTATGTAATGCCACAAATTTTGTATTATTTACAAACCATACCTATTAAGCTAAAAACTTTGTCATTTTAAAGTATAATTTGTGTTGCTCGTTTTTTTTTTGATGCGTACTAACAAAATTTTTTTATGTTACTGGTCCTTTAAATGAGAAGGATCTTGGGGTCTTTGTAGATAACAAGTTGTCTAATTCTGGGCAGTGTCATTCTGTGGCTACTAAAGCAAATAAAGTTCTTGTATAAAAAAGGGCATTAACTCAAGGGATGAAACATAATTGTGTCTCTTTATAGGTCCCTGGTGAGGCCTCATCTGGAGTATGGGGGCAGTTTTGGACTCCAGTCCTTAAGAGGGATATAAATGAGCTGGAGAGAGTGCAGAGACTAAGTGCAACTAAACTGGTTAGAGGGAGGGAAGAGTTAAATTATGAGGGGAGACTGACAAGGTTGGGGTTGTTTTCTCTGGGGGAAAAAAGGCGCTTGTGAGGGGACATGATTAGACTTTACAAGTACATTAGAGGACATTATAGACAAATAGCAGGGGACCTTTTTACCCATAAAGAGAATCACGTACCAGAGGCCTCCCCTTCAGACTAGAGGAAAAGAAGTTTCATTTAAAGGAACAGAGTAGGGGGTTCATCACAGTGAGGAGGACAGTGAGGTTGGGGAATGCACTGCCGGGTGATGATTCAGTTAATGACTATAAGAGGGACTTGGATGATTTCTTGGACAGACATAATACAAAGGCTATTGTGATACTAAACTCTATAGTTAGTATAGATATGGGGATATATCATTTATGTGACAGTAGGGAGGGGTGTGTGTATGGGGCTGGCTTTTACTTTGGAGGGGTTGAGGGCTTGTGCTTTGCTAGAAGCCTTCTTTATACTGTTACATCCCTGACCCCACACACAAGACGTTCCCTTAACAAGGATTCAAAGCTGCTGCCAAAATTGCACTTTTCTGCCAATCTGCCCAGCTCTGCTGTATAAGCAGCAATACTCTCCTTGTATTCATATTTAGGCTGTTTATATTTTATTTAACTAATACTGTGAGTACAATTGTTTATTGTGAAATCTAATGTTTGCATATGTTTGAAATCGAATATGTTTGAATTGAATAGTACTGCTGGGCGTTTTTGACCTATTTAAGTAAAAAAAAAAATCTTCATAAAACTATACATATTGGTATTAATCCATTCAGTAAACTTAGAAGTGTCCAAATCAGTTGTATTTTCTCATATTGAATAAAATCAACTTTGTATTTTTTTTTGTCTCTATATTATGAAAAAATATGAGTTATTTTCTAGGTATTTAGAAGCCTAAATAGGTCAATACAGTTGTACTAAGTTAGACAGACATTACTTGTTATACTGGAATACTAATAACAATGAATTTTACATGAGTAGTAATAATGATAGAAACCTGGATTAATCTGCCTTTGGGTTGATTGAGCTCACTGAACCAGCAAACAGATATTTTTACTTTTGAGATGGAACAAAACTTACAAAGATATAAAGACCAACTGAATGACCAACATTGTAGTAATATTAAATGTGCTGACCATGGAACTCCCCTTCCTTAATGTTTTATGTTTCATCATTTCTTGCAAACGTCTAATGATCAGATTTCCCCAAGGATTGGTAATTACCTGTAAACTCCAGAGTCTCCCAGACATTTCTCAGTAGGTTTCTCAGATGTGGTTGTTACTGACACTGGTTAAGAAAAAGGGGTTGAGTTCAGCTCTTCCCTGCCCAGTCAATATCTGGTGCCATAGTAGTAGGTGCAAATCAGGTGAGTACAATATTCCAAGAACATTTTTCCTGTAAAGTGATTTCATTGGAAAGAAATGGTTGGGATTGTGTTGGCAAAATGGCAGGAGAAATGCAGAGCAGGTTACACATTGGGAGAAGCTCATGGACATCTTCCCATGGTTCCACAGTATCTGGGGTGGTTCTGGTAGGTACAAATCAGGTGAGTATAATATTCTAAGAACATCTTTCCTGTAAAGTGATTTCATTGGAAAGAAATGGTTGGGATTGTGTTGGGAAAATGGCAGGAGAAATACAGAGCAGGTTACACATTGGGAGAAGCTCATGGACATCTTCCTATGGTTCCACTTTATCTGTTGTGTTTCTGGTAGGTACAAATCAGGTGAGTATAATATTCCAAGAACAGTTTTCATGTAAAGTAATTTCATTGGAAAGAAAAGGTTGGGATTGTGTTGGGAAAATGGCAGGAGAAATGCAGAGCAGGTTACACATTGGGAGAAGCTCATGGACATCTTCCTATGGTTCCACTGTATCTGGGGTGTTTCTGGTAGGTGCAAATCAGGTAAGTATAATATTCCAAGAACATTTTTCCTGTAAAGTGATTTTATTGGAAAGAAATGGTTGGGATTGTGTTGGCAAAATGGCAGGAGAAATGCAGAGCAGGTTACATATTGGGAGAAACTCATGGACATCTTCCTATGGTTCCACAGTATTTTGCTGTGGTTCTGGTAGGTGCAAATCAAGTGAATATAATATTCCAAGAACATCTTTCATGTAAAGTGATTTCATTGGAAAGAAATGGTTGGGATTGTGTAAGCAAAATGGCATCTACCTATGGTTCCACATGTTTGGTTGTTTTACTTTAGGACTGATGGCTCATTCCAACACAAGCTCAGGTGCACTTTATTTCATCTTTTCTATATGTGTGTTTCTGGTATGTCATAATAGCACATTCTAATCAAAATTAATTCATTATTTCTGAAAGGGAAAAAGTCTCCCATGACAGCTTCACATACAATATTAGCTTAATATTGACCTTTGAGCCTAAAGGTGGTTATTAGGGCTGGGGAGTAGAGCAAATCTGCACGTTTTTAAAAAGAAGCAAGACCTTTATATATTTAGAAACAAAGTAAAGGAGAAGCCATTTTAAAATTGCTAGTGATATATTTAATTATCCTTAAAAAACTGGTGAGAAAATTTTTTCTTAGAGGTGCATGTTGATCCTATGAGTAAAGATTTTAGCTACACTAAATTTTACATGGAAAATTATCCTTGGTAAAGTATATGCTACAAAGCAGCTGATATAAGTGAGGAGAATGAGGTGCAGCTCTTATTACACACGGAGGAGACTTCACAACTAGGCCATGACGTTATGATGGAGGACTTTAATTATCCAGACATTGACGAGGGTAATGGGGTTTGCCAAATAAAAAAAATCTACAGGATTGTAAATATGCTGAATGGCAACTTAATGTCTCAGTTAGTTAAGGAACCTACTAGGAAAGATGCTCTTATTTGATCTTGTACTAATTATCCAGAGTTTTTCTCAGGCATTTGTGCAGGCAAGTATTTTTTTACTGTTTAGGGAACAGTGACAGTAGTGATAACAAGGAGAGAGACATTTAAAATGAGTGTTTTTTTGAAAGAGAGGTGTCAGCTGAGAGCAGGGAAAACAATATTTTAGAATGTAGATCTACGTTCTGCTGCACTTCCAGGTCTGCAAGCAGAGAAGCGGCTTTTAAAGCTGTTCCCTCAAAACTCACTTATTCCTCTGCCCCTTGGTAATGAGCAGGGGAACAAGTGGCCCCTGGGTACAATCATCCAGGGGCCCCTAGGCTGCTGCGGGTACATAAAAACTATGTTTCTGCTGTAGCCTCTAATTCCTGGACCTCCCCAGTGCTGCCTCCAACTCAGATCATCAATGATGTTGCAGACTTCACCATCCTCAATGCTTTCTTTGTGGTCCAGTCAGTTGTTAAGCCCGCACACACAATGTTAGTGTTACACACACAATCACACACTTTTCCCACTAATACACACTTGTATTTTCACTTACATAAACACACCTCAGGTATGAAGTCTTCAGTGGTTCATCATGTGGATCAGGTAGGTACAGTGTTACTGGAGCTAATATCCCTGGTTTGTCTTTGATCCATGTGCCTCTGGGCCTGATTATGTGCGGTGGCAAGTGCCCATCTGTGCTCCTACCTGGGCATGTCTAAAAAGCATCCAGCGGCATTGGGGTGTATGACCCTTACACCCCTTATGATTTTTACGGATGAGAGAGGGAGGTGGCAGTTAGTTAAAGTTAATCTGTTGGAATCCCAGGTTTGCCTTGGGGAGTGGGGTTAACAGAATGTTTAGTTAGCGGCCTAAACCTTATGTCCTCCTCCTTCTTCTTTTTTTACCCATACTGGGGTATTATTTTCTTTTTTCTGGAGGAATTTAGGTTTCAGAGCCAGCTGCCTCCCTCACAAGTCATTCCCAAGGTTGAGGTCGTTTACATATAGAAAAAAATAAATAAATACATTTTAAAAAAAAGGGGTGGGGCCTTTGATCTACTAGCAGTTAACCATTTAGGCTTAGCTGGTAATGCCATCCTGGTCTCTTAACTCTTAAGAATGGATGGACCAGATTGGCCATTGTGAAAATGGTGGCTGATCTGTATGTTCTATGAGTTCTATTTGAATGCAATGCTAATTAGCATGTTCTATACTGATCCGTATGGTAATGTGGATCTGCAGGTTCTGGGAGCAGCAGCTGTAGGTAATTAGATAATTAAGTGGTAATTTTATTCTTTTATATACAGCAGTCAATATTGGCTTAAGGGACAGTGCCAGGGTAAGTATGATCCAACCAATATATAAATTATAGATGCATTAAAGGTAGGTCCCATTACGTATGACATGGAGGTAAGTGATGTAAACATATATCTGGTCTAAATGGATTGGCTGGAGCCAATTCTGACTTATATAAGGGTTATATAAGATAGAGTATTGACAAAGGTCAATATAGGCATGTGTATACACCGGTTTGAGAGTAGTGGTCAGTTCTGGTTCAAATACAAATGGCTATACGGTAAGTGCACTTATGCAGCAGCCAAGCAGCAGATAGTTATACAATTGCTGTATTATAACAGCTGACTTGTAGGCCACAACCATTGAGGTACAGGTGGTCCATATTTATACATTCACACCGGTTGGCTGGCAATAATCAGCCATGGGAAGTCACTAATTAGAATAAGTGATCTATGAATGGACTTATGCCTGATTATCTTTAAAAGAAGTGATTTAATGTATCCTGTTTTTGCGATAGGGTAGGCCTTGGGCTAAATAGGTGCATGTATATATAAAAGAAAATGAATATCATACTTACTGGAATTTTCTTTTCCTGGCCATCCTCCCCATCAACATGAAAATTCACTAATGGGTTAATCTCCTGCTACTCGCAGCCTGGACAGAAGATAGTTAATTTTAAGAACCCATAAAGCCCACCCCCTCCTGGCTCACATCAGTCTGTTTATAAAGCCACCATAGGGAGGGCATGTTGATGGGGAGGATGGCCAGGAAAAGAAAATTCCAGTAAGTATGATATTCATTTTCTTTTTTCCTGGCCATCCCCCATCGACATGAAAATTCACTAATGGGTTATACCCAAGCAATTAAACCACAAGGGAGGGAAAATAATTATACTTCAATTTATATGGCCCAACAGGCTAAAAAATAAGAGAACTGACTGTCCAAACAGGACCAGAGATTAGGACATGACCTCGAATCTGTAGAGTCTAAAAAGAAACGTAGTAGGGGTAACTGCAGATCATTTCGGAAGACACTCCTGCCTCTGATGCCCATGAGGCTGCCACACCAAGTGTCTAATGTACTTTACTCCCCTAGGCAAATAGTTGCCCTGCTATTTACAAGCCCTTAATATGGTCTTGACTATCCAGGAAGAGTAGACTTGGAGGCAAGTTCCCCTTTTCTCCTGTGCCCTGCTGGCACAGCAAACAGTATTCTAGATTTTCTGAAGTCTTCTCTTCTTCTGAATAAATCTCAAAACATTGTAAGACTATATCTATATTTGAATCCTCGTCCCAAGAGGATGCTGAAGGCTCCAAGGAGCATCTATCGAAGGGCCTGACCCTCGAAGGGCTGACGTCAAAAGTTTGACTTCACAGCTAACTAGGAGTAAGCAACCACAAAGAACTTGATCTAAATGCTCAGTCGTGCAGTTGAGAGGGATCTCTGATCAAGAGAAAGACCCCAGGTTGGACAAATAGACCAGTTCAATGTTGGACGCATTTTGAGTTTTGATTGGAAAAACATATCTACTAATGGATCTCTCGACCACCTCTTCTCCAAATCGCCAACAATGCAGAGACTTGGGGGCCCATTCACTTAGCTCGAGTGAAGGAATAGAGGAAAAATACTTTGAATTTTGAAGTGTTTTTTTGGCTACTTCGACCATCGAATGGGAGACTTCGACCTTCGACTTCGAATCGAACGATTCAAACTAAAAATCGTTTGACTATTCGACCATTTGATAGTCGAAGTACTGTCTCTTTAAAAAAAACTTTGACCCCCTAGTTCGCCACCTAAAACTTACCGAGGCAAATGTTTTCTGATCAAAGGATAATCCTTCGATCAATGGATTTAAATCTTTCGATTCGAAGGATTTAATCGATGGATCGAACGATTATTCCTTCAATCGAATGAATTGTGCTAAATCCTTCGACTTCGATATTCGAAGTCGAAGGATTTTAATTCGGCAGTCGAATATCGAGGGTTAATTAACCCTTGATATTCAACCCTAGGTAAATTTGCCCCTTGGTCTTTCAGAGTGCTGAGACTCAGACCCTTTTGTAGCCCTATGTTAAAAAACTTCAGGATATTCACCACAGATGGTTTTATGGATTAAGATGCATCTCAACAGCCCAGTAAGAGAATATCTGCCATGCTTTATAATATTTACAATTTGTATTGCATTTCCTGGCATTGAAATTGGTTTGACCTGATCAGAACATTCATACTCTCTTAGGATCCTCCTTTTAACCTCCACACCATCAGTTGTTGATTGGGTTTGGATGCTTCCAACTGCCCTGGAGAAGGAGACCTCTGGTTTGTGGAAGTAGTAACAAACACAATTGACAGTCTTCTCAGGAGTAGATACCAAGGTCTTCTGGGCCAAGTGGAAGAATTTTCATCATGTCCATCCTTGACAATAAGATCCTTTGCAGGACTCTCAATATTATCCGTACTGGAGGAAAGATGTAAGCAAACAGACCCTCCCAACTCTGGGAGAAGGCATCCACTGCCACACAAGGGACTCTGAAGAGGAAGATCTGAAGCTTGGAGTTCAGATCTATTGCCAACATATTCAGCTCCGGACAGTCCCAATAGATGCTGGCTGAGATAATCTGCCTTAAGATATTGAGCTCCTGGAATGTACAGAGCAGTTAAATCTTGGAGGTGGATCTTAGGACAGTCTCTTTGAGCAAGAACTTGCTCCTTGTTCCCCTTGATTTCTAAAATAAGCTGTAGCCACTACATTGTCTGATCTTCACGGCAGACCCTAGGAGAACCACACTGAGCTCCAGGATATTGGTCAGTATCTAGTAAAAGGTCTTCTACCTGCCCCTGAGGCATCTGTGAACACCTCTATCCAAGTTGGTTTCCCGAGGGGAAACTCCTTGCAGGGATTGCTGGGTATTTTCAACCAGGCTAGATGACTCTTGCACTCTTGTGTTGATCTGAATTGCCAGTTTCAAACTATTGGATCCTACTGCCTGAGCAAATAACTGAATAGACCTCATCCTCCATTTGGTCCATTTCACCAAGTTTATAGTTGAAATCAGAAGGCCCAGAATGATCACAAATTACTTCGCAGATGTGAATGACCTCTCCCAAAATTGCGTTACCTGAAGGACAGGTGTCAATTTGAGCTCCAAGGTATGCCATTTTCTGGCATGGTATCATCTGACTTTTGGCTACCCTTATGATCCAGCCAAACTTCTCAAACCTCCTTTTTATGAGATGGATGGTGATGTGGCTGGATCACTCACCCCTGAAGGTGATGGTAATGGTAGATCTCCATGTTCTCCTGCCCTTTAGCTTGGCTATTATCACAACAAGAAATTAGGTAAAAGTTCTGGGAGAAGTAGCAAGGTCAATGAGAAGACAGCAACATTGGTAATGTTGGTCTTAAAATTGCAGAAATCTGTGATGTTCTAAAGCAATGGACACATGCAAATAAACATCTAAATCTAAAGAGGCTAGCCAATCTCTTGGATAAACTACAAACCTTATAGTAGCAAGGGTCTCAGTTTGGCTCTTTCGGGAATCTGTTATTCCTCAAGGTCTAATATGGGACGTAAGTCTCCAGTAGCAAATAGCATAGAATAGAAAACTCTCTTTCAGTGGTTCTTCCTGAGATGGAACCACTGAAATTGTTCTCTTAACAACAGCCGTGGAAACACTGGCAAGAAATGTCCTTTTCCATATGTCTTGAGGAATTGCAGTAGGAACAAATAATTGAAAGATACATACGTTTTCACCCATAAATCTTGAACCTTTCTAGCCGAGACTTCCTGAAAGGTGAGCAACCTGGGGTAGGCTGGACGGAGTGACTGTAAATGAGCTTTTGAGGAAGGTTTGGGAGATCTTGGGACTCCAATTCTGGACCTAAAAGAACCTTGTCCTGATCGCCAAGATGAAAATCTAAATTATTCTCTGCTTTCTTCTGGAGAAGACCTACAAATGTTCCTGGAATTGTCATGGAACTGCCTTGCTTGGGAAAGAAAAGTACTCTTTCCCCCTGAAGACTTGGAGACCATGTCATTGAAGGCTTTCCCAAATAATCCTTTCCCTTCAAAAGGCATCTTGCAAAGAAATTCCTGGAGCCAGTATCTACAAACCATGTTTTAACCCAAAGGACGCTGTGCTGCAACTTCAGTGACAAAGAGCAAGCTGACAGCTGGACAAGCTCTAGAGAGACTTATTCTGAAGTCATCCAGACCTTTTAAGTTTTATTGCATTTTATTTTTCTGGGAACTATATCCTCAACGACAGATTCTTTGCCCACATAGAACGGGCCTTTGTAACTGCCACAGAGCTACAGTCGGCTATAGGCCATCCAGAAGACATATAACATTTCTTTAATCCCTGGGATGTTTCAGTGCTGAAATGTCATCTATTGGCAAAGCCCACCTTCTTAGCTAATCTAGCCATTGGAGTCTGCCATCAGATCCACTCGTCTCACCTGAAAAAAGGATAAAGCTCTTCCACTTCTCTCTCAAAAAGAACTCTTTTGGAGATTTTAAACTACTCTGCCTGAATAAAATCTGGCACTTAAGTATTCATCAAAGGATCACAGCCGGTATTCAAACTCAAAGCTCCACAGCCGTAAACCAGTTGCTGCACCACAAGGTCTGAGCCCTTGGAAAAAGAAGAGAAGTGGTTAGTTGGTCAAACTCCTCCAGGTTGAGGGTATATCTAATAAGGGGATTAAAAGCTTTTGGTCAAATAGCTAGATCTCTCTCTCAGCCCCCCTTCTTAAGCTGTATAAAAGGTGCATCTTTGAGCTCTGAGCTTAGCTGCTGGCCCTATATTAAAGGAAATTTCCTAGATAGAGAAAACATTGATAGGCACAGAGAGATCTTAAGCAGACGCACTGTCTCTTTAAGAGTTTGGGATACTGCTCTCTTAATTAAAGACTCCTGATCTGGCAAGGAGGTGCAAGGAATGGCTGCATAATGTGAAACAATTCACCTTCTTAGAATTTGTAATATATTTTCATTGAATATCTTTCTATGCCCTTCATTGCAGACTTGTTAAATGCTTCTGAATCTCACTTACCCACTTTTACTGGGCTCTTCAGAAGGAGCAGAGGCACTTAAACCAGTAAGAGAATGTATAATAAGCAGAACACTCTGGAGATTCTTACACTTGGCAGCGTTTGGAGCAGCTCTTTTAGATGCAGCCAGATCCTCATAGTGCACATGTAGCAGCAGCAGCAGCAAAAAGGAAAATCCAGATTGGCACCAAACAGCTTTCCATTCAGGGTGTGCAAAGCACCAGCAGACACTGCAAAGCAGCAGCAATAATACCCCGGCCGCACAGGGTCCCCTTCCTGACAACGCAGTTATCAATACGGAACAGGGGCTTCGGGTGATGAAAGAACCTCATAATAAAACTGCACCCGGTAATCTACAAGTTGGCAAATAAGTGAGTATTTTCTTGTCCTGTAAAATAAAGAAAAGAGAGTTAGTTTAAACTGTTAACCCTCTCACACTATGCCCAGGCTGGGACAGAAGAAAAAGACTGATGAGAGCCAGGAGGGGGTGGGCTTTATGGGTTCTTAAAATTAACTATCTTCTGTCCAGGCTGGGAGTAGCAGGACATTAAACCATTAGTGAATTTTTATGTTGACCAGAAAAGACCAATCACAGCAGCAATAACAACAAACATAATGGCAAGACTGGGACTATTGTTATTATTATTATACTGTGCGGTGTGTTTATTTTCCCTCTCCAGACAATGAATGAGAAGAACCAGACGTTGGTCAGTGAGATTGTTCTCTTGGGATTTCAGAATCTCCACAACTTCAAGATCCCCCTGTTCTCTCTGTTCCTTCTGATTTACATTATGACAGTTTGGGAGAACGTCCTCATCATAGTGTTGGTGTCCTCCAGCCGGAACCTCCAGTCCCCCATGTACTTCTTTCTCCAGCAGTTGTCACTGTCTGATCTTCTGGAGTCCACAACTATTGTCCCTCTCCTGCTTCAAACTGTAATAAATGAAGGCGCCATAGTGTCCATTGTTGGCTGTCTGACCCAATTTTATTTTTTTTCTGTGACAGAAGCTTTTGAGATCATCCTTCTAGCAGTAATGTCCTATGACAGATATGTGGCCATCTGTATCCCACTGCGTTACTCTTCTATAATGTCCCACAGGGTTTGTGTTAAACTCATTTTAATGTTGTGGGCTGTTGGCTTTGGCCTTACACTGATTACTGTGAATCTAATGGGGACACTACAGTTCTGTGACCAAAATACCATTAACCATTTCTTCTGTGATATATTTCCTCTTCTAGAAATTTCCTGTTCAGACACTTTCTTACTGCAATTAGAAATAGCTATAATTGTTATCCCTGTGGTTATTACCCCCTTTATACTGATCATTGTATCCTATATGTGTATTGCCCATGCAATCCTAAAGATAGTGTCCAATACTGGGAGACAAAAAGCCTTCTCCACCTGCAGCTCCCACTTGGCTGTGGTCTCCATATTTTATGGGACTCTCATTGCTATTTATGTGGTTCCTCCCAGTAACCAATCAAAGACCCTAAGCAAAGCTCTCTCTTTGTTATACACCACAGTGATTCCCTTTGTTAACCCACTTATTTATAGCTTGAGAAATAAAGACATGAACGCTGCCTTTAAGAACCTAAAAGTAGATGGAATGTCTTTCCTAATGATGTAGAAATGTGATGCACCTTATATTTTATGCAGAATATGGGCACACAAACACAGTGCTACAAACTATTCAGTTGGGACCTTCTTGGCTGGAAAAAAGACAACAATGAAGGTAAATATTTTCATCAATTTAAGACTTCATCAACTCCACAGGCACACGTAGTTTCCATTCAAACATCTCATCTCTGAGTAATTTCAGGGCAAACCTCAGCTTTTGAATATGAATTTGTATAAATATGTCTAATTCAATGCCCTGCTACTGACTGATTCACAAATATGTCGACTCTGTTGGGGGAATCTAATCTGTTTCATTAGCACAAAATACGTTGGCAAATTATCCTTTGTGACCAAACATTTGAATTATTTTCCACAGATTTCAGCGATTTCTCAACGACTTCCTCACAACATTTAGATACAAATGGCTTTTGTAAACATGTGTGTTTTGCCTTTGTATTGTAAAGCTTTGCAATTTTATTAAAAACCCCTCAGAAAAAACCAGATCTGCCTGGAAATTGGGTAATGGCTGGCAATGAAAGAAAGGCTGATACACGTGCTGCTATTGGCTACATATAAGGGCCCAGGTTTGGTCTTAACTTAAATAAGAAGTGACTTTTTTATGTGGAAATTTAAGTTATGTGTTAATGTGTATTGTCTAACAAATTATTTGTTTAAACAGATTGAATTCAATTGAATATGACATGGTACCTTTCATATAATAAGTTCTTTTATTTCACATGTTGCCAAACACTTATCACATTATTCTTAATATCTGTCACCCAGACACAAAAATCTGTATAATAAAAGCCCTTTTCAAATGAAACATGAAATCCAAATTTGTTTTTTATTAAAGCATTCATAGCTGTTGTAACTCATTTAAAAATCTCAGCTGTCAATCAAATATCGCCTGCCCCTCCTCTATGCCTTAGGCAATTACTTTCACTTTCCATTCAGCACTTCCTACATGTCACTGCTCTCCCCACATTCCCCCGTTCTCTTTACCATTTAATTGTGTAACCAGGACATGGGGATGGACATCAGCTCCCCCATTCTCTTCACCATTTAATTGTGTAGCCAGGACATGGGGATGGACATCAGCTCCCCCATTCTGGTGCACAAACAAGATTCTGAGATGATACAAGACTTGTCTTAATAACAGTGTCCCACACAATGACTCCTGCCTGCTTGTTATAATTATGACTTCCCAGACTGAAGGAAACAAGATTCAAATAATTTATATGGTATAATTAAAGTTAATTTTGCTTGAGTAATGTGATAAAATAGGATTTTGAATCATTTGTTTGGGTGACGGGTCCCCTTTCATATCTTTCTGTTACCTATGTTTTCTCTAACTAGAGCTCCATTGAAAGTGCCAGTAACACTATGAGGGCTATTTACTAAACTCTGAATGCAAAAATCCCAAAAAAGTTGTGATTTTGTTTTTTGTTATAAAATCGAATGAAAAATCACAAATTTTTCGGAATTTATTAAACCCGAGGATGGAAAAGTCTGAATCAGAAAATGCGGCACCACAGACCTGTCGAGGTTGCATATAAGTCAATGGGAGAAGGCCCAATGATTTTTTTGATGTGCACTGGGTTTCGTACAATACCCTGAGGTTTTCGGGCAAAAACGTATAAGAAATCTGAATTTTCGGGTGAAAAATGAGAAAAAAGCATGAAAGTCAGATTTTTTTTCCCACAAAGCAAATTTTCGGGAAAATGTAATAATAAATAAGCGTAAAAAACCCAAGCAGATTTGATCGGAGTTTGTAGCAGAAAATGTTGAGATAAAACCAGACTTTGATAAATAACCTCCTTACTTTTCACAATTCAATTAAACCCAAAACCATTTACTGAGTGAAATGTGTTGCCTAATCTTCTGGTTTCCCTTATGCCAACTTGAACTGTCAGATGGAAGTCTTTTCACCTTTTTTCCATCTTCTATTCTAACAGACGCATTTTCCTGGCCATCCCCCGTCAGCATGAAAAAGACTAATGGGTTAATCTCCTGCTGTTTCCCAGGCTGGACAGAAGAACATGTTCATTTCCCATAAAGCCCAACCCCTTCTGACTCCCATCAGTCTTTTTTCTTCTGTCCCAGTCTGGAAGCAGAGGAGATTGTTCCCTCTGTGTGAAGATTTTTGTTGTGTTTTTGGTGCAGTTCTCCTCACACATATGAAGAGATTACCAGGCACAGTTCTTAGAGGATCTTCTCTCTGCCTGTAGCCCCTGTCCTGTAAGCCAATGGCATTGCTTGGAGTGCACATCGCACTTCCTGGTTTGGGTGATGATGTCATTGCGACTTCCTTGCAGAGGTTTTGCGCCAATTCTTCGCTGCCCTGTTTCTGACTGGCGGTTTATGTGATGGATCCAGCTGCTTCTAAAAGAGCCGCTCCTAAAGCTAATCCGTGAGTACAGAAGGTATTTTTGCTGCATTAGCATCAAAAAGAATCCCCACACTAAATGACTTATTCCTGTCCTTATTCTTTTAGTGCCTCTGCTCCTTTGGAAGAGCCCAGTAAGATCCCTTCCGGATCAACAGTCTTTGATGCTGTGGATTAAAAGTGCAGTCTCCCAAACTATTAAAGAGACAGTACTTTCTACCTCAGATCTATCTCTCATAAGATTGAATTTCTTACCTGTAAATTGTCTTTTCTTCAGGTCCCCTCAGGCAGCACCACAAGAGAGAGATGGCCCCTCCTCCTAGGACAGGAAACAAGAACAAGCCCCCCCCCCTTCCTGCTATCCCCTGTGTTAGTTTACAAGAACAAGAGACACCAGGCTGCTTAACAGAAATATTAATTAAGGGGAGGGATAAATGGTGCTGCCTGAGGGGACCTGAAGAAAAGACAATTTACAGGTAAGAAATTCAATCTTTCTTCAGGTCCCCGGCAGCACCACAAGAGATTTTGCAAAGATCAAGGGGAGGGAACAGAAGCCGCTTGTAACACTTTCTGGCCAAAAGCAGCCTCCCTTGAAGAATATATATCCAGCTTGTAATGCTTAGAGAATGTATGCATCGAAGTCCATGTCGCAGCTTTACAAATTTGTTCTGCCGATGCCTCCGCTCTCTGCGCCCACGTTGTATCTACTGCCCTTGTAGAATGTGGTTTAATTCTGGCAGGAGGAGACAGACTTCTCAATTCATAAGCCATAATAATAACCTGCTTAAGCCATCTTGAAATCGTAGGTTTCAAAGCAGTTAGCCCCTTTGAAGGGCCTACAAAATTAATGAAAAGGTTATTAGATCTTCTGTATTGTGCCGATCTGGACAAAAAGAACACCAAACAGCGTCTGACATGTAGTTTATGAAGCTTGCATTCTTTATTTCCCACTGGATGTGGATAAAATGAAGGAAGAACAATCTCCTGAGACAAATGAAAAGTCGAAGCTACTTTAGGAATAAAGGTGGGTGGAAGCCTCATTACAACTTTATCCGGAAAAATCTGAAGATAAGGTTCTTCAATGGAAAGAATCTGTATCTCGACCACTCTTCTGGCCAAAATGAGAGCTACTAATATTACAGTCTTTAAGGTCAGAAATTTTATATGAATTGAAGATAATGGCTCAAAAGGATCTTCAGACAGAACCGACAACAGAAGGTTCAAATCTCATGGCGGACAGATATCTCTGACAGTTGGCTTCAATCTGCTGGTTGCTTTAATAAACTGCTTAACCAGGTGATTCTCACCTAGTGAAACACCTTTCACTGCCCCCAAGGCCGCCACTTGAACCCTGAGAGTAGCTGGTTTTAGACCCATACGAAACCATCCGAAAGGAACTGTAGAATCTGAGGAACCAAAGCCTTATGAGGATCAATAGAATGATCGCACCAGAAAGAAAATTTCTTCCAAACTCTAGAATAGATTTTAATAGTTCCTGCTTTCCTGCTGTGAACCATAACTGCAATAACTTCTGAGGATAACCCTTGTTGGGCTAACGACTGCCATTCAGGATCCACGCCGATAGAGCTAGTCTGCTGGAGTCTGGATGGTACACTGGCCCCTGGTGAAGCAGAGTTCTGCTGGAACCCAAAATCAGAGGATCTTCCTCTGCCATTTCCAACAGGAGAGAGAACCACGCTCTCCTGGGCCAATATGGAACTACTAAAATTACTTTGGCTCTGTCCAGCCTGATCTTCCTCAGAACCCTGGTTATAATCAGAAGCGGAGGAAAGATGTAATTCAGACTGCCTTTCCAGCACTGGAGCATGGTGTCTATTGCTATTGGTCTGTCCTGAAAATATTGGGAATAAACTTTGTTCAGCTTGGCATTCTCCCTTGTCGCCATAAGATCTATGGTCGGAAGACCCCATCGGTGAACAAGGCGTTGAAACACTGATGGACTGAGAGTCCACTCCCCCGGCACAACTAGCCTGCGGCTTAGGAAATCTGCTCTGATGTTGTCTGAACCCTTTATATAAATCGCCTGCAGGGTCTGCAGATGAACCTCTGCCCAACAAAGAGTTTTCAGAGTCAATTCCAGAAGACTTTGGCAGTGGGTCCCACCTTGTCTATTCAGATAAGCCACTACTGTGGTGTTGTCTGTTCTGACTTTTATTGCCTGACCTCTGGTCAGATGTGCCAACATTTTGAGAGCTCCCGGTGATTGGAAGAGAGAGACGCCTCCTGCAGAGACCACATGCTTTGCCAGACATTTTGCTCTAGAGTTGCTCCCCACCCCTGCCGGCTGGCATCGGTGGTGAGAATGAACCATCCCTGAATGACCCAAGGAACTCCTTTGGACAAGTTCAGACCTTTCCACCAAATGAATGAGTGTCTCACATGAGGAGGTAGCTCTATGGGATTGTCCAGAGTGCTCTCTGTGCCATCCCAATATCTCAAAATTGTTCTCTGAAGAAGCCTCATGTGCAGTCTGGCCCACGGCACTGCTTCTATAGTCGCCTTCATTGCTCCCAAGGCTGACATGGCCTGCCTGATCGAGACTACTCTTCGCTGAGAGAGACTCGTCAAGGAACTGCACAGGCTGACCCTCCTCTGCTGTGGAAGGTAGGTACGACACTGTTCCAAATCCAACAGGACTCCCAAGAACTGTTTCCTCTGAGAAGGAACGAGATCCGATTTTGGATAATTGATCTTCCAACCTAAAGTCTCCAGGCAGGAAATAGTTCTCTGATGATGACTGAGAAGTAGATCTCTGGAAGGTGCCTTCAATAGCCAGTCGTCCAGATAAGGTACAATAGGAATGTTCTGGGTTCTCAGAAAAGCTACCACCACCACCAAGACTTTGGTGAAAATACGACGGGATGACGACAGGCCGAATAGCAGGGCTGCAAACTTATAATGACTTATCTTGTGCTGATCTTTGATAGCAATTCTCAGGAACTGTTGATGTTCCGCCCAAATTGGGATGTGGAGGTAGGCGTCCTGAAGGTCGATCGTCGCCATGAAATCCCCCACTTTCAGGATTGAAACTGCTGACCTGACACCCTCCATCCTGAAATGAATTTTCTTCATGAAGCTATTTAGATAAACTAAATTGATTATCATCCGAAACTTGCCCTACCGTTTGGGGACCAAAAAAACTGAAGAATAAACATGGGATTGCACAAATTCCTGAATTCCCCTGAGAAGATATGTTCTCTTCATAAACTCTCTGGGAACTCTTGTACAAAGAAAATGAGGTCCTGGGCGAGAGGCCAACTCGAGCCTGTACCCTTCCCTGATAATACTTAGAACCCATGGATCGCTGGTGATCCTGGTCCACTCGTGAAAAAAATAACGGAGTCTTCCCCCTACTGGTCCGGACAAGTTGGCATCAGAACTGATCCGTCTTGCGAGATTCTTCTGACCTGTTTCCCCTTGCGCGAGGTTTACCTGATCTGCCCCGGGTGGGACGAAAAAAAGGCTTCTTCTTATTTCTAGATCCTTTGAACTGGTCTGATGAATGAAAAAAAATTTTCTGTGGAAAAAAACGTTTGTCCTGAGGTAACAATTTCTTCGTCTCACCCAATTTAGAGACTAGAGCCTCCAGCTCCTTATCGAAAAGAAAAGGACCCTCAAAGGTCATGGCACAAAGCTTATTCTTCGATGCCAGGTCTGCTGCCCAATGTTTCAGCCATAGTGCATGCCTGCCAGCTATGGCTAGAGCAGAGGACCTAGCTGCCATTCTGATGGACTCCACCAAAGCATCGCACAAGTAATCCGCAGCTAACTTGATGATCTCCATCGAAGACTTCATATGCTCTAGGGAGACTCTATCCTCCATGTCTTGATCCAGCTGACTAAGCCAAAATCTAATAGACCTAATGACACAAGCTGTAGCCACTCCAGGTCTAAAGGCTGCTGCAGAGGATTCAAATAGTTTCTTGAAAGCAGCATCCACCTTACGCTCCATCGGGTCCTTAAAGCTAGCTCCATCCTCCAAGAATAGTTGTCTTTTTTGCTAATCTAGCCACTTCCACATCGACTTTAGGCGGGAGATCCCAAGCTGCCGCTACCTTCTCATCAAAAGGAAATAAAGCCTTCAACTTCCTAGGCAGTACTAATTTCTTTTCAGGTTTCGACCACTCCTTAGAAATTATACTTGA
This sequence comes from Xenopus petersii, assembly GCA_038501925.1. Taxonomy (NCBI): domain Eukaryota; kingdom Metazoa; phylum Chordata; class Amphibia; order Anura; family Pipidae; genus Xenopus; species Xenopus petersii. The sequence goes on along the minus strand of CM076677.1, from coordinate 515,641 downwards.
TATCACCTCAATGCACTGGAAAAACTCTGGGCGACTTCTTACGACCTAGAAACATCAAATCCTGTTTAGAGCAAGGCTTAGCTTCATCTTTTAAATCCATCGAGGATCTTACAGCTTTAACGAGATGATCAATATTCTCCACCGAAAACACATAAGCATCTTCTCTGATGTCTTCATCAGATGAATCCAAAATTACTTCATGTACCTCTGGCGCCTCCACCTGGCTAGTTCCCGAGGTACTTGCCTGAGGCTGAGCTTGAGCATTAACCTTAAAAGTCTCAAGGGTCTGCTGCATATTAACTTTAAACCAGGACATAAACTCCGACATAGCTTCGGGCACATCTTGTTGAAAATTCTCCTTAAAACAATCCTGTTTCCTCTTCCTCTTCGGAAAATCAGGAGGGAGCCCTAACTTGCATAATGCACAGCTCTTTGATCTTTCCCTTTCTTGTTCTCTGCCTTCAGAGCGGGAGGACATGGCTATAAAACAAGAAAAAAATAAACTACATAATAACCCCTATATAACCAAAAAACAGAGAAAACCCCAGAAGCTAAGGTCCTTACCAGAACACAGCAGGCACGCACAGCAGCCGCAATGCAGGGAGGCCACTCCAGCAAGAAAGCTAAAACTGCCGCCGAATGGTCATGTGACCGACGCAACCCGGAAGTGCACACAGCGCAAGAATGCGCACATTAAACAAGTACCCCGCCACATAAACCAGCCACCCAAATGGAACGACGGAGGGAGGGAAGCAACCTGCGGCTCAGAAGGAAGATCTCCAAGACCGGATCAGACCTCCTTCTGACGCGCAAACCCCTCCAACAGTCAGAGACTGAACTCCTCTCCCACAACGCTGGCAGGAGAAACAACGGAGGGAGGGGAACGCGCCAGGAACCCACAGCTAGGGGTGAGTGGCACAAAACGGTTGCCAGGCCCCCCTAGGAATCCTGCTGGACCCCTAATACTTACCTAGTCCTCGGAGGACAGGAAACAAGAACACAGGGGATAGCAGGAAGGGAGGGGGTGTTTTGTTCTTGTTTCCTGTCCTAGGAGGAGGGGCCATCTCTCTTGTGGTGCTGCCGGGGACCTGAAGAAAATAAAGATTCTTCTGTTCAGGAGATCTCTTCTAGTGATAGTTCTTCCGATGAAGAAGGGGCTGATGAAGAGATATCAGCTTTTGATCATAAGCTTTTGAATCCACTCATTAAGGCCATTAGGCGTACTCTGAACCCGGAGGATCCAGACCAGCCCTTTACTTCCCTCCTGCTTTCTAAGAAAAAGAGGTCAGCTTTTCCTGTTCATGAGGAAGTACAGGATCTAATCCGTGTTGAATGGGCTAAAATTTCTAAGAGAATTCCAGTTGAGAAAAGGATTGAGAAACTATATCCTTTTACAGATGAGATCCAGGAGATTTGTATTACTCCTCCTTCTGTGGATGCTCTGGTAAGGAGATTGTCAAGGAAGACTGCATTACCTATAGACGATATCTCGGCCCTTAAACACCCTATGGACCGACCTATGGAGTCTGAATTAAAGGAATGTTACATGTCAGCTGGTGCAGCCTGTAAGCCATCAGTGGCTTTGGTGTCAGTGACTAAAGCTCTCTCTTTATGGTCCGAGAACCTGGAGCAGGCTGTAAGGGATTTGGTTCCCAGGCAGAAGATCTTGGAAGGTATCGAGGACTTTAGATTAGCATCTAACTTCTGCCTTCGGGCCTCTTTGGATTTGGTGCAGTTATCAGCGCATGTCGTGGCCTTTGGAGTTGCAGCCCATAGAGCCCTGTGGGTGAGATCCTGGCTTGCTGACACAACTTCTAAGAACTCGCTTTTTAAGATGCCTTATGAAGAGAAAAGATTATTTGGAAAGGCTCTGGATGACATCATCTCTAAGTCCTCGGGCGAAAAAACACATTTTTTGCCTCAGACCAGGCGCTTTCGAGACAATTTATGAAAGCATTCTGAGAGTTTTTCACGAAGAAGAGACGATTCTGAAGAATTCCGATTTGGAAGAGATTTCAGAACCCCCATCTTGGCGCTCGAATCAAACCACCTTCAAATCCAGAGTTATGACTCCAAGGTCACCTATGCCCTCTCCAAAAGCTCAATGATAATCTCTCCATCCATCCTCCTGTAGGGGCAAGACTGCTTGCATTTCAAGTGGTATGGGCCCAAGAAATTGTTGATTCCTGGGTAGTCGTAACCGTACGAAGAGGCTACTGCTTGGCTTTTTCTTTAAAACCTTCCTTAAATCATTTTGTTTCTACAACTGTACCCAAAGAGCCTTTAAAGAAACAAGCTCTTCTTCATTATGTCCAGCGACTGTTACTAAAACAGGCAATTTCAGTAGTTCCTCCTCAAGAGGAAAGAAAAGGATTTTATTCTCCTCTTTTTCTAGTAACCAAGGCCTCTGGAGATTTAAGTCCAATATTGGATCTTCAGGAAATAGATTTCTGAAATACCAGCTGTTCAAAATGGAAACCTTAGCTACAACAAAAGCTGTTATCCATCCAGGCACCTGGCTAGCATCTCTGGACTTAAGATGATTATCTGCACATCCCCATTGATCAGGAGCACCAGAAATTTCTACACTTCTGTCTACAGAATCAGCATTACCAGTTTTGTTGTCTCCCATTTGCGCTGGCAACTTCACCCAGAACCTTTACCTATATGCTTGTTGTGATAATAGCCAAGTTGAGGCAACACAACATAAAATTAGATTCAGCATATTGTCCTACAGGTGTCCCAGTTCCAGGAGAACTCTTGCACATCGGCAAGGAAGTTCATGAGGCTGTTAGGTCTCCTAACTTCAACTATAAGTCTAGTCAAGTGGGCAAAATGGAGAATGAGACCTGTTCAACTATCTTTTCTCAGGCAATGAGATACGATTGTTCAAAATTGGTCCCAGACAATTAGAATCACCCAAGAGTTCAGGAAGCACCTCACTTGGTGGAAGATCGCCAGCAATCTCAGAAAGGGATTTCCTCTCAAGGAGCCAGGTTGGATGGAGGTATTTATGGATGCCTCCGGGTCAGGTTGGGGAGCTCACCTTCAGGATCTCTATGCACAGGGAACTTGGAATTTCAGAAGATCTGTCCAGAGTCCCTTCCAATATCTTGGAGCTAAGGGTAATCCTTCAAGCTTTTGTATCCTTCAAAGAGATTCTCCTAGGGTCCTTTGTGAAGATCAGGACGGACAATGCTTCAGCTGTAGCATATATCAGAGGACAAGGGGAAACAAGAAGCAGATTCCTACTCAGAGAGACAACACCAATAATGGAGTGGGCTCAGATCCACCTTCAAGATCTGAAAGCCCAGCATATTCCTAGAGTTCAATTACTTGAGTCGTCACCACTTGCCGAAAGGGGAGTGGGAGCTGAATCAGAAGATTTTTACTTGGATAACATCTCTTTGGGGTTGTCCAGAAGTAGATCTGATGGCGACAGATCAGAATGCCAAGCTGCAAATTTTCTGTTCCAGAGCCCCCTTTCCAGGAGCTGCAGCAGTGGATGCCCCCTCCCAGAGTTAGGAGGGTCTGTTTGCCTATGTGTTCCCTCCAATACCGGTAATAATGAGAGTCTTGTGTGGAATTTCCTGACCTCGAGTATGGAGGCGATTGCTATTCTCACAGACTGGCCCAGGAGACCCTGGTTTCCACTCATCAGATGGTTGTTGGTAGCGGAACCCTTGCCATTTCCTCAAACCAGAGATCTTCTTCTCCAGGGTGGTTGGAGACATCCCAATCCAGCCAATTTCAGGCTGATGGCCTCGAGGTTGAGAAGAGTATCCTAAGAGAATATGGCTGTTTGGATTCAGTTATAGAGACCCATGTTAAAGCTAGGAAGAGCAACACAAACTCAAAATATCATAAGGTCTGGGAGACTTTTTCTGCCTGGGGTTCAAGTAAGATTAAAGGAGAAGGAAAGGCTAAAATTAATCAAGCTTTATCAGAAAGGTCTATATAAATAAACCAGATAACCCTCAAAGTAATGCTGCTCTGAGTCCTCTGTCAAAAGAAACAAAGCATTTATTTCCTTTTATTGTGTACACATGGGCTTCTGTATCAGACTTCCTGTTTTCAGCATAACCTCCAGGGCTTGAGCATGCTCAGTTTGCTCCTCTGTCTCTCCCCTCCTCCCATCCCTGCTATAATCTGAGCTCAGAGCTGTAAGTGAGCAGGGAGAGACTCAGGCAGGAAGTGATGTCACACCAAGCTTAAATGGCAGCTTCTATCCTAAACAAACAGAGACAACATCTAGAGCTGTTTAAACAGGTATGGTAAAGCATTCTGCAGAATAAATATAGCACTCTAGCTTGCATTATTGTGGCTAATCTGTTGGCAATAAACTGTCTTGGAGCTTTCCTTCTCCTTTAAGCCCTTCTTTAAGCCCTTAATGCCCTCTGTAGCAGACATCTTGGAGTTCCTCCAGCTAGGACTTCAGAAAGGTTTGAGTCTCAGCACTTTGAAGGTCTCAGGCCTCTGCTTTATCTGCAGTTTTAGGAAGAAAATGGGCTAAAGATCCATTAGTGGAGAGATTCTTCCAGGGTGTAATCAGAATTCGACCTCCAGCTAAACCTGTTTCTCCAACCTGGGATCTTCCACTCGTGTTGGAAGCCCTATCTACTAAGCCTTTTGAACCTCTGGAGCAAGCATCCCTATGGTTACTTAAATTTTTTCTAGTGGTCATTACATCAGCCCGGAGAATCTCCGTGCTCCAGACCCTTTCCGTGGATCCTCCTTTTACCATTTTTCATGAAAAGAAGGTGATTCTTAGGCCAATGTTATGTTTCCTTCCTAAGGTTGTTACTAAATTTCATATCAATGAGTCAATTGTTCTACCATCCTTTGAGCCTCCTACATCTTCTCAGGAGAAGGGTTCATCATTGTATGTCAAGAGATGCTTAGAGATCTACATCAGGAGAACAGAGAGCATCAGAAAATCAAGGAAAAAGGGAAAGGAGAGCAAACCTCTAGGTCTACGTTAAGTTCCTGGATAGTCAAGGCCATAGCAATAGCATACAAGGAGCAGGGCAGTTCTTTGCCTGAAGGAGTTAAGGCACATTCTACACTTGCCATGGCCGCCTGGATTTCTTTATCTTTCTCTCTAGCACCTTTTTTTTTAAAGTACTTTATTTTTGCATTTTTAAACATAACAAAATGAAAATTATAAGAAAGAATTAAAAGGAAAGAGAATAAGGAGATTACATTTAGCAGTCATTATCTTAGGGTACACCGCATAACATTTACTTAGCAATTGTATTTGGGGAATCAATCCATGGCCCCCAAATCTTCTCAAATTTGTCTGGAGCTCCTTTAACAATATAAGTTCATTTATAAAGCTCCAGTTGTTTATTGACTAAGGTTTTCCATGTTGCTATGGTGGGAACTCACTGGCACCTTTTAACACCTTACTTTGCTGCTACAATATATTCTTCCCATTTCTAAAATCTCACCTCTATTTTTTTATCATTTCATCATCGGTTTCTTTTGGACTCTAGCAAGTGGCCGGTGTTTGACTCAACAGCAGACTGCACGTTGACTTAGAAAGGACCTGACCCAAACTCACATTTTTTTCACCTGCCAATAACACTATAATGTTCCTCACGTCAATCTATTTTGTCTTCTGGGTTACTGGCCAAAGTCTAAATCAGGGATCACCAACCAGTAGCTTGTGAGTAACATGTTGCTCCCCAACCCCTTGGATGTTGTTCCCAATGGCTTCAAAGCAGGTGCTTATTTTTGAATTTCTGACTTGGAGGCAAGTCTTGGTTGTATAAAAACCCGGTAGAAAACAAAACAGAGCCACCTTGAGACTCCCAGTCTATATAGGAGCTGCCAATAGTCAATCACAGCCCTTTATTGTATTTTTTTCATGCTTGTGTTGCTCCCCAACTCATTTTACAATTGAATATGGTTCAAGGGTAAAAAAAGGTTGGGGACCCCTGTTCTAAACTATGAAGACTAACCTTCAAAAATATACTAATGTGTTTAAATGTTATCATCTTCTTTGTTAACTAAAACATATTCACACAAATCCTAATGGGCCTTTCAACTATCATCATAAATCATTCTTAATCATCTTCCAATTCCAATCTTTCAATGGATCCCACTAATCCACTAGGAAAACAATTGAATCATCTCCAATTGCACATGACTGTTAACCCTTCATCAACATGTGTAAAGCTTGTTTTCAATGCTGTTTTTAAGACTCAGATTTGTGTCAATGCTACATTTGGCCGTGGCAAACAGGACTAGTATAATCCTTCAGTCCTTGGCTTGTTGTGGTGCATCATGGAATGTTTGGAAATCCCATGGGACTCAAATGAGTCTGGGACACTGAGAAGAAAAAATAACTTAGAAGGGCAAGGAGCCTTCACTTAAGATTTCAGATTAGAAGTTGGTTCCTCTGCTGCTTCACACCACTCAGCAGAGGATCCATTAGTAGTTGATGTCGCATGTGCTGAAAGTCACAAAGTTTCCAATTTCTTTTTTGAAAACTTTGTGATTTCGGTGCATTCGCAGTAGATCCAAACTGGCAAATGCCTCCTACTGCGCATGTGCCGCCAAATTTTTGTGCCTAGGGGGTTGAATTCTCCTTTCATTAACTTTTACAAGTCATTTTTAGCCAAATCCATCCTGGTGTGTAGTCCCTTTATGTTTATGATGTTTGTGAGATGTGTTACTACTAAACACTCATACCAGCCCCATTTGTAAAGGGATGAAAAACAAATCTTTCAAAAGGTGTTTATTTTGACACAAATTGTTTAATAAAGTAATTAGCTCACTGCTTTACACAGAAGCTTTTGCTCTTCCCTCCAGTTCCCTCCACCTAAAAAAATTTAAAATGCTATTTTAGACAGAACTGAAGATGCCAAAAATTTTTTTTAAAAAGGTTAATTTATGTAGAATTATAAAAGTGAGTATATTGATTGAATTACTGTCCCCGCCACATTAAATAGCTTTTTATACCAGGCTACACTCTACTGTTTACTCAGATATCATCAAATTCAATGGTCTATACCACCCTCTACAATTCAGATTAGACTGTCTCATTCAAACAAGCTGGTTGCTATAGTAAAATATACCCTAGCAACCAGACATCTCAGTAAGATATTGATTGTTTAGGTGTTACAACCAAAGCTATGTTTGATGTTAAATTCTACACCAATATTCTATGTGTGTGTGTGTGTACAGAAGTAATGTCTGGGCTTTTTTACTGTTTTATACAAGAATACATAATATCTGCCAATATCAACTGATATTAAACATGTGCCGTATTCTTTGCAGTGTTTGGCACAAATCATAATTCTGATTTTCCATTCTCAGTAGCTGCGAAAGTCATTTTAAAAGTTCTCTCTTTTTAGAATGTAGAACAATGCAAATCTCATTATGGTATTTTATTTGTGTTTCCACATAGGAATAGTTAAAAGATTGGAATGACTTATCCGACACATGGAATGGATCTAACACAGCTTCAGAATGGTCATCTTCTGATGTTTCCTAATTCTCCTCTGGCTCCTCTGAAAATATAGCATCATTGTGGGATTGTGCTTCAACTTTACTTCAACTTCACTTACAGGCTGACTTGCATTGTCTACATTTACTTCAGTTCAGATTGTTGCATTATCAACTACATTCAGATTTGGCCTTAAAGAAACACTCAATAAAGCTCTTGGACCATTTGGTTCTAATGTAGCATTTGGAGAGGACATTGATGTTGTAGGCATCACTTGTTGGAAAAAAAGGCCTTTGTGTAGGCCATATATAAGTAGACATATTGATATAACTATGTGGATTGTGTATAAAGGATCCTGATGTCTAGCTGTTGGAACAGTGGTGGTGGTGGTGTTGGGTTATTATCAGCATATATGTTTTTTTTTTTTAATATATTTTTATTCTTTTTTCATTAAAGAAAAACATTCATGTTACAAGATGACATTTAAATATAAGATAAACAAATGAACAGAAAAAAAAAAAAAAAAAATCATAATAATATAAGTAACATAAACATGAATCAATATCACAAAGAATAGGCATTCAAATATTCAGAATCCATAAGGCTAGACTACAATAACAAATTACAAGTTAACACATAGCAATGGAATATTCAAGAATCAATGGAGCAATCAAGAATCTTATTGAGTTTAACTCTTTCTGCATTTTTAAGAGTATGAAAGAAAATTTTCCATTTGGTTATAAACTTGAAACAGTTCTGTATATTTTCTACTCTATAACCAATTGCCTCATTAGTATAAAGAGTTTTTAACTCCAACAAAACCTCATTTAAAGAAGGCAAAGAGCTCTCAATCCATTTTTTAAAAATAACTCTATGAGCTGAAGCCAAAATCAATTTTATAAATTTTGAAATATGTGTAGAATTAAAATCTTTGGACTGTCGAACTAATGATCCAAGATCTATAGAATTAGTCAACCCAAAAAGAGCATCTTGAGATGATAATGATATCTTTAAATTTAAAATGCTAGTAAGGTAATTCTCAACATTAATCCAAAAGTTTTTTATCTCTCTACAATCCCAAAGCATATGGAAAGAATTAGGAGAAGGAAACTCACATTTTGGACAACTATTAAGAAAACTAGAATTTTTGGCTTTGAAGTTAAATCCCTTGTAACCTAGATGAAGTAATCTGAAATGTTGTTCCCTCCAAACTTCAGATGCAATTATCTTGTCAAAACTATTTATAGAACTAGTTAGATCATCAGCTTTAATTTCCTTTTGTAAATAAATGGACCACTTTTGTGCAGTTGATTCCATCGGGTGAGGTTTAAATTCCATATTGTTCCATAAAGTGGTTTGAATGTATCTGATATTAATATCTGTACTAGAATATAAATATTTGTTGAAAAAGGAAAATAATAAAGAATTATAAGACAAAAAAACATCTTTCTTGTTTAATTTGTTAAACCAATGAACCAATTGAAGATAGAACAATTTTTCTTTTTCTGAAATGTGAAATTTGAGTCTGAACTCATCCCAAACCAAGATTTTGCCTGTTGAAGGCAAAATAATGTCTGTAAGAAGACGAATACCTTTCCTTTTCCAGGAAGTTAACATTGGAGAGGACAACGAACAAGGAATGTCTTTGTTTCTTGTTAAGGACAAATAAGGAGTATACCTAAAATCAGATTTATATAACTTGTGTAACAATCTCCAAACTGAAAAAGTATCTCTATATAATGGATTTGTCTTTACTTCAATAAGTTGATTTTTAAAAGGTTTATGTAGTAGCATTAAAATATTTTCTCCTGTCTCAGTAGTTATTTCTAGGGGAACATTACTATATTTGTCCTTTTCACATATCCATTCAATAATGTATCGGGTGATCGACGATAGGTTAAAAGACCTATAATCAGGAACTCCCAAACCACCATACATTTTTGATTGTTTTAACTTATATAAAGATATTTTAGCTACTTTTCCTCTCCAAAGAAATCTTGAAATAGAACTTTCTAAAGATTTAATATCCTTATGTCTCAAAAGCAGAGGTAAATTAATTAAAGAATAAATAAATTTTGGAAAAATCAACATTTTATAAAACGCTATTCTCCCTTTTAAATTAAGAGGAAGATTTATCCATTTATTACATAAATGTATAACATTTTTAACCAAAGGAGTGAAATTAAGAGAGTATAATCTGTTTAGATCAGCAGGAATAAAAATACCTAAATGTTTTATATGAGACTGTCTCTTTTCAATACCCAACTCTCTTAGGGATGTCATAGAAGTATGTCCAAAGATATCCATAAGTTCAGTCTTTTTAACATTAATTTTAAATCCTGAAATGGATTCAAAAATGTTCAAAATATAGAAAATGTTTTTTAAATTTTCATTTGGGTCTTTAACTATAAGGAGAAGATCATCAGCAAATGCCGTTAGTTGAACTAAACCCTTATTGACTTTTACTCCGGGTAAAAAGGTTGAATTTTTGAGATATCTAATAAGAGGTTCCAATGATATATTGAATAATAATGGCGAAAGAGGGCAACCCTGTCTTGTCCCTGTTTTCAAATGAATGGAGTCAGACATTTCTCCTGCTGCAATTATACGTGTCATTGGTGAAGAATATAATAACCTTACTAAGTCAACAAAGGGTCCATGAAAACCAAAAACTGTTAAAGAATCCATTAAATGTTTCCAACAAATACTGTCAAAAGCCTTTTCTGCATTAATACCAACCAGAGCAGTAGGAATTTTACCAAATTTTGCAGATTGGATAGTATTAATAACAGTCCTAATATTTCTAGTGCTTGATCTACCTTTAATAAATCCTCCTTGCTCTGGAGAGATAATTTTAGGTAGAATTGATGAGAGGCGATTGGCAATTATCTTGGTAAGTATTTTCAGGTCCTGATTTAACAATGCAATTGGCCTATACGACTCAATTTTAGTAGGATCCTTATCCTGTTTAGGAATTACCTTTGTTAAAGAATTCAGACTGGAAGGTAAAGGGACCTTTTTTGAGATGATATTATTATATAAATTAGTCAAAAATTGAGAAATTTCGTTTATCAAAGTTTTGTAAAAAGGGCCTGAGAGACCATCTGGACCACTCGCTTTATTTGGTTTCAATGAAGAGATGACTAACTTTATCTCTTGTTCTATAATTGGAGAATTAAGCTCAATTAAATCATCAGGAGATATCTGAGGGAAGTTAATATTCTCTAGTATAGATCTTCTATTATCCGAATTTGTTTCAATTTGAGAATATAATTTATCATAGTAGTTCTTAAAAGCATCAACAATTTCCAATGGACTATGGATAATATCACCATTAACCTTTTTTATGTGTGAAATCTTATGAGATTTAGACCAGTTCTTGGTCAGATTAGATAATAATTTATTAGCTTTATTCCCTAAATTGAAATATTTGGCCTTAAAATAGCTGAGGTGAATTGAATCTCTCATATCAAGCCACAATTTCATATCCTTTATAGAATTTTCAAAGGCAAGCCTATTATTATGACTTGGGTCGGATTTAAATGAGATATATGCCTCATTCTGTTGTTTGCTCAATTTAAGAATTTGAGAATTGAGATTTTTCATAAAATGGGATTTAAATGATGAAATTTCACCTCTAATATAGGCCTTCCAGGAATCCCAAAGCAATTGAGGATTATCTGTATGAATTGCATTATTAATCAAAAAAGATTCCCAGCGATCTTTAAGCATATTTTGAAATTCTATTTTACCGGAAAGAAAAGATGGAAAATTCCACGGGATATAAGATTTGGGAGGAGAATATGCTAATAAAGTCAAACTAATAGGGGTATGATCTGAGTAAGTAAAATTCCCTATCTTGGCTTCATGAACGTGACTTAACAAATTAGTAGAAGTAAATAGATAATCAATCCTTGTACCCGTTCCATGAACATGTGAATAAAATGTAAATTCCTTTTCGGAGGGATGAAGAATTCTCCAAACATCATTCAAATTAGTTTGATCTAAAAAATTGGACAGAAGTTTAGACTTCTTCTGAGATTTGAGTGTTGCATTTGTCCAAAAGCCAAAGATGAGACTCATTAAAATCACCCCCTACTATTAGATTGGTAGCACTAAGGGAGGTTATTTTTTGGATGATGTCAGAATAAAATAATGATTTATTATCATTGGGAACGTAAACAGAACAAAGATTCCAAGTTTGATTGTTAATTAAAATTTCCACCCGTGTGAATCTGCCCATATTATCCTTATCAGATCTTATTTTGTGATAAGATAATTTTTTGTTAAGCAATATAGATACCCCTCCTTTTTTTTAATTGCTGGAGAACTAATAGATTCTCCTACCCAAGACGCACAAAGCTTGAGACCATTAGCCTCATCCAAATGGGTCTCTTGTAGTAAAGCAATATCTGCTCCTCTTTTTTTTAACTCTTGTAGTATTCTTTTACGTTTAATAGGCGAGTTAATTCCATTTACATTCCAAGAAACTATTGTAAGTTTATCCATTATCAAAATATTTGAGCATCAAGTGATGGGAAATGACCGAAATGAGGGTTTTAGCCTTTAGGGAGGAAAGAGAGACAATATATATGCCATAAAACATATCATAATGAAAAAACAGAATTTTTAAAAAAAAATTGAAAACAAAAAATAAAATAGATAGTAAAATGTAACTGTTAGAACTATCAAACATAGACATTGTGAATGAGAATCAGAATGAAAAACTCAAAAACTCCTTCACTTTTTTCCTAGAGTGAAGTCAGCTTAATAAAGTCTTTCCAGAATTTAATCAACTAGAAACGAGGATCGCCCCCTCCACTAAATTAATAGGAGTAATTAATAAACTCTTTGAAGCAATAACAATGTATTAGAAGTATTGAATCAAGTGTCCATCTCTGCAGAATGGTTCTGAGAAAAATCCTTGTCATGAGGAGATCTTGACCTTTGTCCAGAGGAAGATTTTATATCCCTTTTTTTGTAAGGGGTAACTTTTCTGGCAATGTGAAAGTCATGCTCACTGGGTGTTGAAATCCGATTTGACTGGGTGAAATTATCTCTTTCATCAGAAATTTCATCAGTAGCTTTTCTTTTGTTCAAATCTCGTTCAAAATGAGAAATAAACCTCTCAGCCTCCCTAGAATCTTCAAATGTGTGAGTACCTGTAGTAAGGAAGATTTTTAATATGGCTGGATAAATCATTGCAAATTTTAATTTGAGGCGAAACAAGGTTTGACACACTCCTGAGAAAGCTTGTCTTTGTTTAGAAACAATCTGCGAAAAATCCTGAAAAATCAGAATTTTTTTTTTTTCCAAAAAAAGATTCTTGGATTTTTTGTAAGCCTGCAAAATTTTTATCTTATCAGCATAGTCCAAAAGTTTTGCCAAAACTGTTCTAGGTTTTTGACCATTTGAGTCCTTAAGAGCGCCGACTCTGTGAGCTCTTTCCACCTTTAAAATGGGAATGTCTTTTTGAAGGTTTAAAGCTTTAGGTAGCCACTGAGAAATTAATGTATCCAAAGTCTCTTGATTATTCCTTCTGGACCTGTTTTCCAGGTCATCGTTTTTAGATTCTAATTCCTTGACTTTTTGTTGCAGGAATAGCATTTTATTAGCCATGGAAGAAGAGCTATCCTCCAAAGAGGAAACCCTCTCCTCCATTTCCACCACAAGATTTTTCTGTGAGGAAAGCTGTTCAGTAAGCTTGTTTAAATCCAGTCTTATTGAGCCTACAGCTCTCTCAATAGATTTCTCCAAAGCAGGTTTAATAAGATTAGCTACTTCAGTAGCAATTTGCTTGTAATTCAAGCTGTCAAAATTGATACATTTTGAGTTGTGAGGTAATTGCGCGATAGAGACAGAGTTCCCGTCGGCCATCTTGGATTTTAAATGAGCAGCGTCTTTTTTAGACTTATTATCCGGACTAGAACGCCCAGAAGCGGTTCCTTTGGAAACCGGATTGCCTTTGGGTGAGTGTGCCGACATGCTTACTTTTTATTATTGCCACAAAGGGACTGAAAATTTCGTTGGAGGGAGGGAAGCGACGGAGCGCTTCTAGTGAGCCGCCTCTCCTCTTGGCGCCATACCGGAAGCTGTCCTCAGCATATATGTTGGGTATTGTTGGTCCATAAACACTATATGGCTGTGTTGTTGACCAGCTAGGAAAAGATTTGTTTGATTGACAACTCTAACCCTTCTTCAGTATTAAAACATCTGCATACATTGCCTAAAAATATTTCTACAAAACTAAAATCAGTTTTATTTTTCTTCCCAAATAATTTATTTTAAAAATTGAAAACCTCCTCTAAAAAGAAACTGGTACATTTTTCACCTTCCTCAAACTCTATAACCCTTGAATTAAAAAAAATTCTTTACCTCTTTTCTGTATCCAATTTTTAATATCTTTACTCACCTTTTCAATTTCTTTCCACCATACTCATTTGAACACCTATAATGACACCACTCATTTTTCTTCTTCTTAATACCAAACCTGTTTAAAAATAATGTAACCTCCCTTTTTAACCAATCCCACTAACTCCTGTAAGATCTAAAATAACATAATGTTTTTCCAATACTAATATCTTCCCATGAATTCATCAATAATACTTTTATCCCTCAATAAAGAACAGTGTAATTTCCAAGACCTTCTTGCGCTGCTGAGCATATTTTCAGAATATAATACAACACACAAGATTTTATGGTCATATACATTTTTTGAAAGCAAATCCATTTCACAAACCTCAAATATTTTTGAGCAAAAACAAAAATCAATCCCAGATTCACAATTTTTATTTGCCCAAGTAAATCCCTCTTTATTCTTATGCTTCCCCCTCCATACATCAACTAAATCAAATTCAACCAAAAGACATTTCAGTATCACAGAAGATTTATCTAATTTTCTCGTACACAATTAAAATCCCCCAATATAATAACTGGATCAGTTCCAGTTGAGAAAAAAACTATTTTTTTTCAAATTCACTCTGTCATTCTTTTCAGTCCCTTCATAAATAATTAATCAAAAACAATAATTAATCAAAAACAAAGATTAATAATTAATCAAAAACAAAGAAAAATATCAGGCAGGTTCTTTCTTACTGTTCACCATAAAAATTAAATTAGATGAAACACAATCTACTAGTACCCCTTTCATCTTTAGACAAAAATTCATTGTCACTAATTGGAGAAACTACATTGTAATGTAATGTATAAAGACTGGAGTAAGTGGATGTCTAACATAACAGAACAGAACACTACTTCCTGCTTTTCAGCTCTCTTGATTTTCACTGATTGGTTACCAGGCATTAACAAATCAGAGACTGGAGGGGAGGTCACATGGGACATAACTGTTGCTTTAGAATCTGAGCTGAATGCTGAGGATCAATTACAAACTCACTGTTATGTCCCATGTGGCCCCCCTTATAGTCACTGACTAACTCAGAGTTAGAGAGCTGAAAAGCAGGAAGTAGTGTTCTGGCTATTATGTTACACATCCACTCACTCCAGCCTTTATACATTACATTTTTGTCTAATTAACTATATTAGATACATTATTTATATTGCACAGTCTATTTATTTACCCAGTTTGTATTTTTATACTGAACTGTTCCTTTAAAATCTGATTCTCCATTAAAGGACCAGTAACAGGAAGTGGAGTTTCTGTAAGTTATTTCTTAATAAAGGCTTTGTTATTTTAAATTTTAATTTGTGTTGGTGTTATTTTTTTGTTGTGTACTAACGAATTTTTGAAAAAAAATTTTTTCTGTTACTGGTCCTTTAAGTAATTTCAAATGCAAATGCACGGAGTTTGTCAGGTAAAATGGGAGACCTAGAATTAATTGCTCTAAACATTATGATATAATTGGTATCACTGAGACCTGGTGGGATGAAACCTGTGACTGGATTGTGAATTTAAATGGTTAGGGACAGAGGGATTAAATAGCGGGTGGAGGAGTGTGTTTGTATGTAAAGCCTGAATTAAAGCCATGCGCTAAAGAAATAACAATAGCTGCCACTGGTGAGGGTGTAGAATCCCTCTGGGTAGAGATTTTGACTGGGCAAAAGGTAACAAAGAGAATTATCATTGGTGTATGTTATAAACCACCTGGTATAAGTGTCGAGTATGAAAAAGCTAGTAGGTTTGTAAATATGCTGAATGACAACTTTTTATTCCAGCTCGTTCAAGAACCTACTAGGAATAACTCTCTTTTGTACCTGTAATAACTAACAATACTGAACTCATCTCTAACATTTGTGTGGGTGAGGGGCATTTAGGGAATAGTGATCATAACATGGTCTCCTTTGAGATTCTGTTGCAGAAGCAATTCTATAAGGGACCAACTAAAACACTAAATTTCAGCAAACTGTGACAGTATAAGGGCATCTCTGCAACATATTAAGTGGGAAATGCTTTTCACACGGTTAAATACAGAACAAAAATGGGAAGTCTTTAAAATGCTGCTTAAAGGACCAGTAACATCAAAAAATTTTAAAAGTTCGTTAGTATACAACGAAAAATAAACACCAAGACAAATCAAACTTTTCAATTGCAAAGCCTTTATTAAGAAATAACTAACCGAAACTCCACTTCCTGTCCTCTTCAGAAACGGCGAAAGGGCGACCATCCATCCTGCAGTGATTGATTTCTCCTCCCTGGCTATTCTAGTGACAGTGAATCTGCAGCGCTTCCCTTTTTCCAAGCAGCAGGTACTGGGAGAGACGAATCACTGGGGTGTGCATGCCACTTGCACCCCATAACTGTGCCCATCTGACTGTGCTAGCAGTGCCCGCGGCTGAATCCTCCCAGTTGGTTATGATTCAGGATAGAAAGATAGAAAACAGCATCTCGTCTCCTACTCAGTCCATGTCTCAGTCCATAGCCAGGGAGGAGAAATCAATCACTGCAGGATGGATGGTCGCCCTTTCGCTGTTTCTGAAGAGGACTGGAAGTGGAGTTTCGGTAAGTTATTACTTAATAAAGGCTTTGCAATTTAAAAGTTTAATTTGTCTTGGTGTTTATTTTTCGTTGTGTACTAACGAATTTTTTTTAAAAAATGTTTGATGTTACTTGTCCTTTAATAAATCTACTTGTCAGTATATTCCACTTGTAAGCAAGGAACGTCGTTGCAAAGTAAAAGCTTTTTGGTTCAATAGAAGTGTTGGTGTTGAGGTGGGTAAGAAAAGACCTGCTTTTAAGGCTTTCAAGTTATCTGGGACAACCGAATCATTTATAAGGTACAAGGAGGCCAATAAATCATGCAAAGAAGCTATAAGGCAAGCTAAAATTGATATAGAAAAGGATATTGCAGCAAGCAGTAAAAAAAATCCAAAATTATTTTTTAAATATGTTAATAGTAAAAAAATGAAGCAGGAAGGGGTGGGACCTTTAATATCAGAGGGGGGGTCAGCTGGTTGATGAGAACAGAAAAAAGCTCAGATTCTGAACTCATATTTTTCATCTGTCTACACAAATGCTGAAAGGCACAACATATATTCTGTTAGATCAGTGAAAGGGATTCATGGGAAATAAATTAGGAAGTTAGAGATAGATAGAGATCAAATGTAGAGATAATACAATGAACAGGTCACATAGGGGCACATTTACTTAGGGTCGAATATCGAGGGTTAATTAACCCTCGATATTCGACTGTCGAAGTTAAATCCTTCGGCTTCGAATATCGAAGAAGAAGGATTTACTGCAATTCGTTCGATCGAACGATCGAAGGAAAAATCGTTCGAATGATTTGAAGGATTTTAATCCAGAAATTTGTTAGAAAGACTATGGGGACCTTCCCCAGAGGCTAACATTGATGTTCGGTAGCTTTTAATTGGCGAAGAAGGGGGTCGAAGTTTTTTTAAAGAGACAGTACTTCGACTATGGAATGGTCGAATAGTCGAACGATTTTTAGTTTGAATCGTTCGATTCGAAGTAGTAGTTGAAGGTCGTAGCCAATTCGATGGTCGAAGAAGCCAAAAAAAGTTTGAAATTCGAAGTATTTTTTCTTCTATTCATTCACTCGAGCTAAGTAAATGTGCCCCATAGTGTCACATGAAACCTGACCGTACATTAAGGCCCTGTCTTATTGTGTTAAATAAGTCCAGACATTTCAATTCATAAATCTTCCTTTCCCGTTCAGTTTTAAAGTTCCCTTTTAGAATTAAGAGCTGCATGTGCTGAACACTGGGATCTTGACTGCAGAAAAGTTGTGCCCCTGGTGTTTCACATGATTTGTGTTGGTTTTATGTCTGTGATGGTTCATCCTTGTGCCCAATTTGTGTCCTGTTTCACCAATGTATCTGCCTCCTGTAGAGCACCCAGTACATATAATCATATATATCACATTGGAGGAGTATTGGGAATTGCAACTTGATCTTTGCACAAGATGGATTTGCAGTTTCACATCTGTTGTAGGAAATGTCGCTGATTTAGTTGTTTTAGGAAGAGACTTGTGACAATCATTTCCTCTGATTAGGTGGTTGTCTATAAGACAAGAGAGGTAGTTCTGGGAATATATGTTTAGTCGGGTATCTGTATAGAGCATGGGTTGCAGGTTGGCTATTTTTCTAATAATGTTCAGTTGTGGGTTGTAGGTAAGTACAGTAGGTACCCTGATGTTTTCTGTCTTTTCTTTGTAATCCAAGAGTGTGTCTCTGAGTATCTGAGTTGTTCTCTGGATTTGATTATCAATAACCTGCGGATGGCATCCCTGATTAACAAAATGTTCCTGTAAGGAATGGAGATGTTTATTTCTGTCATCAAGGTTTGAGAAAATCCGGTTGTATCTCAGAGCCTGGCTAAACACAATTGATTCTTTTATGTGATGACGATGAAAACTGTCCCATATAAGATATGCAGGACGGCCTGTTGCTTTTTGGTATAGGGATGTTTGTATGGTTCCATTTTTGATGTAGATGTTGAATCCAGGAAGCTGATGTGTGAGTAAGAGTGGTTAAGGATAAGATTGATGGTGGGGTGGAATTGGTTAAATATTTGTTGGAATGCCAATAGTTCTTTTTCTGATGCTGTTATTAATAGTCCCAATTCTAGTTATACAACTAATGATGCATGGTTTACACATGAGGATATTCAAAAGAGACTAAACAAAGGTCCGGGGCCAGATGGTATTCATCCCAGGGTAATTAGCGAGCTTAGCTCTGTGATTGCCAAACCTCTTTACTCAAATTTTCAGAATTCATTGAGATCTGGCATAGTGCCGAGAGACTGGTCAAATTGCTAATGTGGTGCCTCTATTCAAAAAAGGATCCCGTTCTCAGCCTCAAAACTATAGGCCAGTTAGTCTGACATCAGTGGTAGGAAAGCTTTTCGAAGGGTTAATAAAGGATAAGATACTGGACTTCATAGCAAATCATAATACTATGAGTGTGTGCCAGCATGGTTTTATGTGTAATAGATCTTGCCAGACGAATTAAATTTCTTTTTATGAGAAGGTGAGCAGAGACCTCGATTCTGGGATGGCAGTGGATGTGATTTACTTAGACTTTGCTAAAGCATTTGATACAGTGCCACACAGAAGGTTACTGGTTAAATGAAGGAATGTGATTTGTCTAAGTTGGGAAACTGGGCAGCAAACTGGAAAATGAGGTTCAATGTTGATAAATGCAGGTTATGCACTTTGGCAAAAATAATATAAATGCAAGTTCTACACTAAATGGCAGTGTGTTGGGAGTTTCCTTAAATGAGAAGGATCTTGGGGTCTTTGTAGATAACAAGTTGTCTAATTCTGGGCAGTGTCATTCTGTGGCTACTAAAGCAAATAAAGTTCTTGTATAAAAAAGGGCATTAACTCAAGGGATGAAACATAATTGTGTCTCTTTATAGGTCCCTGGTGAGGCCTCATCTGGAGTATGCAGTTCAGTTTTGGACTCCAGTCCTTAAGAGGGATATAAATGAGCTGGAGAGAGTGCAGAGACTAAGTGCAACTAAACTGGTTAGAGGGAGGGAAGAGTTAAATTATGAGGGGAGACTGACAAGGGACATAATTTCACTTTACAAGTACATTACATGACATTACAGACAAATCAAAGAGGAATTTCCAATACATATCAATCTAAGGCTATGAAAGGAAACTTTACAAACCCCCTCCCATTTTAGAGCTTTCACATTTACATGAAACAGTATATGGAGAGACAAACACTTCCATCACTAAAGATATCAAACCGTCTTGATTTCCATATTAGTCAAAGTAGATCAAGCAAAAGAGGACTTTCAAATCCATGTCAATGGGGTACAACCTTCTGTATACAGTCGTGATGGATTGAACCTGAATGGAAGGGGGATCCACGGTGCTAGGGGAAAAGATGGTCAAGAGGTTGGAGGAGTGTTTAGACTAGGCAAGGGGGTGGGTGAGATAAAGAATTATGGGGAAGCTAGGGTAGATGGGGCAGTGGGATTAGTAAGGGGTAATGGAGGAGGAGTGAGAGGGGTATACAGTTTACCAGCTAAGGACAAAGTAAGTTAAAATAGTTCTCTTGTTTGTTGTTAGGGTGTATACTTGACAAGAACAAACATACCTGGAATAGCGGACTTGGAGCACTCCAGCCCCTTGAACAGGGATTTCTTTATTCAATCTGAGATTTTAGATTAAACAAAGAGAGCTTACTTTTTGTGGTTTTATCCCACGTAAACTGCAGTACATGAGTTGATTTTGTAGTAGCTGAAATGATAGGTCATATGGGGAGAATATGTCACATATTTAGGTAGAGCTATGTACATATAGGATGTTTTATATTGGAAATACAATGCTGTAAACATGAAGCATTGATGTCATTTCAGAATTTTTTATAAAACACAATAACTGTAGAAAAGTTTTGCAACAAAAATTCTAGCGCATTGTGAAATTCTAGATTGTCCAGAAAAATTATATATAATTTTCCCCTAGGAAATGCCCCTGAAGTGAAATAGCACAAAAATTGAATTATTTAGTAGGAAAATCTACCCTCCCTCTAACATGAAATGTAGTATTATCTTTGGTTGTCTGTCTCAGCAACACCTCACAACTATAGAAGATTTTAATCAGTTATCTTTTTGTGCAGAGCTCCATTATTTATTCACTAGGGTGCCATTTAAACTTCTCCTTAGTTTCTAGAACAGTGATCCCCAACCAGTAACATGTTGCTCACCAACCCCTTGGATGTTGCTCCAAAGCAGGTGGCCTCAAAGCAGGTGCTTGTATTCAATTCCAGGCTTGAAGGCAACTTTTTGTGGCATAAAAACCAGGTGTACTGCCAAATAGAGACTCCTGTAGGCTGTCAGCCCCCATAGGGGAAATCAATATTCAATCACAGTCCTTATATTGCACCGCCCAGGAACATGTTTTATGCTTGTGTTGCTCCCAAACTCTTTTTACATCTGATTGTGGCTCACGGGTAAAAAAGGTTGAGGACCCCTATTCTAGAATAAATCATAAACCAGTTAGTATTAGAGGTCAACCGAAAAATCCATGAGGAAGAAAAATTAACACCAGTTCCAAACTGTTTGGAAAATATTATCAATATTGGGGATGTCCAATTGAAATATTTCATGGCACTCAACATGCCCAGAATCTCCAAAGATTTTTATATGAAATGAATTTGACTCCAAATATGTAAAATAGGTAACTTGACTAACAACATGGAGAATATTGGACAGCATTGCTCTACATCATACATCATATGTCATGGTTTAAAGGCAACAGTCCTGTATTTATAGTTGTGTATGAAGTTTAAACATTTTAAATGCACTTTTGATTTGTATGCTTCTCAAACCATAAATGACTGGATTAACTAAAGGAATCAGCACAGTGTATAACAGAGAGAGAATTTTGCTTATGATCTGTGGTCCGTGTTTGGGGGGAACCACATAAATAGCAATGAGAGTCCCATAAAATAAGGAGACCACAGCCAAGTGGGAGCTGCAGGTGGAGAAGGCTTTTTGTCTCCCGGTATTGGACACTATCTTTAGGATTGCATGGCCAATACATATATATGATACAATGATCAGTATGAATGGTATAAAAAGCATAGGGATTGACAATGAGAATGCTACAATTTGCAGTAAGAAAGTGTCTGAGCAGGAAAGTTCTACAAGAGGAAAGAAATCACAGAAGAAATGATCAACAGTATTTTGGTCACAGAACTGTAGTGTCCCCAATAGATTTATAGCAAACCTTTCAATTACTAAGCCAAGAGCCCATGACATGAGAATTAATTTAGTACAAACCCTGTGGGACATTATAGAAGAGTAACGCAGTGGGATACAGATGGCCACATATCTGTCATAGGACATTACTGCTAGAAGGAAAATCTCAAAAGCTTCTGTCACAGAAAAAAAATAAAACTGAATCAGACAGTCAATAATGGACATTGTGGTGCCTTCATTTATCACAGTTTGGAGCAGGGTGGGAACAATATTTGAGGACTCCAGTAGATCAGACACAGACAGTTGCTGGAGAAAGAAGTACATGGGGGACTGGAGGTTTCTACTGGAGGACACCAACACTATGATGAGGACGTTCTCCCAAACTGTCATAATGTAAATCAGAAGGAACAGAGAGAACAGGGGAATCTTGAAGTTGTGGAGATTCTGAAATCCCAAGAGAACAATCTCACTGACCAACGTCTTGTTTTTTGTGTACATTTCCTAGGGAAACAAAAATGTATTTGTTAAATGTAAAATGATATCATCTTTCCAAGTTTTGGAATTGGGTGTCATGAGATCTGTATGAAAAAAGCACCTAAGTATTCTGTGGCTCAAGTCATGTAAAACTCTATAATGTTTGAAAATCCCCACACAAGTCTGACTCTGCACCCAGGCTGGAACACCCTTGGTCAGTAATCAAGATGATTCCAGGAGCTCCCACTCTCAGGGTAGAACTCCATGAGCGACAAACGCACATGACAAGTCAGATGAAGATGAAAGGCAATAAGATATAATTGGACTGAATGAAAAGTCAGAGGTAAAAACAACACTGTCCGACTGTCAGATGAAGATGCTTTCAGTGTCCACATCCGACAGTTGTGTCGCATCAGATGTAATGTAGTTTTTACCTGTGACTTTTCATTCAGTCCAATTAGAATCTTGATGCCTGTGTCTCCATCCGACTCCATCGCCGGGCATCGATCCAACGAAAAACGCTGGTGTAGTTCTACCCTAAATCACCTCCTCTTGCTGTGCAACTGCTGCTCTCTGCAGATATTGATTCTGTGTAAGACAGACGTGTCAGTAGTATGAGCTCACCTACAATTGTTGGGGTAGAATGTTGCTACAATTGAGAAAGTCCAGCCAAGAAAATCAGCAATAGTAACTGCAAAGCAAGTAAAATGTCCTAAGGACTTTAAAAAGAAAATACACATTTTTAATTTTTTTTGTAAAATCTTTGTTTTGCTTTGAGGTTGTCAGTCTGGTTCTTAAATCTGACTACAACACAGACCTTGTTAATAAAACATCAACACTGATTAATATAGTACAAATATATGAAAATATAAATGATGTCCCATAATTCAATGTCATTATTTTGTTTTTCAGTTCAAGCATCAACCAAAGGGAAATGTTTTGTCAAGTCATATTCTATGTATGCAAAATGAAATATGTGTCCGTTTTATTAGTAAAAATTAATTCAATGCTGAAAATAATTTCATTGTTAAATTCAGAAAATCTCTTCTCAGTTTAGTTAATATGAGCTTCATGGAAAAAAATTTTTTTTATAGTTATACTGACGTGTGCTGTAGATAAGTGTCAGTGTGACTTGGAGCCACTCGAATCTTGTTCCCAAGCTGAGATACCAACCCCTTCTGACACTCCATCCAAACTTAAATTGCCTTGGTCCAAAGTGAAATGCAATAAAATCACTTTACAGGAAAGATGTTTTTGGAATATTATACTCACCTGATTTGTACTTACCAGAACCACCCCAGATACTGTGGAACCATAGGAAGATGTCCATGAGCTTCTCCCAATGTGTAACCTGCTCTGCATTTCTTCTGCCATTTTGCCAACACAATCCCAACCATTTCTTTCCAATGAAATCACTTTACAGGAAAGATGTTCTTGGAATATTATACTCACCTGATTTGTACCTACCAGAACCATCCCAGATACTGTGGAACCATAGGAAGATGTCCATGAGCTTCTCCCAATGTGTAACCTGCTCTGCATTTCTCCTGCCATTTTCCCAACACAATCCCAACCATTTCTTTCCAATGAAATCACTTTACAGGAAAGATGTTCTTGGAATATTATACTCACCTGATTTGCACTTACCAGAACCACCCCAGATACTGTGGAACCATAGGAAGATGTCCATGAGCTTCTCCCAATGTGTAACCTGCTCTGCATTTCTCCTGCCATTTTCTCAACACAATCCCAACCATTTCTTTCCAATGAAATCACTTTACAGGAAAGATGTTCTTGGAATATTATACTCACCTGATTTGCACCTACCAGAACCACCCCAGATACTGACTGGACAGGGAAGAACAGATCTCCTTTTATTAACCAGTGTCAATAACATCCACAGCTGACAAACCTACTGAGAAATCCACAGGAGACTGTGGAGTTTGTAATAATTACCGGTCCTTGGGGGAATGACATGTCTTATGTCTATATCAAGCATGTTTAGGTTATCTTAATTATAAATGTACTAATTTGCAATGATTTTACTATTATTTGTAAATATAATTGCTAAGGAGCACACCTCAGGGGGGGTTCCACTAGGACAAATAAAACACGCAGTTTGCAAATGAAATATATATATATAGATATAAACTTTATATAAAACAATAGTGAAAGAACTTAGGCAATCTAATACACAATACACTCCTGCACTGGGGACACGTGGGACCTACCTAACTCACTATTAGGTATGTGACTGTTTCTCCAACACAGTCCTTTTTTATTATCAAAGTCCCAATCCTCTGGAAGGGGTTAATAACCACACAGTTCAGTTCAAATAGAATGTCCCTTCCCCAGAGCTCTTATACCCCAGGTAGCGCTACCTTTCCCAAAAGTTCCTCTCCCTTTGGAACTTAGAAGCCACTCCCACATAGCAGGTAAATGCACAAGACCTGTCCTCAAATTGGGGCCCCATGTTTGTGTCCTTGCCAGAATCCTCCCTTGGGTGACTCACTCACTGGAGTGCTCTCAGAGGCAATCACACTGGAGATTACAGGCAGCTCTGCAGCAGGATCAATCTCACCAGTGGCACCTTTCACCTCCTGAGTCTCTAACAGCTTGGCAGGGAACAGGATGGGATCTCTCTGTACTTCTACAAAAGCAGAAGCTTGGGCAGTCTCACAAGAACTGGTTCTGGCTGGATGTTGCAGCATACAACCCCTGTTAAGCTTTGTTGGAGACCCTGTACAAAAGGCTCCAAAGTCAGGCACTCCCTCTCTCCCAAGGAGGCACTGGGGCACCCAGCCAATCCGATGGGTCTCCAGTCTGTAACTGGGCTGGATAATGTCACAGACAGATAAACAGGAGAAGGATTTGTCTGATCCCCTACATCTCCTTCAGATATATTGGATCAGTAGCAAAAGTGAGGAAGTGCATATAAGCATGATGTGTAAGTCTATCAAAGTGCATCTGAGCCCCTGCTATCATTTATTTATTGGGCTCAGACATTAAAACTTTTACCAGATGGATGCTTAAAACTAGGGACCCCATGAACCAGGGCCGGAATTAGGGGTAGGCAGAGTAAGCACATGCCTAGGGCGCAAAGATGGGGGGGGAGTGCCAGGCAAGTACCTGCTCTGTCACCTACCCCATGTCCAGTCCCCTCAATCCCCATCTTCCTGCACTTCCATGCATGTGCACACGCTGATTGTCAACTCATCAACTCATGCATGCACGCACTCAGCTGGCACCGCAAGCGGCAATGATGCCTAGGGCATATTGTGTTTTTTCTTGCTCTTACCTGCTGCCATTATACTAGAGGTGTTGTATGATAGAGGTGAGAGGGTGTAGGAGAGAACCCTTTCAGCTTGAATTTGCTATGCATGCTGGGAGTGCTGGGTGCCAGGACGGAGTAAGTACAAATATGACTATGAAGATTTTCATTCATCCAGGTCATAGTATATTTAGTATAGGTCAATCTAAAAACAACTGGACTTGCTGAGTAATCAATGAAGACGTTTCACTACTCATCCGAGCAGCTTCTTCAGTTCAACATTCAGTAGAACTGAAGAAGCTGCTCGGATGAGTAGTGAAACGTCTTCATTGATTACTCAGCAAGTCCAGTTGTTTTTAGATTGACCTATACTAGATAAGTACAAATAACTGACTGCTGTGTGAAAACAGCTTTTTTTTTATGGGGAAAGACAAGTTGGGATTGGTTACACTGGAGAAGAGACAGTTAAGGGGGATATGATCACTATATATAAGGGGGATATGATCACTATATATAAATATATAAGGGGGATATGATCACTATATATAAATATATAAGGGGGATATGATCACTATATATAAATATATAAGGGGGATATGATCACTATATATAAATATATAAGGGGGATATGATCACTATATATAAATATATAAGGGGGATATGATCACTATATATAAATATATAAGGGGGATATGATCACTATATATAAATATATAAGAGGATATGATCACTATATATAAATATATAATGAGACCATACAATAAACTTCCTAATACACTATTCACAAAACACAGCAGATGAGGAAATTCATTCAGATTAAAAGAAAATTCTGTTTTAAGATGTTGAAAGGGTTTTTTACATTAAGAACTGTGAAGTTGCAAACCTTTCTCCCTGATGCTGTTGCATTGTCAGGTACATAGGATAGTTTCAAGAAGTTTTTTTTAGAAAGTAAGAAAATACCGGGCATGACCGGGCCAAGCTGACCAGACATTGCACATGTGTCTTCTTTCAACCTCATTGTCTACGAAATCTAAATTTATCCTCAGAATTAATCTGACCACAGCAACCAGGTAACCTTCAGCCTGGAGAACATTAAGGGGCAGATTTACATATGGTCGAATATCAAGGGTTAATTAATCCTCAATATTCAACTGCCGAATGTAAATCCTTCGACTTCGAATATCGAAGTCGAAGGATTTACCACAAATAGATCGATCGAATGATCGAACGAAAAATTTTTCAATTGAACAATTAAATCCTTACAATCGTTCAATTTGAAGGATTTTAATCCATCGATCGAACAATTTTTTTTCGACCAAAAATTTGTTAGAAAGCCTATGGGGACCTTCCCCATAGGCTAACATTGCAGCTCGGTAGGTTTTAGGTGGCGAAGTAGGGGGTCAAAGTGTTTTTTAAAAAGACAGTACTTCGACTATCGAATGGTCAAATATTCAAACGATTTTTAGTTCGATTCGTTCTATTCGAAGTCGAAGTCATAGTCGAAGTAGCCAATTCGATGGTCGAAGTAGTCAAAAAAACATTCGAAATTCGAAGTATTTTTTCTTCAATTCATTCACTCGAGCTAAGTAAATGTGCCCCTAAGTTTTAGTAACAATAAATTTAGAAATCACTACATGATGAAGTGGAAACCATACTTTGAGCTTCTGAGCAACTTAGACAGAGAAAATATTTCTTATCTCGGATGTAAATGGTAAGTTAAAAGAGACTTTTCTTTTCTTTCTTTTCTTTCTTTGTCCTTAGGCTTTATTGCATTAGAATTGATCTATGTGTGTGTCTGAATGTAATTTCTTATATTTGATGTAATCTGTAATATACAGCACTATCTGTATTCAACATATTTTTACTGACACATATAATAATACTATGCTTGGTTACTTTACTATCGTTTGATGTTTTTTATTATCAATAATAATCACATACAAAAGGAGGAAGTGGAACAATTCTGGCTAAAAGTGTCAGCTGCTTTGTCAAGTGCCAGAACACCTCCCTCGAACCTTACTACACAAGGGAGGAGAGCGCTCAGACCCGAACATCACTATCCTGCCAGCAGATAAAGGGAGATGCACAGTGATGCTCAACACAACTGACTATGACTGCAAGATAACCACACTACTCAGTGATAGCATTACATATGAACCCTTAAGAAAAGACCCAACCAGCCGTTACAAGAAAAAGGTGATCGGTTGCCTACAACAACTTAAAAAGGAGAAAGCCATTGATGGAGTTTTATACCACTACAGAGAAGCCACACCATGTTTATACAGACTCCCCAAGAACATCTTAGCCCCGTTGGTAGACAATACAGTGCATCATATCCAGAATGCCAAAGAGTTTGTAACCAAGATTCACGGCGTTACACTAGAGGCAGAAGAAACAATGGTATCATATGATGTCACTTCTTTGTTCACATGTATACCTACTACAGAGGTAATTGAGATTGTAAGAAACCAACTGCAACATGATAACACCCTCAGCAGCAGAACGAAGCTCAGTCCCAACCAAGTATGTTTGTTGCTAGATTTGTGCCTTAACACCACATACTTCAAATACAAGAACCTTTTTTTATAGACAGAAACATGGCTGTGCAATGGGTTCTCCAGTCTCTCCCATTGTAGCAAACTTGTACATGGAGGAAGTGGAAAGGAGGGACTTACTTACTTTCCAGGGAACTACACCGACTCACTGGTTCAGGTATGTGGATTATACTTGGGTTAAAATCAGATCCAATGAAGTGGCGGCCTTTACAGAACAAATTAACTCAGTGTACAATAACATCAAGTTCACAAGGGAAATGTCCAACAAACTTGCCTTTGTGGACTGTTTGATATCCATCCAAGAGGGGGGTAACTTGAAAATGGAAGTATACACAAAACTCACTCTCAATATCTGTTGTTCAATTCCCACCATCTGCTGGAACATAAACTGGGTGTCATTAGAACTCTGCATCACAGGGTGGAATGTGTGGCAACTGATATAGAGTCCAAGGACAAGGAGCATAAACATCTCAGAGAAACTCAGGAGGATTTTCAACAAACACCACACCCCTTTGTTTTTCAAACCTAGCAACACACTGAGACAAAAACTGGTACACCCAAAGGATCCAACACCTAAAGAAAAACAAAGCAATGTGGTCCAGTGTAGTGAGGAGAGCACAGATCTATACATTGAGGAGACAAAACAATTACTCACCAAGCGAATGGCTCAGCATAGGAGGATGAACTCTACAGGGCAAAACTCTGTCTACATCTAAAAGACAAGGGACACTCTTTTGAAGATAACAAGGTCAAAATCTTGTATAAAGATGACCACTGGTTTGAATAAGAGGCAATTCATGTCACGTTGGAGAAACTATCCCTGAACAGAGGCCCCTGTCTGCTACATACAATATGTTAGAATAGCAAATCAAGAAGAACGGCAAAGAAGCAGATTACCTGCTATTCAATCTTCATTGTGCATTCCACACACTGGGTACATGTGTGTCACCTTTTAATGTGTCTGCTACATACAATGCTGTTCTAACATCTGTACCCCGGCGGATTCAGAACACTTCACACATCCATTCATGTAACTCTCACAAGTTACACCTGTTCTAGCAGTTGTGTGACACATTGGTAATTTCATCACAGTAACTACACACAATCCACCTCTGTGAGTTTCTTCAGATGTCACCTCTCTGAAGAGTTACAATGTGCCATTGTGATTGGATTAGTGGAAGAGTTTATATGCCGAGAACTTCCCACACCAGTCAGTTGTACTGAAGAAGCTGCTCGGATGAGTAGTGAAATGTCTTCAATGATTACTCAGCAAGTCCAGTTGTTTTAAAATTACTTGTACTAGATATACGTAATATTTTAGGTTTACTGTAAATGCAAATAAAATGGTTGGTTAAACTGTTTGTATGGAGCCTAAACTGGCAGAAAAAAACAGTGTCTAGGTTCAGGCAAGGGGTCAGGGAAGGCAGCAAGTAAACAGAGTCCATGAAAGAGGCACAAGGTCTGAGCAGGCAGCAGACAAGCACTATTATCTACACCAACTGGGACATGACTTAGTGCTTATAGGAATGGGATTCCTTTCTTTTTGCATGACAGGTTACAGCATCAAGTCAAGCACATTATCATCATTCTGGGCAGCTAAAGCAAAAACATTATGTTCAATCTGTATGGCACATTGAGTGCCTGGTGAATTGCTCAACCTGAAAGGCATGAGAAGATATTCAAAATGCCTGTTTCTTGTTCTAAGGCAACAACAACAATAACTGCACAACTTTTCCAGTGCACAAGGTAAATTTATACTCTGTTGGGGGAAGGGGTATAGCTATTGTTGGACCCTGGACCCCACAACATGGCAGAGGGTATCCTCTGAGATTAGAAGAAATGAGGTTCTATCTGAACACAAAAAAATCGTAGAGAAATAACTCACGCTGAGGAAATTATACAAGAAACACCCTCTCACTGAACCCTACTGCAACAGGAATGCAAGCAAGGAGGGAGAACAAGCCTGGCTCAGAATCCTATTTGAAGCTGGAACATTGATCCTTTCAAAACACAGTTCACAAATGAAAGAGGAATTTAACTTTGTTACTATTCCTTTAAGATGTGGTAAGAATTTATTTACAGTAAGGATTGGGAAGTTGTGGGATTCTCTCCCAAAGACTGTTGCATTGGCAGTTCCATTGGATAAATTCAAGAGTTGTTTAATAGAAAGTGAGGAAGTTCCAGGTTGCTGAATGTAACTCTAGTGTAAGTTGATCCAGAAACTGGTCCAATTGCATCTTGGACTGAGAAAGGAAATTGGTGGCTGCAGGGTTTTTTATTTTCTATGAATCAACTTGTAGTTAGGCAGGATTAATCAGGATGAACATGTGTCTTCTTTCAACCTCATCATCTACTATCTCCACTAAGTCTAGCCTCATGATTAATCTGACCAAAGCAACTGGTAACATTAAACTTCAGGCTGGAGAATAGTAAATAGCTAAAAGTATAGTTATATTAGAGCTAAAAGTACCAATCTTACCAATACCTTACTATAAGGTGACTTGCCCCTTGGACAAAATATTTGTGTAAATCTATCTTGATATGAACAGAACAATATAAAAATATGATAAGCTAGTTAAATATTATTCAACAATACTGGTTGTTTTCAAATAATTACTTATTACTGAGACTTATTATTAGATTCCACCAAGGACTAGTAATTATCCCAAACCCCAGAGTCTCCTGGAGATTTCTCAGTAGGTTTTACAGCTGTTGATGTTACTGACACTGGTTAATAAAAGGAGATCTGTTCTTCCCTGTCCAGTCAGTATCTGGGGTGGTTCTGGTAGGTACAAATCAGGTGAGTATAATATTCCAAGAACATCTTTACCGTAAAGTGATTTCATTGGAAAGAAATGGTTGGGATTGTGTTGGCAAAATGGCAGGAGAAATGCAGAGCAGGTTACACATTGGGAGAAGCTCATGGACATCTTCCTATGGTTCCACAGTATCTGGGGTGGTTCTGGTAGGTGCAAATCAGGTGATTATAATATTCCAAGAACATCTTTCCTGTAAAGTGATTTCATTGGAAATAAATGGTTATGATTGTGTTAGCAAAATGGCAGGCGCAGGTTACACACTGGGAGAAGCTCATGGACATCTTTCTATGATTCCATCGTATCTGGAGCAAAGATTTAATAACAACAAATGTAACTACCAAGAGCTCAGCAGAAAATATGAAGCAGGCTGACAATAAGTCCAAGTTCAGGCACAGGGTTAGGACAGACCAATGAATAAGTCCATGAAACAGGAACAAGGTTGGGGTGGTGACAGAAAAGTGGAAATCCAATAACAGTCCACTGAAAGCTTGAGTGGATCACTCTTGCCATTTGGTATTTTGCTCTGGAACTTCCTTCTTTAATAGGCCCTAAAGTGTTCTGGTCTTGACAGCAAAAATTGTTATCAAGTTGCTTTGGCAATGAACTAGGCCTAAGAATGAGCACAAAATTGTCTCTGTATAGTTTTTATCTTATTTATATTGAGTAATATCCCTACTAGCTTTTTTTTTTACTTTACCTCTACCTCTGTAGAGTAGAAGGATGTTATTTGAACAAATGTTTTCAGTTTGTGTGGCTAATTGGTGGCCATCAATATAGTGCAGGAGGTTTTGGAGAACTCCCATCAGTAATACCACAATCTTCTTGTGAAATTTTGTGGGAGACTGACATTGTAATTGGGGAAAGACAGGTTTAAGTGTATTGTTGATCCATTCAGGTTAATTGTTTGTCTTGAAATCGGGTCTCCAGTGCAGAAACTGTGAAGTAAACTGTTGTAAATATCAATACCGGAAAATACTTAGCACGTGCTGGTATGCTGGTGGTATGCTAGTATCAGGCTCAAAGTCGGTCTGATGAGTAGTAGCCTCTGCTATGTCTCTCACTGGTGATCGGAGCCTGGCTTGGGAAAAAGATGAAGCCAGATGCAGAGAAACTGGAGTACCAAATCCAAAGTCAGGCTGAGGTCAATACCAAAGAAGAAAAACAAGCAATGAAGTACCAGAGAGTCTAGTCAAGCCACAGATCAAACTGGGAATCAATTCACTCGCACTGAAAAGTGTTTTTTCTATAAACCATACTAGGGAGTTTGTGAGACTTATTTTCATAATATGACCTAGTTGACCATTTACAAACTCCTTGTTTTGACATAAACTTAGTATTTGGGGGTCTTTGCTGAACTGTGTCTACTGATTTTACATTACCTCTAAATTTTCTCTTTTGTTCTATTACTATTAGCTCTGCCATTTTTTAAACAATTCGTTATCTCACCATATGTACTCGATGACCTTATGGTTAGACCTACTAGGTTGGAAGATCTCTGGAATGGACTTTTTATTAAGAGCATTCTTGAAAACTTTGCTCATCCAGGTCTCAACATAGTAAAGCTGAACATTGCATAGAGCCAATCAGAGAGTTCTCCCTTCTGCAGTCTCCAATTAACAACATTGTGTGCAGAGCTTTCACCCCAGCCTGTAGCCTCCCAAGACTGATTTCACTAGAGCTTCTATGTGGTGGGTCTGTAGACTGAATCAAGGAGATTTGCTTTAATACTGTGCTACCGATTACTCACAACAACATAAAAAACTCCTCCCCCATTTCTTTTGTGATAATTGCTTTTCATTCATTGTAATAACTAAAGAATCTTCAATCTGAACATTTGACCATAGGTATCATTTTTCTAAGCTTTGCATTTGTTAATGCTTCTCCAATATCTGCCACTCCCATCTGTCTCCTTTTGTAAATGTTTTATAAGGGGCTCAATTTCCAGGTGTCACCAGCCGGCACAGCTCTCCAACATACGGGTATCTCCATAAACTCTGATGAACAGTCCAAAACCCAGGCAGACTGTTTTAATTCAGTTCTGTCTAATAGCAACCAACCTTCTTTTGAACAATTAAATGAATTCTTTAAGTGATTGGGGCCAGCAGCAAGCTCCATCTCAAGCTCTACTGCAGACATACCTCTACTTTAAGAGTTAACCACGTGTCCTTCAGAAGACAAGCTCTAATGGGTCAGAATTGATATCTACTGCCCACCTGGGAGGTTGTGACTTGGGCCCAAATTGTAAAAGAGCTGTCATAGAGGCTCCACTGTGCAATAGACATTTATAAAATATGTACAGAGGCCCAAACTGTAAATACATTTTATATGCATGTAATTATTAATATTCATATTTACTAATAATACATGTAATCTGGAACAGTGGGGGTTTTGTTATTTTTATATTATGTAGTGTGTCAATTTCCCTCTCCAGACAATGCATGAGAAGAACCAGACGGTCAATGAGATTGTTCTCTTGGGATTTCAGAATCTCCACAACTTCAAGATTCCCCTGTTCTCTCTGTTCCTTCTGATTTACATTATGACAGTTTGGGAGAACGTCCTCATCATAGTGTTGGTGTCCTCCAGCCGGAACCTCCAGTCCCCCATGTACTTCTTTCTCCAGCAACTGTCCCTATGTGATCTTCTAGGCTCCACAGTTATTGTGCCCATCCTGCTACAAACTGTAATGAAGGAAGGAGCCACAATGTCCCTTGTTGGGTGCATCACTCAGTTGCATTTTTTTTGCACCTCAGAAACTTTTGAGTGTTTGCTTCTAGCAGTAATGTCCTATGACAGATATGTGGCCATCTGTATCCCACTGCGTTACTCTTCTATAATGTCCCACAGGGTTTGTACTAAATTAATTCTCATGTCATGGGCTCTTGGCTTTGGCATAACAGTCATTTCAGTGAATCTAATAAGTACACAGCAGTTCTGTGACCAAAATACCATTAATCATTTCTTCTGTGATTTATTTCCTCTTCTAGAACTTTCCTGCTCAGACACTTTCTTAGAGAAATTAGAAGTAACCATAGTTACTATCCCTGTGGTAATTGTTCCACTTATTCTCATCACTGTATCATATATGTGTATTGCCAATGCAATCCTAAAGATAGTGTCCAATACCGGGAGACAAAAAGCCTTCTCCACCTGCAGCTCCCACTTGGCTGTGGTCTCCTTATTTTATGGGACTCTCATTGCTATTTATGTGGCTCCATCCAGAAACCAATCACAGACCCTAAGCAAAGCTCTCTCTCTGTTATACACCACAGTTATTCCCTTGGTTAACCCACTTATTTATAGCCTGAGAAACAAAGACATGAATTATGCCCTTAAGACTCTATGATAAATGTAATATACATAACTAATGATGAAGAAATGTGACCCACCTTCTATTTAATGCAGAATACAGTATTATTAGACAAGTACATTGTTGGCTAATAGGATGGAAAAGGAATATAAAGAATATATATTGTTTCTTTGGAACACTGAGAATTTCAGACTCTCATCATGGAATTTCATTGAGAGACCAGATTGTCAAATTACAAAAACAGCACATAAAAAAGTTAAATCTTGTACGCTTGCCTATCTTATTTATATAAACACTGGGGAATTCACATGTTCCTGAACTTGAGGGAGCATGATGAGGAGCTCCTGAGACCACTATCATAAATCTAAACACAAAGCATCGCTGTCACCATGGGTGTCCACAGAAAATTTTCCAGGGGGAAGGCAAGGAGGCAAAGGAATTGCACAATACTTTTTTTGAATTGACAATTGCAATGACTATGTTATCTGAGAACACTAATGAAAATGATTTACCATATGAAAATAAATGATTCCATTCATCTTTATATCCATTGACACTGAGAAAGCATTTGATAATATTTGTCTTATTTATTGCATGTGTTGAAATAATTTGACTTTGTGGGAAAATTTATTCAACCTGTAAAAGCATTTTTTTCATCACCTATAGCCTAGGTATTGGTAAAGGGAGACACACAAAACTTTTTAATTTACAAAGAGGTACTTGACAAGGATGTCCTCTTTCACCTTTTTATTTAACCTTTCTCTTGAACCCTTATGTTTTTGCTTTATTTAAAGGCATACAAATCCATGGCTCAGAAAAAAATGACTGTGTTCGCAGATGATATGCTACTCATTATCAAAGATCCAGAACAATTGTTACCACATATATTTGGAGCCCTTCAGTGCTTTGGTCCATTTTCTGGTATGGTTGTTTATCCATGTAAATCATAAGTTATGGACATATTTGGCAATATTCCACAAGCTATCCTTAAAGTAAAAACTGTTGTATAAAACATTAAGGCATTAATCTCCCAGCAAATATCTAGAATTTATTATCCCCCGCTCATAAAAAACATCAATTCCATATGTTCTAAATGGATTAACCTTCCATTAAACTTGAATGGGACAGTGGGATTTTATAAAATTAATGTTTTTCCTAATTTAATTTATGACCTTCTTCATTTAGGATTATTGTTAAAACATAAAGATGCCAGAGAACTGGTTTCTGCTTTAAACAATTTTGTTTGGAAAGGAAAAAAACTAAAATTTCCTTAAATAAATTAAAGTAACCCAAATGTTTTGTTGGTCTTAATATCCCCAACCTAAGAATTTTCAATCTTGCCTATCTGTAGAAATATGTCAAATCAACATCAATTTCCTTGAAGAAGTTTCACCAGTCGTCCAATCAGCATAATCTGTTTATCATAATACAAAGGGATGTTATAAAGTTAGGTGTTGATTGTATTAGCATGATTCCAGGGAGAGGTGCTAAAACAGCATTGTACATATATATATATATATATATATATATCCCCCAAAAAAGATCTTATTTAAAAGTTATTCTGAAATGAGAAAGCCAGTTGGATGACAGGGAGACTCATGGTCACCAGTGGCTTCAGTCCCATGTTAAAGGGAATGTAACCCTAATGTGGTTACTGTATCTTTAAATAGCAATTAACCCCTTGCAATCAAGGCACTGGGCACTGTTTGTGTATGAAAGATACTGTTTATTGGGATTTACAGTGCCTCCCCCTAGTGAGACTGCAGATCACACCACAGGGAAATTCCACTAGGAAAATAAAACACACAGTAGCAGTAAACCAATTTAACTTTATATAGAATTGAATATAATTACTGTAAATGTAAATCACACAATTAACTCTGCCTTGGGGAACCTGTGTGGACTATCAAACCCCTGGCGCAGTCTCTCAATGCCAGGTAGCACTATCTGCCCCAAGGATTTGGTAGCCACTCCCACATGGCAGGTACACAATCAAGACCTGTCCTCACACTAGGGACACACAAGGGGTGCAAAAGGCATCCAACAGCTGAACTAGACACAGGGTAACCTATCCCTTTAGACTGAAAACTCAAAGCTGTCCAGCTGAGTGCCACAGATACAGTCTCTGTCTTTTACTGCAGCTGCTTTACTCACACACTGCACTTTCACTTCTCCATAGACTGGCTCTGGCTGCTGCAGTAGCGGCTTCTTTAAAAGCTCCCTGTGTAACCCTGTGAATTTGGCTCCAAAGTTAGGCACTCCCCTGGCTCCTCCTCCTCTCCCAAAGATTCACTGGGCCACCCAGCCAATCAGATTTCTCCCCAGCCTGTAACCGGGCTGCATGATGTCACAGACAGAAAAACAGGGGAAAGATGTGGCTGATCCCCTACAGTAACTTAACAAAGCACACTCAGGCACCAACACTGGGACAGGCAGAAGCTGCAGGGTAGCCCATAAATCCCCAGGGAAGTACATTTTCATTAATAACAGGAAAAAACAGGGATCATCCAAGAAGAAGGCATTTTCATCAATGTTCCATTTCCACCCAGTCTTGAGCTTCATCTTCTAGAAACAACGTTTGATCACTCTGTCTTGTTTAGATTATTATGTAGATGGGAGATTGCTGAAAAAATGACTTGGTTGAAAAATCCTTTGCGCAAGATCACTCAACAAGTATTTTTCCCCAAATATTTCTTGATTGAAAGAAGCCACTTAGCAGAGGGTAAGTAGTAAAGTAACCAGTGGGTTACCAGTGTAGATCTGGATCATTTAGACAGAAAGGCTGGTTGTACTGTTTGTAATGAGACTATGTGCTGTGTAACCACTGGCAAACTTAATGAGGAAAGACATGAGCTCTGTGTTTTTTAATAACAAAATACTGAATAACACAGACCTCTGCAGCATTCATAAAAGGAACCATCAGAAAAAACATTGTCTAGATTCAGGCAAGGGGTCAGGGAAGGCAGCAAGTAAACAGAGTCTGTGAAACAGGCACAAGGTCTGGGCAAACAAGCAAACAAGCAGAAATCCCAGGGGTCAAAAACCAACGAGTCAGAACTAGAGGAACAAGAGCAGTAAATGATTTACATGGCAATAACTCAGGAACTCAGGTGGCTTGGACAAAGCAGAAGGGATAATGATATGGAAGCATGCTTTAATAAGCACTTCATTGGACTACTGCCGGCAGATTGATCATAAGCACTTAACATGGAACACACACACAGTGGATATCAGTCATTGATATTATCCTCCAGACCCACATCACACTGCCTTCATTATGTCAACCTGGAGGAGTGAATTACAATTTGGGTCCCTGTTTCTACACAGAAGAGTTGCTGACACATTCTCTTTAGATCTGATTAGCAAAATTTAGCTAATTTCATATATCATTGACCTCCAGTCTTGAGCACTATTATCTGTACTGTCTGAACTATTATCTGAACTGTCACATTATGTTCCTGTATTGAAGCAGCAAAAGAAAAACGTTGTACACTTGAAAATTAATTAAATCTCTGAATTTCCAGGTCTATGTAGAGAAGCAATCTCTGTAATTCTCAGGAAGACAAACTCGCACAAGGAAAGGAGATTAGTAGGAACTTCCAGGAAAGTAAAGCTGTAGCGGGAAATGTTCTTATTGGAGTCAAGTAGTATTTAATGATGAAATCTTCCCACAGGAATTTAGAGGAGAGGATCCAGCACCGAATGAACCTCTTCAGGAGGTGGCGTAACTCCTTACAGGTGAGAAGAAAAGACCATTCCCTTAAAGTAAGTAATACTGGAAAACTGTAACACAGGCGTGTATTCCCTTCTCAAATTTGTGAAACTGAGATCTGCTTTCCCCACTCACTCAGGAAGCATAGTATATCGTCAATATAGCGCTTATAAGAATGGGATCCCCTTCGTTTTGCATGACAGGTTCCAGCGTCCAATCACAGTGGAAAGAGCCTCATCATTCTGGGCAGTTAAAGCAAAAACATCAGTTCAATCTGTATGGCACATTATGATTTATAAAAAACAAAATAATTTTTAAGGCAGAAGTTACTGCTGCTCCAGAACATCATGTTGGTTTGAAAGATCTGTATCATCTATTTCATAAATAACTCTGTTTCCCCAACGAATTTTAACGTAACGTAACATATAAGTTACTGGACTTGTGACACTAGGCCTTCCAGTGTTTTCTGATGAGTTTGTACCTGGAGTGGAGTTTCATTGTGGAACTTTCTTGATTTTCAGTTTCCACAAACCTTCTTGAAACCATTGATTCAAGGAAACTAATTTTTTTGTAAAAATGTAAAAATATTTTTGTAAAAACCTTTTGCAAAGGGTAGGAATACTAATGACACATGCTTTAAATAGTATATACAGATTTTCCTTAAAGCGGCAGTATATGTGATGTGCTACATCACCAAGTGCATAGATGATGTCACTATTTCCAAGACCATCACTATCCGTCCCAATCAGAAACCATGGTTGTCTGCTGAGGTACGTGAACTGCTGAGGTCTCGGAACCTTGCCTTCAGATCAGGTGATAAGGCAGCTCTAAGAACAGCAAGGGCAAAGTGATGTGTGGAACACTCTCCACAGAATCAACCCACGTAAGGCTGCTGGACCAGACACTATCCCTGGAAGAGTGCTCAGAGAATGTGCAGACCAGCACGCAGATGTTCTCACCAACACCTTCAACATCTCCCTGAGCACCGCTGTTGTTCCATGGTGCTTCAAGGAGTCCATCATCATTCATGTGCCAAAGAAGTCCCACGTGTCCTGCTTAAATGACTACCGTCCTATCACACTAACATCCACCATAATGAAGTGCTTTGAGAGGCTGGTCATGAGACACATCAAAGGCCTGCTCTCGCCATCTCTGGATCCACTGCAATTCGCCTATTGTTCCAATCACTCAACGGACGATGCCATTGCCACTACCCTGCACTTGTCACTTATCCACCTAGACAATAAAGACACATATGTACATATGCTGTTCATAGACTTCAGCTCAGCATTTAATGCAATCATTCCTCTATCTGCAAATGGATCCTGGACTTCCTGACCAAGAAACCTCAGGTAGTCTGAATGGGAAGAAACACCTCCAGTACCATCACACTGAGCACGGGAGCTCCCCAAGGTTGTGTGCTTAGTCCACTGCTGTTCACACTGCTGACTCATGACTGTGTGGCAAGTCATGGATCCAATCACATCATCAAGTTTGCTGATGATACAACCATAGTGGGTCTCATCAGCAAGAACAATGAGTCAGCATATAGACAAGAGGTGAAATGGCTAAAGGACTGGTGCAAAGTCAACAATATGTCTATGGATACAAACAAAACAAAGGAAATAGTTGTTGACTTCAGGAGAACACGTGGGGATCATTCTCCACTGTACATTGACAGATCTCCAGTGGAAATTGTCAAGAGCACCAAATTCCTTGGGGTACATCTAGCGGAGAACCTCTCCTGGTCCCTTAACACCAGCTCTATAGTGAAGAAAGTACAGCAGTGTCTCTACTTTCTGCAAAAGCTTAAAAAAGCCCACCTTCCACCACCCATTCTCACTATCTTCTACAGAGGGTCTATTGAAAGCATTTTATGCAGCTGCATCACTACCTGGTATGGAAACTGCTCTGTATCAAATCACAAGATCCTGCAGCGGGTGGTGAGAACAGCGGAAAAGATCATTGGGGTCTCGCTACCTGCCATTATGGATATTTAGCCGCTGTCTCCAGAAGGCTACCAGCATCATCAGTGATAGCACCCACCCTGCACATCATCTCTTTACCCTCCTGCCATCCAGAAAAAGATACTGCAGTATTCCAGTGCTGACTTCCAGAATGTGAAACAGTCTATTTCCACAAGCCGTCAGGTATCTCAACTCCCAAGGACTGAACTGAATATATTCATAAGGAACTGAAATGTCCAGCATGACCGTCTACTAGAGTTGTTGTATAGCACCAGGCGGTTCTGGAGGAACGCCATTTTGTTTCTACTATGTACTGTATTTACTGTATATGGATGAAACGACAATAAAATCCACTTGACTTGACTTGACTTGTATTTCTTTTTTCAACAAATGAATAGGACTTGGGCTGAACATTAATTTTTTTCCAAATGCTTTCAATGATAAGCATGTTTTGTCTTATTTCTTGCACTAAACAGAATAAGGGGGTTTGTTTATACAGAGGCTGCTCAGTGGACTGCTGATTTGTTTAAATAATTGTTTTATTAAATTGAAATAAATTATACCTGAATTAGGCCTGCATTAATGGAGTATGACCTGGGAGAACTTGTGTAATATACTTGGCTGTAGCAAGTCAAGATCATAAGGATTTTATCTTTTGTCAAGGTTTCTTTAGAAAAGGTAATAAACATTGCATCAACGTTTCAGTTCTTGGTTTAGAACCTTTCTCAAGATAAAGTATGGCATCTTGAGAAAGGTTCCATTTTATTTTGAAAATATTTTATTTGATTTTTATGATAAACAAATAATAACAGTATGACAGCAAATTTTATGCAGATGAAAGACAAGTTATAATCGATACAATGGCATAAAATTATTAAAAACTAAATACCATTTAATGAGACTGACAATAACTAACTAAAATGAACTAAGCCAGTGGATATAAACATATTGAAAGAAATAAAGAAAAATGTCCATTCATTGACTGGAATGTCTGAAAGCACATCTTATAAATGGAGAAACCGTCCTATTTGATCACCTGTATTAGAATAACAAGCTTCAAAAAAGGGAGACCAAATCAGTTTAAAAGAGTCAATGGAATTATTTCCTTTGGTTTTGGTTAATAAACTTCTTGCCAACTAAGCTGGTTCATAAAAGAAATAACGTCTGTTAACGAAGGGGGTTCTTTATGTAACCAATAATTAAATAAAGCTTTCTTGGAAGCTGCTAGAAAAAAAACTGTCAATAATTTATTTTCAGGGGAAATAAAATTTGTTTTGGGAACTGAAGGAAACACGACATTAGATGCTGAAAAGCACGGAGACAATTTAATCCTTATCTTCAATTGATAATTCAAAAACCCAAACATTTCCCTCCAATATATATCAATCTTTGGGCAAGACCATAAATAATGAAAAAGTGACACATTAGTCTCATCACATTTAGGACAGTAAGAAATAGGCCCATTAGAGGAAGTTTTTGAAAATAATTTCCCATAGCCAAGATGGATAAGCTTAAAATGTTGTATCCTCCAATTTTCTACTAAAATGAATTTATTATAATCCCTAATAGATTTTACCAAGTCTGAGGGAGTTATTTGACAATGTAAAAACTCAGACCATTTAGTGGATGGTTTCAATAACCGGTGAGAATCTGAACAATAAACATTCCAAAATTGTTTAGAAAGAGAGCTAATAGAGACCAGACCAGGGAATTCCAAAAACTCTGCCAAATCGTCTGCAAACTTGTGCTCAGCTAAAACCAGGTTTTTATTATTATGTAGCAGAGAAAGACCACATTGACATGCTAAATAATAGTATCTGTCAGAATCCTGAAGCTTGTATTGTTCTTTGGGGCAAATTCACTAAGATTCGTAATTGCGCCAGGCGTAACGTCGCCGCACTTTGCCACACTTCGCCAGGCGTAGTTTCGCCAGCGCTTTGCAAATTCACTAAAATCCGAAGTTGCGCTCAGGGGTAGCGTAAGGTTGCAAAGTTGCGCTAGCGTTAATTCGCCAAGCGAAGTGAAGTTACGCTAGCGAAGGCTAATTTACATACAGCGCGAAATTCAAATTTCAATGGAGGAACACGTATCAGCACTACAAATGCCTAGAAAACCTTCAAATCAGCAAATAAAAATGTTATTTTGCCCTACATATGTTATTATGTCCCCACTGTCTAGGTAAGTTGCCATGAGTCAGGAAATGTAGGGGGGAAGGAGGGGAGCCCCAAAAAAAATTTTCAATCTTTTTCAGCCTATCACCCATCATGTAGAAAACACGCCAGCATTTTTTGGGACTTAGAAAAAATTTTGACTTTTTTAGAAGCAATCCCTATCTACTCTATTGCGCTTCTCCAGGTCTGAGGTGGCGAAGGAAGTCTAGCGTAAAAGGTAGCGTTCAGTACACTGCGCGCGTTAGTGAATTTGCGTAGTTACGTCGCTAGCACAACTTCGCCTGGCGTAAGGGTGCGACGTAACACTAGCGAAACTACACCAGCGTTCGTTAGTGAATTTGCACAGTAACGAAAATGCTAAATGCTAGCGAAGTAACGCTAACGTTCGGCGCTTCGGCGCTTAGTGAATTTGCCCCTTTGAGTTTTGACCAAGTCATTAAGGTTTTCTTAAGCGGATCAAATATATCTTTTACCAAAACCAGTGACTTTCTCTTAATTGAAAATATAAAAGTATCAGATTTCTGATAATCTGAAGTTTTAAGTAAAAGTTTGGCTGGCATGTAAGGGGTTACTGTACAGCTATAACCATGATGAGAGAATAAATGTTTCCACACATATATAGAGTCACGATAGATAGGATTCATCTTAAAGTCGTAAGGGACATTGCTCCATTTACTATGCAAAACAGATAATATATTAAAAAAGGGTTCTTGAAAGATCTCAATGTCGGGGTTTATAAATTTGTTGCCTCGAGAGATCCACTCAATAAGATATCTGGTGAGGGCTGATAGATTAAATGCTCTGAAATCAGGAAGGTATAATCCTCCAAGTTTAACTGGAGCTCTCAATTTATAGGGCAATTTTTGCCTTTTTACCATTCCAAATAAATTTAGTTAAGGCAGAGTCAAGTTTCTTAATATCGCAGTGCTTTATAAGCAAAGGGAGATTAATCAATGGATATATTAACTTGGGAAATATTAAGGATTTAAAAAAGAGCGATCGTCCATTAATATTAAGGGGAGAATTGGCCCATTTTTCACACATGGAAAAAACCTTTTGACAGGCTGGGGTAATATTCAAAGAATATAAATTATTGAGATCTGAATGAATTATTAATCCTAAATATTTAATTTGATTCTTTGGGTTTTTAAGTTGGAATTTCTTAAGTAGTGAATTGGAAAACGAACCATATATATTCATTATTTCCGATTTCTCAGAGTTAATTTTCTAACCAGAAAAAGACTGAAAGTCTTGAAATAAATCAAAAACAACCTTTAGTGATGACTCAGGATTTTTTAAAATTAATAATAAATCATCAGCAAAGGCTAATACCTTAAGATGTCTATTATTAATAGTAATTCCTTTAATTAACTTGGATTGTTCAAGGAAACGAATTAAAGGTTCTAATGCAATATTAAATAAAAGGGGCAACAAAGGACAGCCCTGTCTCGTCCCTTTAAATATTTCAAAAGGTGACGACCTAGCTCCCCCCAAAAGTACTTGAGTTCTGGGATTTTTGTAAAGATATTTGATGTATTGGAAGAAGGGGATGGATCTTTGTCTTTTTTTGGGAAAACTCTAAGATTTGAAATTTCACTAGAAGGTAGACTTTTTCCAATAAATAGTACATCATTAAATAAGTTTGTCAGAAAAGGTGATATTTTATCCTTCATAATTTTGTAAAAAGAGGGAGTAAGGCCATCAGGGCCACCTGCCTTTGCTGCTTTCAGATTCTTAATAATAGTGGACACTTCCTCTGAGGTAATTGGACTATTTAGCTTTTGTAACTGAATTTTCGAAATCTGTGGGATTTTACAATTTTCAAAGAAATTCCTCATTTTTGCAGAATCTATACTTGGATTAGAGTATAAATTCTTATAATAATCCTTAAAAATGTCTACAATTTTATTGGGATCATTTGTTAGCTGGTTATGAATATCTTTAATCTTAATAAGTTTAGCCTGTCTATTTTCAGCCTTAGTAAGATTAAAGAGTAGGTTATTTGCTTTATTACTCAGGTTATTGAGTCTAGCCTGTGAAAAAGATGTCAAAAAATGTTGTCTCACTTTGATCCAAATTTTAAGTTCCTCCAAAATATTCTTATATTTTTGAGCATTTCCAAACGAAGGATGTTGTTTAAATCTCATATAAGAGACACTTTGTGTTTTACTCAATTCAAGAAATTTTTTGTCAACTTTTTTAAAGAAATGAGATTTAAAAGAGGATATTTCCCCTCTAGCCACTGCCTTCCAAGTTTCCCAAAATAAGGAAGGGTCTTTCAAGTGTATTTTGTTTTCCTTGAAAAACAAATCCCATCTACTATGTAGCATCTTTATGAAGTCTGGATTATCCTTAAGCAAATCTGGAAAAGACCAAGAGACAAAATTTCTGGGAGCAGGTGAAGTGGAGACCACCAATGAAATTAGGGCATGGTCTGAGATATTAATATTCCCTATATTTGTTTCACTAGTTCTATTAATCAGGTTACTGGAAATTAGAAAATAATCTATTCTTGTACCTACATGATGAGCAGATGAGAAGAAGGTGAAATCTTTTTCAGCAGGGTGAAAAAGTCTCCAAACACCATTAAGGTTAGTATCTCTACAAACATGATGTAGGATCATAGACTTCTTACAAGGATTATTCAATTTCCAATCAGATCTGTCTAAAGAACTAAGAAAAGACTCATTCAAATCCCCTGCTAGAATTAAATTGTTAGCAGGAAGCAGAGAAATTTGTTTTGTGAGCCAAATAAAATAATCAGACTTATTACTATTTGGAGCATATACAGAACATAAATGCCATACAACATCATTAATGAGTACTTCATTGTAAATAAATCTGCCAAGCTCATCCTCAACCGACTTTGTAATAGCAACATTCAATTTACGATGGAATAAAATAGCTACTCCACATTTTTTATTAATAGCAGGGGAAAAAAAGGCAAGTTCACCAACCCAATCTTTTTTCAACCAGACATTCTCTGGAGCATTAAGATGAGTTTCTTGTAAGAATGCTATGTCACATTTGGGGT
Source organism: Xenopus petersii (assembly GCA_038501925.1). Classification (NCBI taxonomy): domain Eukaryota; kingdom Metazoa; phylum Chordata; class Amphibia; order Anura; family Pipidae; genus Xenopus; species Xenopus petersii. The sequence continues at coordinate 470,741 of CM076677.1, read as the reverse complement.
TTTATAAATTTCTGAGTATAGTCTTTCTCTTAGAAAAGTGATTCAACCCATTAACATTCCAGGAAACAAAGGACAAAGAATGGGATCTAGATGAAGACATCAACCTGAAAGATGAGCTTGAGCTGATTTAAGTAAAATAATACATATATAGTTACACTGGTATAAACAAAACAGAGCAAACAATACTGATCAGTAATAACATGTAAAATTAAAAGATAGTGACTTATAGAACTGAATAACAAATTTGGTATACTAAGTAATAGAAAACTAACAACTCTCTCTATGAGACGAGTTAAACAGAGAATATAACACCCACTACAGGGTCATATTGAAGAAAAAGTTTATTCCCTTTTAGAGTCAAGTATCAGGGATCATATCTTCTTCACTGGAATGTGGAAGACTTCCTGTTCTAGGAGGAAGTGGAGATCTCAACCTAGACCTAGATTTGGTCTGAACTTGAGAAGGTTTTGAGTCCTTAGAAAATCTAGACTGTCGAGGGGTATCGTATCTCTTCCATCTTTGATCCTTTGGGGGAGAGCCACATTTTGAGTTAGATGGTGTTACCAAAGCAAGATTTCCACTATTCTTCTTTTCCATATGTGAAACAAAAGTGTGCGCCTCTCTAGGATCACTAAAAACCTTGGCTCCAGAAGGCAGAAAAATCTTAAGTTTAGCAGGATACATCAAGGCAAAATTGATATGAAGATTAGCCAGTGATTGGCAAGTTTTGGAAAATTCCTTTCGTTTTTGAGACAGAAGCAATGAGTAGTCTTGAAATATCAACATTTTATTTCCTTCAACATCAAGTGTATTCAATTTTTTGTAGGCTTGAAATAATCTATTTTTATCTGAGTAGTCCAGGTATTTGACAATTACTGCTCTTGGTCTCATGGGTTAGAGATCTTTAGGTGGACCAATCCTATGAAGTCTCTCCATTTTGAAACATTGACAATCCTGTGGAAGACCCAGTTTGATGGGAATTGTTTTGGAAATTAACATGCTTAAGGAATCATTCTGGAAAGATTCAGGAATGTTTATGAATCTGAGATTGTTTCTCCGAGATCTATTTTCCAGGTCATCCACTTTCAACTTAAGCTCTTGATTTTGTTTCTCTAAAGAGTCCAACCTGGATGAAGAATCAATCATATCATCTTGGAGTTGAGAAACCACATCCTCGATCTCGCTAAATCTTTTATCCTGTGTAGAGAGCTTTTCGGAGATGCTAGTAATTTTGATCTGCAGTTTGTCAATGGCCTTACTAATTGTTGACTCTATAACTGGATTGATGAGTCTGGCTACTTCAGCCGCAATAAGAGAGTAGTCGTCAGATAAAGATGTTCTTGTAGGAGCAGAGTTGTGAGATAAGAAAATACTATTTGTATCCCTATCCTGTAGTTTTACATTTTTCTTGTTAGCCTTCTCATATGTTTTGCTATTAGCTTTAGAAGACATTGTCAAGGAAGGAGAATACGTTTTCATATATTAGAAAACCTGAGCAACAATCCCAATATTAATAAAGCTTTTATTACAAGTCAATTTTTCCTTCTTGTTTTATTCTTTGTCTCTGTTTTCCTTTCACAAAGAAGTGACCATTGATTTGTTGCTATGGTTACAATCCTCCTCAAGCTATTGCAACATTGTATACAATAAAGGTGTAACAAAAGTCTCAGTAATGACAGCAATCACTAACAATGTTTAGTCTTAGTCAGTAGAGAGATAACTGCTTTTCTGTGACAAATTCCTGTCACTAAGATTGAAACAATGTGACACAAAATAAGACTCAGCAGCTCTGACTAATTAGCTGATAACTCAGTGTCCCAGCAGGAAATCAGAGGCCACCATTTTGTTAGAAATATGTTGCTTAGAACTTGCCACAACTGACTCAAAATGTAGTATATAACCAGTATGCAGCAGGGCCCCCGGTTAAGAGAAGCGCAAGTTCACAGGTGAATCTGGAAAACAGCGTGGGCTTGACAAATGCAATGGCAGAATGTGAGGTAACTAAAGAGCTCAGCACATGAGGAACACCTCAGCAGTCATACGAAGCCAAACCACCAAAAACCTGCTTCCTCTCTGCTCCTCTGGCTCTCCTCACTCCGGGAACCAACACCAACACATTTCAAATGAAGAGAACAGCTTCTATGTGCCGACTCTCGACCCTGGTAATCAGGAGCTCTACCTCTGTGCCTCCATCACCTCAGGCGCCGAACAGGAAGTCAAGAATATACTTATAGGTATACCATATAACCCAATTATTTAGTGCTATAGTTACAGTTACCATAATCTTCAATAGTAGGAAAGTAGAAAATATAATTTGGTAGTACATCCAATATTGATATCATTGATTTTCATATGTTGTGAAGTCTCTCGCTTGTATTGCAAACAACCGAGGGTCGTGTGAGATTCTATTGAATGCAATTGATCAAGGGTCGAATGTGATACAAATGTGACATGGCAGGCCATGTATGAATGTGAGTGTGATCAAGTGCATTCAATATGGCTCCTTAGTTGTAAAATAGATGTACTGATATTAGCAGGAGACCAAGGAACAGCCGGAGTAGTATTAATAGGAGACCAAGGAACAACTGGAGTTGAGTTATTCAGTCATTAGCAGGAGAACAGGGAATAGTAGGAGTTAAGGTGATAGACTCTCATATCTTATTCACATAGTTATAATCAACATACACAGCAATTATACACAGCAATTATTTTCATTCACATGGTTATTTCCATTTTCATGGTCATTCTCATGGCCATGTCCTGGGCATGTAGCCATTATTATTATTTTATATGTCTATGTGTAATGATCTATTACTTTGTTATTGTACCAATATAAAAAGGAGCTCAGCTGGGGGGGCTTTGGGACTTCATCTACAAGCAGACGTGTTGTGTAGAATAATTGGTCTTGTAAGGGCCATTGGCTGATTGATGTGCTCTGGGAGTCGCTGTATTTGGGCCCGGGGTCCCCCAGCTGATGTTCCTCTCAGAAGTCTGCCAAGGGAAGCTCGGCTAGACGTTGCGTTGTCTTCAATCGGTATTGTATTACTTTTCTTACAATATATTATTCTTCTCTAATGATGATCAATGTGTGTGTGTTTTATTTCCACCCCTATATTTGATAAGTCTGCTGGGGGAAGTGCTCAGTTAGACATTTAGTTTGTGATAAGTCTGCCAAGGGAACTTGTAGCAAGATTCTACTCTATTGTGCTTCCCAGGTCTGAGGTAGGGGAAGGAAGTGTAGCGTAAAAGGTAGCGTTCAGTACACTGCGCAAGTTAGTGAATTTGCGTAGTTACATCGCTAGCGAAAATTCGCCTGGCGAAGTAACACTAGCGAATTTAAGCCAGCGTTAGTGAATTTGCGAAGTACCGAAAATGCCAAACGCTAGCGAATTGACGCTAGCGTTCGGCGCTTAGTGAATTTGCGCCTAAGTTTGTGATAAGTCTGCCAAGGGAACTTGTAGCAAGACATACCCCTAACACGTGCTCAATATACACACGATGATCACGTTGGAGAGGTGGCCTGATTCAAGGCTCTTTAAGTCATATTTTATGGTTATGTCCTCCTAATAATATACTGTATTAACGATTATGTGGCTGCACGAAATGCGTCAGACTTTTGAACATGTGAAATAAAGCTACCGATAGCCAAAGAGTGTGCGCCTGATTTGTGTTTGCCAGCCGGTTACTCCCTTAGCTACGGGTTCTGGGTACGGCTCCTGGACCACCGATTGGGAGCGGTGAGTGATGGGACTGAAGAATTTCCTCTGTTGTTTTCAAGTGACGGATTCGGGCCAGTGCCGCACAAAACCGTGTTCAACCCTGATGAGCACTAAAAAGCATTCAGCTCCTCTTATGAACTGATTGGTACAGCTCAAATGTGAATGTGTATGTAAGTTAAATAGGGTTCAAGTTAGAAGCACCAAAAACATTTTTGTTTCTACTGTGGCTTAAAGAGGAACTCCAGCTTCCAAACCAAAATGTGATAAAGAGACCCCACATAACACAGAAACCCCTAATATTCCCATCACAGTTACCTGTTTCTTCATAAAGTCTGAATAAATGGCATTTTCTATGCTGAAATCCAGCCGTGTAACATTTCTTCTCTCTCTGCATCATTTGAAATCCTGGCAGGGAAGGAGGGACTAAACTCTGATGTTACACATTGTACCTACAGACAACATGCAGGAACTACATAACCCACAATGCATTGCACTGGCATGTTCCTTATTGAAATCACATGTGCAGGGAATTGTGGGGGTTTGCAGGATGCAGGCTGAGGACAGATGGCTGTTGATACAAAGTAACAGTAGTCAGACAGCTCAGCAAAGTAGTCAGACAGATCAGCAGGAGAGCAGGGGGCTGGGCTTAGGGAACTGTTAGAAATCATTAAAAATCATGAAAAGTCTGCATTTTTTTTAATTTATGTATATTGCAAAGTTGCTTGAAATTATGTTTCATTTTCAAAAAGCTTAAGTTATGTTTTGCAGAATTTTGAAGAGTGGTTATTGACCTATGTGATGGGGTGAATTTAGTTTTTTTTTGTTTGTTAATGCTAATTTGTTTTGCTGGCCAGTAATCTGTGTAAATAGCTATGTGTATAATTGATGTAAATACTTTGGATGTTATTTAGCTTTGGTTAACAAACTGAGGCCTACTTTGTTTGAAGCATGTGACTCAGCTGTGTTCAGAGTATATGTAAATGGTGCTAAAACAATTGTATATTGAAAGCTGTTTTTGCTGTATGTTAAAACACAAGAGTGTGCATGGAAAGCTTTACTTTTATATATAAATGAAATTTATTGTACAAAGCACTTACCTACAGCTCTCAGAGAAGCCACTTCCTAAAGGGGCGGGCAGCCTCTCAGAATGAATATTTATAGGGTAGATGCTGATCACATGGTGTCAGCATAGAGCAGTCTAGAAGCTATAAAAGCTGCAGACTGAAATCATTGGGGGTGTTAAGCCTTTGGGAGAGGTTGTTCTGGAGCTTAGGAATATGTGTGTTTGCAGGGTTACTGCTGACCTCCTACTGGTGAAAAGTGTATACTGCAGCTTTGCACATTATTTGCTTCATTTGCATGAAAAATAAAGCACAAACTTTCCACTGAAGATCTGCCCGGCTACTGTACTTACATGCGCCCAGTGACACCTAATAGATGGATTTTCGACTTACCGGAAAATCTTTTTCTAGACGGCCTGGACTGTCAGTGCAGCAACCGTGGGGTTAAGTATCCACCTCCGGAGGCAGGACAGAAGAAAAAATTAGAATCTCGACTCCGCCCCCTTCATATAAGCTCGTGCTCCTCCTGATTCCCCTCAGTTTGGTCTGACAGCTCAGTTAGGAGAAGAGAAAGGATAGCAGAGAAGAGCGAGAAGAGATTCATAATAACAACAGTATTAACTCGCCAACTGGCAACAACATTGAACTATAACGAAAGGGTGGGGCTTACTGCACTGACAGTCCAGGCCGTCTAGAAAAAGATTTTCCGGTAAGTCGAAAATCCATCTTTCTCTAGAACGGCCCTTCCTGTCAGTGCAGCAACCGTGGGGACGTCCGAAAGCTGTCCCATCTTTTTTAGGGCCGGGTTGAATTTACTGTTTCCTCACAACTGCTTGAAGTACTTTTCTACCAAAAGCAGCAGGAGTTGAATGAAACACATGAAGTCTATAAAATTTTGCGAATGTAGACAAAGAAGCCCAGGTGGCTGCCTTACAGATTTGTTCTGGAGTGGCCAGATTATACAAGGCCCAGGACGCACTTAGTGCTCTGGTAGAATGAGCTCGGACCTTGAAGGGCCTAGGTTTGTGACTAAGGTCATAAGCACAATTGATCGTCTCAACCAGCCATCTAGCAATTGTTCGTTTAGAAGCAGGTGACCCTTTATTCTGACCATACGTAACCAAAAAGGCATCAGATTTCCTATAATCCTTGGACCTGTCTAGGTAATAGCGAAACCGCTCTCACTACATCTAGTTTATGAAGTGCCTTTTCCTTGGGATTAGCTGGTCTAGGGCAGAATGAAGGAAGATTAATTTCCTCATTTATGTGGAAAGCGGAAACCACCTTGGGCTGGAAAACTGGAATAGTCCTGAAAACTGCCCTGTCCTGATGCAAAATAAGCCAAGGTTCCTTACAAGATAGGGCTGCCATGTCAGAGACTCGTTTTGCTGAGGTAATGGCTAAGAGAAACGTCATCTTCCAGGTAAGAAATTTAAGCGAGCAGGAAGCCAAAGGCTCAAACGGGGGACCCTGTAATACATTGAGGACAAGTGTAAGGTCCCAGGGTGGCGTTGGGTCCCTGTATGGAGGCCTAACCTTACCCACTCCCTGCATGAACTGCAAGATATCTGGTTCCCCTGCCCACTGACGCTGTAGTAGAATAGAAAGGGCTGAGATCTGGCCTTTGAGGGTTGCTAAGGAGAGACCTAAATGGAACCCCTGAGTAAGGAATTCAACAATTGTTGGAACTGACGCTTGCTGCCACTGAAACTGCCGGGGCTCACACCAGTCTATGAAAGCTTTCCAAGTTCTATGATAGACTCTAGATGTGGACCGTTTTCTGGCTTTCAACAGAATGTCAGTGGCTTCTTTTGAAAACCCTTTGGAACGCCACAACTCGGTTTCAACAGCCAAGCCGTCAAATGCAACCGCTGCAGGTTGTCGTGCTTTATTGGTCCTTGAGTGAGCAATTCTGGTGTGAGAGGCAGCCGCCATGGTGGAGCTGCTGACATGTTGATGAGTTCGGAGTACCAAGGCCTCCGCGGCCAATCCGGGGCAATGAGAATGGTTTCTGTCCGTTCCTGCCGTATCTTGCGTATCACTCTTGGAAGAAGTGCTAGTGGAGGGAAGGCATAGACTCTCTTGAAAAACCACGGTATCACTAACGCGTCTACTTAAGCCGCCTTCGGGTCCTGTGACCTGGCGCAGTAGGTAGGAACTTTGAAATTGTGTCTTGACGCAAACATGTCTATGTCTGGTCTTCCCCATCTGGTTACTAACTGCGTGAAGACGTCCAAGCGGAGAGACCACTCTCCTTGGTCTATCCGCTGGCGGCTGAGGTAATCCGCCTCCCAGTTTAGTACGCCCGGAATGAAGACTGCGGAGATGGCTGGGACATGAAGTTCCGCCCAGGTGAGTATTTGTGCTACCTCCCTCATTGCTCTGTTGCTGCGGGTTCCTCCCTGCTTGTTGAGGTAGGCTACTGCGGTGGCATTGTCGGACTGAATGCGTAGTGGCATGTTTTGTAAGTCTCGAGACCAATGAGCTATGGCATTTCGTATTGCTCTAATTTCTAACACATTTATAGGGAGTTTTGATTCTGCCCGTGACCATGTCCCTTGGCAAGTCCGAGGTGGCCAAGTTGCCCCCCAGCCGGTGAGGCTGGCATCCGTGGTCAGTACGGTCCACTGGGGTAAGGCCCATGTCTTGCCTTGAGAAAGATTTTGTGGTGTTGTCCACCAAGTCAGTGAACGTTTGACTTGCATGGTAAGTGGAATTTGTTGCGACAAGTTTGAGTGGTTCTTGTTCCAAAGGTGTAGAAAGTGATTCTGAAAGTCTCTCATGTGGAATCTGCCGAAGGGCAGTGCGTCCAACGCTGCTACCATGTAGCCTAATAACTGGAGGCAGCGTTCCGCTGAAATGGTGGTCTGAGAGCAGACTTGTTGAGCAGTGTGTACTATTGTTTGAATCTTCTCCAAGGGCAGAGATGTAGTCTGACGGGATGAGTCGAACAACATTCCTAGGAATTGAATTTGCTGTGTGGGCGTGAGGTGACTCTTTCTGTAATTTATGATCCAACCGTGTTGTTGGAGTATTGTGACACAAATTTGGGTGTCTTTGTGACTCTGGTCGTAGGACGGAGCTCTGATTAGGAGGTCGTCCAGATAAGGTGTGACTGAGATCCCCAGACGCCTGAGGTGTGCAATCAATGGGCTGAGTATTTTCGTGAACACTCGGGGTGCCGTGGAAAGGCCGAAAGTAAGTGCCTTGAATTGGTAATGTTCTCCGAGCACCGTAAACCTTAGGTATTGTTGGGATGCCCTCCTGATGGGGACATGCAAGTAGGCATCCTGAAGGTCTACTTTGGTCATGAAACAATTGTGGGTCATTGACATTACTACCGACCGGATGGACTCCATGCGGAATCTCTGTTTGGACACCTGCTTGTTTAAGGATTTTAGGTTTAATACTGGTCTGAAGGTACCCTCCTTCTTTAAGACCAAAAAGAGATTCGAGTAGAAACCTCTGTAGCGTTCTTCGGCAGGTACTGGTACAATGACATTGTTTCGTTTCAGTTTGTTTACTATCGTAGTCAGGGCGAGTCTTTTGGATGAGTTTTTTGGTGTAGATGAGCGTTTGAAAGTGCGAGGAGGTAGGCTGTCGAATGGAATTCGGTACCCTTCTGCTATGATTGTGAGCACCCAAGTGTCCTGTATGTGGTCTCGCCATACTGGAAAAAATTGCTGAAGACGACCTCCTACCCCCGCTTGCCCCAGCCTGGAGTCAGGCTGAATTGGGCTTTGATGGGACAGGTTTCCTGCCCTGTCTCTGTTGGTTGGGCCAGGTTTGTCTGCCTTTTCTCGTCTCGCCGCTCGATTGTGAAGGACGAAAGGTGGAATTACGAAAGGAACGAAATGGTCGGCCTTGGGAGCTCCAGGGTCTATTAAAAGATCTAGTGGGCTGTTCTGATCTGGGTTTCTTGCCTGAAGGCAAAAAGGTGCTCTTACCACCTGTAACTTCAGTAATGATCTGCTTGAGGTCTGGACCGAAGAGTGTGTCCCCAGTATATCTTAGGTTCATTAACTTGGTCTTGGATGCTGTATCTCCAGACCAATGACGTAACCAAAGTGCTCGTCTAGCAACTACGGTATCGACACTGGTTTTGGCTGCCAACCGAACTGTGTCCATGGCTGCATCTGCCAAAAAGGCGAACGCTGAGCTAAGACGTTGTAGTTCTTCATGTAAGACCTCTAGTGAAGGAGGATTCTTTTGCAATTCTTGGCACCAAAATCTGGCAGTGCGAGCTAATCCCGCCGATGCAACTGCCGGTCTTAGAATCGATGTGGCATGCATATACCCTCTCCTCAAGGACCCCTCCATCTTTTTATCCATCGGCTCCTTGAAAGCCGCTTCCTCTGTTGGTAGAGTTGTGTTCTTGGACAAGCGGGCTACCGCCGAGTCAACTAGGGGCCTTGTCCCACAGTTTACGTTGTTCCTCTGGAACAGGGTAAGTGTTTTGGAACCTTTGAGTCTGAGTGATGCGGTGGTCTGGTTTTGACCATTCAGTCTCTATCACCTGAGATATTGATTTAAATACCGGAAAGGTTCTACACTTTTTGGGTTGAATCCCTAACACCTTGTCAGCTTTTGATGCGGCTGTTGTCTCATCTTTAATCTCTAGTATAGCTAGCATTTCGCGAAGCAACCTTTTAGTGGTTTCTGGGCCCGCAATGGAGCGGTAATGACGCTGTGTGTCTGAGTCATCGGAAGAATATTCTGTATCAGAAACTTCGCCAGGCTCAACATCACTATCTTGATCACTAAGTGAGTTAGAATCAGATGAATTTGAATCTGGAATAGTATGTGCCCTTTCGTTTTTTACTATGTTTAGTTGGTTGAGTAATGGAAGATTGAATGGTTGATTTAATCCAGTCAAACAATTCCTCTAGCTGAGGAGGTTTTGAAGTAGAAGGATCCTGAGCTTCTAAATGCAGGGAACCAGCCTCAGCTTGTTGCAATGGAATAGGTTGTGGTGATAAAGTTGGTGGAAGATCTGCTGGTTCTGCACAGTCTAGGCAGACACCTTGTTCCCCTTTACGTAATGTATGCTTACAGAATTTGCATTTTTTTGGTTGGTTGTGAGATCTTTTATCTGCCCTTTTTGTCTTGGGCGTAGCTGAGGTCATCTCTTTTCTAAGCTCTTCCAGACCCAAATCTGCATCCATGGTGTATTGTCTGAAATAAAACATATAAATGTGTCTTAGGTTCCCTAAAGAGACTAGCAACTAGATGTGAAACATGGCCCTGTCTGCCTACAGGCGTGTAAGACCTTAATCCAGCGTGCATTATAAGTATAACTGGGAATAGTCACAGTCAACATGCTGGAATATACGTGTTATATGGAACCGTTTGAAAACTGCCATAATACACATAAGTAAAGTCGCTGGGTTAAAACCCTCATGTAGCGGTTCACTGCTACTGAACTTGTACCTGTCTGGTGGCAAGTCGCAGCTTGTACTACTTCTGTGAACTCCGGCGCGTGTGGATGAAAAATCCAAGATGGCGCCCAGTAAGCACGTTCCCTGACGTGTACGCGCATACGCGCGCGCCTCGTTGTGGCGCGAAAAACTGCACGCGCATGTCCTTAACAGGAACTGCGCGTAGTACAGAATGCGGTTTCCTAGACACCCGTGGCTCTGTTGCTGCGGTTGTAGGGAAAAACTGGAAGATGCGCAAGGCAGCAGTACCTTCTCTGAGAGAGGGTGGTTGTGCTGTAGGTAAATAATCCCCTTGGGTAACCGTTCGCCAGTCCTGAGGAGTGGAGTCAGGTTAGGGATTAGACCAGGATTGTGGAATAAGAGCTAGGATGCCTCCTGCTCTGGATAAACTCCCTTCTTCAGATAAGGAAAACCTGTAAAGGAAGTGAAGAAAAAATAAAAATATATATATATAGAACACAAAGTGTGCTGTCCCAACCTCCTAGTAGGACAGAAGAAAAAAACTGAGGGGAATCAGGAGGAGCACGAGCTTATATGAAGGGGGCGGAGTCGAGATTCTAATTTTTTCTTCTGTCCTGCCTCCGGAGGTGGATACTTAACCCCACGGTTGCTGCACTGACAGGAAGGGCCGTTCTAGAGAAAAAAGTGTTTTTGCAGATACCATGAAATATTGCGATGCCCCACCTATTGCCGCTCTCCCTCTATTGAAATGTAACAGCCCTGCCCTGGAACCTGATCATAAAGTGACCACTGTGACCCCAACGGACACTTACCTCTGAATGGAAATCCACAGATGCCCCTTAATCCAAGAGCTTGTTTCAAAAATTGAGAATAAAACATTTGAAGCAGCGACAGTTTGACTCACCAACATGGTCCAACAACTCCCTAATGTATCGGTAACTGGGAATGTTCCACGGCCTCACAACTGGGAGTTCCCCTGTTTCTTACACCTAATACAGAAGGGGCCGAGTAGTTCTTTTTCATGCGGCTGCAGCCTGGAAATGTAACCATATGACATAAGGTTATTTAGCAAAATCGGAATTTGTATTATTTTTTAAAATAATAAAGTCCGACCAAACTCAAATTCAAGATTTGATTTATTTATTATTTAAAAAGCACGATTTAATCAGAACAGGGGAAAGTTAGATAAAATCTAGCAAAAACCTGAACTGCTCAATTTTTTTGAAAAAGGTTTTCCCAAAAAGTTTGAATTTTTCTGATTTTTTCCCAAAAAGCCACAAATGGTCAGATTTTCAAGCTAATTCCAGTGCAGCCCACAGAAATTTCCAAATAGGATAGGGACCTCTCCCATTGGCTTATCCACAACATTGGCAGGTCTGAGATGGTGGATTTTCAGATATCGAGTTTTTGCAGCCTCAGGGTATAATAAATCTCAAAACATTTAAAGTTTTTTTCCACTAAAAATTTGGATTGTATAGTAAAAAAAACTTCAATTTTTTGGCATTCAGACTTTAATAAATAACCCCCTATGTGTCAGACCATATAAACCTTCACAACCCAAGCAAGGGTTTTCCGAGAAGGATTTTTGGTCCATGAAAAACCTCAAACCTGTTCCACTGCGAAGAATAAAGGAAAGAATTTTATTATAATTTTAATCGCCATGTTCCAAATAATAGCCCTGTGGGGTTCAATTGATGAGCGCATTCATTCTGGGAATAAACAGTGGGGCCCTTATTTAAGGAAGGAAGAAGTAAATGTTGTGCTGCTGGTTATAGTGCATTTCTCTCTGAAACTCAAACCTGAAAGCTGTGGAAGAAAAGGACCATTGGAATGAATAGAAGAATATCCAAAATGGCAAAGACTCAGCCAATGATCAGCTCCAGGAAGATGAAAGAAGGAAAAAAATGACCTGTGATACTGTTACAATTAGAACTGGAGCCAAGCTATCGGCAAGAAGCACCTGCAAAGTCCCATTGCTGTTGACATGTGCTGAAGAGCTTACAATCTGCCAAAGAACACATTTACTGGCCTAAAGAGAAATGATGATGACACAAGATTGTTCTTTTTGGGTGTAGGGGCCACAGACAGTTTGTCAATCACCTCCCAAACACTGAATTGAAGCCCCAGCACAGAGTGAAGCACAAACATCATGATATGGGCATGTTTCTCATACGATGGTGCCTATTTATCCCTTTATACCAGGGATCATGGATCAGTTTCAATCCAAATACTTGAAGAGCTCATGTTGCCTTATGCCCAAGATGAAATGCCCTTGAAATGGGGGTTCAACACGAGCCCAAACACACCAGTAAATCAGCATCATCTTGGTTCCACACCAGAAAAACTGACGTTATGGCCCAATCCAATAGAAAACTTGTGTGTGGGGGGGGGTGTGAGGCAAAAGCGAGAAAAGCAGTAGAATTGTGGAACAGGTTGTTGGAAGTTGGTGGAGTCCATACAACACAGATGTGCAGCACTGAAAAAGGGATTTTATACTTACCCGAAAATCCTTACTGTGCAAACGTTTGGGTTTTGTCTTCATTCACCTCTAGAGGCAGGATAGAATTTTGAAAACTCCTGGTCATTTCCTCTGGTTACATCAGCTGGTTCCACCTTCTCCTCTCAGTTCTGTTGGAAAGCTCAGTTGGTGGAGACAGTCAGATAGAAGGAAGGCCAAGATGCCCATTCTAAAATCAGCCTGGGTGGGGCTTATTGCACTGAAAAGGATTTTCCGGTGAGTACAAAATCCCTTTTTCTCTAGTCAGGATGTCCAAACTGGGTGGGTAATACCATCTGATTAGTGATGTTATTTGGCTGCAACCGCCTGTAAAACTTTTTGGCCAAACACGGCCGGTTGAGATGCAAAAACGTTCAACTTGTAAAACTTAAAAAAAGTGTTCGGTGATACCCAGTTGGCTGCTTGGCAGATTTGTTCTGCTGTCGCCAAGTTGTGTAGTGCCCAAGATGTGTGCCATGGTCGATTGAGGGTCTGAGTGTCTGTTTATAATCATAAGCGCCATTGATTGTTTCCACTAGCCATAGTGCCATTGTTCGTTTAGACACTGCCCTTCCTTTGAACGCTGTGGAATAGGAGACAAATAAGCTTTCTGAATGCCTATATGCTGCAGAGCGTTTGAGATATATTCTGAGGGCACGTCCTACATCTAGTCTATGAAGTCGTTTCTCAACCTCATTTGCTGGTTTAGGGCAGAAGGAGGGTAACACAATGTCATGGTTCATATGAGATTCCGACACTACTTTAGGTAGAAAGCCAGGTACTGTTCTAAGTACCACTTTGTCCTGGTGGAACATAAGCCATGGTTCTCTGCATGAAAGTGCAGCTATCTCAGATACTCCCTTTGCTGAAGTGATCACTATTAAAAAGGTGAAAGCCATTTCAGGTCACAAGTAGACAGAGGTTCAAAAGGCGACTGTTGAAATGTTTTGAGGACCAATGGTAAGTCCCATGTAGCAAGGGGTTGTTTCAGAGGTGGCCGAGTCCTGGCTACCCCCCTAAGGAATTGTTGGACCGTGGTGTCATCAGCCCACCTTATATGTGTCAGTGCCGTCAAAGCAGAAATTTGTGTCTTTAGCATAAGGAGGCCCAGTCCTTTCTAAAAGCCATCTGCGAGAAATTGTACCACTGAGTATGTAGAACTGTCGTCCCAATGGATGTGTCGGTTGTTGCACCAGTTAAGGAAGGTCCTCCACACTCTGTGGTACGTCTTATTGGTGGACTGCTTGCGAGCTTGAAGTAGAATATCTATGGTTTGCTGAGGGAATCCAAAACTTGACCACCACGTGGTTTCAATAGCCATGCTGTCAAATGTAGCATATTCAAATTGTGGTGTCTGACGGGTCTTTGTGTGAGTAGGTTGGGCCTGGCTTGTAGACAGGATGGGTGGACAGTAGGACTAAATCTGTGTACCACACCTGATCTGGCAAATCTGGTGCTATGAGAATTGTTGTTGTCCTGGTATGTTTTGGCTATTTGATAATCCTGGGTAGAATGGCAAGTGGTGGGAAGGCATATACCATCTTGAAGTTCCATGGAGTGATCAGGGCATCTACAAATGCTGCGCCTGGGTCCCTTGTCCTGGCACAATAGAGTGGAAGCTTTGTTGTGTCTGGAGGCTAGCATATCAACTTCTGATGTCCCCCATCTGCGCACCACTTGCTGGAATACTTTGGTATTGAGTGATCACTCTCCCTGATCCACTGTTGTTCTACTTAGTCCGCTTCCCAGTTCTGTACCCCTGGAATGAACAGAGCTGAGATGCTGGGGACAGTGCGCTCTACCCATGTGAGGATCCTGTATACTTCCAGCATAGCTAGTTTGCTTCGTGTACCACCCTGTTTGTTGACATATGCCACTGCTGTGGCATTATCGGACTGTACTCTGACCAGGTGGAATCACAGTATTGCTGACCAGCCATCCAATGCAAGGGCGATCACACTCTAGAATATTGATGGGTAGCATGCTTTCTTGAGTGGACCAGATTCCTCGAAGTGTGTGTGTCTGGTACACTGCTCCCCCAGCCTCTGGCTGGCATCTGTAGTCACCACCTCACAGTTAGAGTGTGCCCAGCTCCGGCCTTGACGTAAATTGTGTGGTTTTGTCCACCATAGTAGACTCATCTTGGTAGTCTGTGATATTGGTATTGTCTGTTGGAGGTCTTGGTGGTTCCTGTTCCAGTGTTGTAGGTAATTCTGTTGTAGGCCTCTGAGATGGAACCTGGAGAATGCTATGGCCTCTAGGGCGGCGACCTGCAGAGAGACTCGTCGCTGACATAATGTATTGAGTTGCAGATATGATTTTGTCGATTTTGTCCTCTGGTAGGTAGACCCTCTGGGAGTGTGAGTCGAATAGGTGACCCAAGAATTGTATGGTCTGGCTTGGCTTGATTAGCCAGCTGTGTTGTGTAAATACCTGTAGGCACATATTGGTGTCTATTGGTTCGCCGTATGAGCATTGATAAGAAGGTTGTACAGATATGGTATTACATGTATCCCAAGGGATCTCAAGTATGCTACTAGAGGAGCTAATATTTTAGTGAAAACACGTGACGCAATACAAAGTCCAAAGGGTATCGCCGTAAATTGATAGGGACAGTTTTTGACGGCAAACCTGAGAAATGCTCAAGAGCATGGGCAGATGGGTATATGTAAGTATGCGTCCTGTAGATCTATCGAGGTCATGAAAATTTCTGGTTTCAAGGCCGCAATCACTGATATGACGGACTCAAATCCATTGGTACTGAAACAAAAATTCAGGATTAAGGGCTTCATGTTGAGAACGTCTGAAGGACCCATCTCTTTTTCTTACCAGAAAGAGATTAGTGTAAAAACCCCTGTATCGCTGGGGTGATGGAAACGCCTCCACCACACCTGTTGTGAGAAGATTTTTTACTGCATATTGGAGTAATGGCTCGTTGTGGAAGATAGGATGAACCTTCTTGGTGGAAGGGATGAGAAGGGAATTCTGTAACCCTGATGGAGGATTGTTAATGCCCAAGTGTCCGCCATATGTGGTTTCCCATGTCCCCAGGAATTTCCGAAGTCTGCCGCCTACCCCTGATAGCCTGGTCTGTCGAGTGGAGTCAGGCTGAACTCGTCTTGGTAATGTTGGGGTTTTTTGTTGACACGGGATTGTTGCCAGGTGGGTCTGCCCCTCCTTGCAGTTTGGTCACTTGGGGAATTTTGAAAGTTGTAGCGAAAGGATTGTGTGAAGATCATCTCTTTCTTCCTAAGTATCTATTTGTTGTGTCAAACCTGGGCTTTTTCCCCGTGGGCAGCAATGTGTTTTTCCACCTTGTGGCCTCTGATATGATCTATTTCAGATCTGGTCTGAAAAGGGACTCGCCTGTTAATCTCAGGGACAGTAGTTTTAACTTTGATGCAGTATCACCTGTCCAGTGTCTTAACCATAAGGCGTGCTGTGCTGCAACTGAATTTGCAGTTGTCTTTGCTGTTAGTGTAACTATTTCCATGGCCGCCTCTGCTAAGAATGACAGTGTGGTAGATAATCTAGTCACCTCTGCTTGTAGTTGTTGCCGGGATGCTGGTGGATGTTTGCTAAATCCTGTGCCCAATATCGGGACATTCCTGCTGAAGCTGCTGCAGGTCTACATATTGCAGCTGCCCGAGTACGGGACCTTTTTAGGATTGACTCCATGGGGCGGTCCAGGGAATTCTTGAAGGAGGCCTCCTCAGCTGGTAGGGCTGTTTGGCGAGCAACTGCCAAGTCCACCTTGGAAGCCTTGTCCCATCTTTTTTTGGTGTTCATTGGGAACCGGATATGTTTTGAAAAATCTCTGCGGTAAGGCAAATGCGCCTCTCAGGTTGGTTCCATTTCATCTCAATAGATGTATCCCTATGAGTTTATCAGCCTTAGAGAGCTGTGTTGTGTCATCATTTCTCTGAGTAGCTTTTAAGACACCTCAGCGTAAGTGAACTCTGATCTTTCGTCCTCAGAATCTGAGTCTGTTTTTGGTTGTGAGCTATTGGAGAGGTCGGAGTTAATAACATCCTAATCCTCTGTGTCTGAGGCCACACCTTCCTCAAATTCAGAGGAAGAAGCGAATTTCATTTCTTAATATTACGTGTCCTTTAGTGTGAGGTGGTTGGACAGTGTTCATGATCCACTGTAGGAAATCCCCAAATTGGGCAGCTGTTTGGGATGGAGGGTTCTGATTCCAAGGCATGTTAGATGCCCCTGCAACTGGTAGTGGTGATTCTGCAAGACTTATTAGAGATTGGGGTAGGATCTTCAGCAGATTGGCCTGGATTAATTTGTGGGAAATGTACACAAATTTTACAGTCAGAGCAGTCATTCCTGTGGCAATACATGAGCAGAATCGTCCTGTTTGGGGGCTCCCAATGGGTGCCCCCCGGTAGATATCGATCGGGAAAGCTTGATTTTTTTTTCGATCCCAGACCACATAGGCTAGTTGATGTGGTCCTGCGACCCACCGGCGCTCATTTGCAGCATTGTAAGGCGAACGTTTGGATTAACCCAATACCTCCCAGCCGTTGGTGGGCGTATTAGGTTAAGATCGGCTATTTCCGTAACCTGGAGTGGATCTAATAGTGTATGGCCACCTTAAGGAATGTTTGCATTTCCTGCATTTTGACAATTTATCAGATTTCTTAGGCTTTTTCTCTAGGTCTGCTTGGGGGACACAGGGACAGTGGGGGGTATAGCTGGAACCACTAGGAGGCAGGACACAATAAAAAAATAGAAACTTGACCCCTCCTCCTCCTGCTATACCCCTCCTCTGTAGGCAGAGACCCCCAGTTTCGTTGTGTCCTCAGGAGGTTAGGACCGTCTCCTGCATTCAGGAGTATTTTACTATTTATTTTGCTCTTTTATTTTATTACAATTCCTTCACATGATCTGGAGCTGGACAGCTACACTGAGTAGTCTGATCCATTACTTGAGGATGTCACCGGGGTCTCCTGTGCTCTGCACTGACCATCCAGCATTGATTCCCTCCCTCTGACGTCCGGAGAGAGGATGCGCTGGCCGGGACACAGGGCTGAGGTATAGCCAGGTTCATCCTGTTGCTCAATCCTCCTTATATGCCCCAAGGATCCCTACACTACAGTCTGGGAACTCCTGCCGTGGCTCATTTAAGGTAAGCATATATCCTTAATAGCAGCCTATTCACTCTCTGATGTTAATCAGCCTCCACCAAACACACAGGCACTTCATAAAGGGCTTCTGGCCTGGAACATGTTGTGTACAATAAAGAGCACCTAGCAGCAAGTTCTGCCTTTTCACTTGCTTTCTCTCAGTTCTCTAACTAATTGGTTAATTTCCTACACCTGGAGCGGGTGTGGCTTACTGAGATTGAGAGCACAGCTGCCAAATCATCTCTACAAATTGTCCAGAATGGGAATGGCACTTATGTTTCCTACTGTCCTCACTGTCAGCAGTACAAGAGAGTTATTGTGGGCTTAGCACCGGTTGTGCACCACTATTTTACGAGAGACTTCACCGGGGCTGTCTTTCACTCTACCTGGGGAGGCAACGGCTGGGGCAGATTTTGCACTTACTGTACGTGCACCCTGTGTGCAACCCAAAAAGTGCGCGCCAGTGCCTTATGCACTATTTTTCTAAGGTGTGCGTCTGCACCATATGTCACTGCTAGGGGAGGGGCCATTCTTCGCACTCTCCATTGTGCGCCCAGGCAGCTATTTCCCATTGATTCTGGAGGAGGTTCCATTACTAGCAGACTCACCACACTGGGCAAAACTCTTCCCCAGCAGCGCAGCCCCCCCCCCTTGTTTTTTCTAAGAACACTACAGGGCAGTACTTCTGACACAGTGGGGTTTTTAGCTAATGCCACAGGGCAGCAGACTTTGTAATTACTGCCTTATCAGCCTTTACTCCCCTCCAAGGCTTTGCTCCCAGCAGTACCCTGGGGAGGCATTTTCAGTTATATATATAACCTACATTATATATATTGTTAACTTAATTCCTCTCTTACAGGAACAGCTTGTGCACACCATGTCTGAAGGTACAGGTGATAACCTTTTTTCCAGGCCAACAACTACTTCATCGGTTAAGTATTTAGCTTGTGCCAAATGCCGCGTCTGGTCACAAGGACCCTCTGTGTTCCACGTGCAAGCCACCTGAGGCAGTTTCGGAAACTTCAGAACTCCGTCCTCAGGTAAGCCAAGCCTCCCATGGGGACCCATCAGGCCAGCCCCGGGACTCCACCCCCCTGGACCCCCAGCCTACCCCAGAATGGGCATCTGAACTTGCCACTGGCATTCCTAAATTGTCTCTCTCCCTTGATAAACTGCTAGCGTGGCTAGATAAGCCTCAGCCTAAGCCTCCAAAATGTAGAGCCCCCTCTCCTTCCGAGGATGAGTGTGAGGCGGAGTCCATCACTACTTCATCCCTGCCGCCTGACTCCGAGGAGGATCCGGCTCTGTCTTATGGTGAACTATCTCACAGTTCCGACCCAGAGGAAGGGGAATCCCCCCAAACTCTCCTCCGATGCCATTGATTCCCTCATTTCAGTATTAGAGACCCTTCATTTAAAGGAGCCTGAACCTAGTTGCAGTACCTCCTTGTTTAAGCGCCGCAGCAGGTCCTCACCTTCCTTTCCCCTCATGCTCAACTCGAGCAAATTATCCAACTGGAATGGTACAAGCCAGAGGGATGTTTCCAGGCTAACCGCCGTTTTCTCAAACTATATCCTTTTTCACAGGATCTAACCTTCAGTGGACGTGCCTGTCTCTCGACTATCTAAGGACACTGTTTTACCAGTTCCTGATGCAGCCTCCTTCACGGACTCCATGGACAAGAAGCTTGAGGGCATTCTAAGTTCCCTCTTCTCTGCTTCAGGTACCTCCCTTCGGCCGGTTCTGGACTTCTCGACTTGGGTAAGTAGAGCTGTCCAAACTTGGTCGGACGCCTTATGCCCGAGCGATTGCCACAAGGGTCCCCCGTGAAGAACTCGCTCATTTGGCCTCGCAAGTCAAGGAGGCTGACTACCTATATGAAGCCTCCCTTGATGCGCTACAGGTGACTAGCATAACTTCAGCCGACTTGACTTGTCAGTATCGGTTCGCAGATCTCTCTGGATGAAACTGCGGACTTGTCTTCAAAAAAGTCTCTCACGACAATCCATGACCTGCAGAGGACGCTTCTGTGGAAGGTCCAGGCCATCCTGGCAGTCCCGCAAGCCCACGTCTGCATTACTCACCCCTTCTTCCCTTCAGCGACTCAGCCCTAGGCGGGGGAGACTTTGCAGGTTTTACCACCTAGAATTCGTTTCTCTCCCGCCCTGCCGGTTCTTCATGTCCAGATATCCTCAGGGGCATCAAAAGGCTCAGGCGCTGCATGACGGGATCGGCAAGCTTATCCGTTCAGAGGTCATCATCCCTTTTCCGACTGAGGAGAGATTCCGAGGCTATTACTCAAACTTGTTTGTAGTTCCCAAGAAGGATGGATCTGTTCGGCCAATCCTGGACCTCAAGGAACTCCATACTTTCATTGGACCGCGAAGGTTCAAGTTGGAATCCCTCAGGTCTGTCATCGCGGCCCCAATTTTCTGTCCCCATCAGAGATTCTTGCAATTTGCCTTCCAAAATCGCCACTTCCAACTCACAGACCTTCCCCTTGGCCTGAATTCGGCACCTCGTGTCTTTACCAAGATCATGTCGGTGGCAACTGCTCTAATCCGCACCAGGGGGATCTCCATAACTCCTTATCTGGATGATCTCCTGATCAAGGCACCTTCATTTGCAGTGGCCCAGCAGGCGTTGCACTTCACCATGGTTCGATTACAGGAGTTTGGTTGGTTCATCAACCTGGACAAGTCCTCGTTAACCCCAAGCCAATCCATGGTCTTCCTCTGGATGCAGTTCAACACCCAGACACAAACTGTCCCAGTGACAAGGTCCAGCATCTACGGACCCTCGTGCGGTCTCTCCTCTCGAAGTCCCACCCCGCGAGATTCTACATGAAGGTGTTGGGAGTCATGGTTTCGTCACCTCAGGGAGCTTCAGTGGTATATTCTTGCGACCTGGAGGCACAAATCCCTTCTCCTGGAATTTCGTTTATCCCGCAGAAGAGTCTCTCTTCTCTGGTTGATGCAAACCAGTCACCTGACCAGGGGCAGACCCCCTAGGGGATCCACAATGGTGACTGTTTACCACAGATGCAAGCCTCTCCGGTTGGGGAGCAGTGAATCAGTATACGAGCAGTGCGGAGGGTCGGTCAGCGCAGGGTCGCTGGTCTCTATCGGAACAATATCTTCACATCAACCTTCTTGAGATATGGGCAATCCGACTCGCCTGTCAGCCATCTTCATTCCAGCTCTCTTAAACTGGGAAGCAGATTATCTCAGCAGACAATCCCTAGATCCCTGCGTGTGGCCTGTAAAGGACAACATCTTCCACAAGATCACTCAAAGATGGGGGACGCCAGAGGTCGATCACATCACAATCGTAAAGTTCCTCTCTTCTTTGCAAGGTCCAGGGACCCTCTGGCGGCAGACGCCCTCACCTCTCCCTGGGACTTCCATCTTGCGTTCATTCCAAGAAAGATCAAGAAGCTTCAGAGAGAACTCATTACTCTCATCCTCATAGCTCCAACATGGCCCCGTCGATCCTGGGTCTCATATCTAGTACATCTCTCAGTAGAGGAACCGTGGCCTCTCATCCTGGACCTTCTCTCTCAGGGTCCAATACTTCACCACTGTCCTGCCAACCTCAATTTGATGGCGTGGCTACTGAAACCGCGATCCTGAGACGGAAGGGGTTCTCTGACTGTCATTCTATCATGCGTGCAGCCCGCAAACCGGTCTCCGCCAAGACGTACCATTGGGTCTGGTTCACTTACCATTGGTGGTGCCATTGTAATGGTTTCAATTCACTGAAGTTTTCCACTCCTCTCCTTCTGGCCTTATACAGGAGGGACTGTCCCCGGACATGTCCCTCGGATCGCTGAAATCTCAGTTTTCGGCACTTCCATCCTGTTCCAAAGACCTCTCGCCTTGTTCCCAGATATTAGGATTTTTCTTCAGGGAATGGCCCACATAAAGCGCCTGGTACTTTCACTGGTGCCAAATTGGGACTTAACCCTTGTCCTACGTGCCCTGCAACACGCTCCCTTTAAACCCATGGATTCTATTCCACTTCAGTGGCTCACATGGAAAACCGTTTTTTCTGCTGGCTATTGCCTCAGCATGGAGAGTATCTGAGATCTCTGCCCTCTCCTGTAGGTCTCCTCTGTTGACCTTCCACAACGACAGGGCAGTACTTCATACTTCTCCCTCTTTTCTTCCCAAGGTGGTTTCCACTTTCCACCTAAACCAGGAAATTACGATTCCTACCTTCTGCCCATCCCTTTCCAATGCGAAGGAAGCAGCACTGTACACCCTCAACCCCGTTAGGGCCCTCAAGTTTTACCTGCACCAGATCGAGGACATCCGTCTATCGGATTACTTGTTCGTCCTTCCCTCAGGCCCTCAGAGGCACACCAGCTACTTAGACCACCATATCCCGATGGATAAAACAGGCCATCCAGAGATCCTATTCATCACAGGGTCAGGTTCCCCCAGATCAATCAGGCACATTCCACCAGAGGGCTTTATGAAACCAAGCCTCAGCGGAACAAGGCTGCAACGTGGACTTCAATCCATACTTTTGCCAAATTTTACCAGTTTGGCACCTTGTGGCATCTGACACCCGCTACGGCAGGAAGGTACTTCAGGCTGCAGTGGCTGGTTCCACGTAGGCCTCTACTTCCCGCCCTAGATTCAGGGGACAGCTTTGGTACATCCCCACTGTCCCTGTGTCCCCCAAGCAGACCTAGAGAAAAGGAGATTTTGTGTACTCACCGTTAAATCTCTTTCTCTTCAGTCGCTTGGGGGACACAGGGCTTCCCTCCCTGGATAGAGGCCTTCTCTTGGCTTCAGACTTGGTTGACTCTGTTCTTCTTGTAATTAGTTATCAGATTTTCTGTTGATTATTAATAACCTCCTGTTTCTCCTTTGGTACGAACTGAGTGTCTCTGCCTACAGAGGAGGGGTATAGCAGGAGGAGGAGGGGTCAAGTTTCTATTTTTTTATTGTGTCCTGCCTCCTAGTGGTTCCAGCTATACCCCACTGTCCCTGTGTCCCCCAAGCGACTGAAGAGAGAGATTTAACGGTGAGTACACAAAATCTCCTTTTTGCCAATTGTATGACCTCCCTGAGTTCTTTAAGTGAATATGCCTCCTACATTATAGTACAGTATTATTAAGATCTGTTTTGCACTCACATTTTTGTGTGGCTAGCGTGGTCCATGCTCTATTGTAATGGAGGGAGAGAGGGTGCTGTATGTGTCACCATTGTCACTGCTTGGATCGAGAACTAGAGATAAGCCTCCGGTGGTGCAGGCTCTCACTTCCGTCCAACACGGATCTGGTTGCCTAGTCACCCGTGAGTGTGCACTTGAGAAGGGAGGAGCGTGGAAGGCGACAGCACCTTATTGCCCCTACCATGGTACACAAAGTGCAGCCTTAACACCCTGCCCTGCAATTAGACAACCCTGCGTGTCATTAGGCCAGTTAAGTGTATCAGTCTTGCAGGCCCAGATTTGTGGCGAGGCCACATAGGCCCGGGCCTAGGGCGGCCGACAAGGAAATCCGGCCCTGCAGCTTGGGCACATCTAGGACAGCTCTGCGTGTCCCTGTATAGTTCCGATTCACTAAAATCCAAAAACAATAAGGAGGAAAAACTAAAAGAAGAAAGCAAAGCGAAAGAATCAGACTGTCCTTCACCTCCGAGGCAGGACAAAGAACTGTGGGAGGAAGGTGGAACCAGCTGATGTAACCAGACAGTAGGGCCGATGAGAGAAACACTGCTTGTACAACACAATATTAGTTCCCTCATTCAAAGCAACATCTTGAAACATCTTTCACTTGATACAGTTAATGAGTTGGGAAAGAACAATAATAATCCCTTCACTTTCACTAAAGGAATAACACACATTTCAGCCATTTTTCTTCCTGGTTTAATTTGGAATAGAACGTGCAGTGTTCCCATTGCATTTGCCTGGATGGGAATAAAACATATTATAAGGATTTGTTAAAAAGGACTTTTATTATAAGGATTTGTTAAACACACTGGCTCAATTTACCCTTCACCAAGAGTTCTGGGTCTCACAACAGCCGGTTTGAGAGTAGTTGTGAGTGGGCAAAAGCACGTGGGTCCATTACAAGAATGAATTTAACTTGATCAGGACAAATTCTCCATCCCAAAAAATCCAAAACTTAACCAGAGGTAAATTCCTATTCCCAAAATTGCAATAACTGTCAGGAACATATCATCCTCAGGCTAGGGGCCTCCCTTGCAGACTAAGTTGCCCAAGGAAAGTGGTCTTACTGGGAAGGGGTCCCACCTTCGAATTTCAGAGGACCACGAGTGGTGCATCTGCTAACAAACTTCAAGAGGATCTGATGTGGAATCAGAAGTTCTAGTGCAACTGGACAATGTGTGATTTTACACTGGTCTCAAATCCAAATACTGGTAGGTTTGCCAGCACAACACCCAGAAAATCCTGTGGGGTTGGCAGCTTTCTAGACAATGTAGATGAATAAAGAGACATGCCAATAGTCTGAGGGTATCATTATAGGGAAATGGCATAAAGAGGTTCATCTGGTAATGGGTAGAATTTTATTGGTTCATATATGTCAATAAAAATGAAAGAAATGTAATATCTCTTCAGGCTGATTATATAGAAGAAGTTGGGTAAAGCAACAGCCAAAGCCAGAAAGCATGGGTCAAGCCCTCAGAACCAGAATGCATCAGTATTGGGTCATTGCTAAAGAGGACCTTGGATTTTAGGGATTTAACTAGGGCCATTGCTTGGTTGTGAAGCAAGCAAGAACACGGACCATTTGCCATAATGGTTCTGTAGCCAGCCATGCCATATAGGTTTGTATGTTCTCATGAGGCATCATGAGGCACAATAAAATGATGTGAGCCTGCATGAAATGGGTCAGAGACCTCCAGGACTCCCACCATCAAATGGTACAGTCAACCGAGCGTTGCTCAGTCCTCCTCATTTACCCTACCACCCTTATTCTATTCATAGCCCCCCATCTCCCACTATTTCTGCTCCATCCCTTTCTACCCACTTCCCATATGAACTTCACCTTTCGCATTTTTATACTAGCTTCTTTCCCTTTTATTCTCTCCCATTCCTGCTCTGCTTTCTCCTTCAACCCACTACATCTTTTCTGCCCCATAGCTCAACCCTCTCATTCTCCTTCAACTCACAACAGGCAGACTGTCGTCATGTCCTTCCACCACCTTCTCTCAACTCCCCTTTTTATGTGGCACTCCCTTCCTTCTCCCTACAAGGGCTCCCAGTTCTTTTACCTTCCCATTAGCTTTTCAAAAGAAACTCGTGTCATATGCAAATAGAGGAGACCTCTACAAATATCGGAGGAAAGATCTAACACAGGAACGTTCCATAGTCATTCCATGCAGTATAATATGGCACTGCTAGGCTTATTGGTGGCTGGAGCAGAGCTGATTGGTTCTCTAATGCAAACAGCCCAGACAGTTGAGATTAGACCCAATCAGTAGAGGTTCATCAAACCAAGAACCTCTTGTGGAGCTGGCTCTGTAGGTGGGCAAAGGCAGAACTCAGAAGGTTAAAGGCAATCCCCAGTTTTTGGCCAACGAGGAATATCATGTAGGACACAAAAGTTTCTTACTATAAAAAACAACGTTTAATTGCTTTATTACTGAGGTTTATGCACTAAAAAAGTAATAAATACAATAAGAGGCAAGTAACCGAGGCACTTATTTTGCCCCCAGGGTAGAGCAATATCTCAAGATACCCTGAGGTCCACAATCCCAGCCCCACCATCATCCGGACCTAACTCTAAGGCATTTTCTGGTTGGTGTGAGAAGGCACAGAAGTGGAGCAGAGGCACCGGAATAGAAGGTTGGGGGGGTCAGTTTCACAGCTACAGCGTTAGGTGTAAAAATACAAAGAAATATCTATTGGTAATGTAACATAGCAAAGAGAAGGCTTTCTGCTGGTGGAAGAGAAGCAGTGTCTTATGGGGCAGAAAGGCCACCCAGTCTCTCCCAGCCCCACGTGGGGCACATTATTCATATACACTGGTAACATACTTCATTATTATCACTGCACCTTACGGGGCAAGTACCGTCTGTGTAGAGATACATACATGTGCGTGTAGATAGGAGTGTACAATGGACCCCTCAGATCCTGGGGGTGCTACAGTTTTAGTGTTTAACAACAGGCAGAGGTCGTCAATATTAGGACATTTCCCCTTTGTTCATTTCAGCTCTTTCATAAAAACTGGTGGGTTAAATTAAGAACCCTACGGTAACAAATGGGGACGTTCCCCACTTCGGAGTGATGTCACTGGGTTATGACATCATAACTAACTATAGCATCAACATAGATGGGGAGGAAATGATCCAATTCCTGATTTCTCCCATAAGAAAATGCGACTTGGAGTATCCACCATTTATAGCGAAGGAAATTCAGTTGCATCATATGGATATTTACCCACCTGCGGTGGGCTTCCCATTCTTATCCTTCGTTACGGGTCGAGGAGCTTGTCCCTTGTATGAGAGCCAGGGTCCATGCAGTGAGGGGCTTCCCTGCCCTATACTGAAATGCAATAGTGACCTTATAAACGCTAGAGACATGCGGAGTGTACATACAGAGCCCAGGAGTAGGAAGGGGCAGCAATAAATAACCGCTCCTTAGTGTCACATGACATCCACAAAGAACTCGCTAGGGTTGCCCATGGCCATATGGAAAGACTGGCGGCTGGCAGTCAGCTCCGGGGGAACAGACGCAAGATCCCGTACAAGAGGTGGAGCTCCAGGTGGTACAGAAGAATTGGGAGGACAAACCCCAGGTGGAGGTAATGAATGGGGCGGCATCATCATAAGCATCATTGGATTGTAGGAGAGAGGGACACCAGGAGCAGCATAGGAGTGAACAGAGGGTGGATGGTGAGGTGGAAGTCGGGATGAAGTGGAGCGCTCACTGGGGGGACCAGCCTCCCCACCGCCTACTCTCCTTATGCTGCTGCGGGTGGAATACTCAGACTCACTACCAGATCCCGACTTCGAGTCCCCCCCACCCACTCCAGAACGGTCATCCTTCTGCATGCCCCGACCCCCATCGCTGCGGTTGGATCCACTGCTTCTGCTGCCTGTGGGACAGAAAAACAGAGCAATATTAGAGAGTAGGAGGGACAAGTCCATGATACAGATTATTTGGGTATATCTCCAGTACACCCATGACTCACCCTCGCTGTGCTGGCTGCCCGCACTGCCCATGCCGTAGCTGTACGAGGAGAGCTCATGGTAGGCAGGTGGCTGAGTGCTGTACGGGTGTGGGGCTTGATACTGGTAAGAGAAGGTGGGGAGTAGTGGCCATGGTGAAGCTCCAGGGAGGGGAAGAGGGGCCAGAGTGTCCTGGTCGGAAGCGCCGCTGGATCCATCGTTGTCATTCAGAGAGAGATTGGCCATATCTGGAAGAGAGGCAAATACTCAGTAACTATTTGCCCCACTGGCCCCAGCTCCCTGGCTCAGTTTGCCCTACTCACAGTTCTCACAGCCAGTCAGATCCCCAAAGATATAGTAACACTGCTCGGAGAATGTGATCTTGTTCACTGTGTGGCGAATGAAGCCGGCCTTCAGCAGGTTACTGGCAAACTTGCGAGCCTCTCGCCGGTCCTGGAATCCCTCCACGTGGTGATAGAGCCAGTCCACCACATCAGAACCTGCAGCGGGAGCAACGGGACATACAGTGTAGGGTGGGGGTACAGGGCTGTGTGTGCGAATGGGAAGTCACGGACATGTGGAAGGGGCTGCGGGGGACAAGCCCCCCTATATTACAGTCCCAACAAGTAAGGCCTGCGCTATCTGAAGCAACTCACATACATAGAAAGGTGAGGGCCATAATAGAATATGTTCATCCCTACACCTATACCCCAGACTGACCCCAGAAACAAGTCACAGGAGGAAGGAGGCGATACCAACGCAGCGGAGAGGGTCTCACCCAGGAAGGCGTTGGGAATGGTGATTTTCAGCCACATGCGATCTCGGACCTCAAGGCCTGATTCGGGGGAAGCCATGACCTTCACAACAGAAGCCAAGTCAGTGTGTATGGAGAGGCTGAAGAGCGACACTGCTGGGAGCGCATGAGAAACTGCAGGCACACAAAGGGTTAAATAAGACACACAATTATATCTGTCACATTCCTGATCCTATTAACTCTTTCCTTCCACGTCTTTACATAAACAATGTGTGGCCAGTGGCCTGATGAGCTCTTGTATAGAGAGCGGCAGTGTCAGAGCAACCCCCACTTACAGACGCAGCCTGGGCCCCCCCCCCCCCTCTGGCAGGAATCGGACAGACTTACGCTCAGTCTCAGTGACAGAGGTGCTGGAGGTCATGCTGCTCATGGAGGCGCTCCCGGGGTACACTGGGAAGGATCCGCTCAGGGCGCTTGAGTGGGAGACCCAGGCAGCAGGATCAATAGGGTGGATGGGCTCATCTGTCAGGGGTAAAGATAGGGTGAGAGGTCAGGAGGGGCACAGTACTGGGGACTGTCACATTGAGGGATAAGGAGGGACAGGGGGAAGAGACAGCGCTAGGTCACATGATATGGGGGAGAAAAGGAGGGGCAGGAAACAGTGCAAGGTCACATGATATGGAGAGAGTGATGGGGAAGAGACATTGCTGGGTCACATGATATGGGAGGAGAAAATGAGGGGCAGGGGGACGAGAGAGCTAAGTCACATGATATGGGGAAAGAGGGACAGGAGAGGAGACAGCACTGGGTCATGTGATATGGGAGGAGGAAAGGAGGGGCAGAGGGAGGAGACAGAGCTGGGTCACGTGATATGGGGGAAATGGAGGGGCGGGAGGCAGCGCTAGGTCAGATGATATGGGGAGAGTGGGAAAGGGGAGGAGACAGCACGGGGTCACATGATATGGGACGAGAAGGGGAGCAGGGGGAGGAGACAGAAGTAGAAGCAATGAGGCAGCATAAGTAGAATGTACTGTAAGTTGGGGTTACAAGAGGAAGCTTCTGTATAACAGGGGGTCACTCACTGCGGGGGAGGGTAAAGTACCCCTGAGGGGAGGGGTCCCAGCATTTGGCCACGGTCAGGACAATGGGCCTGTAAGAAAGTCAGAGTAGAATTAAAGGTAGAAAACCACACCCCCTCAGGCTATTCATTGCGCCAGGCCACACCCCCTTACCCCGGTTTATGGACAATATCCCTCAGCACACGGACTGCGTCGTCATTGCTCATATTCTCAAAGTTAATGTCATTCACCTGCAGAGACAGACACTTCAGTACAGGTGGGTCATCTCCTTATTCAGCATGGGAGGGGCCACACTCACCTGTAGCAACATGTCCCCGGGTTCAATTCTGCCGTCAGCTGCCACAGCTCCGCCCTTCATTATAGATCCAATGTAAATGCCCCCGTCTCCCCGCTCGTTACTCTGCCCCACGATAGAGATGCCCAGGAAATTGTACTTCTCTGGTGGGGGAGAAGAAAGGGTTAAAGAACCGCACACGGACACGCCCCTACTACTGCCCCTCCCACAGCCTCGTGGGGTGTAACTAAGCCTGAGCTCCATGGACTGCCCCATTTCAATTGCCTCCCAAACACTGACACTCTAATTCTACTCCCCAATATCCATTCATTCCTCATTCTCTGCACTGCTGCTTCTGACTCCTGATACAACTTCCCAATATCCATTCATTCCTCATTCTCACTGGGTTTATAGTTCTGTGTAACTGTCATTGTGTCTGTCCCTTTCTCTTCTCTGCACTGCTGCTTCTGACTCCTGATACAACTTCCCAATATCCATTCATTCCTCATTCTCACTGGGTTTATAGTTCTGTGTAACTGTCATTGTGTCTGTCCCTTTCTCTGCACTGCTGCTTCTGACTCCTGATACAACTTCCCAATATCCATTCATTCCTCATTCTCACTGGGTTTATAGTTCTGTGTAACTGTCATTGTGTCTGTCCCTTTCTCTTCTCTGCACTGCTGCTTCTGACTCCTGATACAACTTCCCAATATCCATTCATTCCTCATTCTCACTGGGTTTATAGTTCTGTGTAACTGTCATTGTGTCTGTCCCTTTCTCTGCACTGCTGCTTCTGACTCCTGATACAACTTCCCAATATCCATTCATTCCTCATTCTCACTGGGTTTATAGTTCTGTGTAACTGTCATTGTGTCTGTCCCTTTCTCTTCTCTGCACTGCTGCTTCTGACTCCTGATACAACTTCCCAATATCCATTCATTCCTCATTCTCACTGGGTTTATAGTTCTGTGTAACTGTCATTGTGTCTGTCCCTTTCTCTGCACTGCTGCTTCTGACTCCTGATACAACTTCCCAATATCCATTCATTCCTCATTCTCACTGGGTTTATAGTTCTGTGTAACTGTCATTGTGTCTGTCCCTTTCTCTGCACTGCTGCTTCTGACTCCTGATACAACTTCCCAATATCCATTCATTCCTCATTCTCACTGGGTTTATAGTTCTGTGTAACTGTCATTGTGTCTGTCCCTTTCTCTTCTCTGCACTGCTGCTTCTGACTCCTGATACAACTTCCCAATATCCATTCATTCCTCATTCTCACTGGGTTTATAGTTCTGTGTAACTGTCATTGTGTCTGTCCCTTTCTCTGCACTGCTGCTTCTGACTCCTGATACAACTTCCCAATATCCATTCATTCCTCATTCTCACTGGGTTTATAGTTCTGTGTAACTGTCAGTGTGTCTGTCCCTTTCTCTGCACTGCTGCTTCTGACTCCTGATACAACTTCCCAATATCCATTCATTCCTCATTCTCACTGGGTTTATAGTTCTGTGTAACTGTCATTGTGTCTGTCCCTTTCTCTGCACTGCTGCTTCTGACTCCTGATACAACTTCCCAATATCCATTCATTCCTCATTCTCACTGGGTTTATAGTTCTGTGTAACTGTCATTGTGTCTGTCCCTTTCTCTTCTCTGCACTGCTGCTTCTGACTCCTGATACAACTTCCCAATATCCATTCATTCCTCATTCTCACTGGGTTTATAGTTCTGTGTAACTGTCATTGTGTCTGTCCCTTTCTCTTCTCTGCACTGCTGCTTCTGACTCCTGATACAACTTCCCAATATCCATTCATTCCTCATTCTCACTGGGTTTATAGTTCTGTGTAACTGTCATTGTGTCTGTCCCTTTCTCTGCACTGCTGCTTCTGACTCCTGATACAACTTCCCAATATCCATTCATTCCTCATTCTCACTGGGTTTATAGTTCTGTGTAACTGTCATTGTGTCTGTCCCTTTCTCTGCACTGCTGCTTCTGACTGCTGATACAACTTACCCATGTTCAGTGTGATGGTGATGATGTTTAGGGACATGGTGGAGTCGGTGATGCTGCTGAATGATGACGTCTGTAGGAGACAAAAGAGAATGTTACAGTGAAGTAGTAACAATAGATGAGGGTGCAACAAGTAAAGTACAATAAACAGGTGCAAATTACCCATGTCCCCCTGCTCATAACTCACCCTCTCCAGACGTGGGGGTCTCTGCTTGCGTCTGCGTCGGTGCCGTTTCAGAAGGCGTGAGGCACTGCTCTGCTCCGTGGAACTGCTGAACCTGAGGGAACAATCCCATTGGCTTAGAGACCTGCACAACTGAAGCCACACCCACTCCCTAGGGCTCTCAGAATCCTGCCGGGGCCACATTACCTGCTCATGGTGTCGTCCTCCTCCGAATCACAGATACTCGTCTCAATCTCACTGGTCAATAGAGTCGAGGAAGATTCATACCCAGATAGGTGCCGCTCTGCCCGTCCATTCACCCCTCTGTCAACACCTGCTGGTACCACACAGCCATAGTATTAATGCTGGTACCCCACAGCCATAGTATTAATGCTGGTACCCCACAGCCATAGTATTAATGCTGGTACCCCACAGCCATAGTATTAATGCTGGTACGCCACAGCCATAGTATTAATGCTGGTACCCCACAGCCACAGTATTGATGCTGGTACCCCACAGCCACAGTATTGATGCTGGTACCCCACAGCCACAGTATTGATGCTGGTACCCCGCAGCCACAGTATTGATGCTGGTACCCCGCAGCCACAGTATTAATACAGGTACCCCGCAGCCACAGTATTAATGATGGTACCCCACAGCCATAGGATTAATGCTGGTACCCCACAGCCATAGTATTAATGCTGGTACCCCACAGCCACAGTATTAATGCAGGTACCACACAGCCACAGTATTGATGCTGGTACCACACAGCCACAGTATTAATGTTGGTATCCCGCAGCCACAGTATTGATGCTGGTACCCCACAGCCATCGGATTAATGCTAGTACCCCACAGCCATCGGATTAATGCTGGAACCCCACAGCCATAGTATTAAAGCTGATACCCAACCGCCATAGTATTAATGCTGGTACCCCACAGCCACAGTATTAATGCAGGTACCACACAGCCACAGTATTGATGCTGGTACCCCACAGCCACAGTATTGATGCTGGTACCCCACAGCCACAGTATTGATGCTGGTACCCCACAGCCACAGTATTGATGCTGGTACCCCGCAGCCACAGTATTGATGCTGGTACCCCGCAGCCACAGTATTAATACAGGTACCCCGCAGCCACAGTATTAATACAGGTACCCCGCAGCCACAGTATTAATACAGGTACCCCGCAGCCACAGTATTAATACAGGTACCCCGCAGCCACAGTATTAATGATGGTACCCCACAGCCATAGGATTAATGCTGGTACCCCACAGCCATAGTATTAATGCTGGTACCCCACAGCCACAGTATTAATGCAGGTACCACACAGCCACAGTATTGATGCTGGTACCACACAGCCATAGTATTAATGCAGCTACCACACAGCCACAGTATTAATGTTGGTATCCCGCAGCCACAGTATTGATGCTGGTACCCCACAGCCATCGGATTAATGTTAGTACCCCACAGCCATCGGATTATTGCTGGAACCCCACAGCCATAGTATTAAAGCTGATACCCAACCGCCATAGTATTAATGCTGGTACCCCACAGCCATAGTATTAATGCTGGTACCCCACAGCCATAGTATTAATGTTGGTACCCCACAGCCATAGGATTAATGCTGGTACCCCACAGTCATAGGATTAATGCTGGTACCCCACAGCCATAGGATTAATGCTGGTACCCCACAGCCACAGTATTAATGCAGGTACCACACAGCCACAGTATTGATGCTGGTACCACACAGCCACAGTATTAATGTTGGTATCCCGCAGCCACAGTATTGATGCTGGTACCCCACAGCCATCGGATTAATGCTAGTACCCCACAGCCATCGGATTAATGCTGGAACCCCACAGCCATAGTATTAAAGCTGATACCCAACCGCCATAGTATTAATGCTGGTACCCCACAGCCACAGTATTAATGCAGGTACCACACAGCCACAGTATTGATGCTGGTACCCCACAGCCACAGTATTGATGCTGGTACCCCACAGCCACAGTATTGATGCTGGTACCCCACAGCCACAGTATTGATGCTGGTACCCCGCAGCCACAGTATTGATGCTGGTACCCCGCAGCCACAGTATTAATACAGGTACCCCGCAGCCACAGTATTAATACAGGTACCCCGCAGCCACAGTATTAATACAGGTACCCCGCAGCCACAGTATTAATACAGGTACCCCGCAGCCACAGTATTAATGATGGTACCCCACAGCCATAGGATTAATGCTGGTACCCCACAGCCATAGTATTAATGCTGGTACCCCACAGCCACAGTATTAATGCAGGTACCACACAGCCACAGTATTGATGCTGGTACCACACAGCCATAGTATTAATGCAGCTACCACACAGCCACAGTATTAATGTTGGTATCCCGCAGCCACAGTATTGATGCTGGTACCCCACAGCCATCGGATTAATGTTAGTACCCCACAGCCATCGGATTATTGCTGGAACCCCACAGCCATAGTATTAAAGCTGATACCCAACCGCCATAGTATTAATGCTGGTACCCCACAGCCATAGTATTAATGCTGGTACCCCACAGCCATAGTATTAATGTTGGTACCCCACAGCCATAGGATTAATGCTGGTACCCCACAGTCATAGGATTAATGCTGGTACCCCACAGCCATAGGATTAATGCTGGTACCCCACAGCCACAGTATTAATGCAGGTACCACACAGCCACAGTATTGATGCTGGTACCCCGCAGCCACAGTATTGATGCTGGTACCACGCAGCCACAGTATTAATGCAGATACCACACAGCCATAGTATAAATGCAGCTACCACACAGCCACAGTATTAATGCTGGTATCCCGCAGCCACAGTATTGATGCTGGTACCCCACAGCCATCGGATTAATGCTGGTACCCCACAGCCATAGTATTAAAGCTGATACCCCACAGCCATAGTATTAATGCTGGTACCCCACAGCCATAGTATTAATGTTGGTACCCCACAGCCATAGGATTAATGCTGGTACCCCACAGTCATAATATTAATGCTGGTACCACACAGCCATAGTATTAATGCTGGTACCACACAGCCATAGTATTAATGCTGGTACCACACAACCATAGTATTCATGCTGGTACCACACAACCATAGTATTCATGCTGGTACCACACAGCTATAGGATTGACGCAGGTACCACACAACCATAGTATTAATGCTGGTACCCCACAGCCATAGTATTAATGATGGTACCACACAGCCATAGGATTAATGCTGGTACCACACAACCATAGGATTAATGCTGGTACCACACAGCCATAGTATTAATGCTGGTACCCCACAGCCATAGTATTAATGTTGGTACCCCACAGCCATAGTATTAATGCTGGTACCACACAGCCATAGTATTAATGTTGGTACCACACAGCCATAGGATTAATGCTGGTACCACACAGCCATAGGATTAATTCTGGTACCACACAGCCATAGTATTCATGCTGGTACCACACAGCCATAGTATTCATGCTGGTACCACACAGCCATAGTATTCATGCTGGTACCACACAGCCATAGGATTAATGCTGGTACAACACAACCATACGATTAATGCTGGTACCACACAACCATAGTATTAATGCTGGTACCACACAACCATAGTATTAATGCTGGTAACCACACAACCATAGTTTTAATGCTGGTACCACACAACCATAGTATTAATGCTGGTACCACACAACCATAGCATTAATGCTGGTACCACACAGCCATAGTATTAATGCTGGTACCACACAACCATAATATTAATGCTGGTACCACACAGCCATAGTATTCATGCTGGTACCACACAGCCATAGTATTAATGCTAGTACCACACAGCCATAGGATTAATGCTGGTACCACACAGCCATAGGATTAATGCTGGTACCACACAACCATAGTATTAATGCTGGTACCACACAACCATAGTATTAATGCTGGTACCACACAGCCATAGTATTAATGCTGGTACCACACAGCCATAGTATTAATGCTGGTACCACACAACCATAGTATTAATGCTGGTACCACACAACCATAGTATTAATGCTGGTACCACACAACCATAGTATTAATGCTGGTACCACACAACCATAGTATTAATGCTGGTACCACACAACCATAATATTAATGCTGGTACCACACAGCCATAGGATTAATGCTGGTACCATACAGCCATAGGATTAATGCTGGTACCACACAACCATAGTATTAATGCTGGTACCCCACAGCCATAGTATTAATGCTGGTACCCCACAGCCATAGTATTAATGCTGGTACCACACAGCCATAGTATTAATGCTGGTACCACCAGCCATAGGATTAATGCTGGTACCACCAGCCATAGGATTAATGCTGGTACCACACAACCATAGGATTAATGCTGGTACCACACAACCATAGTATTAATGCTGGTACCACACAACCATAATATTAATGCTGGTACCACACAGCCATAGTATTAATGCTGGTACCACCAGCTATAGGATTAATGCTGGTACCACACAACCATAGGATTAATGCTGGTACCACACAGCCATAGGATTAATGCTGGTACCACACAGCCATAGGATTAATGCTGGTACCACACAGCCATAGTATTAATGCAGGTACCCCACAATCACAGTAACAGTGGGCAGCATTATGCAGTCAGTACCTCACCTTGCTCACTGCTCTCTCTCCGCCTGACTCGGTCTCTGCGCATGGAGATGACAGACTCGTTGTCCTGTTCCAGTTGCTCAGTACTGCCCGACACGTTGGGACTGGAGAGAGGAACATAAACACAGTGAGTACCTGCAGAGAGCGGGCCCCGGGGCCACTCCCCTTATACTTACTGAAAGGAGGGAGGCCGGGAATCTCCAATCCCACTGGTTCGCTCTGCTGGGGGCGGTGGCACGGGGGGTGGAAGAGGAGGGGGTTCAGGTCTGACCTCTGTAGCTGGGGGTGCAGAATCCGGCTGAGAACCCTCGGAGGACACGAGCTGTACCAGAGACACGGGGGGGGTGTAGTAATTAAACATACAGGGGCCCCAGCAAACACCACAGGGCCACAGTCTTACACTGACGGCAGATAGAAATGGTCCTGATTGTGTTACTACTAGTGGCAACTACACATTACTCCCACAATTACACCCTATATTCACTATTACTCCCACAATTACACCCTATATTCACTATTACTCCCACAATTACACCCTATATTCACTATTACTCCCACAATTACACCCTATATTCACTATTACTCCCACAATTACACCCTATATTCACTATTACTCCCACAATTACACCCTATATTCACTATTACTCCCACAATTA
Source organism: Xenopus petersii (assembly GCA_038501925.1). Taxonomy (NCBI): domain Eukaryota; kingdom Metazoa; phylum Chordata; class Amphibia; order Anura; family Pipidae; genus Xenopus; species Xenopus petersii. The sequence continues at coordinate 434,173 of CM076677.1, read as the reverse complement.
CACCCTATATTCACTATTACTCCCACAATTACACCCTATATTCACTATTACTCCCACAATTACACCCTATATTCACTATTACTCCCACAATTACACCCTATATTCACTATTACTCCCACAATTACACCCTATATTCACTATTACTCCCACAATTACACCCTATATTCACTATTACTCCCACAATTACACCCTATATTCACTATTACTCCCACAATTACAACCTACATTCCTTATTACTCCCACAATTACACCCTATATTCCTTATTACTCCCACAATTATACCCTATATTCACTATTACTCCCACAATTACACCCTATATTCACTATTACTCCCACAATTACACCCTACATTCCCCATTACTCCCACAATTACAACCTACATTCCTTATTACTCCCACAATAACACCCTATATTCCTTATTACTCCCACAATTACACCCTATATTCCTTATTACTCCCACAATTACACCCTATATTCACTATTACTCCCACAATTACACCCTATATTCACTATTACTCCCACAATTACACCCTATATTCACTATTACTCCCACAATTACACCCTATATTCACTATTACTCCCACAATTACACCCTATATTCACTATTACTCCCACAATTACACCCTATATTCACTATTACTCCCACAATTACACCCTATATTCACTATTACTCCCACAATTACACCCTATATTCACTATTACTCCCACAATTACAACCTACATTCCTTATTACTCCCACAATTACACCCTATATTCCTTATTACTCCCACAATTATACCCTATATTCACTATTACTCCCACAATTACACCCTATATTCACTATTACTCCCACAATTACACCCTACATTCCCCATTACTCCCACAATTACAACCTACATTCCTTATTACTCCCACAATAACACCCTATATTCCTTATTACTCCCACAATTACACCCTATATTCCTTATTACTCCCACAATTACACCCTATATTCACCATTACTCCCACAATTACACCCTATATTCACTATTACTCCCACAATTACACCCTATATTCACTATTACTCCCACAATTACAACCTACATTCCTTATTACTCCCACAATTACACCCTATATTCACTATTACTCCCACAATTACACCCTACATTCCCCATTACTCACACAATTACAACCTACATTCCTTATTACTCCCACAATTACACCCTATATTCCTTATTACTCCCACAATTACACCCTACATTCCCCATTACTCCCACAATTACACCATACATTCCTTTTTACTCCCACAATTACACCCTATATTCACTATTATTCCCACAATTACAACCTACATTCCCCATTACTCACACAATTACAACCTACATTCCTTATTACTCCCACAATTACACCCTATATTCCTTATTACTCCCACAATTAAACCCTATATTCACTATTACTCCCACAATTACACCCTACATTCCCCATTACTCCCACAATTACAATTACAACCTACATTCCTTATTACTCCCACAATTACACCCTATATTCACTATTACTCCCACAATTACACCCTATATTCACTATTACTCCCACAATTACACCCTACATTCCCCATTACTCCCACAATTACAACCTACATTCCTTATTACTCCCACAATAACACCCTATATTCCTTATTACTCCCACAATTACACCCTATATTCCTTATTACTCCCACAATTACACCCTATATTCACCATTACTCCCACAATTACACCCTATATTCACTATTACTCCCACAATTACACCCTATATTCACTATTACTCCCACAATTACACCCTATATTCACTATTACTCCCACAATTACAACCTACATTCCTTATTACTCCCACAATTACACCCTATATTCACCATGACTCCCACTATTACACCCTATATTCACTATTACTCCCACAATTACACCCTACATTCCTTATTACTCCCACAATTACACCCTATATTCACTATTACTCCCTACATTCCTTATTACTCCCACAATTACACCCTATATTCACTATTACTCCCACAATTACACCCTACATTCCTTATTACTCCCACAATTACACCCTATATTAACCATTACTCCCACAATTACACCCTATATTCCCCATTACTCCCACAAGTACACCCTATATTCACCATTACTACCTATATTCCCACATTACCACCAGAATTACACCCTATATTCACTATTACTCCCACAATTACACCCTATATTCACCATTACTACCACAATTACGCCCTATATTCACTATTACTCCCACAATTACACCCTACATTCCTTATTACTCCCACAATTACACCCTATATTAACCATTACTCCCACAATTACACCCTATATTCCCCATTACTCCCACAAGTACACCCTATATTCACCATTACTACCTATATTCCCCCATTACCACCAGAATTACACCCTATATTCACTATAACTCCCACAATGACACACTCAATATTCACCATTACTACCACAATTACAACCTATATTCACTATTACTCCCAAAATTACACCCTATATTAACCATTACTACCAGAAATACACCCTATATTCACTATTACTCCCACAATTACACCCTACATTCCTTATTACTCCCACAATTACACCCTACATTCCTTATTACTCCCACAATTACACCCTATATTAACCATTACTCCCACAATTACACCCTATATTCCCCATTACTCCCACAAGTACACCCTATATTCACCATTACTACCTATATTCCCCCATTACCACCAGAATTACACCCTATATTCACTATTACTCCCACAATTACACCCAATATTCACCATTACTCCCACAATTACACCCTATATTCCCCATTACTCCCACAAGTACACCCTATATTCCCCATTACTACCTATATTCCCACATTACCACCAGAATTACACCCTATACTCACTATTACTCCCACAATTACACCCTATATTCACCATTACTACCACAATTACACCCTATATTCACTATTACTCCCACAATTACACCCTACATTCCTTATTACTCCCACAATTACACCCTATATTAACCATTACTCCCACAATTACACCCTATATTCCCCATTACTCCCACAAATACACCCTATATTCACCATTACTACCTATATTCCCCCATTACCACCAGAATTACACCCTATATTCACTATTACTCCCACAATGACACACTCAATATTCACCATTACTACCACAATTACAACCTATATTCACTATTACGCCCAAAATTACACCCTATATCAACCATTACTACCAGCTGCACATGAATAAACACACAGGGAATCTATTGCTGCATCACTGTGAGTGGTTCCAACAGCTTCAACTCCCTAATAACCACCCAGAGAGACGGACGTGTGGATTGTAAATTGTTGTTGCCACTATTTTGTCACATACATGTCGGGATGTGTTATTCATGTCACTGTCATCAACTCACCAACTGTCACATTCAGTTCACATATTTCTACCACTCTGTTCAATAAAGCATTTGTTACCTGCTGACAAGTCTCACACAGGAATCTGTCCTCTTACTCAATGGCCTCCCCTTCCTTCTATCCCGCTGTCTGTCCTCTTACTCAATGGCCTCCCCTTCCTTCTATCCCGCTGTCTGTCCTCTTACTCAATGGCCTCCCCTTCCTTCTATCCCGCTGTCTCTCCTCTTACTCAATGGCCTCCCCTTCCTTCTATCCCGCTGTCTGTCCTCTTACTCAATGGCCTCCCCTTCCTTCTATCCCGCTGTCTGTCCTCTTACTCAATGGCCTCCCCTTCCTTCTATCCCGCTGTCTGTCCTCTTACTCAATGGCCTCCCCTTCCTTCTATCCCGCTGTCTGTCCTTTTACTCAATGGCCTCCCCTTCCTTCTATCCCGCTGTCTGTCCTCTTACTCAATGGCCTCCCCTTCCTTCTATCCCGCTGTCTGTCCTCTTACTCAATGGCCTCCCCTTCCTTCTATCCCGCTGTCTGTTCTCTTACTCAATGGCCTCCCCTTCCTTCTATCCCGCTGTCTGTCCTCTTACTCAATGGCCTCCCCTTCCTTCTATCCTGCTGTCTGTCCTCTTACTCAATGGCCTCCCCTTCCTTCTATCCCGCTGTCTGTCCTCTTACTCAATGGCCTCCCCTTCCTTCTATCCCGCTGTCTGTCCTCTTACTCAATGGCCTCCCCTTCCTTCTATCCTCTTACTCAATGGTCTCCCCTTCCTTCTATCCCGCTGTCTGTCCTTTTACTCAATGGCCTCCCCTCCCTTCTATCCCGCTGTCTGTCCTCTTACTCAATGGCCTCCCCTTCCTTCTATCCCGCTGTCTGTTCTCTTACTCAATGGCCTCCCCTTCCTTCTATCCCGCTGTCTGTTCTCTTACTCAATGGCCTCCCCTTCCTTCTATCCCGCTGTCTGTCCTCTTACTCAATGGCCTCCCCTTCCGTCTATCCCGCTGTCTGTTCTCTTACTCAATGGCCTCCCCTTCCTTCTATCCCGCTGTCTGTCCTCTTACTCAATGGCCTCCCCTTCCTTCTATCCCGCTGTCTGTCCTCTTACTCAATGGCCTCCCCTTCCTTCTATCCCGCTGTCTGTCCTCTTACTCAATGGCCTCCCCTTCCTTCTATCCCGCTGTCTGTCCTCTTACTCAATGGCCTCCCCTTCCTTCTATCCCGCCGTCTGTCCTTTTACTCAATGGCCTCCCCTTCCTTCTATCCCGCTGTCTGTCCTCTTACTCAATGGCCTCCCCTTCCTTCTATCCCGCTGTCTGTCCTCTTACTCAATGGCCTCCCCTTCCTTCTATCCCGCTGTCTGTCCTCTTACTCAATGGCCTCCCCTTCCTTCTATCCCGCTGTCTGTTCTCTTACTCAATGGCCTCCCCTTCCTTCTATCCCACTGTCTGTCCTCTTACTCAATGGCCTCCCCTTCCTTCTATCCCGCTGTCTGTTCTCTTACTCAATGGCCTCCCCTTCCTTCTATCCCGCTGTCTGTCCTCTTACTCAATGGCCTCCCCTTCCTTCTATCCCGCTGTCTGTCCTCTTACTCAATGGCCTCCCCTTCCTTCTATCCCGCTGTCTGTCCTCTTACGCAATGGCCTCCCCTTCCTTCTATCCCGCTGTCTGTCCTCTTACTCAATGGCCTCCCCTTCCTTCTATCCCGCTGTCTGTCCTCTTACTTAATGGTCTCCCCTTCCTTCTATCCCGCTGTCTGTCCTTTTACTCAATGGCCTCCCCTTCCTTCTATCCCGCTGTCTGTCCTCTTACTCAATGGCCTCCCCTTCCTTCTATCCCGCTGTCTGTTCTCTTACTCAATGGCCTCCCCTTCCTTCTATCCCGCTGTCTGTCCTCTTACTCAATGGCCTCCCCTTCCTTCTATCCCGCTGTCTGTTCTCTTACTCAATGGCCTCCCCTTCCTTCTATCCCGCTGTCTGTCCTCTTACTCAATGGCCTCCCCTTCCTTCTAACCCGCTGTCTGTCCTCTTACTCAATGGCCTCCCCTTCCTTCTATCCCGCTGTCTGTCCTCTTACTCAATGGCCTCCCCTTCCTTCTATCCCGCTGTCTGTTCTCTTACTCAATGGCCTCCCCTTCCTTCTATCCCGCTGTCTGTCCTCTTACTCAATGGCCTCCCCTTCCTTCTATCCCGCTGTCTGTCCTCTTACTCAATGGCCTCCCCTTCCTTCTATCCCGCTGTCTGTCCTCTTACTCAATGGCCTCCCCTTCCTTCTATCCCGCTGTCTGTCCTCTTACGCAATGGCCTCCCCTTCCTTCTATCCCGCTGTCTGTCCTCTTACTCAATGGCCTCCCCTTCCTTCTATCCCGCTGTCTGTCCTCTTACTCAATGGTCTCCCCTTCCTTCTATCCCGCTGTCTGTCCTTTTACTCAATGGCCTCCCCTTCCTTCTATCCCGCTGTCTGTCCTCTTACTCAATGGCCTCCCCTTCCTTCTATCCCGCTGTCTGTCCTCTTACTCAATGGCCTCCCCTTCCTTCTATCCCGCTGTCTGTCCTCTTACTCAATGGCCTCCCCTTCCTTCTATCCCGCTGTCTGTCCTCTTACTCAATGGCCTCCCCTTCCTTCTATCCCGCTGTCTGTTCTCTTACTCAATGGCCTCCCCTTCCTTCTATCCCGCTGTCTGTTCTCTTACTCAATGGCCTCCCCTTCCTTCTATCCCGCTGTCTGTTCTCTTACTCAATGGCCTCCCCTTCCTTCTATCCCGCTGTCTGTTCTCTTACTCAATGGCCTCCCCTTCCTTCTATCCCGCTGTCTGTTCTCTTACTCAATGGCCTCCCCTTCCTTCTATCCCGCTGTCTGTTCTCTTACTCAATGGCCTCCCCTTCCTTCTATCCCGCTGTCTGTTCTCTTACTCAATGGCCTCCCCTTCCTTCTATCCCGCTGTCTGTCCTCCAACTGAAGTGCCTCCCATAGAGAAATGAGAAGAGCTACAATGTCAGAGCTAAAGAAGAGAAAGGCTCAGACACAACGACACTTGTGTAACCAGAGAGTTGGGCACCAGGTACTTACCCACGACACCACACGCCCATTAAAGCACGGCAGCTTGGCATTGTCATCTGATATCTCCTCCTTAACTACCCTGTAATGAGAGACAATTACACCCATGTTCTGGGCACACAATAAGCTCCACCCTCATACTGTACTGTCTAAGGGAATCAATATGGCACCTCCTCCTCCCATATGTATAAATACAAATATACAGAGAAGGAATGTTCTGGGCACACAATAAGTTATACCCTCATACTGTACTGTCTAAGGGAATCAATATGGCACCTCCTCCTCCCATATGTATAAATACAAATATACAGAGAAGGAATGTTCTGGGCACACAATAAGCTATACCCTCATACTGTACTGTCTAAGGGAATCAATATGGCACCTCCTCCTCCCATATGTATAAATACAAATATACAGAGAAGGAATGTTCTGGGCACACAATAAGCTATACCCTCATACTGTACTGTCTAAGGGAATCAATATGGCACCTCCTCCTCCCATATGTATAAATACAAATATACAGAGAAGGAATGTTCTGGGCACACAATAAGCTATACCCTCATACTGTACTGTCTAAGGGAATCAATATGGCACCTCCTCCCATATGTATAAATACAAATATACAGAGAAGGAATGTTCTGGGCACACAATAAGCTATACCCTCATACTGTACAAGGGAATCAATATGGCACCTCCTCCCATATGTATAAATACAAATATACAGAGAAGGAATGTTCTGGGCACACAATAAGCTATACCCTCATACTGTACTGTCTAAGGGAATCAATATGGCACCTCCTCCTCCCATATGTATAAATACAAATATACAGAAAAGGAATGTTCTGGGCACACAATAAGCTCCACCCTAATACTGTACTGTCTAAGGGAATCAATATGGCACCTCCTCCTCCCATATGTATAAATACAAATATACAGAGAAGGAATGTTCTGGGCACACAATAAGCTATACCCTCATACTGTACTGTCTAAGGGAATCAATATGGCACCTCCTCCTCCCATATGTATAAATACAAATATACAGAGAAGGAATGTTCTGGGCACACAATAAGCTATACCCTCATACTGTACTGTCTAAGGGAATCAATATGGCACCTCCTCCCATATGTATAAATACAAATATACAGAGAAGGAATGTTCTGGGCACACAATAAGCTATACCCTCATACTGTACTGTCTAAGGGAATCAATATGGCACCTCCTCCTCCCATATTAGGAGAGGAGAGATATTGGGGTACATATTAGGAGAGGAGAGATATTGGGGTACATATTAGGAGAGGAGAGATATTGGGGTACATATTAGAAGAGGAGAGATATTGGGGTACATATTAGGAGAGGAGAGATATTGGGGTACATATTAGGAGAGTGAGGGGAGAGATATTGGGGAACATATTAGGAGAGATATTGGGGTACATATTAGGAGAGATATTGGGGTACATATTAGGAGAGTGAGGGGAGAGATATTGGGGAACATATTAGGAGAGGAGATATATTGGGGTACATATTAGGAGAGGAGAGATATTGGGGTACATATTAGGAGAGATATTGGGGTACATATTAGGAGAGTGAGGGGAGAGATATTGGGGAACATATTAGGAGAGGAGATATATTGGGGTACATATTAGGAGAGGAGAGATATTGGGGTACATATTAGGAGAGATATTTGGGTACATATTAGGAGAGGAGAGATATTGGGGTACATATTAGAAGAGGAGAGATATTGGGGTACATATTAGGAGAGGAGAGATATTGGGGTACATATTAGGAGAGGAGAGATATTGGGGTACATATTAGGAGAGGAGAGATATTGGGGTACATATTAGGAGAGGAGAGATATTGGGGTACATATTAGGAGAGGAGAGATATTGGGGTACATATTAGGAGAGTGAGGGGAGAGATATTGGGGAACATATTAGGAGAGATATTGGGGTACATATTAGGAGAGGAGAGATATTGGGGTACATATTAGGAGAGTGAGGGGAGAGATATTGGGGAACATATTAGGAGAGGAGATATATTGGGGAACATATTAGGAGAGGAGAGATATTGGGGTACATATTAGGAGAGATATTGGGGTACATATTAGGAGAGTGAGGGGAGAGATATTGGGGAACATATTAGGAGAGATATTGGGGTACATATTAGGAGAGATATTTGGGTACATATTAGGAGAGTGAGGGGAGAGATATTGGGGAACATATTAGGAGAGGAGATATATTGGGGTACATATTAGGAGAGGAGAGATATTGGGGTACATATTAGGAGAGATATTTGGGTACATATTAGGAGAGGAGAGATATTGGGGTACATATTAGAAGAGGAGAGATATTGGGGTACATATTAGGAGAGGAGAGATATTGGGGTACATATTAGGAGAGGAGAGATATTGGGGTACATATTAGGAGAGGAGAGATATTGGGGTACATATTAGGAGAGTGAGGGGAGAGATATTGGGGAACATATTAGGAGAGATATTGGGGTACATATTAGGAGAGGAGAGATATTGGGGTACATATTAGGAGAGTGAGGGGAGAGATATTGGGGAACATATTAGGAGAGATATTGGGGTACATATTAGGAGAGGAGAGATATTGGGGTACATATTAGGAGAGTGAGGGGAGAGATATTGGGGAACATATTAGGAGAGATATTGGGGTACATATTAGGAGAGGAGAGATATTGGGGTACATATTAGGAGAGTGAGGGGAGAGATATTGGGGAACATATTAGGAGAGGAGATATATTGGGGAACATATTAGGAGAGGAGAGATATTGGGGTACATATTAGGAGAGATATTGGGGTACATATTAGGAGAGATATTGGGGAACATATTAGGAGAGGAGATATATTGGGGAACATATTAGGAGAGGAGAGATATTGGGGTACATATTAGGAGAGATATTGGGGTACATATTAGGAGAGTGAGGGGAGAGATATTGGGGAACATATTAGGAGAGGAGAGATATTGGGGTACATATTAGGAGAGATATTGGGGTACATATTAGGAGAGATATTGGGGTACATATTAGGAGAGTGAGGGGAGATATATTGGGGTGAGGGGGAGGAGTTACACAGGGGGAGGGGCGAGTAGTACCCGAAGTCTTGGTCCATGGCCTTGAAGAAATATTTGGCGTGGCCTCGGCCCAGCGCAGCCTTGAAGTCCCTCAGGCGGATGTCAGTGGACGGGACAGGGACCTTCACCAGGTACGGGGTCTCCTCCTCATCCAGATGGTAAATCACTTTAGTCTCCGCCATTCTGGGGCCTAGTGCAGCCCAAGCCCCGGCCTCACGTACAACCCGCAGCGGCCTCTACCGCCGCACGAATCCCAGCAGCCCAGGGCCGGCGTCTGACGGAAACACGTAGTCCTGGGCGGAGCTAACTGGGACACACCTATTCGTGGGCAAAACAGTGCGTCTGCGTCACAAAGTTCCCCGCCCTGAACTCTATTCGTCACGTGACAATCTCCAGCCTGCCAGACGTTCTTGCGTGAGTGGGTGGAGCCTAAGTAACTAAGGAGCCTCTCCCCTTCATGTTCAGCTCGCCCAGTCACAACGAGTTCAGTGGCTTATGCGCCTCCTCCGGCTCTAAGAGCCGCCCACACAGGGGTCCTGGGTCTTCTAACTGTGCGCGGGAATCCGACACATGGGTCTGTACATTAGCGGTATATAACGTTGCACCACACACTTCCTATGGAAAGTACTTTCCCATACTGTGAGTACAGCGTCTGACGTCAAAGACAAGACAAAGAACTACATTTCCCTGCGTGCCCTGGGCAGTTAGTTTTTACTGCGCACGCGCCTCTTGCCCCGCCCTTCCAGTGAGGAGTATTAGCTGAGCGCGGGGGTTGATGGGAGGGCTGAAAGGCGCGAGCGTTCCTGGGAAGTGTAGTTCGTGCCTATAGAAATGGGCCGGCTTATGCAGTTGTGGCCGCGGCTCTCGGACTACAAGGGCAGTAATGCATTGCGGCTGAACTGTATCTCCGGTGTTCCCTGAGACGGGAGAGCAGGCGGCTCGGGAGGGGTTGGATCCCAAGTGGCAGCAAATTAGACCGGACTGGGGCAATTTATTGACTGGGGGTAATTGTGTCTGAGCTGAGGGGCGGCAGGAGCTGCACATTCGCCCCCCGGAGGGGCAGTTACTGCCTGAGAGGAACTCGCGCCAGACTTACTTCTGCCCCGCCGGGGGTATCGGGAGCTGAACCTGAACATGCTGGAGACAACCAATGGGGAGGCGAGTCCTGAAGGTACGTCATTGTCTCTGTGTGTGACCCCGAAACTGCCTCATACTGCTGGGGGAGGGGCATGTGACAGAGGGGTATGTAACAGAGGAGAGAGAACAGTTAGAGGGGTATGTAACAGAGGAGAGGGGACAGTTAGAGGGGTATGTAACAGAGGAGAGAGGACAGTTAGAGGGGTATGTAACAGAGGAGAGAGGACAGTTAGAGGGGTATGTGACAGAGGAGAGGGGACAGTTAGAGGGGTATGTAACAGAGGAGAGGGGACAGTTAGAGGGGTATGTAACAGAGGAGAGAGGACAGTTAGAGGGGTATGTAACAGAGGAGAGGGGACAGTTAGAGGGGTATGTAACAGAGGAGAGAGGACAGTTAGAGGGGTATGTAACAGAGGAGAGGGGACAGTTAGAGGGGTATGTAACAGAGGAGAGGGGACAGTTAGAGGGGTATGTAACAGAGGAGAGAGGACAGTTAGAGGGGTATGTAACAGAGGAGAGGGGACAGTTAGAGGGGTATGTAACAGAGGAGAGAGGACAGTTAGAGGGGTATGTAACAGAGGAGAGAGGACAGTTAGAGGGGTATGTGACAGAGGAGAGGGGACAGTTAGAGGGGTATGTAACAGAGGAGAGGGGACAGTTAGAGGGGTATGTAACAGAGGAGAGAGGACAGTTAGAGGGGTATGTAACAGAGGAGAGAGGACAGTTAGAGGGGTATGTAACAGAGGAGAGGGGACAGTTAGAGGGGTATGTAACAGAGGAGAGAGGACAGTTAGAGGGGTATGTAACAGAGGAGAGAGGACAGTTAGAGGGGTATGTGACAGAGGAGAGGGGACAGTTAGAGGGGTATGTAACAGAGGAGAGGGGACAGTTAGAGGGGTATGTAACAGAGGAGAGAGGACAGTTAGAGGGGTATGTAACAGAGGAGAGAGGACAGTTAGAGGGGTATGTAACAGAGGAGAGGGGACAGTTAGAGGGGTATGTAACAGAGGAGAGAGGACAGTTAGAGGGGTATGTAACAGAGGAGAGAGGACAGTTAGAGGGGTATGTGACAGAGGAGAGGGGACAGTTAGAGGGGTATGTGACAGAGGAGAGGGGACAGTTAGAGGGGTATGTGACAGAGGAGAGGGGACAGTTAGAGGGGTATGTAACAGAGGAGAGGGGACAGTTAGAGGGGTATGTAACAGAGGAGAGAGGACAGTTAGAGGGGTATGTAACAGAGGAGAGAGGACAGTTAGAGGGGTATGTAACAGAGGAGAGAGGACAGTTAGAGGGGTATGTGACAGAGGAGAGAGGACAGTTAGAGGGGTATGTAACAGAGGAGAGGGACAGTTAGAGGGGTATGTAACACAGGAGAGAGGACAGTTAGAGGGGTATGTAACAGAGGAGAGGGGACAGTTAGAGGGGTATGTAACAGAGGAGAGAGGACAGTTAGAGGGGTATGTAACAGAGGAGAGAGGACAGTTAGAGGGGTATGTAACAGAGGAGAGAGGACAGTTAGAGGGGTATGTAACAGAGGAGAGGGGACAGTTAGAGGGGTATGTAACAGAGGAGAGAGGACAGTTAGAGGGGTATGTAACAGAGGAGAGGGGACAGTTAGAGGGGTATGTAACAGAGGAGAGAGGACAGTTAGAGGGGTATGTAACAGAGGAGAGGGGACAGTTAGAGGGGTATGTAACAGAGGAGAGGGGACAGTTAGAGGGGTATGTAACAGAGGAGAGGGGACAGTTAGAGGGGTATGTAACAGAGGAGAGGGGACAGTTAGAGGGGTATGTAACAGAGGAGAGGGGACAGTTAGAGGGGTATGTGACAGAGGAGAGAGGACAGTTAGAGGGGTATGTAACAGAGGAGAGGGGACAGTTAGAGGGGTATGTAACAGAGGAGAGGGGACAGTTAGAGGGGTATGTGACAGAGGAGAGAGGACAGTTAGAGGGGTATGTAACAGAGGAGAGGGGACAGTTAGAGGGGTATGTGACAGAGGAGAGGGGACAGTTATAGGGGTATGTGACAGAGGAGAGAGGACAGTTAGAGGGGTATGTAACAGAGGAGAGGGGACAGTTAGAGGGGTATGTGACAGAGGAGAGGGGACAGTTATAGGGGTATGTGACAGAGGAGAGAGGACAGTTATAGGGGTATGTGACAGAGGAGAGAGGACAGTTAGAGGGGTATGTAACAGAGGAGAGAGGACAGTTAGAGGGGTATGTAACAGAGGAGAGAGGACAGTTAGAGGGGTATGTAACAGAGGAGAGGGACAGTTAGAGGGGTATGTAACAGAGGAGAGGGGACAGTTAGAGGGGTATGTAACAGAGGAGAGGGGACATGTAACAGAAGAGAGAGGACAGTTAGAGGGGTATGTAACAGAGGAGAGAGGACAGTTAGAGGGGTATGTAACAGAGGAGAGGGGACAGTTAGAGGGGTATGTAACAGAGGAGAGGGGGCAGTTAGAGGGGTATGTAACAGAGGAGAGAGGACAGTTAGAGGGGTATGTAACAGAGGAGAGGGGACAGTTAGAGGGGTATGTAACAGAGGAGAGAGGACAGTTAGAGGGGTATGTAACAGAGGAGAGAGGACAGTTAGAGGGGTATGTAACACAGGAGAGGGGACAGTTAGAGGGGTATGTAACAGAGGAGAGGGGACAGTTAGAGGGGTATGTAACAGAGGAGAGAGGACAGTTAGAGGGGTATGTAACAGAGGAGAGAGGACAGTTAGAGGGGTATGTAACTGAGGAGAGAGGACAGTTAGAGGGGTATGTAACAGAGGAGAGAGGACAGTTAGAGGGGTATGTAACAGAGGAGAGAGGACAGTTAGAGGGGTATGTGACAGAGGAGAGAGGACAGTTAGAGGGGTATGTAACAGAGGAGAGAGGACAGTTAGAGGGGTATGTAACAGAGGAGAGGGGACAGTTAGAGGGGTATGTAACAGAGGAGAGAGGACAGTTAGAGGGGTATGTAACAGAGGAGAGAGGACAGTTAGAGGGGTATGTGACAGAGGAGAGAGGACAGTTAGAGGGGTATGTAACAGAGGAGAGGGGACAGTTAGAGGGGTATGTAACAGAGGAGAGAGGACAGTTAGAGGGGTATGTAACAGAGGAGAGGGGACAGTTAGAGGGGTATGTAACAGAGGAGAGGGGACAGTTAGAAGTGTATGTAACAGAGGAGAGAGGACAGTTAGAGGGGTATGTAACAGAGGAGAGAGGACAGTTAGAGGGGTATGTAACAGAGGAGAGGGGACAGTTAGAGGGGTATGTGACAGAGGAGAGAGGACAGTTAGAGGGGTATGTAACAGAGGAGAGGGGACAGTTAGAGGGGTATGTGACAGAGGAGAGAGGACAGTTAGAGGGGTATGTAACAGAGGAGAGGGGACAGTTAGAGGGGTATGTGACAGAGGAGAGGGGACAGTTATAGGGGTATGTGACAGAGGAGAGAGGACAGTTAGAGGGGTATGTAACAGAGGAGAGGGGACAGTTAGAGGGGTATGTAACAGAGGAGAGGGGACAGTTAGAGGGGTATGTAACAGAGGAGAGAGGACAGTTAGAGGGATATGTGACAGAGGAGAGAGGACAGTTAGAGGGGTATGTGACAGAGGAGAGGGGACAGTTAGAGGGGTATGTAACAGAGGAGAGAGGACAGTTAGAGGGGTATGTAACAGAGGAGAGGGGACAGTTAGAGGGGTATGTAACAGAGGAGAGAGGACAGTTAGAGGGGTATGTAACAGAGGAGAGAGGACAGTTAGAGGGGTATGTAACAGAGGAGAGAGGACAGTTAGAGGTGTATGTAACAGAGGAGAGAGGACAGTTAGAGGGGTATGTAACAGAGGAGAGAGGACAGTTAGAGGGGTATGTAACAGAGGAGAGGGGACAGTTAGAGGGGTATGTAACAGAGGAGAGAGGACAGTTAGAGGGGTGTGTAACAGAGGAGAGAGGACAGTTAGAGGGGTGTGTAACAGAGGAGAGAGGACAGTTAGAGGTGTATGTAACAGAGGAGAGGGGACAGTTAGAGGGGTGTGTAACAGAGGAGAGGGGACAGTTAGAGGGGTGTGTAACAGAGGAGAGGGGACAGTTAGAGGGGTGTGTAACAGAGGAGAGAGGACAGTTAGAGGGGTATGTAACAGAGGAGAGAGGACAGTTAGAGGGGTATGTAACAGAGGAGAGGGGACAGTTAGAGGGGTGTGTAACAGAGGAGAGGGGACAGTTAGAGGGGTGTGTAACAGAGGAGAGAGGACAGTTAGAGGGGTATGTAACAGAGGAGAGGGGACAGTTAGAGGGGTATGTAACAGAGGAGAGGGGACAGTTAGAGGGGTATGTAACAGAGGAGAGGGGACAGTTAGAGGGGTATGTAACAGAGGAGAGAGGACAGTTAGAGGGGTATGTAACAGAGGAGAGAGGACAGTTAGAGGGGTATGTAACAGAGGAGAGGGGGCAGAGGTGGATGAGCAGTGATGATACATTATTGGTGGGAGGGAGTTGTAGAGCAGTGGGTGGGGCTTAGCAATAGGCCAATAAGGATTGCATGCACCCTGTGTTGGGCTCCAGTCCGTAGCAGGAGAGTGACATTTCCCCTTTTCTCCCTAGATCCACCGCTGAACCTCAAGTCTCTGTCTCAGGTGAGATTGGGCGGGTGATGTAAGGGAGGTGGGAGGAGCTTGGGGCGAGTTTGTAGACAATATAATATGATTGGCTGGTGAGTTAAAGTACACGGGGTGACTGTGTCTTTTTAGCCCCCCCAGAAACGCTCGCGCACGGTGGAAGACTTTAATCGATTTTGCAGTTTCGTGCTGACGTACGCCGGGTACATCCCCACCCCCGCTACAGAGGTAAGTGGCCTCCTTATGAGGGGTAACACTGGGGAGGGACAGAAAGATATTTACTTTGTACCCCCACAGGAGCGTCCATGGACCCCCCCAAGCTCTGTGTCTCCACACCGAACAGAGGAAAGCGACGGCTGGGACTCCTCCCCACAACTCCCAGTACCCTCTGACCCCCCTCAACCCCCCGCAACCTCTGATATCAGCACTATTGAGACTTTTGTTATGAAAGCCAAGTCCCAGGGAGGGGAGGGCAACAGCATCATGAAGACTGGGGGGCCCATAGGCGGCAGCGGGGAGCAAGTGAAAAAGGGCAGTCGCAGGAAAAGGCGACAGTTGCACCGGGGGGGCGTGACTATGAGTGATACGGATACGGACGAGGAGGAGAGGGACGAGAGACCAGCGGGGTCACTACCTGCCCCCCAACTGCCCCCCAGTGCAGAAAGCAGCCGAGATGGAGGCGGGAGCTCCAGTGATACCGACACCCAAGTGATGGATGAGGATATTATGGTGGAGTCAGGTGAGTGGCACTTGGGGTATAACTGTCATTATCTGGAGAATAAAGGTGGGGCATGGAATTGGCCTGTCACACACAGCATTGCTCCTCAGGGGCGGGGTTTAATGGCTGGGGGTTCCCTATGTTACATGTGTGCCCTGTGTATCCATTGAAACACGGTGAAAGGAGGAATCGGCACACAGGAACAATTGCAATGTGGGGTAAACCCCTAAGTGTTTATTGTGTCATAAGATGCACAAGGTTTCGGGGGCACGCCCCTTCGTCAGGTGCTTACGGCCCTGTGTATCCATACCCCCAGCATGTACCAGCATGGATCTGTACATAGCACCACTCTAAATGGTTCCTTGGCTCACACCCCACCCTCCTCTCATTGGTTCCTTGCCTCACACCCCACCCTCTTCTCATTGGTTCTGTCCCAAGCCCCGCCTTCCTCTCATTCGTTCCTTGCCTCACACCCCACCCTCCTCTCATTGGTTCCTTGCCCCAAGCCCCGCCCTTCACTTGTGGGTTCCTTGCCTTATGCCCTTCGCCTTACGCCCCGCCCTCCTCTCATTGGGTTCCTCGTCTGACACCCCGCCCTCCTCTCCTAGGGTTCCTCACGCCCCGCCCTCCTCTCTCTCCGCAGGGGACGACTCGTGGGACCTGGTGACGTGTTACTGTGAGAAGCCGTTCGCTGGGCGGCCGATGATCGAGTGTAACATTTGCTGCACGTGGGTGCACTTGTCCTGCGCAAAGATCCGCAAGAGCAACGTCCCTGATGTCTATTACTGCCAGAAGTGCAGGGGGGACGGGGGTCAGGGGGCACAGCGCTAAAGGAAGAGCCATGACTCCGCCCCTGACCCCAAATACAGAGACTGAGGGGCGCAGTGTACCCCACCCTAGAGCTTGTGGAACATTTGTCTTTAGCTCATCACAATGGACCAAGGCGAGAAGGGAAAGACTGGGGGCGGGTAATTTAGTGGGGTGGGAGGGGGTGGAGTGAACTTTCCATGTGATCTGCCCCTGCAGAGTCCCTACTCCCCTGGGAGCATTTATTTGTATGTCCCAGGGTGGGGGTGCGGCTTGTGTAAATAATGGACAGAATCTTTATTTTTTTTTCTCTCTCCTGTAATAAATAACGTTTGTACCCTCTAATAAAGGTTACTCTGTGTATAATACTCCTAGCTCCTCCCCTCCTGCCAATACTCTGGTATAATACTCCTAGCTCCTCCCCTCCTGCCAATACTCTGTGTAGAATACTCCTAGCTCCTCCCATCCTGCCCATACTCTGTGTATAGTACTCCTAGCTCCTCCCCTCCTGCCAATACTCTGTGTAGAATACTCCCAGCTCCTCCCCTCCTGCCAATACGCTGGTATAATACTCCTAGCTCCTCCCCTCCTGCCAATACTCTGGTATAATACTCCTAGCTCCTCCCCTCCTGCCAATACTCTGGTATAATACTCCCAGCTCCTCCCCTCCTGCCAATACTGTGTAAAATACTCCTAGCTCCTCCCATCCTGCCAATACTCTGTGTATAGTACTCCTAGCTCCTCCCCTCCTGCCAATACTCTGTGTAGAATACTCCCAGCTCCTCCCCTCCTGCCAATACTCTGGTATAATACTCCTAGCTCCTCCCCTCCTGCCAATACTCTGGTATAATACTCCCAGCTCCTCCCCTCCTGCCAATACTCTGGTATAATACTCCCAGCTCCTCCCCTCCTGCCAATACTCTGGTATAATACTCCCAGCTCCTCCCCTCCTGCCAATACTCTGGTATAATACTCCCAGCTCCTCCCCTCCTGCCAATACTCTGGTATAATACTCCTCCTGACAATACTCTGTATAATGCTCTTCCCCTCCTACCAATACTCTGTGTATAATGCTCCAAGCTCCTCCCTTCTACTAATACTCTGTGTATAGTACTTCTCCTGCCAACATGATTACTCTGTGTATAACACTCCTGCCTCAGTAACATAGTAAATAGAACATTCCATGTGCCGTTAGTACAGACTCACAATGACACAACACAAGGGCCCAGTTTATGTTACTATGACAATCCCATTGCCCCCCAGACGTCACACTGATGGGGACATAACACAATACTGTACATACTGATGTCGCTGTACTGGGGGGATCTGTATATACAGTACATTATATAGTCACATGACTCCTATAGACTCAGTGACAGCTACAGACACTCCTCATATAATAACACAGTATTGGAGATGTCAGTACAATTAAAGGCAACAAAATAAATCCCATTTTTACTTTCTTTAAAGAAAGAAATTATCTCCAATATACTTTAATTAAAACATGTCAACCGTTTTTATAATAAAGCCAAGTGTATGCAGTGAAATTCTCCCTTCATTTCCTGCTGAGGATAGGAATTGTCACACAGTCCCTAACTACTAACAGCAGGGGGAGCCCCCGCCTTACTCGGCTTCTGGCAGATATTATTTGACTTGTGCTGTTTGATCATTTATATCGATCCCTGAGCAGCCAGATCACACTGAGCATGTGCACAGTCTTGGTCTTGCAAAGATGTATAACAAAGTTACAAGATGGTGAAAGCATAAATCATTTGTTTGATTAGGCTTGTGGTGCAGTAAGTTTATGTTTAGTAAAATCAGGCCCCCGGGGGCCACACACAACTCCTCACATCTCTGTGCTCCAATAAAATCCCATTAGATTGTACAGGATACAGGGACAGTCCAAATCCACAAGGAGCGGAGGCTCGGGCCCCTGGGGCCACATCTCTTTAGTATCTGTATTGGACTTGGCAAAATCAAATACCCCCCCCCCCTCCTTATGGAAATGCCAAGGAAAGAGGGGCAGGAAGTGCAGCCCCCACCCCAAAAAAAGCAAATACACCCCCAGGGGTACAATGAAACAAACAGGAAGTAGAGAGGAGGCGGGACTCAGGGGTTCTGGAGGAGGCGGGGCACTCACATGCCATATACACTCTCATCACTGTAGGCAATATACAGGAAGAAATCCTCCTCGTGGTGCTCCTTGTGTGTGAGGGGACAAAAGAAACACTCAGTTATGTGCATGGAACCCCTCATACTCACTACTCTGCTCCAGCTCCTCCCACTATACTCACTCCCACTATACTCCAGCTCCTCCCATGTAACCCCCCATATTCACTCCCACTATACTCTAGCTCCTCCCATGTAACCCCCATATTCACTCCCACTATACTCCAGCTCCTCCCACTATACTCCAGCTCCTCCCACTATATTCACTCCCACTATGCTCCAGCTCCTCCCATGTAACCCCTCCATACTCACTCCCACTATACTCTAGCTCCTCCCACTATATTCCAGCTCCTCCCATGTAACCCCTCCATCCTCACTCCCACTATACTCCAGCTCCTCCCACTATACTCACTCCCACTATACCTTAGCTCCTCTCATGTAACCCCTCATATTCACTCCCACTATGCGCCAGCTCCTCCCATGTAGCCCCTCCATACTCACTCCCACTATACCTTAGCTCCTCTCATGTAACCCCTCCATCCTCACTCCCACTATGCTCCAGCTCCTCCCATGTAGCCCCTCCATACTCACTCCCACTATACCTTAGCTCCTCTCATGTAACCCCTCCATCCTCACTCCCACTATACTCCAGCTCCTCCCACTATACTCACTCCCACTATACCTTAGCTCCTCTCATGTAACCCCTCATATTCACTCCCACTATGCTCCAGCTCCTCCCATGTAGCCTCTCCATACTCACTCCCACTATACTCACCCCAATTAAACTCCAGCTCCTCCCCCTGATGCAGGCAGTTATCATATATGGGTGTAGGATGAGAAGCTGTACTGAGCTAGCCCTCCCCAGGGCAAACTGTCAGTCCCATTAGCCCCTCCCCTGACACTTACCTGGTACAACTGGCCCATGGTGGCACTGGTTGGGGGGATGACATTATTGACAAAGAAGAAGAGAGCGTCCTCTGCCCGGAGGTGAATTCTCTTTCTGATCAGGAAGTAAAACTGTCCGACTAGTGAGGAACAAACACACAGTCACTGACTACTGACAGCACACGCCCACATACACCCAGCCACGCCCACATACAACCAGCCACGCCCACATACAACCAGCCACGCCCACATACAACCAGCCACGCCCACATACACCCAGCCACGCCCACATACACCCAGCCACGCCCACATACCCAGCGAGTAACAATGCAGACACAGAGAGCAAACACATGGCAGCTCCTGCACTGTACTGATATCAGCTGTCGTTACCCAGATGCATTATGGGACACAAGACTATATATATATATACACACACACACAATACACACCTGTAAGGTCGGAGGGTACCAGGTATTTCTTCTTGTCCAGATCTCCTATTCTGGCTTTGGGCGCCTTCTCCACAATAACCTGCCAATCAACAACCTTCTTATTAGTCTGACACTCTGTTACAGCTTCTCTCATTGGCTGCTGCTTCCTCTAACCCACACACTGTTCTACTGCTCTGATTGGCTGCTGCTTCCTCTAAACCCACACACTGTTCTACTGCTCTGATTGGCTGCTGCTTCCTCTAAACCCACACACTGTTCTACTGCTCTGATTGGATGCTGCTTCCTCTAAACCCACACACAGTTCTACTGCTCTGATTGGCTCCAGTTCCATGAGAATATTCTAATAACCCCAGTCTCCCCGGGTTCTAGCCCCAGTCTGTCAGTGTCGGGGGAGTTACTCGGAGGACTGAGAGGTAAATAAGAGAAGAAATTGCCCCGCAAGTAGAAGTGACGCACCGGGACTCGGTCGGGATATTTCTTGCGGATTTTCTCCCCCTCAGAGCGGCGCTTCTCAAAGGGATGTTCCTGTTTATACACGAACTTCATGGCGGAGTGTCCGGGCGCTACAGGCCGACGTTACTGTAACAGTTTCGCTTCCTTTTACTTTCGGGACTGACACTGACAGGAAATAAACAGGCCGAGCTCCACCCACCGCTTTATTGCTCCGCCTTCCGGACGTCACGCTCTGCGTCGCTCTGTCTCACGCGTCTGTGTAACCTTAGCAACCGCTAGTCCCGCCCCCCACAGTCACATGTGCGCCGCCTCCTGAATACTTTTTCTTTCAGTTCGTGTGAGTGACAGCGACGTGGCACAGGCTCTGACGTCTATTACTGGTCTCAGGGGGCGTGTCCCGCCGCACTTCCCTTCATTGGCTGCGGCTTCAACATAGCTGAGCCCTGTGTGTCTCCCGGGCTCCCACTCTTCTCATTACTCATTTTAGCCTGGAAATAACTTCTCCTTCTTTGCCTCTCTGAACCCGCCCACCTGCCAATCACACACAAGCCCCGCCCATTGTACTTACTACTATAGTTTATATAAACAAGCTGCTGTGTAGCCATGGGGGCAGCCATTCAAGCACAGGATACACAGTAGATAACAGATAAGTACTACTATAGTTTATATAAACAAGCTGCTGTGTAGCCATGGGGGCAGCCATTCAAGCACAGGATACACAGTAGATAACAGATAAGTACTACTATAGTTTATATAAACAAGCTGCTGTGTAGCCATGGGGGCAGCCATTCAAGCACAGGATACACAGTAGATAACAGATAAGTACTACTATAGTTTATATAAACAAGCTGCTGTGTAGCCATGGGGGCAGCCATTCAAGCACAGGATACACAGTAGATAACAGATAAGTACTACTATAGTTTATATAAACAAGCTGCTGTGTAGCCATGGGGGCAGCCATTCAAGCACAGGATACACAGTAGATAACAGATAAGTACTACTATAGTTTATATAAACAAGCTGCTGTGTAGCCATGGGGGCAGCCATTCAAGCACAGGATACACAGTAGATAACAGATAAGTACTACTATAGTTTATATAAACAAGCTGCTGTGTAGCCATGGGGACAGGCATTCAAGCACAGGATACACAGTAGATAACAGATAAGTACTACTATAGTTTATATAAACAAGCTGCTGTGTAGCCATGGGGGCAGCCATTCAAGCACAGGATACACAGTAGATAACAGATAAGTACTACTATAGTTTATATAAACAAGCTGCTGTGTAGCCATGGGGGCAGCCATTCAAGCACAGGATACACAGTAGATAACAGATAAGTACTACTATAGTTTATATAAACAAGCTGCTGTGTAGCCATGGGGGCAGCCATTCAAGCACAGGATACACAGTAGATAACAGATAAGTACTACTATAGTTTATATAAACAAGCTGCTGTGTAGCCATGGGGGCAGCCATTCAAGCACAGGATACACAGTAGATAACAGATAAGTACTACTATAGTTTATATAAACAAGCTGCTGTGTAGCCATGGGGGCAGCCATTCAAGCACAGGATACACAGTAGATAACAGATAAGTACTACTATAGTTTATATAAACAAGCTGCTGTGTAGCCATGGGGGCAGCCATTCAAGCACAGGATACACAGTAGATAACAGATAAGTACTACTATAGTTTATATAAACAAGCTGCTGTGTAGCCATGGGGACAGGCATTCAAGCACAGGATACACAGTAGATAACAGATAAGTACTACTATAGTTTATATAAACAAGCTGCTGTGTAGCCATGGGGGCAGCCATTCAAGCACAGGATACACAGTAGATAACAGATAAGTACTACTATAGTTTATATAAACAAGCTGCTGTGTAGCCATGGGGGCAGCCATTCAAGCACAGGATACACAGTAGATAACAGATAAGTACTACTATAGTTTATATAAACAAGCTGCTGTGTAGCCATGGGGGCAGCCATTCAAGCACAGGATACACAGTAGATAACAGATAAGTACTACTATAGTTTATATAAACAAGCTGCTGTGTAGCCATGGGGGCAGCCATTCAAGCACAGGATACACAGTAGATAACAGATAAGTACTACTATAGTTTATATAAACAAGCTGCTGTGTAGCCATGGGGGCAGCCATTCAAGCACAGGATACACAGTAGATAACAGATAAGTACTACTATAGTTTATATAAACAAGCTGCTGTGTAGCCATGGGGGCAGCCATTCAAGCACAGGATACACAGTAGATAACAGATAAGTACTACTATAGTTTATATAAACAAGCTGCTGTGTAGCCATGGGGGCAGCCATTCAAGCACAGGATACACAGTAGATAACAGATAAGTACTACTATAGTTTATATAAACAAGCTGCTGTGTAGCCATGGGGACAGGCATTCAAGCACAGGATACACAGTAGATAACAGATAAGTACTACTATAGTTTATATAAACAAGCTGCTGTGTAGCCATGGGGGCAGCCATTCAAGCACAGGATACACAGTAGATAACAGATAAGTACTACTATAGTTTATATAAACAAGCTGCTGTGTAGCCATGGGGGCAGCCATTCAAGCACAGGATACACAGTAGATAACAGATAAGTACTACTATAGTTTATATAAACAAGCTGCTGTGTAGCCATGGGGGCAGCCATTCAAGCACAGGATACACAGTAGATAACAGATAAGTACTACTATAGTTTATATAAACAAGCTGCTGTGTAGCCATGGGGGCAGCCATTCAAGCACAGGATACACAGTAGATAACAGATAAGTACTACTATAGTTTATATAAACAAGCTGCTGTGTAGCCATGGGGGCAGCCATTCAAGCACAGGATACACAGTAGATAACAGATAAGTACTACTATAGTTTATATAAACAAGCTGCTGTGTAGCCATGGGGACAGGCATTCAAGCACAGGATACACAGTAGATAACAGATAAGTACTACTATAGTTTATATAAACAAGCTGCTGTGTAGCCATGGGGGCAGCCATTCAAGCACAGGATACACAGTAGATAACAGATAAGTACTACTATAGTTTATATAAACAAGCTGCTGTGTAGCCATGGGGGCAGCCATTCAAGCACAGGGTACACAGTAGATAACAGATAAGTACTACTATAGTTTATATAAACAAGCTGCTGTGTAGCCATGGGGGCAGCCATTCAAGCACAGGATACACAGTAGATAACAGATAAGTACTACTATAGTTTATAGAAACAAGCTGCTGTGTAGCCATGGGGGCAGCCATTCAAGCACAGGATACACAGTAGGTAACAGATAAGTACTACTATAGTTTATATAAACAAGCTGCTGTGTAGCCATGGGGGCAGCCATTCAAGCACAGGATACACAGTAGATAACAGATAAGTACTACTATAGTTTATAGAAACAAGCTGCTGTGTAGCCATGGGGGCAGCCATTCAAGCACAGGATACACAGTAGATAACAGATAAGTACTACTATAGTTTATATAAACAAGCTGCTGTGTAACCATGGGGGCAGCCATTCAAGCACAGGATACACAGTAGATAACAGATAAGTACTACTATAGTTTATATAAACAAGCTGCTGTGTAGCCATGGGGGCAGCCATTCAAGCACAGGATACACAGTAGGTAACAGATAAGTACTACTATAGTTTATATAAACAAGCTGCTGTGTAGCCATGGGGGCAGCCATTCAAGCACAGGATACACAGTAGATAACAGATAAGTACTACTATGGTTTATATAAACAAGCTGCTGTGTAGCCATGGGGGCGGCCATTCAAGCACAGGATACACAGTAGATAACAGATAAGTACTAATATAGTTTATATAAACAAGCTGCTGTGTAGCCATGGGGGCAGCCATTCAAGCACAGGATACACAGTAGATAACAGATAAGTACTACTATAGTTTATATAAACAAGCTGCTGTGTAGCCATGGGGACAGGCATTCAAGCACAGGATACACAGTAGATAACAGATAAGTACTACTATAGTTTATATAAACAAGCTGCTGTGTAGCCATGGGGGCAGCCATTCAAGCACAGGATACACAGTAGATAACAGATAAGTACTACTATAGTTTATATAAACAAGCTGCTGTGTAGCCATGGGGGCAGCCATTCAAGCACAGGATACACAGTAGATAACAGATAAGTACTACTATAGTTTATATAAACAAGCTGCTGTGTAGCCATGGGGGCAGCCATTCAAGCACAGGATACACAGTAGATAACAGATAAGTACTACTATAGTTTATATAAACAAGCTGCTGTGTAGCCATGGGGGCAGCCATTCAAGCACAGGATACACAGTAGATAACAGATAAGTACTACTATAGTTTATAGAAACAAGCTGCTGTGTAGCCATGGGGGCAGCCATTCAAGCACAGGATACACAGTAGGTAACAGATAAGTACTACTATAGTTTATATAAACAAGCTGCTGTGTAGCCATGGGGGCAGCCATTCAAGCACAGGATACACAGTAGATAACAGATAAGTACTACTATAGTTTATAGAAACAAGCTGCTGTGTAGCCATGGGGGCAGCCATTCAAGCACAGGATACACAGTAGATAACAGATAAGTACTACTATAGTTTATATAAACAAGCTGCTGTGTAACCATGGGGGCAGCCATTCAAGCACAGGATACACAGTAGATAACAGATAAGTACTACTATAGTTTATATAAACAAGCTGCTGTGTAGCCATGGGGGCAGCCATTCAAGCACAGGATACACAGTAGGTAACAGATAAGTACTACTATAGTTTATATAAACAAGCTGCTGTGTAGCCATGGGGGCAGCCATTCAAGCACAGGATACACAGTAGATAACAGATAAGTACTACTATGGTTTATATAAACAAGCTGCTGTGTAGCCATGGGGGCGGCCATTCAAGCACAGGATACACAGTAGATAACAGATAAGTACTAATATAGTTTATATAAACAAGCTGCTGTGTAGCCATGGGGGCAGCCATTCAAGCACAGGATACACAGTAGATAACAGATAAGTACTACTATAGTTTATATAAACAAGCTGCTGTGTAGCCATGGGGACAGGCATTCAAGCACAGGATACACAGTAGATAACAGATAAGTACTACTATAGTTTATATAAACAAGCTGCTGTGTAGCCATGGGGGCAGCCATTCAAGCACAGGATACACAGTAGATAACAGATAAGTACTACTATAGTTTATATAAACAAGCCGCTGTGTAGCCATGGGGGCAGCCATTCAAGCACAGGATACACAGTAGATAACAGATAAGTACTACTATAGTTTATATAAACAAGCCGCTGTGTAGCCATGGGGGCAGCCATTCAAGCACAGGATACACAGTAGATAACAGATAAGTACTACTATAGTTTATATAAACAAGCTGCTGTGTAGCCATGGGGGCAGCCATTCAAGCACAGGATACACAGTAGATAACAGATAAGTACTACTATAGTTTATATAAACAAGCTGCTGTGTAGCCATGGGGGCAGCCATTCAAGCACATGATATACAGTAGATAACAGATAAGTACTACTATAGTTTATATAAACAAGCTGCTGTGTAGCCATGGGGGAAGTCATTCAAGCACATGATATACAGTAGATAACAGATAAGTACTACTATAGTTTATATAAACAAGCTGCTGTGTAGCCATGGGGGCAGCCATTCAAGCACAGGATACACAGTAGATAACAGATAAGTACTACTATAGTTTATATAAACAAGCTGCTGTGTAGCCATGGGGGCGGCCATTCAAGCACAGGATACACAGTAGATAACAGATAAGTACTACTATAGTTTATATAAACAAGCTGCTGTGTAGCCATGGGGGCAGCCATTCAAGCACAGGATACACAGTAGATAACAGATAAGTACTACTATAGTTTATATAAACAAGCTGCTGTGTAGTCAGGGGGCAGCCATTCAAGCACAGGATACACAGTAGATAACAGATAAGTACTACTATAGTTTATATAAACAAGCTGCTGTGTAGTCAGGGGGCAGCCATTCAAGCACAGGATACACAGTAGATAACAGATAAGTACTACTATAGTTTATATAAACAAGCTGCTGTGTAGCCATGGGGGCAGCCATTCAAGCACAGGATACACAGTGGATAACAGATGAGTACTACTACTATAGTTTATATAAACAAGCTGCTGTGTAGCCATGGGGGCAGCCATTCAAGCACAGGATACACAGTGGATAACAGATGAGTACTACTACTATAGTTTATATAAACAAGCTGCTGTGTAGCCATGGGGGCAGCCATTCAAGCACAGGATACACAGTAGATAACAGATAAGTACTACTATAGTTTATATAAACAAGCTGCCGTGTAGCCATGGGGGCAGCCATTCAAGCACAGGATACACAGTAGATAACAGATAAGTACTACTATAGTTTATATAAACAAGCTGCTGTGTAGCCATGGGGGCAGCCATTCAAGCACAGGATACACAGTAGATAACAGATAAGTACTACTATAGTTTATATAAACAAGCTGCTGTGTAGCCATGGGGGCAGCCATTCAAGCACAGGATACACAGTAGATAACAGATAAGTACTACTATAGTTTATATAAACAAGCTGCTGTGTAGCCATGGGGGCAGCCATTCAAGCACAGGATACACAGTAGATAACAGATAAGTACTACTATAGTTTATATAAACAAGCTGCTGTGTAGCCATGGGGGCAGCCATTCAAGCACAGGATACACAGTAGATAACAGATAAGTACTACTATAGTTTATATTAATACTGGGTGATTTTAATGAGGTAATGGATGGGGAAAAAGACCGCCTTTCATTGGCAACTGGAGTGAGACTGGTCTCTACTGGTGTAAAGGTTTGGGAGGATACATGGGGGCTTGTGGATGTCTGGAGGGTTTGCAATGATACATTAAACACGACTCTCCTCTCTGCATCATGTGGGGAAGCCTCCATTGTCCTACTACTAAAACCAGGAAAAAGCCCACTACTAGACTCTTCATATTGACCCATCGCACTAGTTTATTAAATAGTATAAAATAGTAGCTAAGGGTCTAGCAATACATTTAAACTATGTTGTACCATCAAGAGTGGCTCCAAATGAAGTTGGATTCATACCCGAGAACTAAATATCAGGAGACTCTACACAAATGTAACCATTGGCCATGATAACCCTGGCACTAGTCATTGCCTCTCTCCACAATGAGAAGCCATTCAACTCTATGGAGTGGACTTACCTGTGGGAAACCCTAAAAAGACTTGGGTTCAGGGAACATTTCTTAACTTGGCTAAAAGCTCTGTACAATGAAGCAAAGGTGAGAATCATATCCAATGTAGATATATCACCTTCCATAACACTATCTAGAGAAGAGGTGCCCAAAGGTAGATCGTGATGTACTAGGAGACCTTTAGCTGGTGATCAGTAGATCTCTAGACACTGTCAACAAACAGCTTGACTTCATTTATTTCCAGTTTAATTATCTTCATTAAGATATTTATTACAGTGTTTTTATTAAAGTTAATAGTTTTTAGTTAAACCTAACAATATACATTTGCTCATATCAATACAATATTTAAGTCATATTTCCGTGGAACCGAATGTAACAATGTTTTTTATGAATGTAGATCACAATGGCACAACATGACTAAAAGTCGACCCCTCATTAGTAAGGTATGGACTCACCTGATCTAGAGGCACTCGCCAAGGATGTCCACTGTCTCCAGCCCTTTTTGCCTTAGCCATGGAACCCCTGATATTCCTAATCCGAACTAATGAAGAGGTGAGAGGCTTTGAATTGGGGCGACTCAGGGAAAAGATTTCCCTATTTGCTGACAACACACTACTATACTTACATGATCCAGGCTTTCACATGGTGTGGACCTGTCCTTAAATCCAAATCTTCTGGGCAGAAATAGCCACATACCTCTCTCAACTAATGGCTTTGCCCATCGAAATGCACCCTACTGTTTTAATCCTCAAGTTCTTAACAGATACGGTGACCTCAGGATCAGAGAAATGTTTGCCCACCCACTCTACACTTCTGGATGGGCCTGGAAGAACAAACACTCCCACTTCTAGAGCAAATTTATACAGCAAGGCTGTCCCTCTAAATTCACTAATACCTGGACTCTCTGGATAATGCGGAACAAATCCTATACAAATAGGAAACAATTTGCCAGACCATCCTATAGACTGGCTTGATTTAATGGACTAAGTGAAGTCTGATTGAGATATACTGGAGACACGTGGCACCTAAACAGTTTGAATGCATTTGGTTCCATTAGTGACTACATGGCTAAAAATCACTAGGGAATAACAATGTGATCTGGTCAAAACCAAAAAGGGCTCACCCTATGGAATTGTCCTTATCCATGAAATAAAATGTTCCTCAGACTCTCCCTTGACTTTCTAATCTTTTCCTTTCTCAAACTTTTCTATTAATTTCTCAACCCTCTCTAAATGAACGTTTTCCCAATGGGCAATACTAAAAATACTAGTATGAGGTCTGTTTTAATTGATCCCGCAATGTAACCTATGTTTGTATTACTGGATTCATAAATAAACATGATAAAAAAAACACTAAAAAAAGGGGGGGGGGTAAGGGGAGCCTTAAGGGGGTTAGGGTACAGCACTCAACAGGACTTCTGAAGGAAACAGTTTTATTGAACTAAAAGCCCAATGTTTCATTCAAAGGCAGTTACTCAAGGTCCCATTATATAATTCCTAAAATATTGTATTGCTTGCAATCAGCAGGCACGGCCATGGGGTCCAATGTTGCACCATCTTCTGCTTACGGGTGCATGGCACAGTGTGAACCTCTAGTGGGCAGTGCCAGGTTAATCCACAAGCAAAACATTGATGATCCTAGTGTGGCAGCAATCAATTGACTCCAACCCTGGCTCAATTCCCTCACCTGTTCAAATCTCACTCATATCTTCAAAACATTGTTCAGAAGAACAGCCGACTTAGATTCAGAAGTTGATTGGAGAGAGGAAAACAGAAAGAGAGGCTGCTCAGCTAAAATTATCTCAGATGCTTTCAAATGGCACCAAATCCTGAAAGCCGTGGAAGAAAATGGAAAACGCCCATTGGAATGGATAGAAGAATATCCAAAATGGCAAAGACTCATGGCTCCGGGAAGATGAAAGAAGGAGTAACGTATCCTGGGATATTGTTACAATTAGAAGCCTCCACAAAGTACCATTGTTGGAAAAAAAAAAAGTGTGCTGAAGAACTTACATTCTGTCAAAAAAACACTGACTGGTCTAAAGAGAAATGGCACACCATTTTGTGGACTGATGAAAACAGTCCATATTCTATAACTTATTTGCCAATCCATCAATTTGTTAAACTTCCTGCCTGACCAGTAGAAGCGACAGTTGCAGAAATATCTACTGACGAAGTGGCAAAGGCCATTCAAACCCTTGAAGCAGCCAAGGTACCCGGCCCTGGGGTTTTCTCTGGACAAAATTACAAAAAACTAACAGCCAGATTCATCCCACCAATGTGTTTGCTTTAAAGGAGAAGGAAAGCTACGGAGGCATTTTATTGGCAATAGATTAGCTGCAATAGTACAAGCTAGAATGCTATATTTATTCTGTAGAATGTTTTACCATACCTGAGTAAAAAGCTCTAGAAACTCTCTGTTCAGGATAGGAGCTGCAGTATTAACATGGTGTGACATCACTTCCTGCCTGAGTCTCTCCCTGCTCTGGGCTCAGATTACAGTAGAGAAGGGAGGGGGTGGGGAAGAGGAGCAAACTGAGCATGCTCTTGCCCAGGGCAATGAGATTAAAGATGAAAACAGTAAGTCTGATACAGAAGCCCATGAGTACACAATAGAAGGAAAGAAATGTGCTGTTTCTTTTGACAGAGGACTCAGAGCAACATTACTTTGAGGGTTTACTGGTATATTTATATAGACCTTTCTGATAAGGCTTACTTAGTTTTAACCTTTCCTTCTCCTTTAATCAGATCTGGAGAGACTGTTCATACCAAAACCTCAGAAAGAGATCTTGATTGCTTAAATAATAGACCAATATCTATTAAGTACATTGGATCCTATAGAAATACCACCAGAACTGCCTGATCAACATGAATCAAACACAATTTGGCCCAAGACCACAATCATCCGAAATAAAGGGCAGATCCTATAATTTACAAATACCAATCCTTCTGGTCAGCAAGGGATGCAGCCATCTATAGATTCACCCATAAAGATTTTGATTTGATTCCATGGGACCTCTTGTACTTCATATTATGGAGATTGACCCTGGGAACTCAATGCTGGAAAATCCCACAGGCACTTTACGATTCCCCAGATGGAGCTCTTCCAGCTGAGCCAATACCAATTGAGGAACAAGGCTGGGATGTCCCCTCTTCCCCATTTCATTGTGGTGGCAGCCTTAGCTGATGTACAACTGGACCATGCAGATAATATCCTAATGACCATAACTAAATCCTTAACATCCCCTAACAACTTTGTGACTATCCAGCATTCCAAATCTGAAACATTAAAAGTCACATTACCCCAGCCCATTATAAAAAATGGCACAAGAATCACTGAAATCTTGGGCAAAATTGGACCTTTCGTGGTTCAGAGGAATATACACTTTTAAATGACCCTGCTACCCAAACTAGTGTACGTTTTTAGGACATAAATATCCGTACTGAAATGTCATCTTAAAACCATGCTAGGAAGGATGTTTGAGCTCATTCTGGCAGATTAACACCCCAGGGGATCCAGCAAAGTCTTGTTCACAACTAAACAATTCAAAATGGCAGCCCAATTGGTTCAGTTAACTCACTTGCATGTCATCAACCCATGGCTTTTCCAGTCTCCAGCACTTTTATGGAGCCCTAGTATGATTCCCTTTTTGACCCACTATCACTTTGGAAAAAATACAAAAAGCACTTGCTGGAAACTCAAATTACAGGCAAATGGGCTTCTGGTACATTGTCTTTAGGTAGCAGTTAGCACAAGGCTTCGGATTTCATTTTTAAAACCTGAATAGCCCTAAATATTGGTCTACAATCTGTGAAATCTCATAACTAGCCAAGTTATACAAAAATGTAATCAGATCAAATCTCTCAGAACCCCATAACTGGCATGTATAGAATTTCCATATACTAAGGGTACTGAGCAGCAACTTTCCCAACATAAATTTCATGTACATATACCAGGGAATGGGCCATTTCACAGCCATGTTTACTAGGAGATCTGGTCTCATATGTGGTGCCCTAGTTCTCATAGCTCTCTCTTTGAAGTGTCCTATAAGGTTCTCCTCAGACGGTCCAAACCAGCCTACACAAAACTAACGTACAATTTATTAGGGACTGTTTCAAACACGGACCATGAACGAACCTTACTACGGATGTGGTGAGACCGTCCTAGTGTTCAGAGTTTTCGGTCAAGAGTTTACACAGGTATGGGATCGGTTATCCAGAGTGCTCAGGACCTGGGGTTCTCTTTCTCCTCCTCAACTCTTTATATTTTCCATGCTTTCTATTTGCCATGCTTTTTCTTCTTCAACTTTCTATTCTCCATCCTTTCTCCTCTTCAACTCTTTCTATTCCCCATTCTTTCTCCTCTTCAACTCGATCTATTCTCCATCCTCTCTCCTCTACAACTTTCTATTCTCCAAGCTTTATCCTCCCAACCATTTTCTATTCTCCATCCTCTCCTCTTCAACTCTTCTATTCTCCACGCTTTCTCCTTCCATTCTTCTCTTTAATGGTCTTCCTTTATCCTTCCTTATTGATTTTCTTGCTTTTTCCATCTTTTCTTAACTATCATTTTGTTTTCATACTCACCTTGTTTTCAGACAATAGCAATAACATTTACATAGTAGCATAAAAAACAGTAAACATTTGTAATAAAAGGACAAGGAAACTGCATTATTAGATCCACCCCACTCAATCCAATCGCTCCGTTTTCCATCACAGGCCTCTTTCCAGAATAAAAGCTGCACCAGACCAGATTGCATTGGTCCTACCTGGGCTGCAGGTAAAAATGGTCCAATATTTGCATTAAGCCTCATGTAGCCAGGGCAGGAGGAGCACTAACCTAACAGAACTGGACTGCAGCTGGTTTTTATGAGCAGAGTAGCCTCTAGTGGGACCCCATCAGCAGAGAGCAGACTTACGGGCAGTGCTTCTCTAACCAATGGGTGGCTATTTGCCTGTACAGGGCTCAATTGAAATGACAAAGATATTGGAGATCTGCTGCTCCCCAAGATACACAAAGAAAGGGGGACTATTCTCAGAGTGGGAGACAAACACAGAAATAATGGCTGTGGGACAACTCCTGCCTTGTAAGGCTTGACATTCAGATACCTGAACAGACGCAATGAACATCATAGATCTGTGTAGCTCTCAGTGGCATGGGAACAGAACACTTGAAACCTGCACCCCAAGTTGTGGACCCCCCACACATGCAGAATGGTGCTATGGAAGAAGAAACCTAGAATCCTGTTTAGTGGTGGGAGGGCTATGTACTATTCCAAACCCAATGGGCTCAATCCAAAGGCAGTAACCCGGATGATTCTCCTCTCACTATACTGGCGGCATCATTCTCCATGCAGATTAGTCATATAGGGAACGCCAATGGGAGTGTCAACTGAAAATGCAACGATCAAAAGAGGAAAATGGCTTCATATAACTTGAAATAATTCTCTTTATACAAGAAAGTCTACAATTAAAAACCAGCCCCTCCTTCCCCCCACACACCCCCAACCCCTGAAAAAAGGGGTGGAAGGGGCATTTTAGAGTTCATTACCACCCTCCCCATAAAGTGTCCAAGAGGTAGAAAGAGGGAGCTCTGTATCCTCCTTCCTCAGTGAGGGGTACAGTCTCTGTCTGTATATGCGCAAAGGGGGCAGGGGATATTCAGGAGAGGGGTGGGCGGGGGTCACTGTCACCACAGTCGGTGCTGGTGAAGATTGCGGCTTAGAACTGACCGGACATCCGCTGTGAACCTGCAGAGAGATGAGAGTTAGTGACTGAATTATTGCATTGCAGGTGCACCTATACACACCTGTACAACAGTGAGACCAATCAGATCAAATGGCAGGACCATTCATGGACCAATAAGCTATTGACTTGGTATGGAGGTGGCGTTTGTACAGCCAGCAGATAAATCACTGTCAAATCAATGAATAAGTGGAGGGAACGAGGTACCAGGTCATTGGTAATAATGAAGACTTGGCACAATACGCACCTTCTGCCAAAGGATAAGCGTAAACCCCAGAGATCCCCCTCCCACCAGTCTCGTTACCTTAGAGCGTCCAACATTGGCAGCAGATTCAAAAGGGCCGTGTCGCTGGGGTCACTGAACCACGACTTTATGGGAATTGCGTTATCTGTGGGGTAAAATAGACTCAGTATCTGTGATACATCACATGTCAGGAGGAACCCCGAACCTAACCCCCTGCTGGTACCCCGAGTCTGCTCACTCACTGCCCACCAGGAGGAACACCTTACCCTTTCTATGAATATCATGTGACACATTCCATATTACATTACAATGATGAGTAAAGGGGTGTGTAGCGGAGAGATGACATTATAAGAAACAGGGCTAAAGGGTAAATATACCCTATGACTTATGACTATAATAAAATACGCCGAATGCTATTGGACAGTTCAGTTGGGATGTACTACGGATATAGACCTGTAAGGGGGATACTGGTACATCAAGAGGGAGGAACCATTCAGTAGAAGGGAAGTGCCACGGATCAGGAGGAAAGAAGTAGTGTTGGAGTGGATATGGAGGGAGGAAGTTGTTGGAGTGGATATGGAGGGAGGAAGTTGGTGGAGTGGATATGGAGGGAGGAAGTAGTGTTGGAGTGGATATGGAGGGAGGAAGTTGTTGGAGTGGATATGGAGGGAGGAAGTAGTGTTGGAGTGGATATGGAGGGAGGAAGTTGGTGGAGTGGATATGGAGGGAGGAAGTAGTGTTGGAGTGGATATGGAGGGAGGAAGTTGTTGGAGTGGATATGGAGGGAGGAAGTAGTGTTGGAGTGGATATGGAGGGAGGAAGTTGTTGGAGTGGATATGGAGGGAGGAAGTTGTTGGAGTGGATATGGAGGGAGGAAGTAGTGTTGGAGTGGATATGGAGGGAGGAAGTTGGAGGAGTGGATATGGAGGGAGGAAGTTGGTGGAGTGGATATGGAGGGAGGAAGTGTTGGAGTGGATATGGAGGGAGGAAGTTGTTGGAGTGGATATGGAGGGAGGAAGTAGTGTTGGAGTGGATATGGAGGGAGGAAGTTGGTGGAGTGGATATGGAGGGAGGAAGTAGTGTTGGAGTGGATATGGAGGGAGGAAGTTGTTGGAGTGGATATGGAGGGAGGAAGTAGTGTTGGAGTGGATATGGAGGGAGGAAGTTGTTGGAGTGGATATGGAGGGAGGAAGTTGTTGGAGTGGATATGGAGGGAGGAAGTAGTGTTGGAGTGGATATGGAGGGAGGAAGTTGGAGGAGTGGATATGGAGGGAGGAAGTTGGTGGAGTGGATATGGAGGGAGGAAGTAGTGTTGGAGTGGATATGGAGGGAGGAAGTTGTTGGAGTGGATATGGAGGGAGGAAGTGTTGGAGTGGATATGGAGGGAGGAAGTTGGTGGAGTGGATATGGAGGGAGGAAGTAGTGTTGGAGTGGATATGGAGGGAGGAAGTTGTTGGAGTGGATATGGAGGGAGGAAGTAGTGTTGGAGTGGATATGGAGGGAGGAAGTTGTTGGAGTGGATATGGAGGGAGGAAGTAGTGTTGGAGTGGATATGGAGGGAGGAAGTTGGAGGAGTGGATATGGAGGGAGGAAGTTGGTGGAGTGGATA
This sequence comes from Xenopus petersii, assembly GCA_038501925.1. Lineage (NCBI taxonomy): Eukaryota > Metazoa > Chordata > Amphibia > Anura > Pipidae > Xenopus > Xenopus petersii. The sequence continues at coordinate 398,578 of CM076677.1, read as the reverse complement.
TGGAGGGAGGAAGTAGTGTTGGAGTGGATATGGAGGGAGGAAGTTGTTGGAGTGGATATGGAGGGAGGAAGTGTTGGAGTGGATATGGAGGGAGGAAGTTGTTGGAGTGGATATGGAGGGAGGAAGTAGTGTTGGAGTGGATATGGAGGGAGGAAGTTGTTGGAGTGGATATGGAGGGAGGAAGTAGTGTTGGAGTGGATATGGAGGGAGGAAGTTGTTGGAGTGGATATGGAGGGAGGAAGTTGTTGGAGTGGATATGGAGGGAGGAAGTAGTGTTGGAGTGGATATGGAGGGAGGAAGTTGGAGGAGTGGATATGGAGGGAGGAAGTTGGTGGAGTGGATATGGAGGGAGGAAGTAGTGTTGGAGTGGATATGGAGGGAGGAAGTTGTTGGAGTGGATATGGAGGGAGGAAGTGTTGGAGTGGATATGGAGGGAGGAAGTTGTTGGAGTGGATATGGAGGGAGGAAGTAGTGTTGGAGTGGATATGGAGGGAGGAAGTTGGTGGAGTGGATATGGAGGGAGGAAGTAGTGTTGGAGTGGATATGGAGGGAGGAAGTTGTTGGAGTGGATATGGAGGGAGGAAGTAGTGTTGGAGTGGATATGGAGGGAGGAAGTTGTTGGAGTGGATATGGAGGGAGGAAGTTGTTGGAGTGGATATGGAGGGAGGAAGTAGTGTTGGAGTGGATATGGAGGGAGGAAGTAGTGTTGGAGTGGATATGGAGGGAGGAAGTTGGTGGAGTGGATATGGAGGGAGGAAGTTGGTGGAGTGGATATGGAGGGAGGAAGTAGTGTTGGAGTGGATATGGAGGGAGGAAGTTGTTGGAGTGGATATGGAGGGAGGAAGTGTTGGAGTGGATATGGAGGGAGGAAGTTGGTGGAGTGGATATGGAGGGAGGAAGTAGTGTTGGAGTGGATATGGAGGGAGGAAGTTGTTGGAGTGGATATGGAGGGAGGAAGTAGTGTTGGAGTGGATATGGAGGGAGGAAGTTGTTGGAGTGGATATGGAGGGAGGAAGTAGTGTTGGAGTGGATATGGAGGGAGGAAGTTGGAGGAGTGGATATGGAGGGAGGAAGTTGGTGGAGTGGATATGGAGGGAGGAAGTAGTGTTGGAGTGGATATGGAGGGAGGAAGTTGTTGGAGTGGATATGGAGGGAGGAAGTGTTGGAGTGGATATGGAGGGAGGAAGTTGTTGGAGTGGATATGGAGGGAGGAAGTAGTGTTGGAGTGGATATGGAGGGAGGAAGTTGTTGGAGTGGATATGGAGGGAGGAAGTAGTGTTGGAGTGGATATGGAGGGAGGAAGTTGTTGGAGTGGATATGGAGGGAGGAAGTTGTTGGAGTGGATATGGAGGGAGGAAGTAGTGTTGGAGTGGATATGGAGGGAGGAAGTTGGAGGAGTGGATATGGAGGGAGGAAGTTGGTGGAGTGGATATGGAGGGAGGAAGTAGTGTTGGAGTGGATATGGAGGGAGGAAGTTGTTGGAGTGGATATGGAGGGAGGAAGTGTTGGAGTGGATATGGAGGGAGGAAGTTGGTGGAGTGGATATGGAGGGAGGAAGTTGGTGGAGTGGATATGGAGGGAGGAAGTAGTGTTGGAGTGGATATGGAGGGAGGAAGTTGGTGGAGTGGATATGGAGGGAGGAAGTAGTGTTGGAGTGGATATGGAGGGAGGAAGTTGTTGGAGTGGATATGGAGGGAGGAAGTAGTGTTGGAGTGGATATGGAGGGAGGAAGTTGGAGGAGTGGATATGGAGGAAGGAGGAGACTGTTACCTGGGTGACTCCTGTAGGCCCCCGGAGAGTTGTCCAGAATGACGACACTAGAGAGGTCGCTGTGCACCACAGACAGGTCCTTAATGTAACTGCCCAGTTCCAGGGTACAGTGCTACAGGAGAGAACAATATGAGTGGACATGGAGTGAGCCCCAAAATAAATACATGGTGTATAGAGTGCAGCTGACTCACCTGTCTGTAGAATCTTCTCCTGAGCACTGCCTTGTTGTTATCTAACTTGTCTGCCACAGCCGAGCCATAGATCTCCATACTGGCTGTAAATACCACCAGCTCATACCACTGACTCACCTGAGGAAAGATACATGTATATATATATATATATATATATATATATATATATATATATATATATATATATATATATATATATATATATATATATATATATATATATATAATAATCAGTATAGCGGCCAGTACAATTAGGGGATCCCTTTCTTTGCTTGACTCTTTCATATATCCATAAGGTACAATGAATATGAGCTCTAGTGTATTTAGCGTCCCCTTTTATTCATCTCTCCCGGGGTCCCAGCCATTTTATATGATCCCTATGTAAAGTCACACTGCCTACATCTTGCACCCCAATCTCCTCTCTACCCCCCAAACCCCCTCACAACTGCTTCTTTAGCTTCCCCTGCTGGATTCACTGCTCCCAAAATATACTCACCACCTCCAGGAAGAAATCCACGTGCGGCCGTTTATGTACAAAGAATCTCACTGGGTGTTTGTCTATAACAACCTGCCAACACATGGGGACAATCACTGAGAAGCTCACTGACTGGAGGGGGCACATGGGCAAGGGGAGGGGCAGACGGGCAAGGGGAGGGGCAGACGGGCAAGGGGAGGGGCAGACGGGCAAGGGGAGGGGCAGACGGGCAAGGGGAGGGGCAGACAGGCAAGGGGAGGGGGCAGAGAGGAGGAAGAGGAGAAACATCAAACAGAAGAACAAACAAGATGGAGACATTGTAATTACCTTAAGAATAAAGTCCGGGGGGGTCCCAGGTCGTACCGTCGGGCGCAGTACCCCATCATGATGAGAATGGATCAGGGTCTCATCTAAATCTAGAACTAGAACTTTCCGTTTCACCTGACCTGTGGAAGAGACAACACCTGAGAGGGGTGGGATATCACCGAGCGGGAAAAGAAAGGGATCCAAGCAATAGAAGTGAGGGGTGAAAGCTACACGGGGGGGGGTAAGTAACTTACTGAGGCGACTGCGAGAGGCCGGAGAGAGCGGCAGAACATCGTATCTCACCGTCTGGTATTGAATAATCTGTAAGAGACAATCTGATCACTCCTCTGCCCTGTACTCTGTTTTATATATAATCAAACAATAATGGCCGCACTCTCAGGCCTTCAAAAGGGACCGATTGGATCAGAATGGAGGATATATACGGGCGGTCGGTCACATCAAAGAACAGATCCGACCAATGGGATTGTTTTACCCTGTCCGGTCGGCAGCTGCCCAACATTCGGCCACATATCGATCGGGGACACTAGTCGGATGGCCACACACACGGGCCAATAAGCCGCTGAGTTGGTCTGTCGGCAGCTTTTATTGGCCAGTGTATAGGGCCTTTAGTCTGTAGTGCTGGGAGCAATACTCCTGTGTGTGTCATTCCCATCATAGATCAGCTGCAGCAGTTGCTATGGACTAGTAGTCGTAGCAACTCCCTACCTTGTTAAAATGGCAGAAAATACTAAATTCTAAAGTTAATTGTTAATCTCACATATCAACACTCACAATAGACACCAAATAAAAAAGTGTGTAAGAAATAAAACGCTCAGTGAATTTACTATAAGAAAAAAAAAACCTTATGTCGACAGAGACATAGGGGGGAATTGACAAGAGTGGGGGAGCCCGTTTTTGGAATAAAAGTGATGGTAAATTGGTGTAAAATACTTTCTCCATATTTACCAACAGAAATCTGACGAAATTCCCACTCAACCGACACTTTTCATATGTTAGTGAAAGTCAATTTACTGACACTTTGATGGATTTGTCTTTCAAACGACATTTCTAAAACAGGAGTAAAAGTGAGTTTGTTCCCCGTGTGTCAGACCAATAGTAACGTCTGCTCCAGCCATTTCACTGGGGAATTATTTGTATAGTCACAGCCATTAGCTTGTTATACTCTATACCTAGAGAAGTGGAAAAGGAAAACACTCACTAAATTAAAAGTCTATTTTATACAATTAAATGTTTCTCACTGACATTTGCACCACTCTTCTCTTTTTGTTGAAAATGGAGTCAGTTGTGATGCAGCTGAGAGGGGTTCCCAAACTTTTTCATGTGACTTTATATATATAAGGGTAAGGTATGGATGGATATAGATATGTGCCTATAGGCAGGAGGGCCATGGGGTATATAGAGGTAGGGATATATACAGGCAGGAGGAGGTATATATACAGGTGGGTATATAGTAGTTAGGAGGTATAAAGAGGGGGGAGTTATTAACAGATGGGTATATAGATTGGGTGGATATATACTGGGAGAGGGTATATACAGGAGGTGGGAATATATACAAGGTGGGTATATAGATGGGACAGAGGGACGAGTATATAGAGGGGGTATATAGAGAGACGTCAGTATATACAGGAGGGAATATATAAAGGTAAGTAGAGCTATAGGAATATGTTAAAGAGGAAGGAGGGCCGCGGGGGGATTACAGGAGGGTATTTAGAGGGGTGAGTATACAGAGGGGTATACAGATGAGGAAGGAAGAGAAGACTATATATATATATATATAAGAGAGAGAGAGAGAGAGAGAGAGAGAGAGAAGACTATACAGAGGAGTATTACAAGAGACTATATAGAGAGATATACAGAGAAGTATACAGAGACATAAGGAAGGAATACAGGAGTATATATATATATATATATAAACAGAGAGGAAGAAATAGAAGACTATACACAGGAGTATATAGAGGAGTATATATAGACATAAGCAATAGAAGACTATGTATAGAGGGATACAGAGAGATATATAGCCACAAGGAAGACTATATACAGAGGGGTATTACAGGAGCCTATATAGATAGATAGATATAGAGAGAGAGGGAGGAATAAAAGACTATATAGAGGAGTATATATAGAGAGAGAGAGAGAGGCAGGAGAGACTCACGGTGCGGAACTGCCGGCGGAGTAAGTAGAGGACGAAGCTCCAGAGTTTGGCAGCGAAGGCCACGAAGCCCCTGAGGCCGAGGAGCCCCGGAGTCCGCATCATCCCGGGAATAGGGCGCTGGGCGGGACAGAGGAGGAGCCTCCGTTAGTCGCTGAGACAAAACTGTGCTTGAGGCGCCGGTTACACTCCCATTCGGCTCTGGGAGACGCTGCGGGGCCCTGTGACAGCCGCCATGGCGGAGCTCCGCGTCACTTCCGCACCGTGTCACTCACATGCGCTTCCGCACAAGCCTCTCCGAAAATTTCAAACACGGACAACTGCGCGTGCGCACTCCATACACTCCCACCGCCCCGTCAGACTCGGCCAACGCATGCGCAATAACGATCTTCCGTTTGCTCATGCGCTGTACACAATAACGATAACTATAGCCCCCACGATGTGCCCTCAGTGATTGTGTGACAGGAACGGGCGGGACAAAGTAGTTAGCTCGTGCGCTGATTGGTGGCTCCTTGTGAGTTGCTGTCACAGGACAGTCTGGGCTTCTATATACAACTGTGTCACATATTATTCCTCACACGAACTACAACATTGTGTCACTTTCTTAATCCCACCCATTATTGTGGCAACACCCCCTAATTAGCATCTTCATTTCACAAAATATCTCAGGTTATAAACCACATTGCTGAGTTTTTTTTGTTTTATTACTTTTACTATTCACACAGAGTTCCATAGTAACATAGTAAGCTCAGCGGCTTGTTCTTCCTCTGAGTCAGGAGGTTCATAGTCCCCTGGGCAACCAGGCTGGGGGCGGCTGTCCCAGATCTGACTTCAATGCGCTGCAAATGGTGCTGCTGCTTGTCACTCACCTCTTCCTTCCTGCAGACCCGCCCACTCACTTCCTGCTGCTCATTTACTCAGCAGACACACTGTCCTGGACTCCTCCATCACTTCCTGTCATCCTCCTGCTACAAAAACCATAAGTGCTCGTTTTTTACACACTTACCTGCACTCACACACACTTACAGTACATTTATACACTTAGGGGCTCGAGTGAAGGATTAGAATAAAAAATACTTTGAATTTCAAACTATTTTTTTTGGCTACTTCGACCTTCAACTACGACTTCGAATCGAACGATTCAAACTAAAAATCGTTCGACTATTCAACCATTCGATAGTCGAAGTGCTGTCTCTTTAAAAAAAACTTCGACCTCCTACTTCACCAACGAAAACCTACCAAGCACCAATGTTAGCCTATGGGGAAGGTCCTAGCAATTTGGGATCGAAAATCGTTCGATCATCGAATTAAAGGATTCCAAGGATTTATTCTAAGGATTTAATGGTTCGATTGAACAATTTTTCCTTTGACCGTTCAATCGATCGAATTGCGGTAAATCCTTCGACTTCGATATTTAACTTTGATGGTCAAAAATCGAGGGTTAAATTAACCCTCGATATTCGACCCATAGTAAATGTGTCCCTTACACACACACATTTTAGTAAAGATTGGTATTTTTTTGTTTTTTTTTTAGCACACTTGGTCCCTTTAGTACACTTATTTACATGTATTTGCACACTCAGACAACTTTTATTAGTGCACAAATATGTATACACAAAAACTCACAAACAAGTGTTTTTTTTTTACTTATGTTTACTTTACTTATGTTTTGCCTAAAAACATGTTATTTTGACAGCATCACCATTAGATAATCGATTTCGGCCACTAATTACGCTGTCGGATCAATTATTTTGTTATTTCATTGATTTACGCTTTTTTTTGTGGTTTTAGTGCAACTTTATCCCTGCATTATTGTTCCTTATGTATCTTTAGTATAGTTTTGCTGTTTGGTGCTTTGGTATAGAAAGATTTATTTTACTTAGTTTGATCCGCCAGAATATATGCTTTTCAAAAATATATGGTTTTCTGGGGGTCTTTTTACAGTTTGGGGGGTTTTACGGCACATAACGCACAGTTGGGGCTCTCTTTTCAGCAGCTGAGTTGGCTAGTGTGAAAATTCATATGCAAGTTTTTCATTTGGGGTTCGTACACAACACATACTTTGGTAAATCTATGCATATTGGGCATCAAACTATTCAGTAGACCTCGGACATCCACATTTAGGGTGATTTTTCTTTGTAAGTAAAACATTGTATGCGATAAATGCGGCAAACTGCAACAATTTTAGGCGATTTTCAGAAATGTTGTGAAAACATCTACGTTTAGAAAAGCTTTGCAGTTTGGTGTAGAAAGACGTCTTTATCTTTGTTTGAATCGGCAGAATGTGTACTTTCCAAAAACATATGGTTTTGGGGGGTCTTTGCCCTTAGGAGGGTCTTGAGGCACATAATATGAAGTCAAGGGTCTATGTTCACAGAAGGTGAATTGGCAGTGGAGAAAACTCATATGCACTATTTTCATTTGGGGTCCGCACATGCCAGCTGCCTTGGTGTATCTATGCATATTGGGCATCAAACTGTTCAGTAGTCCCTTGGCATCAATATTTAGGATGTTTTACAATTGTATCTAAGAAATTGGGTGAGATAAATGCGGCCAATTGCAATATTTTTAGGCGATTTTCAGAAATGAAAAAACTGTTGCTTTTATCGCCAAATTTAGGAAAGGTTTACGGCTTGGTACTTTGGAGTAGAAAGACATGCGTACCCAATTTGGATGCGGGGGAATGTGTTCTTTCTGAAAATATATGGTTTTCTGGGGTGAATGTAATTTTTTCTATCTTTGCCCCCCCCCCAAATCTATGTAAATGTGTTGATTTTGCAGTACCTGAAATGACAGACCATATGGGGTGGTCTTTGTTTTGGGGCTCCTATATGCCACGTGCTTGGGTACACCTATACATATTGGGCATCAAACTGTTCAGAGGACCCCAGGCTTTCATATTTGGGGTGTTTTACATTGATACCTAATGATGTGTGGGAGATATGATTCTGTAGAGTGGAAGCTGTGAGGTCATTTTTCAAAAAATTCAGCAATTTCTATCAAACATTATAAGTTTAGGAAAGAATTGCAACTTGGTAGTTTGGAGTACAAAGATATATTTACCCATTTTGGATTCATTAGAATCTGATCTTTCTAATAATGGGTAGTTTTCTAGGGTAAACCTACTGTTAGCGGAATGTTTGGCCTTGAAATCAGAAGTGTGTTGTTTGGGGAGAGGTGCTTTGGACATGTGCTAGTGTACTGCTTGTAGAATTTGATCTATACAAGTGAGAAATCTCCATAAAACTATATATATCTGGTATTGCCGCGTTCAGGAGACATAGACCTTTCCAAATCGGCTGTGTTCTCGTACATAAAGTAAATGATCTCTCATATTTCTGATTGTTCTTTGTGAAACATGATTTTTTTCATTTTATTAGACACTTAGAAGCCTATATCTTTTCACAGAAGTAGAATTACACCAAAATTCTTGCATATTTTGAAAGTTCAGGTTGTCCTGAAAAAAACAATATATTGTTTTCCTGGGCAAACTAAAAGACCCCCCAGGAATGGCCCTTAAAGTAAAAGAGGCAAAATATCTAAAAACTGCTTGGCAGTAGATGTTCACATCTAGGACAAAATGGCTGGCAGGGAAAGGGTTAATCTGTAACGCTTATGTTCTCCCTAGAGACCCGTTTATCTTATACAGTTACACTTATCTTATATTGTTACACTTGTTTCTTTGCTTATCTTAAATTGTTACACTTGTTTCTTTGCTTATCTTCTATTGTTATACTTGTTTCTTTGCTTATCTTATGCAGTTACATTTGTTTCTTTGCTTATCTTATACTGTTACACTTGTTTCTTTGCTAATCTTATACTGTTACACTTGTTTCTTTGCTTATCTTAAATTGTTACACTTGTTTCTTTGCTTATCTTATACTGTTACACTTGTTTATTTGCTTATCTTATATTGTTACATTTGTTTATTTGCTTATCTTAAATTGTTACACTTGTTTCTTTGCTTATCTTATACAGTTACACTTGTTTCTTTGCTTATCTTATATTGTTACACTTGTTTCTTTGCTTATCTTATACAGTTACACTTGTTTCTTTGCTTATCTTAAATTGTTACACTTGTTTCTTTGCTTATCTTATATTGTTACACTTGTTTCTTTGCTTATCTTATATTGTTACACTTGTTTCTTTGCTTATCTTAAATTGGTACAATTGTTTCTTTGCATATTGAAATTGTTACAAATGTATATAAGTGCAGCTGCCACATATTCTGGGCTCTTTGCAAAAAGCCAATTAAGTTTTTGAAATTTTGTATCTATTTCTGTCTGTTCAGTGCAGGATCAAAGTCGGGACATTTCAGTAACAAACCCGGGACGCAGGTTGAGCTGTCAAAATTGGGACTGTCCTGCGAAAAACTGCACAGTTGGGAGGTATGTTATATACTTTCGCATGTAGCCACGCCCCCAGCTGTAGTGTGCCTTGCTAATCCTGTCATTGGCCCCTGAGTGACAACTTCCTGTTACATGGCAATAAAGTGATTGGAAAGGGGAGGGTCTTTCTCTTGGCCTCCGTCAGTGAGGCAAATGGCATGTGTTTTCGCCTTTAAGGGGAAGTAAAGTGTAAAATAGAATAAGGCTAGAAATGCTGTATTTTGTATACTAAACATAAACATGAACTTACTGCACCACAAGCCTAACCAAACAAATGATTTATGTTTTCAAACTTGGCCACAGGAGGTCACCATCTTGTAACTTTGTTATACATCTTTGCAAGACCAAGACTGTGCACATGCTCAGTGTGATCGTCATAAATGATCAAAACAGCACAAGTCAAATAATATCTGCCAGAAGCCGATACAAGACTGATTAATAATCACAATATACAGACTGCACTGGGTCTGTGGATACAAATCTCTACAGGGTCGCCGGCTGCTCTACAGGGAAACAAACAAAGCTGCTCGAGTTCTGGAAAGTAAGACGGGGGCTGCCCCTGCTGTTGGAAAGTATGATTGTTTCCCTGCAGAGCAGTTAGGGACCATCAGAAGTTTCCTATGCTCAACAGTCAGGATATTTTTTCATTAAAGAAAATAAAAATGGGATTTTATTTTTTTGCCTTTATATCACCTTTAAGGTAACCTTTAGTATGTTATAGAATGGCCGATTCTAAGCAACTTTTCAATTTGTATTCATTATTTTTTTTTTTTTATAGTTTTATAGTTATTTGCCTTTTTCTTCTGACACTTTCCAGCTTTCAAACGGGGGTCACTGACCCCATCTAAAAAACAAATGCTCTGTAAGGCTACAAATGTGTTGTTATTGTGACTTTTTATTACTCATCTTTCTATTCAGGCCTCTCCTATTCATATTCCAGTCTCCAGCATGGTTGCTAGGGTAGTTTGGGACCTTAGCAACCAGATAGCTGAAATTGCAAACTGAAGAGCTGTTGAATAAAAAGCAGGAATAAAAAACGAAAACCAATTGCAAATTGTCTCAGATTATCCGTCTCTATATCATACTAACAGTTATCTCAATGGTGAACAACCCCTTTAACAATTAATTCTCCCAGGAGTCCCTTCTGCCTGGCTCTGTAGGATCATGGCTCCCCCTAACAACAATGACCTTCTGTGTGACCTTATCTGCCACCACTTCCTCTAGATACCTGAGGAGAAGCTCAGTCCATGTGACCGGCGCCCAGGGCCGTAATCAGAAATCGCAGGGCCCCAAACGAAAAAATTTCCTGGGCCCCCTAAGCTGCGCCCACCACAAGTCCCACCTACAGGTCCGCCCTCCCCACCCCACAGGTCCACCACCCACTAAAAAAAAACAAAAATTGGTGGCTATGGTTCCCACATGTTAATAAAAAAATATTAGTGGTCAGGGCCCCCATTGAAAAAAACATTTGTGGTCAGGGCCCCCCCATTACAAACCGGGACTTAAACTCAGTAACCAATAAGGGGAAGTAATGGACAGAAGAACCTCCCCTTGTGCTCCTGCCCTCCCAAAGTCAGCAGCTCTCAGAAAGCAGGGGGCCAGGCTAATCAAGAAAGTGCGGTGTGGCTGGGCCCCCCTACAACTCTCCTCCCCTGATGGCTGCCCTGTGGGCACCAGCCGGGACCTCTCCACTGAAGTAGTAGAAGATATAGGCAGGGCTTGGGCGGCAGTAGCAGATATGGGCAGGGCTTTGGGCGGCAGTTGAAGATATAGGCAGGGCCTGGGGTTGCAGTAGCAGATATGGGCAGGGCTTAGGGCACCAGCAGCAGATATGGACAGGGCCTGGGCTTGCAGTAGCATATATGGGCAGGAGTTTTAATGTGCCTCCAATACCTGTATATTCTGTAGTCCCACAATACTGTGGGTAGCTGTGCGGTGATGTCACGAGCACACATCACGATGTTATTGAAGCCTTGATCACAAGCCTGGGTTCTTCAGCAATACACGATTCCAGCTGTTGGGAGCCCCAAGTTGTGTCTGGCCGGGACGCTTACTCTGGAGAATATTGGGGGTACAGGGGTCCCTAGTGCAGTTTGTGCAGGATGCAGAGATGAAGTAAAAGCACATAGAGCTGTGAGTTAGTGCAGGAGATGCCCGTGTGCCTCCGCTTATGTTGCCCAGAGAAGAAAGCTGAATACAGCAGTGTAACCCCCCATCCCACAATGGAAAAGGATGAGGTTACTGAGCATTTCATTGGGAATCAACCCCAACACATGGAAGGATGAACGGGAAGGGCTTTTGTCTTTCTCCCGCTTCAGTTGTTATGGGGGGGGGGGACACCCACATTTTCCCTCTTATCCTTATGCTTCACAAAGGGAAGTGACCCCAAAAACACACACTTTTCTCTGTGACAATCGCTCTGTGTGCCAGCGGATGGTCTTGTGTACAAGTTTGGGGGTGCCGACCCCTCTGTCATTCAGCACCAGGATCCTAGACATGTGGAAGGGGGTGGGGTGCCTTTCCTTGCTCTGACCCTTAACAGTGATTTTTCCCATGAGCCCCAGCAGTGAGACCTTAAGGATAATTTCCCATGAGCCCCAGCAGTGAGACCATGAGGATGATTTCCCATGAGCCTCAGCAGTGAGACCTTGAGGATAATTTCCCATGAGCCTCAGCAGTGAGACCTTGAGGATAATTTCCCATGAGCCCCAACAGTGAGACCTTGAGGATAATTTCCCATGAGCCCCAGCAGTGAGACCATGAGGATGATTTCCCATGAGCCCCAGCAGTGAGACCTTAAGGATAATTTCCCATGAGCCCCAGCAGTGAGACCATGAGGATGATTTCCCATGAGCCTCAGCAGTGAGACCTTGAGGATAATTTCCCATGAGCCCCAGCAGTGAGACCTTGAGGATGATTTCCAAAGAACCCCAGCAGTGAGACCCACAAGCAGCAAATCTGGTTGGAGATTGCACCCTCAGTTACCCCACTAACATGCTCATTGGTTTCTCTGCACCCCTACACTACAATTTCCAAGCAAACTCCCAGCATCCTTGGAGTGCGGACGCCAGGAGGTGTGTAGTTCTGTTATCTGAGAGCCCCATCTGCCTGTTGGCAGCCATCTTGTATTTTACTATCCCAGCAGCCCATATCCCACCTTTGATACACTTGCCCTTCATCAGGCCAATCACTGGAGCATAACATTGCCCTATTGCCCCGCCCCCAATGTATACAACTCTATGGATGGACCTGTCATACGCCCTTCCAGTACCCCCCCAGTACCATTTATACTAGGAGATCTGGGGAAACAGCACAACTCCCTGCACCTTGCACTGCAATAGGGAAGAGCAGTTTATTGATATGAGACTGCACTGAGACAAACAGGTCACTGATATTGGGGAGAGTAGAACCTCCCCCTCTGGATACAAGGCCCGCCCCTAACACAAGACTGGGAGTGGCTATTACACATGGATACTCCTTGGTGTAGGTGTGCTAATAAGCCCCGGGCAGTTATACAGTCACATCATCTCTATAACCTTGTGTGTGTATATATGTTCCTGAGCGCCCCCTGCTGGATCACTGAAGCAATGTACTTTATCCTACCGGATATATCTGCTCCCACAACTACACATCAAGATCATCGTCTGGATCTTCCTCATCATCCTCATCTGCAGGATCCGGCTCATAATAGACTCTGGCGGAGCCGGGGCCTGACTGCAGCAGGGAGGATTTCCTGCAAGAAGAAATGATGTGTAACGCCTGTGTGCTTGCAATCTACCCCCACCCACTGAGGCCACACCTACTGAGTGCAGGGGCAAGTAAAGGGGCTAATGAGATCTTTCACTAGAGGTCAGACCTGTAGGTAAATGGCAGATCTGTGCTATGGGGCCTGAGTGATTCTCTAAAGAGGCAGTTCTGCAGGAAGCTTTGCATAGTGAGTGGACACTCAATGAGTGGTTGCTCATACTTGCGGTCACTGAAGGTAAAGGGCAAGATGGCCGAATCCTTCACTTCCCGCTCAGCGTCTGACAGGCGCAGGTTAAAGGTCAGATTTGCTGTTGGATCCACCTGGAAAAAGGAGCAGGTACCAAAGGTAACTTTGTGGCTACTTGTAGCCCCCACACTGGCCCAGTCCTGTGCCCAATGGCTCACCTCTTGTGCTTTCCTTTGCTCCATTTGCTTTTCTCTAAGCACCTCTAGGGAGAGATCCCCCAGTATTCTCACCATTTCCTCCTGAAAGGGAAATACAGGGGTCACCCCACAGTTACACATGCCCCACGGGACCCCCAGGGGTACAGACAAGAGGAGAGCAAAGAAGCCGGCCCCAAACACACTTACACTGGTCACAATCTTTCTGGACTTCTTGCAGTGGCTCACAGTGATCCGGTCCCAGTCTCCCCTCCACTCCATGTTAATGACCGTGTCAGCGAGGAGATTCACAGAACGGACGACCCCGGGGCTATGCAAATCCTTGTGCAAAAGTGCCAACACCCTGGGAACTGGGGAAAGGGGAGGAGCCTAAGTGAACAGGTTGATAAGGCATGTCATTGGTCAGACTTGCAGGCTAGAGATGGGTCACAGCACAGTATTGCTATGCAGTCACATGACAGGCAGCCCAACCCCTCCCACTGTTCCCTTTAACTGACTTTCTGCCAATGGGGACATACCCCTGAGTGTGTGAGTAATGTGATTGGCTGGTGTCAAGCCTGAGCCCTTCCAGCAGACACAGGGCAATTATATAGAGGATTTACCCCACCTGCTCTTTTGTGCCCCTGGGACAAGTCTCTGAGTGTGCGGCAGATGGAAGCCAGGGGGGAGCGAGCCATGATCCAGCTCAGGGAGTCCACTACAACTGTCACCATGGAAACAGAATCCTGGAGCAGCGCCTGTATCCTCTCCGCTGTGAAATCCAAAGGGCCAAGTGAGGGGGGGCCCCCAATCCATTGCAGTGGGTCCGAGTGTCCATCGTGGAAGTGCAGCCTGGGAGGGAGAAAACAGTTGGGAGTGAACCTTGGGGCACCAATCAGAAACAGATGCTGCACGGCTGTAGAGCAGTTGTCATGCTGCAGCCTGGAAAGGCTTTTGGACAGTCATTCACAGTGCATGTGTTTTGGGGGTTCAGTATAGGGGTGCAGTGTGAGTGATATTATACACAAATATAAAACACTATTGAAGGCTGTGAGTGAGACAAGTGGACTTGTGCCGCTGTGGGGTCAACACTGGGACTGCTAATGACATTCATGGCTTTGCTTCAATCCATTCTGGATCAGACAATAAGATGTAACACCTACACCGAGGGTTTATATGTGGTGTTTTACTTTATTTATGTATTTATTTTTTCCTCATTTATACACTATTGTATTTTTTATTCATTTAACACATTAATCGCTGGTTATTGATTATACATATGGTGACTTTGTAACTATTCTTGTACAGGTTCTGAATACACGAAAGGGCCCATAATAGGGGTCATGGATATTGGCAGCATTTTAGCTTTACTCCGAATTCTTAGGGGTAACACATCTTTTTGGGGTTGACAGTGGTGGAAAAGAGAGGTTGTGGGGTAGGAGAATCCATAGCAACAGCGGTCTCCTGCTAAGTCAGTGATTATAACATACAACACAGCAGAACCGTGGGGTGTTTGGTAGGTCATATACTTCTATCATTTAGGGAAACACCTGGGGTTACTTTGCATCCATAGATATAGCCTAATGGCATTAATTATACAACCAAGAGTTAATATACCACATGACATTATCATCTCGGATCACGCCCCCAGCAGTTTAGCCCTTACTGTAACTAATGCACTGCATACACCCTACGGCTGGCGAATGCCTAATTTCCTAGCCAACTCTCAGAAATTTAAAGACAGCCTCCTAGAATCCTGGGCACAATATAAAGAGGATAATAAAGCACACACTGAAACTCCGATATTATTCTGGCAGGCGGCCAAGGCAACTTTACGTGGTCATATAATATCATACATGGCTAAACGTAAACGGGAAATCACACAACATCTAGCAACCCTACAGCGAGAAGCAACCAAAGCATATAGAAGATATCAGAAAACACCAACTACTCCCAATAAAATTAAATTACAAACAACAAAAGAAAGCTATGATTTAGCGCTGCAGGAGGCAATACAACATAGAATTAATATAACATCAGCGAGATACTATATAGAAGGTAACAAACAGGGCAGGCTATTGGCAGCCCTTAGCAAAGCTAAACGAAATGCGAATATGGGAGGGATGGTGATACAAGGCCCTAATGGCCTAACTACAAATCAGACATTAATAAACACAACTTTCGCGAAATACTATCAAAAACTGTATTCGGCGGAGGAAGATCACCCGGATCGGGGACTAACATTCATACAGAGGGCTGACCTTCCTAAACTTAGCGAAACTGACCGACAAAACTTAGACGCAGAGATCACACCAGAGGAGATAGATCAGGTTCTCAGAAAATTGGCGAACGGTAAAGCACCGGGCCCTGATGGCCTTCCCTCCGAGTTCTATAAAATCCTCCGATCTGAGATAACCCCGCATCTAACACAAGCACTTAAAACTATGCTTCACACCTCAGATATGCCCAAGGACTTTACAATGGCCCGCATAATATTATTACCAAAGCCAGGCAGGGACCCCACTAATGTTGCTTCTTATCGGCCCATCTCGTTGCTAAACACGGACTACAAAATCCTGAGCAAAGTATTTGCAGAGAGGCTCAAATTGATCTTACCTAAAATCATCTCTCCTGGGCAAACCGGCTTTGTTCAGGGCAGATACTCTGTTCAAAACATCAGAAACCTTATAGCAACAGTGATAAAATATAGAGACTTCCCGAGCCACACAGCTGCGGCAATTAGCCTAGATGCGGAGAAGGCTTTCGATCGAGTCACCTGGCCACACTTGCTCAGGACTCTATCAAATCAAAAATTCGGCCTCGGCTTCATCAACTTCATTCGAACAATATATAAGGCCCCACAAGCGATTATCTCAACGCAAGGGATAAACTCTGAACCATTCCTAATATGTAAAGGTACAAAACAAGGCTGCCCTTTGTCTCCGTTGCTTTTTAATCTGGCACTGGACTCATTGCTACGAAATTTAAATCAATTGCAAACCTTCAATGGTGTCACTATAGGCACTACAGAGATTAAACTGTCAGCATACGCGGATGACATAATGTTATTTGTTGCTAATCCGGCCAAAGCGATCCCACACATAATAGATACATTAAGAGACTTTGGGGCCATTTCAGGCTTCCGAGCCAATTTAGATAAATCGGAATTACTCTGGCTGGGAGCCCCTCCTGATAATAATACAAAACTGGCAGCTAATATGTTCCAACAGACCGCTTCCTATTTAAAGGAGAAGGAAAGCTCCAAGACAGTTTATTGCCAATAGATTAGCCACAATAGTGCAAGCTAGAACGCTATATTTATTCTGCAGAATGCTTTACCATACCTGAGTAAACAGCTCTAGACACTGTCTCTGTTTGTTTAGGATAGAAGCTGCCATATATGCTTCGTGTGACATCACTTCCTGCCTGAGTCTCTCCCTGCTTACTTACAGCTCTGAGCTCAGATTACAGTAGGGATGGGAGGAGGGAGGGGGAGAGGAGCAAACTGAGCATGCTCAAGGCCGTGCCCTGGAGGTTTAAGCTGAAAACAGGAAGTCTGATACAGAAGCCCATGAGTACACAATAAAAGCAAAGAATTGTGGTGTTTCTTTTGACAGAGGACTCAGAGCAGCATTACTTTAAGGGTTTACTGGTGTATTTATATAGACCTTTCTGATAAAGCTTACTTAATTTTAGCCTTTCCTTCTCCTTTAAAATATCTGGGAGTAAAGATACCAGCGGATATAACGCAGCTGTACGACCTAAACATAACGGAAACCATGGAAAAAGTAATACAAGACCTGAAGAGCTGGGAAAATCTACCCATAAATTACATTGGCAGAATTAATCTATACAAAATGATTGCCTTTCCTAGGCTATATTACAAGGTACAAGTGTTACCACTTATAATAAAACCCTCTGACATAACTAAACTAGACAAAAAACTACAAGCCTTCATATGGAAGCGTAAAAGACCCAGGTTATCGTTAATGAAACTAGCACAACCTAAAAGCAATGGTGGCCTTAACCTACCATTATTAAAATATTACAACTTGGCTAGTCTTATGCGAATAGCCAAAGACTGGATCAACCGAGAGAGTATGTACACCTATACTCAAAGAGATCAAAATTTCACACCAAATATCTCTTTAGCATATCTGCTACATGCCCTACCCTCGGAAATTCCAGACCACTGCCGAACCAATCCGCTGATACACACCACAATTGAAGCATGGCAAAAAATCAGAACCAAACTATTCGGGACATACAAACTGTCACTTTTCCTGCCTTTATTAAGCAACAAACGCTTCCAAGATGCTAAAGCAGACCCCCGTTTCAAACTATGGCATTCCAAAGGCCTAACCATGATTGGCTCACTACTTAACCCAAGCACGGGTACAATTTATAAATTCCCAGACCTACAATCCAAATATGACCTCCCTCACAGTCATATCTTTGCCTACCTGCAAGTAAAAAGCTATGCGGAACTAGTGACTCGGGGTATAAAAGCACAATTAACAAATAATCCATTGGATGTCTTAATAAAGGCGCATGCGGGACGGCTTCTTACAACATCAGGAGTATATGCTATCATTCGACCACTTATAGACTACAACTTACATACAGAAGGAATATCGAGATGGCCAAATATAATACCAAACACGACAATAGCCCAAATTACTACGGCATATATGAAACGCACCAAAGCCTTATCAGCAGTTTAGTTCCAAGACGTGGCCCTTAGACTTCTCCATAGAGCATATGTGTCACCCAAAATAGCACACAAAATTGGCCTAACACAAACGCCCAAATGCGCAAAGTGCAATCATGCGGACGCCACTTTGGAGCATGCATTGTGGTCATGTACTAAATTAAATGCTTTATGGAATACAGTTCTATCACATATTGCAAGTTGGTGTGGAATCATAGTAACCCGAGCAGACCCACGAATTCTGTTGGGTTTGTATCCCACACCCACTGACAACACCTTTAAAGGTAACCTCAGACTCGCAGATATAATGGTACTAACCACAGTTAAGACCATCTTGGAATATTGGACTAACACGCAACCACCTCCAACACAACTTTGGAACCGCAAATTACTGTATACAATGCAACTCCAATGGGTCCTGGCATTACAAGATAAGGAACTAAAAGGCTCACTTTTCTTTGATATTTGGAGCAAATACCTAGACACACTGGAAGGACAAAAACAGCAAAAATTACTGGCCCCCTTCAGATGTACCAAATGGTGGGCAGAAAGCTCCCTCAGAGGTGAACTTAACTAGCACCTCCAAAGCAAGAAGGCGAAATGGAAAAAAAAAAAAAAAAAAACAAGAAAAAGATACTCGCCCCCTCCTCCTCCTCTCTCTTCCCAACTCATGTATCTGTATTGATGACAACTACCTCCTAACTGTCGCAAATGACATGATAAAGAAGCTCCCTCTACCCCCTCCTTTCCCTCTCTCCAATGTTTCTTACTCTTCCCTTTTCCCATCTTTCTTTCTATTCTGTCTCCTACTCCAACTGTCTATTCTCAAATTTTATTGTGTTATACAGATATCAAGAAACCTTGTTGACAGTGATCGAATGTGATTGATACACCCATGGAACAATGATATTTGTATACCCAATCTGTCATATCGAACTTACCATGTTATGCACAGTTTCTTTGCTAAATAATGCTATTTGTTTTTTTTTGAAAATACAATAAAAAAGTTTAAAAAAAAAAAAAAAAAAACTGGTAACATTTAGGAACAGTTTTGTGAAGCACCAGGTTTTATCAACATTATTGCTTATTGTTATTTGTTTTTATTCTGGTCTGTGTAATAAATCTGATGCGTATGGACTGATATTTTGTATACAAATTGACCGGATGTAATCATTGCCGAATATTTCATTGCTGTTTAACTAGAACTCTCAGCATGTGATATCGTTACAGCTGCTGGTTTTGGCACTTTGAGAAAGGCTGAGGAGTCAGACGAAATGTCAGGCTGTTGCTAAATAAATGATGTTTATTTTTTAAGACCTGTGAATATATATATAGTCTCAATACTGCTTCCTTCCAGTACAGGTCACTCTACAACTCCCTGCAGCAGCGAGATGGTGGGAGGGGCCATTAAGTCATCTTACCTAGATAAAAGGTGTGCAGGGAATCCCAGCAGGAAATCTTCTCGCGAGAGCTCGTACCCCAACACATGGACCTGCTCCCCCCTGTCAGGCAAGAGAAGAGTGGGGTTACACTAGATCACTCCCAGCACCCTCTCCCACTCACACCTCTACTTACATACACTGTCCACTCTCATCCACTCACACTCTCACTATCAACTGCCAGTAACACTGCTGGGCACTTACCTTTCCAAAGCCGCTAGTATAAAGCTGTGCAGCAACTCCCTGCCACTGTACGCCACTGTATCTGCATGGAGGAACAGGGAGTCACAATGAGAGGAGCAGGGAGTCACTGCTAAATAGTGAGACAGACAAACGCAGGAGTGTGGGGGCAAGAGAGAGAGACAAGAGACTGGGGCAAGAGAGAGAGACAAGAGACTGGGGCAGGAGAGAGAGACAGACAAGAGACTGGAACAAGAGAGAGAGACAGGCAAGAGACTGGGGCAGGAGAGAGAGAGAGAGGCAAGAGACTGGGGCAGGAGAGAGGCAGACAGACAAGAGACTGGGGCAGGAGAGAGAGACAGGCAAGAGACTGGGGCAGGAGAGAGAGAGACAGGCAAGAGACTGGGGCAGGAGAGAGAGAGACAGGCAAGAGACTGGGGCAGGAGAGAGAGAGACAGGCAAGAGACTGGGGCAGGAGAGAGAGACAGACAAGAGACTGGGGCAGGAGAGAGAGACAGACAAGAGACTGGGGCAGGAGAGAGAGAGAGACAGACAAGAGACTGGGGCAGGAGAGAGAGACAGACAAGAGACTGGGGCAGGAGAGAGAGAGAGACAGACAAGAGACTGGGGCAGGAGAGAGAGACAGACAAGAGACTGGGGCAGGAGAGAGAGACAGACAAGAGACTGGGGCAGGAGAGAGAGACAGACAAGAGACTGGGGCAGGAGAGAGAGAGAGACACAAGAGACTGGGGCAGGAGAGAGAGACAGACAAGAGACTGGGGCAGGAGAGAGAGACAGACAAGAGACTGGGGCAGGAGAGAGAGAGAGACACAAGAGACTGGGGCAGGAGAGAGAGACAGACAAGAGACTGGGGCAGGAGAGAGAGACAGACAAGAGACTGGGGCAGGAGAGAGAGAGAGACACAAGAGACTGGGGCAGGAGAGAGAGACAGACAAGAGACTGGGGCAGGAGAGAGAGACAGACAAGAGACTGGGGCAGGAGAGAGAGACAGACAAGAGACTGGGGCAGGAGAGAGAGAGAGACACAAGAGACTGGGGCAGGAAAGAGAGACAGACAAGAGACTGGGGCAGGAGAGAGAGACAGACAAGAGACTGGGGCAGGAGAGAGAGACAGACAAGAGACTGGGGCAGGAGAGAGAGAGAGACAAGAGACTGGGGCAGGAGAGAGAGAGAGACAAGAGACTGGGGCAGGAGAGAGAGACAGACAAGAGACTGGGGCAGGAGAGAGAGAGAGACAAGAGACTGGGGCAGGAGAGAGAGACAAGAGACTGGGGCAGGAGAGAGAGAGAGACACAAGAGACTGGGGCAGGAGAGAGAGACAGACAAGAGACTGGGGCAGGAGAGAGAGACAGACAAGAGACTGGGGCAGGAGAGAGAGAGACAAGAGACTGGGGCAGGAGAGAGAGAGAGACACAAGAGACTGGGGCAGGAGAGAGAGACAGACAAGAGACTGGGGCAGGAGAGAGAGACAGACAAGAGACTGGGGCAGGAGAGAGAGAGAGAGAGAGAGAGAGAGAGAGAGAGACAGACAAGAGACTGGGGCAGGAGAGAGAGAGAGACACAAGAGACTGGGGCAAGAGAGAGACAAGAGACTGGGGCAGGAGAGAGAGACAAGAGACTGGGGCAGGAGAGAGAGAGAGAGACAAGAGACTGGGGCAGGAGAGAGAGAGAGACACAAGAGACTGGGGCAGGAGAGAGAGAGAGACAAGAGACTGGGGCAGGAGAGAGAGACAAGAGACTGGGGCAGGAGAGAGAGAGAGACACAAGAGACTGGGGCAGGAGAGAGAGACAGACAAGAGACTGGGGCAGGAGAGAGAGAGAGAGAGAGAGAGAGAGAGACAGACAAGAGACTGGGGCAGGAGAGAGAGAGAGACACAAGAGACTGGGGCAAGAGAGAGACAAGAGACTGGGGCAGGAGAGAGACAGTCAGACAGGAGAGTAACAGTTGTATGACACGAGGCTGCCACTAGGGGGAGACATAAGCTGAAGAAATGAGTAGAACAAGTGGGCGGGGCATTAGAGACTAATAAGCGGGTTGGAGGGTTAAATAGAGGAAGATGGGGGGAGGGGTTACACAAGTCCCGCCGCTGTTAAAGGGCCAGTGTATTTCAGGCTGTCAGCAGGTGTATGTGAGGGGTTAGTGCGGTACAGACACGTGTCTATGTCACACACTACTCCCCACTCACTATACACCGGACACAGCGACAATTCCCGCCATTTCTCTCCCTCACAATACCGGAAATCAGCACAAGCCCTTGGGCCCCTCCGCTTCTCAGCTCCTGCAGCATGACGGTACTTCCGGGTAATTCTGTCACGTCACTGCATCACGTGCAGGGGAAACGTAATCACGCGATACGTAAAAAAAAAACCCTCTATTGCTGCGCGGGAAAACAGCGGATTGGTTCCTAGAGGGGAGGGGTTAGGTGAGCGATACGGCATAGCCACACCCCTTTTCCGTATTGACTGGGACGGATTATGTGTGTGTAGATTGTGCGCCGAGCTGCGCCTCTCACTATTGTTATATTTGTGTGTGTGAAATTACCGGCGACTCGTCACTAGAATGTCACTGATAATGACACGAGTGGGTGGGGCGTGGGCGTGGCCAGGCGCCATTACACGTTCCCTGCTCCCTCCTCTACTGAGGCAAGTGCAAGAACATGGCAGTGTCTGTCAGGGGCGGGGCCTGAGAGGAGGAGGGGCTGAGACTTGTTTGTTTTTCACCTCAGCTCTTGTCTTTGTTCTGCTCTGAACTCTCTTATTGGCTTGTGAGCTTTGTGAGGCCTGAATATTCATCATTTATTTATATAAACAAGATACGCAGAGCTTTACCTTATGTAGGGCCCTATAGGGATACAGGCCTTATACAGTTAATCTTTTCACCATTTCCTTGGGTTATTGGGTATTATTATTATTATTATTAACATGTATTTATATAGCGCCAACATATTGCACAGCACTGTAAAGTAAATGTGATTATACAACTACATCACACAAATTACATATATAGAATATATGGAGTAACAAACATCACAATCAATACAGGTACAAAAAGGTGAGGAAGGCCCTATGCATAGGCATACAGTCTAAAGGGAAGGGAGTAATACACAAGGTGTGGGAGTGGGCAAGATCGAAGTAAGTGGGTGAGAAATGTGGTACTGTATGTGGTGTTGTGTTTGGTAGTTAAGCGGAGTGAGGGGAGGCTTCTCGAAAGAAGTGCGTTTTCAGAGATTTTTTGAAAGTAGAAAGGGTGGGAGAAAGTGGGACAGACCGTGGGAGAGAGTTCCAGAGGAGGGGTGCAGCCCTTGCAAAGTCTTGAATGTGAGCATGTGAGGAGGTAATGAGAGAAGAGTTGAGTAGGAGGTCAGTAGAGGAGCGTAGTAAGCGAGTGGGTGAGTATATAGAGATGAGTTCAGAGATGTAGGGTGGAGCAGAGTTGTGAAGTGCTTTGAAAGTCAGTGTCATTAATTTGAATTTGATTCTGAAAGGTAACGGAAGCCAGTGCAGGGATTGACAGAATGGCGAGGCAGAGGAGGAGCGGTTGCTGAGGTGTATGAGCCTCGCAGCAGTGTTCATTATGGACTGGAGAGCTGACAGTCTCTGGAGGGGGAGGCCAATTAAAAGAGAGTTACAGTAGTCTAGACGCGATATGATGAGAGAGTGAATAAGAATTTTGGCAGCGTCTTGGGTGATAAATGATCGTATTTTGGATATGTTCTTTAGGTGGAAGTGACATGATTTGATAAGTGACTGGATATGAGGAGTGAATGACAGGGCAGAATCTAGGATAACCCCAAGGCACCGGGCCTGGGGAGAGGTGGTGATAGTGGAATTGTTAACTATGATGGATACTTCGGGGATGCTACTGGTGTTATTTGGAGGAAAGAGAACCATTTCAGTTTTGGAGAGGTTTAATTTAAGGTAGCGTTGCGACATCCAGGTAGAGATAGCGGACAGGCAGGAGGAGACGCGAGTTAGGAGTTCTGGGTT
Source organism: Xenopus petersii (assembly GCA_038501925.1). NCBI lineage: Eukaryota > Metazoa > Chordata > Amphibia > Anura > Pipidae > Xenopus > Xenopus petersii. The sequence goes on along the minus strand of CM076677.1, from coordinate 374,813 downwards.
GAGATCAGGAGATGAGAGATCGATCTGAGTATCGTCAGCATAGAGGTGGTAGTGGAAACCGTACGAATTTATTAATTTGCCAAGGGAGGAAGTGTAGAGGGAGAATAGTAATGGTCCTAGGACAGAGCCTTGAGGAACTCCAACAGAAAGAGGTAGGGGAGAAGATGATGCTCCATTGTAGGAGACACTGAAGGAACGATTGGTGATGTAAGAAGAGAACCAGGACAGGGCTGTGTCACGAAGGCCAAGCGACTGGAGGGACTGGAGGAGGAGAGGGTGATCTACAGTGTCAAATGCGGCTGAGAGATCAAGCAGTATTAGTAGTGAGAAATGATTGTTGGCTTTTGCGGTTAAAAGGTCATTAGTTAGTCGAGTCAGGGCAGTTTCCGTGGAGTGTTGTGGCTTAAAACCAGATTGTAGGGGGTCTAGCAGGTTATTGTCAGAGAGGAATGAGGTAAGTCGGTTGTAGACTAGGCGCTCAAGTAGTTTAGAGATGAAAGGTAGCAGAGAGATAGGTCGGAGGTTGTCAAGATTGGAGGGATCAAGAGAGGGTTTTTTCAGAATGGGGGTGACAAGAGCATGTTTTAGTTGAGAAGGAAACAGTCCAGTTGAGAGCGAAAGATTAAATAGGTGAGTTAAGGCTTTGATTAGACCAGGATTGGTATTGCGGAGAAGTTTTGAGGGAATTGGATCAAGCGGGCAGGTGGTAAGGTGAGAAGAGGCCAGAAGCTTTGAGACTTCCTCATCAGTGACAGGGGTGAAGGAGCACAGGAGAGACTGGGGAGTGTGAAGGGAGGGTGGTGGAAGTCTAGGGGGGTTGAGTAGTGTAATGTCCCTTCTAATAGTGTCAATTTTGTTTTTGAAGTGCTCAGCAATATCTTGAGCAGAGACAGATGTGCATGGAGGGGGTGGAGAAGGGGAAAGGAGAGTGTTAAAGGGTGGAGAAAAGTTGTGCTGGTTTTTTAGAAAGGGAGTTAATGAGTGAAGTAAAGTATGTTTGTTTGGCTTGGAAGAGGCTGGTGTTAAAGGAGCGCAGGGCAGATTTGTAGCTCCAAAAGTCTGATTCTGAACGGGATTTGCGCCAGCGACGCTCAAGTGCGCGTGAGTGTCTTTGGAGCGCTTTTGTATGAGCAGTATGCCAAGGTTGAAGTGGTTTGGGTCTAGAACGTTTCGTTTTTATAGGAGCAAGCTCATTTAGGGCAGTGGTGAGAGTACTATAGTAGACAGAGGTAGCCACATTAGGACAAGAGATGGCTGAGATATTAGAGTGAAGAGAGTCAAAGGAAGAAGAGAGATGTGACACGTCTACAGCTTGCAAGTCACGGTAAGTACGTGTTTGGGGAATAGCAGGGGTTGAGGAGGGAGGTAGAACCCCGGTTACAAAATAACCTTTACAGTGATAGGCTGAGAGATTTGATGACTCACTCCTATATAGTGTGAGCAGGGAGTGGCCTCTTCCTCCTCTGGATGCTGATCCAGCTGGATGAGCTCAGGGGGACTGAGTGCAATAGGCCCAGAAGAAGTCATGTGACCAAGTGGGGGAGCAGGTAACCCCGTGAATGAGGAATAGTTACACTAGGGCAGACTTGTCATAGTCTCTCTAGGAGAGAAAGGCAGAGAGGTGAGAGAGAAAGAGCAGCTGAAGCTCCAACAAGGATTTGCAGTAAGGGAGGAGTAAATAAATTAGTAAATAAACCGTTCCTGAACCTCCTGGCGCCCAAGTTGTTTTTGTGTGCACAGGAGCCTGGGGGGATGTAGTTGCACTACACCATAGAGGGAACACTTCCACTTAGCCAAGGCCCTGCCCTGGGTGTAAGTCACGTGTAACCCATGCTCTAGTGTTCTAGCTGGGGAATGAACCCCGAGTGGCCCAAATAGGTGTTACACTTAGTTATAACAACAATGAATACATGGTGGATAACAAACAAGGGTTACACATACAATAGGATAAGAGGCCCTACACGTGACAGTTTATAAACTAAAGGTTAGGATACAATTGAGACATTAGGATTTTAGAAACAATTTTGTGATTTATGATACAGCAATAATTGATTAATTAAGGTACATTGAATAAGTTTCTTTATACAGGTGGGTCTTTAAGGAGCGCTTGAAAGTTTGGAAAGAAGAAGAAAGTCTGACAGCTGGAGGCAGAGTTCCAGAGAAAAGCAGAAGCCCGAGAGAAGTCTTGTAGGTGAGAATGGGCAGAAGTGATAAGAGAGAAGTCTTGTAGATGAGAATGGGCAGAAGTGATGAGAGAGAAGTCTTGTAGGTGAGAATGGGCAGAAGTGATAAGAGAGAAGTCTTGTAGGTGAGAATGGGCAGAAGTCTTGTAGGTGAGAATGGGCAGAAGTGATGAGAGAGAAGTCTTGTAGGTGAGAATGGGCAGAAGTGATGAGAGAGAAGTCTTGTAGGTGAGAATGGGCAGAAGTGATGAGAGAGAAGTCTTGTAGGTGAGAATGGGCAGAAGTGATGAGAGAGAAGTCTTGTAGGTGAGAATGGGCAGAAGTGATAAGAGAGAAGTCTTGTAGAGGAGAATGGGCAGAAGTGATGAGAGAGAAGTCTTGTAGGTGAGAATGGGCAGAAGTGATAAGAGAGAAGTCTTGTAGGTGAGAATGGGCAGAAGTGATGAGAGAGAAGTCTTGAGAGAGAAGTCTTGTAGAGGAGAATGGGCAGAAGTGATGAGAGAGAAGTCTTGTAGAGGAGAATGGGCAGAAGTGATGAGAGAGAAGTCTTGAGAGAGAAGTCTTGTAGAGGAGAATGGGCAGAAGTGATGAGAGAGAAGTCTTGAGAGAGAAGTCTTGTAGAGGAGAATGGGCAGAAGTGATGAGAGAGAAGTCTTGAGAGAGAAGTCTTGTAGAGGAGAATGGGCAGAAGTGATGAGAGAGAAGTCTTGAGAGAGAAGTCTTGTAGAGGAGAATGGGCAGAAGTGATGAGAGAGAAGTCTTGTAGACTTCTTGTTAGTAATTTGAATTCTAGAGGAGATTGGGAGCCAGTGAAGGGACATACATATGGGAGCAGCTGATGTTGAGTGGTGAGATAGATGAATGAGTCTAGCAGCCGCGTTTAGAACAGATTGGAGTTGTGAAAGGTGACTTGTTGGAATACTTGTGAGGAGTAAGTTGCAAGTAATCAAGGCGGGAGATGATGAGAGACTGAATCAGTGTTTTAGTTGATTCTGAACTGAGATAGGGTCGTATTCGAGCAATGTTATGCAGTTGAATACGACAAGATTTTGCAAGTGTTTGAATGTGTGGTGAAAAAGACAGATGTGAGTCTAAGATGACTCCTAGGCAGCCTGTGTGGTGGAATGAAAGGTGGTGTTTACGGTGAGTGATATCTGAGGGACAGGGGAAGATCTTGGAGGAAATATCAGGAGTTCTGTTTTTGAAAGTTTTCAGTCTGCACAAGAAATACAGACAAAATCAATCAGAAAACATACTTTTGATAAATTATCATAGCTGTACTTCAGAGTTTTCTGAATAATGGATCCCTATGATTACAGAACTGGATTACTCCTCAGGCAGAGTATACACAGGCTTCTTATCCATGGGCTTCTCAATTGGACGTCTGTTTTTCAAATGGATCCACAGACTTCTCTTCAGTGCCAGAAGGGGTTAAACTGCTCCCATTCACACGGTTTGTCCTGCAAATGCCACACACTCCATTCCAGCTAGGAATTCTGCCACGTCTTCCCATCCAGTCTCTATAATAATGTCCCCTCACTCCCCCCCCGAGGTACAGTACCTACAATAAAGGGCCAATTGTTCTACTGGCAATGCTGTACTTATGTCGATAGAGGCATAACACACAGCTGTAAGTCGGTAGAAGAGGAAGACAAAATTACAAACAAAAATAACGAAGACCAATTGCAAAGTGGCAAGATTTAGGGTATTGTATAATATGGCAGCGGTTTGAGGAGAGCTAGAAGTAAGTCAGACTTGCAGGGCTGGTAGCACAAGGTGAGTGCCAGTGTCCCACATGCCACCGGTTCAGCAAGTTTGGCAGCAGAGAAGGAAGATGCATGACCTGCTGAAGAATGCTCTGGAACTGTGATTAAAGAGGACCAGTTGCAAAGTGAATAAAGACACCTGGATCTAGATTAGGCACCCATGACCTACGGGTCCACCCATTCTATTCTATGACCCAATAAATAAGAGGATTGACACTCAAGCTCGTCCCCAGTTGAACTGGAAGGAAGTGGAGACCATGAGCTGCTATTCGAGATGGACAAGAAACTGGATCTTCCATTGAAATAAAAAACAAGTGTTTTATTTACAAAAACAAGACAAAATCTGCTACAAGTCACAATGCGTATAATCTAGACAAGATACCTAGTGGGGGGTTCTAGGGCACCCTACACCCCAATGTCCCAGACCAAGCTGCCTTGAGGCTCAGACATACTGGCTTATTGCTCATCTTGGGATTTGAGTTAAAATTCCCCACTATTTCCCTTCAAACATCATTAACAATAAAAGCCCCCATATCACATATACCCCCAGCACAGCCAATCAGCTGCCTTATTAGTATAAAGTGGTTGAACAAGCACAGAAATATTCGTTCATTCTTCAGTCACACAAATGGAGTTGAAAGCAGCACCCCAGTGTCCCTCCACGTGACCCCACAAGGCACATTATATAGGAAGGGTCCAACATGGCCGCCTCGGGTACTACTTTGCCTAGTCAGAGTTTTTCTTCCGCTGTAAGTGCTGGAGATTGGGGTGCAAGTGGAGGGCCATGACCTGGATGGGTGCTGCTCGAATAAGGTGTGTAACAAGGTTTGTATGATCAGACATAGTCCCTTCCAGAAGATGGAGCCTTGGACTTTGCTCCAGACTTTGGGTACTCCTTCTGGTAATTCTTCTTGCGGGAACATGAGCAGGACAACAGGCCTCCTCCTATAAGAACCAGGAAGGAACCAGCCCAGCCAAGGAACACTCCGGCACCAAACTCATACCTGGTGGAGAAGAGAAACCTTGTTAGAAATACAAAGGCACCAGGGAAGGGATGTGGCCAATGGGAACAGGGTGCCCTACTTATCTGCAGGCAAAAGTTGGACTTGACTATGTGAACTCAATGGGTACAAGCCAGGGCACTTACTTGGTATTGATTGGCAGAAGAGGGTTGTAGAAATCCCGGATAATCTGATTGCCATACCAGGAGCAGGCAATGAGAGCGGCAAGACCTAGAGAAGAAGAAGAGTCCATCAATGTTGGGGGCAGGTTATGCACAGTTGGGAACATAGGGTCATGAAAAGTCCAGAACATTCATTTGCTCCACATCCTAGAGGGGTCTATCTCTAGACTTTATTCCATGCCAGGGTTTCTCATGAATGCTAACAAGGTTTGTGTGGGATGTCATAGAAGCATGAGGTATCTCAGCAGGCTTCAGTCGCACAAAATCCATCAAGGAAGGGTGGCCATGTATTTACCTCCAAGTAGAAAAACAAATCCACCAGTCATTGCCATGCGAGCTTTCTTCACTTTATCATCTCCCCCGCAGTTGGTGCATTTCATGCCCATGGTAGATATGGCAACTCCAAATATGCCCAGAATGATGGAGACCACCATTAGGGCCCGGGTGGCCTGCAGAGATGCTGGAGGGAGAGAGAGAGAGAGAGAAACAGGTGCATGAGGCAGAAGTCCTTCACCAAGGAACATAATTCTGTGCCCCTTATGTAGGGGCCTAACTACCCCCAGATATCTGGCCCACCCCAGTATAACAGGTGTAGTACTAAATTTTGGATATTCAACAATAAGCCCATACACGCAATGGGTTAACAGATATCTGCCTTTCCATCAATGGCAACTGTGAAGGTGCAAGACTGGATAACAGCCATCCTGCCATAAAGCAATCCTTGCAGCTGCAGTAATGTCCATAACAAAGAGAAATAACTGGACATACTGGTGTGGGTGCAGGGATAACAAGAGTTCCCAAGGGAATGACACTCTGCTGGATCAACAAAGGGATAGCATTGGATTATGGGATTTCTTTCACAGTGCATCCTAACTTGATGTCCCTTGTCTATGTAAGAAGAGATGAACCATCTTCAAGAACAGCTAACATCGACCTGATTGGCTGGGACTGTCTTTTGGGTGTGGCTGTTTTGGGAAAAGGGTAGTATGTTTATTTGAATGGTCTTCCTTATGTTTATATAACGAGCATTGTAAATACTTTGTTAGTTTGTTCCCTTTCTACCTCCCTCCATCTTAGTTCGTTCCCTTTTTATGTTATACCTTTTAGTTCCTTTGTAAATAAATCCCACTTATTTAAAGATCAGTCTGTCTCGAGTCATTAGCCTGGCACCCCAAAATAGAGCAGATCCAACAACAGGGGTCCAGAGAAAACCAGTTCAAGGCAATCCTCCCTTTAACATGAATGGCGGACCTCCAGCAACTACTCATCTGACCCACCTTAAGGGCCTAAAATCTCCCCCTCCCTCCCAGCCGATAGGTTCTCCCTGTACACAAACAAATATGCTGCCACTAGCCCATGTCCCAGCAGTCCCCTGTAAGGGCCCCCAGAACCCCTAAAGACAGAACTGGGGCAAATACCCTGATTCATAGGTCTCCAACGCAGTGTCTGAGCCTCATTAAGTACAGAACGTGACCGGAGCGGATTCTTATACTGGCCAATTAAGCCTCAGGACTTGCCTGATCACTCCCACAGAGCCAACACCCTCAAGAGACAGACTCTACCTTCCCATTACACATCAGCACATAACACACAGGATGAACTGGTATGAGGGGGCGGCAAGGTTCAACCAATCACATTGTGTTCCTTACTCTTAAAGGGACAGATCCCCCTTGTGCAACATTCTGCTCTTGGTACGACGGTATGAGGAGGCATCTTACTGTGCTCCTTATTTGTACTTGGTGGTTCCTGCCGTACTGGGTGGCCATAGACGTAACAATGGAGATGTGTCCTGGAGAAGCTCATTCATTCCAATACACACGTGTAGAGCTGAATCACCAGATATACTGATAGATACAATACAATTCTACCTGGATCTGATGATTCAGCACTAAAACACTGGCCCATGTCCATGAGCCGACCCATATCCAAGTCTTCTGCCCATATCAGTCGACTCGTTTCCCACCATAAACATTCGTTAATATCGTATGACAATTCATTTCGTACCATATTATTTCTGCGTCTATGGCCACCTTTAAAGGCGACCTGTAGGATTAATGGAAAATCCCAATTATAAGTAATATTTGGTGTTGCTTTTACATGGGGCTAATAATGAATATGATCTTTAACAATAGCCCCTTAATTAGAGCTCCCTATAGATCTTCTCTGGTTTCAAATGAGGGGTGGGCGTGTCACTGGCAGAAGCACAGTAGGAGGGGACAGCCAATCACAGCCCTGCAGTCACACAAGCACAGACAGGCTTCAGTTCCCTATCAGGTCCTGCTAGCTGCTGATTGGTTCCTGTCCTACAGTGCTGAGAGCTGAGAGCACAGCCTGGGAATTCAGGGAGCAGCAAGTGGAAGGGAAGGATTATTAGGGGTTTTGCAGAAATAGTCAATAAATCAGCCTGAAACACTAATTATTTATACACAATTTATCTAAATGAGTGTAATGCACTGGTACAGTCTGATTTTGTACACAATATGTCTCCTTTAATACAGGGTAGAGCTTGAACATACATTTATATATAAGGGAGCAGAGAGGTGCCATATTGTTTTACTTCCGTCATATGCAATTTACATTCATACACCTCTTCTGTTATATACCACCAACATATCCCATTCCCATCAGTCCCTGTCCCAGTGAGCTTACAATCTAAGGCCCCAATCCCATTCCCATCAATCCCTGTCCCAGTGAGCTTACAATCTAAGGCCGCTATCCCATTCCCATCAGTCCCTGTCCCAGTGAGCTTACAATCTAAGGCCCCTATCCCATTCCCATCAGTCCCTGTCCCAGTGAGCTTACAATCTAAGGCCCCTATCCCATTCCCATCAGTCCCTGTCCCAGTGAGCTTACAATCTAAGGCCCCTATCCCATTCCCATCAGTCCCTGTCCCAGTGAGCTTACAATCTAAGGCCCCTATCACATTCCCATCAGTCCCTGCCCCAGTGAGCTTACAATCTAAGGCTCCTATCACATTCCCATCAGTCCCAGTCCCAGTGAGCTTACAATCTAAGACCCCTATTACCCTACCATCAATCCCTGCCCCAATGAGCTTACAATCTAAGGTCACTATATCATTCCCATCAGTCCTTGTCCCAGTGAGCTTACAATCTAACGTACTGATCACATTTCAATCAGTGCCTGTCCCAGTGAGCTTACAAACTAAGATTCCCATCACATTTCAATCAGTCCCTGTGAGCTTGCAATCTAAGGTCTTGATCACATTTTCATCAGTGCCTGTCCCAGTGAGCGTACAGTCTAATATCCCCATAACTGAGGGGCCATTGTGAGTAGGAGTGGCCAGATGAAAGCTACACAAGTACATGAGTGGGCATCAGTGGGCATGAGGGTGCCAGTCACATATAGCCATGTCGTGCCCCACCCATACACTCAGGTGCCTCTGGGGAAAGTCAAGGACGTGTGTGTAGGGAACGTTCAGCAGCTGCAACCTGACTCCTTTCATTTCAGTCTCATCATAACCTGCCGCTGGCTGCACCGCATTGAATAGCTGCCAAGGCATGACTCACTGTGATTGGACAGCTGTGAATAGAAACTCCGCCTCTAGACCAAGAGAGGAACCTGTTGGGGCAGAGAGGCAGCAGGTGCCAGTGAATCAGGTGGAATAGAATGAGGTCAGGCAGCACAGGTTGCCCTTCCTTAGACTGTAAGCTCTTGTGCAACAGACCCCTTTATTCCATTTAGTATGGGGTGACTCACATGGTGTAGGGGATCCCTGGGCTAAACCATTGTGCTCCTATAGGCACTCAGTGTTAATCTTATTTGCCCCTATGCCATACAGTGGGTGTATCAGAGACAGGTCAGAGCCCAGGGGCCACAGTCTGACACTGCTGAACACTAACTCACCAACTCACAATTCTAACTCACCAACTCACAATACTAACTCACCAACTCACAATACTAACCCACCAACTCACAATACTAACCCACCAACTCACAATACTAACTCACTAACTCACAATACTAACCCACAAACTCACAATACTAACCCACAAACTCACAATACTAACCCACAAACTCACAATACTAACTCACCAACTCACAATACTAACTCACCAACTCACAATACTAACTCACCAACTCACAATACTAACTCACTAACTCACAATACTAACTCACCAACTCACAATACTAACTCACCAACTCACAATACTAACTCACCAACTCACAATTCTAACCCACCAACTCACAATTCTAACCCACAAACTCACAATTCTAACCCACAAACTCACAATTCTAACCCACAAACTCACAATTCTAACCCACAAACTCACAATACTAACTCACTAACTCACAATACTAACTCACAAACCTAAGCCCTACCCTGGGCAACTGCCCAATATTCAACCCCTCCCCAAACACTGGCCCCTCCCACAAGTGCAATTCACTTTCCAACTCCACATGAAGTGGCCCCAGGGCGGTGGCACTGGATTCCCCCATCACATCCATCCCTTGGTCAGGACCCCCAATGTATCACAGTAAGGATATAGACAATCATCTCCCCCCAATCAACATTCAGTCTCAGCTGTGAGAGTCAATAGCATTTTCTCCAACTGTCACCCCAAATAGCCTCCAGCCTGAGCCCAGACATCTGCCTGACAGTTTGGCAATGGCCGCTGTACTGTGTAACGGGGAGGGACGGGGGGGGGGGGGGAAGGTGAGTGGGGGAGGGGGAAGCCATTGGACGGCAATAAAGGTGGGACAGGTGAGTTTCACAGAAACCAGAGCAGGGGGAGGGGAAAGGTAACCAGAGGGAGGAGTCCTGCTTATTTCCTTCTCTTACCCTCCCCCCCCCACAGGGGCTGTGACCAATGGCCCAACAATTAACTGTACCCCCTCCCCCCTCAGGAAATGATTATTATTATCATTAATGCATTTATTACCCCTGCAGGTGATTTAGTGCAAACAAATGTAAACTGTCAGATAACCCAGTGACCCCAGTGTGAGACTAATCAGCGGCAGATAAGGGACAGATAAGGGACACACACAGTCCTATAGTCACAATAACCCTCCCCAGCAGCACAATTACACCCACGGGCAATAATAATGGAACACGGGGCAGTTAAGAGCAGGTCTGGACTGAGAATTAAAATAGGCCCTGGCATTTCAGATACACAGAGGCCCAATCAGCCCCCACCAGCCCACTAAATACTGACTTTCTATGGGACCTTATAGCAGCCCCTCTGGTATTTGCCACAACCCACAGATTGTCAGTCCAGGGCTGGTTAAGAGGGAGGGGGAGGGGCAGATAGAGTAGAAGCAGTCGGACAGGTTTGGGGCAGAATGTGGGGGAGTCCCGGGACACTTACCGTCCAGCTGTAACATGGAGTCATAGATTTTGCACTGCATTTGCCCGGTGCTCTGAATGGCGCAACTCATCCACAGTCCCTGATAAATGGCCACGGCGGTGATGATCTGGTCCCCGGCGTACGAGGACATCTTCCACTGGGGCATAATAGTCGCTGCGATCAGCGCGATCCAACCCAACATCGCCAGCACGAAGCCGAGGAGCTGCAGCCCGGAGTTGGCCATTACTGGTGTGGGGTCGGACACGTGTGGGGTCGGAGAGAAGGAGCCGAGCCTGGGAGATAAGCAGCTGCTCCTGGAATTACACTGGGGCACCTACTGTTCCCACTCACTCGACTTTCTACCAAACAGATTAACGGCCGATAATCCTCTGACTGTGTCTCCTTCTTCCCTTACCTACACCTGAGCCTGTGTCATACCTGCAGCTCCTTTATCAGCAGTGACACGCCCCCTGCCCCGCCCACACAGAGAAACACTGACTCAACTGAAACCCATCTCTCTTTCTCTCTGTGTCATAATACTCTACCCCTCCCCCAAACACTCTCACTGTCCCATTCCCTCTGTAACTCTATATTTATATATCACTTTCGATTGTAAGCTCACTGGGACAGGGGCTGATCTTAATGTGATAGGGACCTTAGATTGTAAGCTCACTGGGACAGGGACTGATGGGAATGTGATAGGGACCTTAGATTGTAAGCTCACTGGGGCAGGGACTAATGGGAATGTGATAGGGGCCTTAGATCGTAAGCTCACTGGGGCAGGGACTGATGGAAATGTTATAGGGACCTTAGATTGTAAGCTCACTGGAACAGGGACTGATGGGAATGTGATAGGGACCTTAGATTGTAAGCTCACTGGGGCAGGGACTGATGGGAATGTGATAGGGACCTTAGATTGTAAGCTCATTGGGGCAGGGGCTGATGGGAATGTGATAGGGACTTTAGATTGTAAGCTCACTGGGGCAGGGACTGATGGGAATGTGATAGGGACCTTAGATTGTAAACTCACTGGGGCAGGGGCTGATGGGAATGTGATAGGGACATTAGATTGTAAGCTCACTGTGGCAGGGGCTGATGGGAATGTGGTAGGGACCTTAGATTGTAAGCTCACTGGGGCAGGGGCTCATTGGAATGAGGTATAATGGGATCCAGGAGAAATGTAAAACTATAGTGCAAGTTGGAGGGCAGTTGCGGTGCTTAGTCCTCATTCAAAGTGTCACATTATAGTCACTAGCCCAATATTCCCTCTAGGGATGCACCGAATCCAGGATTCGGTTCGGGATTCGGCCAGGATTCGGCCTTTTTCAGCAGGATTCGGCCGAATCCTTCTGCCCAGCCGAACCGAATCCTAATTTGCATATGCAAATTAGGGGTGGGAGGGAAATTGCATGACTTTTTGTCAGAAAACAAGGAAGTAAAAAATGTTTTCCCCTTCCCACCCCTAATTTGCATATGCAAATTAGGGTTCGGATTCGGCCGAAGCTTTCACGAAGGATTCGGGGGTTCGGCCGAATCCAAAAAAGTGGATTCGGTGCATCCCTAATTCCCTCATTCTGTTATTCACTAATTATTAATCAACAGAAGCAATGGGGGAATCCATAGAAGAGTCTCATTTAGCGCCACCTGTTGGCCGTAACCAGTCAGTGACAGAACCTCAGACAAGTCATTGGGAGGAATCCACACAGAGAAGAGCAACTCAACAACATGGCAGTGGGGAATAGTTACACCGACTGGGCAACTAATAGCCCTGATTCCATCCAGCAAGTCCTGGTGCCCATTTGTGGTGCATTTCAGCAGCACATACATTTGGTAGAAGGGAGAATGGATGGTGCAGATCACAGGGAACACTGGACTTGACTACAGGTTGAACTAAGAGTCAGCATACCTGAGAGCACTTATACCTGAGAGACCTTATACCTGAGAGCCCTTATACCTCATACCTGAGAATACAGATACCTGAGAGCCCTTATACCTGAGAGCCCTTATACCTCATACCTGAGAATACAGATACCTGAGAGCCCTTATACCTCATACCTGAGAATACAGATACCTGAGAGCACTTATACCTGAGAGCCCTTATACCTCATACCTGAGAATACAGATACCTGAGAGCCCTTATACCTGAGAGCCCTTATACCTCATACCTGAGAATACAGATACCTGAGAGCCCTTATACCTGAGAGCCCTCATACCTGAGAATACAGATACCTGAGAATACAGATACCTGAGAGCCCTTATACCTCATACCTGAGAATACAGATACCTGAGAGCCCTTATACCTCATACCTGAAAATACAGATACCTGAGAGCACTTATACCTGAGAGTCCTTATACCTCATACCTGAGAATACAGATACCTGAGAGCACTTATACCTGAGAGTCCTTATACCTCATACCTGAGAATACAGATACCTGAGAGCACTTATACCTGAGAGCCCTTATACCTCATACCTAAGAGCCCTTATACCTCATACCTGAGAATACAGATACCTGAGAGCCCTTATACCTCATACCTGAGAATACAGATACCTGAGAGCCCTTATACCTGAGAATACAGATACCTGAGAGCCCTTATACCTGAGAGCCCTTATACCTCATACCTGAGAATACAGATACCTGAGAGCACTTATACCCGAGAGCCCTTATACCTCATACCTGAGAATACAGATACCTGAGAGCCCTTATACCTCATACCTGAGAATACAGATACCTGAGAGCCCTTATACCTGAGAATACAGATACCTGAGAGCCCTTATACCTGAGAGCCCTTATACCTCATACCTGAGAATACAGATACCTGAGAGCCCTTATACCTCATACCTGAGAATACAGATACCTGAGAGCCCTTATACCTGAGAGCCCTTATACCTCATACCTGAGAATACAGATACCTGAGAGCACTTATACCTGAGAGTCCTTATACCTCATACCTGAGAATACAGATACCTGAGAGCACTTATACCTGAGAGTCCTTATACCTCATACCTGAGAATACAGATACCTGAGAGCACTTATACCTGAGAGTCCTTATACCTCATACCTGAGAATACAGATACCTGAGAGCACTTATACCTGAGAGCCCTTATACCTCATACCTAAGAGCCCTTATACCTCATACCTGAGAATACAGATACCTGAGAGCCCTTATACCTCATACCTGAGAATACAGATACCTGAGAGCCCTTATACCTGAGAATACAGATACCTGAGAGCCCTTATACCTGAGAGCCCTTATACCTCATACCTGAGAATACAGATACCTGAGAGCACTTATACCCGAGAGCCCTTATACCTCATACCTGAGAATACAGATACCTGAGAGCCCTTATACCTCATACCTGAGAATACAGATACCTGAGAGCCCTTATACCTGAGAATACAGATACCTGAGAGCCCTTATACCTGAGAGCCCTTATACCTCATACCTGAGAATACAGATACCTGAGAGCACTTATACCTGAGAGCCCTTATACCTCATACCTGAGAATACAGATACCTGAGAGCCCTTATACCTGAGAGCCCTTATACCTCATACCTGAGAATACAGATACCTGAGAGCACTTATACCCAAGAGTCCTTATACCTCATACCTGAGAGCCCTTATACCTGAGAGTTCTTATACCTCATACCTGAGAATACAGATACCTGAGAGCCCTTATACCTGAGAGTCCTTATACCTCATACCTGAAAATACAGATACCTGAGAGTCCTTATACCTCATACCTGAAAATACAGATACCTGAGAGCCCTTATACCCAAGAGTCCTTATACCTCATACCTGAAAATACAGATACCTGAGAGCCCTTATACCTGAGAGTCCTTATACCCAAGAGTCCTTATACCTCATACCTGAGAATACAGATACCTGAGAGCCCTTATACCTCATACCTGAAAATACAGATACCTGAGAGTCCTTATACCTCATACCTGAAAATACAGATACCTGAGAGCCCTTATACCTGAGAGTTCTTATACCTCATACCTGAGAATACAGATACCTGAGAGCCCTTATACCTCATACCTGAGAATACAGATACCTGAGAGCCCTTATACCTGAGAGTTCTTATACCTCATACCTGAGAATACAGATACCTGAGAGCCCTTATACCTGAGAGTTCTTATACCTCATACCTGAGAATACAGATACCTGAGAGCCCTTATACCTGAGAGTCCTTATACCTCATACCTGAGAATACAGATACCTGAGAGCCCTTATACCTGAGAGTCCTTATACCTCATACCTGAGAATACAGATACCTGAGAGCCCTTATACCTGAGAGTCCTTATACCTCATACCTGAGAATACAGATACCTGAGAGCCCTTATACCTGAGAGTCCTTATACCTCATACCTGAGAATACAGATACCTGAGAGCCCTTATACCTGAGAGCCCTTATACCTCATACCTGAGAATACAGATACCTGAGAGCCCTTATACCTGAGAGCCCTTATACCTCATACCTGAGAGCCCTTATACCTGAGAGTCCTTATACCTCATACCTGAAAATACAGATACCTGAGAGCCCTTATACCTGAGAGTCCTTATACCTCATACCTGAAAATACAGATACATGAGAGCCCTTATACCGGAGAGTCCTTATACCTCATACCTGAGAATACAGATACCTGAGAGCACTTATACCTGAGAATACAGATACCTGAGAGCACTTATACCTGAGAGCCCTTATACCTCATACCTGAGAATACAGATACCTGAGAGCCCTTATACCTGAGAGTCCTTATACCTCATACCTGAAAATACAGATACCTGAGAGCCCTTATACCTGAGAGTCCTTATACCTCATACTTGAAAATACAGATACCTGAGAGCCCTTATACCCAAGAGTCCTTATACCTCATACCTGAGAGCCCTTATACCTGAGAGGTCTTATACCTCATACCTGAGAATAGATACCTGAGAGCCCTTATACCTCATACCTGAAAATACAGATACCTGAGAGCCCTTATACCTGAGAGTCCTTATACCTCATACCTGAAAATACAGATACCTGAGAGCCCTTATACCCAAGAGTCCTTATACCTCATACCTGAGAGCCCTTATACCTGAGAGTTCTTATACCTCATACCTGAGAATACAGATACCTGAGAGCCCTTATACCTGAGAGTCCTTATACCTCATACCTGAAAATACAGATACCTGAGAGTCCTTATACCTCATACCTGAAAATACAGATACCTGAGAGCCCTTATACCCAAGAGTCCTTATACCTCATACCTGAAAATACAGATACCTGAGAGCCCTTATACCTGAGAGTCCTTATACCCAAGAGTCCTTATACCTCATACCTGAGAATACAGATACCTGAGAGCCCTTATACCTCATACCTGAAAATACAGATACCTGAGAGTCCTTATACCTCATACCTGAAAATACAGATACCTGAGAGCCCTTATACCTGAGAGTTCTTATACCTCATACCTGAGAATACAGATACCTGAGAGCCCTTATACCTCATACCTGAGAATACAGATACCTGAGAGCCCTTATACCTGAGAGTTCTTATACCTCATACCTGAGAATACAGATACCTGAGAGCCCTTATACCTGAGAGTTCTTATACCTCATACCTGAGCATACAGATACCTGAGAGCCCTTATACCTCATACCTGAAAATACAGATACCTGAGAGCCCTTATACCTGAGAGTTCTTATACCTCATACCTGAGAATACAGATACCTGAGAGCCCTTATACCTCATACCTGAAAATACAGATACCTGAGAGCCCTTATATCTGAGAGTTCTTATACCTCATACCTGAGAATACAGATACCTGAGAGCCCTTATACCTGAGAGTCCTTATACCTCATACCTGAGAATACAGATACCTGAGAGCCCTTATACCTGAGAGTCCTTATACCTCATACCTGAGAATACAGATACCTGAGAGCCCTTATACCTGAGAGTCCTTATACCTCATACCTGAGAATACAGATACCTGAGAGCACTTATACCTGAGAGTCCTTATACCTCATACCTGAAAATACAGATACCTGAGAGTCCTTATACCTCATACCTGAAAATACAGATACCTGAGAGCCCTTATACCCAAGAGTCCTTATACCTCATACCTGAAAATACAGATACCTGAGAGCCCTTATACCTGAGAGTCCTTATACCCAAGAGTCCTTATACCTCATACCTGAGAATACAGATACCTGAGAGCCCTTATACCTCATACCTGAAAATACAGATACCTGAGAGTCCTTATACCTCATACCTGAAAATACAGATACCTGAGAGCCCTTATACCTGAGAGTTCTTATACCTCATACCTGAGAATACAGATACCTGAGAGCCCTTATACCTCATACCTGAGAATACAGATACCTGAGAGCCCTTATACCTGAGAGTTCTTATACCTCATACCTGAGAATACAGATACCTGAGAGCCCTTATACCTGAGAGTTCTTATACCTCATACCTGAGCATACAGATACCTGAGAGCCCTTATACCTCATACCTGAAAATACAGATACCTGAGAGCCCTTATACCTGAGAGTTCTTATACCTCATACCTGAGAATACAGATACCTGAGAGCCCTTATACCTCATACCTGAAAATACAGATACCTGAGAGCCCTTATATCTGAGAGTTCTTATACCTCATACCTGAGAATACAGATACGTGAGAGCCCTTATACCTGAGAGTCCTTATACCTCATACCTGAGAATACAGATACCTGAGAGCCCTTATACCTGAGAGTCCTTATACCTCATACCTGAGAATACAGATACCTGAGAGCCCTTATACCTGAGAGTCCTTATACCTCATACCTGAGAATACAGATACCTGAGAGCCCTTATACCTGAGAGCCCTTATACCTCATACCTGAGAATACAGATACCTGAGAGCCCTTATACCTGAGAGCCCTTATACCTCATACCTGAGAGCCCTTATACCTGAGAGTCCTTATACCTCATACCTGAAAATACAGATACCTGAGAGCCCTTATACCTGAGAGTCCTTATACCTCATACCTGAAAATACAGATACCTGAGAGCCCTTATACCGGAGAGTCCTTATACCTCATACCTGAGAATACAGATACCTGAGAGCACTTATACCTGAGAATACAGATACCTGAGAGCACTTATACCTGAGAGCCCTTATACCTCATACCTGAGAATACAGATACCTGAGAGCCCTTATACCTGAGAGTCCTTATACCTCATACCTGAAAATACAGATACCTGAGAGCCCTTATACCTGAGAGTCCTTATACCTCATACTTGAAAATACAGATACCTGAGAGCCCTTATACCCAAGAGTCCTTATACCTCATACCTGAGAGCCCTTATACCTGAGAGTTCTTATACCTCATACCTGAGAATAGATACCTGAGAGCCCTTATACCTCATACCTGAAAATACAGATACTTGAGAGCCCTTATACCTGAGAGTCCTTATACCTCATACCTGAAAATACAGATACCTGAGAGCCCTTATACCCAAGAGTCCTTATACCTCATACCTGAGAGCCCTTATACCTGAGAGTTCTTATACCTCATACCTGAGAATACAGATACCTGAGAGCCCTTATACCTGAGAGTCCTTATACCTCATACCTGAAAATACAGATACCTGAGAGTCCTTATACCTCATACCTGAAAATACAGATACCTGAGAGCCCTTATACCCAAGAGTCCTTATACCTCATACCTGAAAATACAGATACCTGAGAGCCCTTATACCTGAGAGTCCTTATACCCAAGAGTCCTTATACCTTATACCTGAGAATACAGATACCTGAGAGCCCTTATACCTCATACCTGAAAATACAGATACCTGAGAGTCCTTATACCTCATACCTGAAAATACAGATACCTGAGAGCCCTTATACCTGAGAGTTCTTATACCTCATACCTGAGAATACAGATACCTGAGAGCCCTTATACCTCATACCTGAGAATACAGATACCTGAGAGCCCTTATACCTGAGAGTTCTTATACCTCATACCTGAGAATACAGATACCTGAGAGCCCTTATACCTGAGAGTTCTTATACCTCATACCTGAGCATACAGATACCTGAGAGCCCTTATACCTCATACCTGAAAATACAGATACCTGAGAGCCCTTATACCTGAGAGTTCTTATACCTCATACCTGAGAATACAGATACCTGAGAGCCCTTATACCTCATACCTGAAAGTACAGATACCGGAGAGCCCTTATATCTGAGAGTTCTTATACCTCATACCTGAGAATACAGATACCTGAGAGCCCTTATACCTGAGTCCTTATACCTCATACCTGAGAATACAGATACCTGAGAGCCCTTATACCTGAGAGTCCTTATACCTCATACCTGAGAATACAGATACCTGAGAGCCCTTATACCTGAGAGTCCTTATACCTCATACCTGAGAATACAGATACCTGAGAGCACTTATACCTGAGAGCCCTTATACCTCATACCTGAGAATACAGATACCTGAGAATACAGATACCTGAGAGCCAGATACGGGATGACTTTGATGTAGTTGTTCAGCTTAAATATATTGCAATATATGGACAAACAATCCCTGTGTTGTTTAAAGGGTAAGGCATTTTTCAGTAGCAGTAGCACAACATATCTTTGTCTTAAATATATTACATAGTAACATAGTAACATAGTAAGTAAGGTTGAAAAAAGACACATGTCCATCAAGTTCAACCTTTTTTTTTTTTTTTTTATTAACTACCTATCTGCCAGTTGATCCAGAGGAAGGCAAAAAACCCATCTGAAGCCTCTCCAATTTGCCTTAGAGGGGGAAAAATTCCTTCCTGACTCCAAAATGCAATGGGACCAGTCCCTGGATCAACTTGTACTATGAGCTATTTCCCATAACCCTGTATTCCCTCATTTGCTAAACACCATCCAACCCCTTCTTATACCTATCTAATGTATCAGCCTGTACCCCTGATTCACTTCCCAGCTCTCCCTGTAACACCCCTTTCCCTCCTCTAATCTCATTGGCTCCCTCCTGTCTGCTGGGAGGAGCTACTGGTGAATAAAGCATCCGACCCTTCCTTGTACCTATCTAATGTATCAGCCTGTACAACTGATTCAGGGAGACAATTCCACATCTTCACAGCTCTCACTGTAACAAACCCCTTCCCAATATTTAGGCAGAACCTCTTTTCTTCTAATCGGAATGGGTGACCTTGTGTCAGCTGGAAAGACCTACTGGTAAATAAATCATTAGAGAGATTATTATATGATCCCCTTATATATTTATACATAGTTATCATATCACCCCTTAAGCGCCTCTTCTCCAGAGTGAACATCCCCAATTTGGCCAGTCTTTCCTCATAGCTAAGATTTTCCCTTTACCAGCTTAGTTGCCCTTCTCTGTCCCCTCTCTAATACAATAATGTCCTGTTTGAGTGATGGAGACCAAAACTGTACGGCATATTCTAGATGGGGCCTTACCAGTGCTCTATACAGTGGGACCCCCTCCTCCCGTGACTCTCTGCCCCATTTAATACAACTCAAGACCTTATTTGCCCTTGATGCTGCTGACTGGCATTACTTGCTACAGACAAGTTTATTATCTACAAGGACTCCAAGCTCCGTCTCCATTATGGATTTGCCTAGTGCAGTCCCATTAAGGGTATAAGTGGATATTGTTACATCCCAGGTGCAGGACTTTACATTTATCAACATTGAATCTCATTTGCCACTTAGCTGCCCAGATTGCCAGTTAGTCAAGATCCTGTTGCAAGTGCCACATCCTGGATGGAATTAATTGGGCTGATAGTTTTGTGTCATCTGCAAACACTGATACATTACTTACAATACCCTCCCCTAAGTCATTAATGAACAAGTTAAATAAAAGTGGCCCCAATACTGAGCCCTGAGGGACCCCACTAAGAACCTTACTCCAAGTAGAGAATGTCCCATTAACAACCACCCTCTGTACCTGATCCTGTAGCCAGTTTCCTATCCATGTGCAAACGACTTCATTAAGCCCAACAGACCTTAGTTTAGAAAGCAGTCGATTGTGGGGCACAGTATCAAACGCTTTGGCAAAATCCAAATAGATCTACTGCCCCCCCCCAATATCCAGAATCTTACTTACCTCATCATAAAATGCAATCAAATTCGTCTGACATGACCTATCCTTCATAAAGCCATGCTGATTGTTGCTCATAATGACATTCACTAGGACAACATTTTGAATGTGATCCCTTAACAAGCCTTCAAATAATTTGCCCACCACAGATGTCAGACTTACTGGCCTATAATTGCCAGGCTGAGATCGTAATCCCTTTTTAAATATTGGAATAACATCAGCTTTTCTCCAATCCATAGGCACCATACCAGATGACAGTGAATCTGAGAAAATCAGAAATAAGGGCTGGTCTAAAACTGAACTAAGCTCTCTTAGAACCCGGGGGTGTATGCCATCAGGCCCTGGAGCCTTGTTTACATTAATTTGTATTAAAGCTTTATGAATCATATCCTGAGTCAGCCACTGACTAGATTGAGCTGAGCCATTAGTGCAGCTATAAAGTGAGCCTGGGAACTCACACTCCTCTATTGTATACACTGAAGAAAAGAACTGATTTAACACATTTGCCTTTTCTGTATCTGTTACAACCAGACTGGTACCATTATTTAATGGAGCAACACTCTCAACCTGCATCTTTTTACTATTAATATATTTAAAAAACTTTTTAGGGTTAGTTTTCACCTCCACCGCAATTAACTCTTCATTTCTTTTCTTAGCCTTCCGGATTGCTGATTTACAACATTTATTAGTGTTTATATTCATTAAATGCAGCTTCTGTCCCTACAGATTTGTAGTTATTAAATGCCTTTCTCTTCTTTCCCATTAACTACTTTACTTCTGTATTAAGCCACACAGGATGATTCTTAGAGCTTCTACGTTTAGTCCTTAAGGGAATAAATTGAGAACAGTAATGATTTAAGATCAGTTTAAAGGACAACCATTTCTGTTCTGTGTTTTTAGCTGAAAACCTAATGCCCCAATCAATGCTCTGTAGGGCAGCCCTCAAGGCACTAAAATTAGCCTTTGCAAAATTCATGGTTTTTGTTGCCCCAGTATATTTTTGTTTTTTGCACCAGACATTAAAAGATATAACATTATGGTCACTATTACCCAGGGGTTCAATGACTTGCACATTTGCTATAAGTTCTGGCTCATTAGAGATCACTAGATCCACAATAGCATTTTTTCTGGTTGGCTCCTCAACAACCTGTGCCATAAAATTGTCATGTAACAGTTTATAAACTTGTTCCCATTAACTGATCTGGCAGTACCGTTGCTCCAGTCAATATCTGGGTAATTAAAATCCCCCATTATCATTACTTTACCTAAACTAGTAGCCTTTTCTATTTGCATTAGGAGCTTTGCCTCCTCCTCGTCACTTACATTAGGGTGTCTATAGCGACTCCTACAATTAATTTGCTGGACTCTTTACAGTTGGTGAAGAACTCCACCCATACGACTTCTGCCCCCTCATTTTCTAACATAACCTCCTCCTTTATATTAGATTTAAATCCTGCCTAACATACAGACATACCCCTCCTCCTTTTCTATTGCCTCTGTCCCTCCGAAACAAAGTATAGCCACTGATATTTACTGCCCAGTCATGCGACTCATTCAGCCATGTTTCAGCCAATCACATCATATTTTCCTTCCATCACCAGCAGCTCCAGTTCTCCCATTTTTACCAGTCAGACTTCTTGCATTTGTAAACATACATTTGATAATGGGTTGAGTGCAGAGGACTCTTGTATTTGTCTATATGTATTTTGTGGTCACAACCTCATTGCACCCCCGCCTAATGGTTTTATAAATGAGTGGTGAGCACAACTTTCCCTTGTTTGTTATAGTTATACAGGAGCAGTGACCAGCTCCATGTTGTAGC
The DNA here is from genome assembly GCA_038501925.1 of Xenopus petersii. NCBI lineage: Eukaryota > Metazoa > Chordata > Amphibia > Anura > Pipidae > Xenopus > Xenopus petersii. The sequence goes on along the minus strand of CM076677.1, from coordinate 352,451 downwards.
TCCCACCCTTCCCAACTATAGTCAGGTGATCCCACTGGTGTCTAATAAAAGGGCAGCCAAGTTTGGGAGTTTTACTTTGAAAGCAGCAAGTAAGTTGCAGGTAAAACTTAGTCCCTGTGTAAAATGTATAATGAAGCAATTGAATTCTTAATGAATCAGATAAAATGAAGTGTAGGACTGGCCAGATAAGGGATGACTTTGATGTAGTTGTTCAGCTTAAATATATTGTAATATATGGACAAACAATCCCTGTTTTGTTTAAAGGGTAAGGCATTTTTCAGTAGCAGTAGCACAAAATGTCTCTGTCTTAAATATATTGATAATGGGTTGAGTGCAGAGGACTCTTGTATTTGTCTATATGTATTTTGTGGTCACAGCCTCATTGCACCCCGATATATATATATGATCACTAGATATAAATATATAAGGGGGAATATGATCACTATATATAAATATATAAGGGGGATATGATCACTATATATAAATATATAAGGGGGATATGATCACTATATAGAAATATATAAGGGGATATGATCAGTATATATAAATATATAAGGGGGATATGATCACTATATAGAAATATATAAGGGGGATATGATCAGTATATATAAATATATAAGGGGGATATGATCACTATATATAAATATATAAGGGGGATATGATCACTATATATAAATATATAAGGGGGATATGATCACTATATATAAATATATAAGGGGGATATGATCACTATATATAAATATATAAGGGGATATGATCACTATATATAAATATATAAGGGGATATGATCACTATATATAAATATATAAGAGGATATGATCACTATATATATATATATATATAAAAGGATATGATCACTATATATAAATATATAAGGGGATATGATCACTATATATAAATATATAAGGGGGATATGATCACTATATATAAATATATAAGGGGATATGATCACTATATATAAATATATAAGGGGATATGATCACTATATATAAATATATAAGGGGGATATGATCACTATATATAAATATATAAGGGGATATGATCACTATATATAAATATATAAGAGGGATATGATCACTATATATAAATATATAAGAGGGATATGATCACTATATATAAATATATAAGGGGATATGATCACTATATATAAATATATAAGAGGATATGATCACTATATATAAATATATAAGAGGATATGATCACTATATATAAATATATAAGGGGGATATGATCACTATATATAAATATATAAGGGGATATGATCACTATATATAAATATATAAGGGGGATATGATCACTATATATAAATATATAAGGGGATATGATCACTATATATAAATATATAAGAGGGATATGATCACTATATATAAATATATAAGGGGGATATGATCACTATATATAAATATATAAGGGGGATATGATCACTATATATAAATATTTAAGGGGGATATGATCACTATATATAAATATATAAGGGGGATATGATCACTATATATAAATATATAAGGGGATATGATCACTATATATAAATATATAAGGGGATATTATCACTATATATAAATATATAAGGGGGATATGATCACTATATATAAATATATAAGGGGATATGATCACTATATATAAATATATAAGAGGGATATGATCACTATATATAAATATATAAGGGGGATATGATCACTATATATAAATATATAAGGGACAGTAATGAAATAGAGAAAGTACAGAGAAGAGCGACTAAGCTGATAAAGGGAATGGAAGGGATCAGTTATGGGGAAAGACAAGTTGTGATTGGGACAAGAGACAGAAAGGAAGAAGTGATGGGAAGCTTGTGGGCCCAATGAAGAGACAGGTCAGTCTATAGGTCAGGACAGTTTTATAATAGAAATCTGTGGGGGAAGGAGGCAAATGGGGCTTTTACTTCTCCTATGAAGGAGGCACAAGGGAAAGAACAGCTTAGTTTGCCTTTAATCTTCAGCACACAGGCCACACTAAGTTGCAAACAAACTGAACATGTCCCAGGAGACCCCCCCCCCCATCATGTTAGGCTGGAGTGAATGGAATGGGCAGAGCTCTTCTTTCTACAGGACAGAGTTGCAGAACTACACTTATTCTGCACAGCCCGTTGCCCCAGTTTGACATTAGCACTGCACTGTTCCTTTAAGAGAAGGCTACTCCCTGATTGACAGGCAAGACAATGGCAGCAGCAGCGGTTGCTATGGAACATTCCAGGATACAGATGCTCTATGGGCCCCACAGCTTTTGGGATAGAGACGTAGCGGGGGTCAGTTACTGTATATTCAATGCCAAGAGTGGGATTAACACCATAGCAACCATTGCACTGGGCACACACGGGGGCAACGAGCAAGTTTAGCAGCTCATTAGCCTGTGGGGCAAGTACATGTTCCACCCCAGGGAAGAAAGACATTGGACACTGGATGTGCAGTTCCATCTTTACTGCTGCACCACTGTGCAATAAAACTGAACCCCCCAAACAAAGTGCAAAACAAGCCCCTCCCACCAATGCAAACAGTGCAGAGGAAACACACCCCCTATTTAAAGTGAAATATTGCTGTGTCCCGAAAATTCCCTGGAATCCAGTGCAGCCGAAGATGGAAAAGCGCTGGCACCTGTGTAAGTTAAGAGAAAAGAGTCAGCTCTTGGGCACTCACCCCTTATACACTACAGAGCAGTAGCCTTGGCAGAAAAGCAACTGCGGGGGGTGGGGGCACAGGCTAAAGACAAACAATCAGGCAGTGTGGGACAGTTACCATGGAAACCATTCCTACCTGTTGCCCTTGACTACCAGCGACTGAGTTCATTCTGGGGCAGTTGTATCCTCCACTCCTGCTTCTGATGTCTAATAGAACAAGGAACAGGCAGTTGGTGCTTATTAGAACAAGGAACAGGCAGGTGGTGCTTAATAGAACAAGGAACAGGCAGGTGGTGCTTAATAGAACAAGGAACAGGCAGGTGGTGCTTAATAGAACAAGGAACAGGCAGTTGGTGCTTAATAGAACAAGGAACAGGCAGTTGGTGCTTAATAGAACAAGGAACAGGCAGTTGGTGCTTAATAGAACAAGGAACAGGCAGTTGGTGCTTAATAGAACAAGGAACAGGCAGTTGGTGCTTAATAGAACAAGGAACAGGCAGTTGGTGCTTAATAGAACAAGGAACAGGCAGTTGGCGCTTAATAGAACAAGGAACAGGCAGTTGGCGCTTAATAGAACAAGGAACAGGCAGTTGGCGCTTAATAGAACAAGCAGTTGGCGCTTCATAGAACAAGGAACAGGCAGTTGGTGCTTATTAGAACAAGGAACAGGCAGTTGGTGCTTATTAGAACAAGGAACAGGCAGTTGGTGCTTAATAGAATTACAGGAGTATGGCTGTAACCAATCAATAGCTGCAATACCTCAACGGGTGCTCCATCATCTGTGGGTGCATCACTAGGGGTTCCTTCTTCAGAAGCAGGGTGCTCACTTGGTTCTGCTTTGCTCTCACCCTACACAACGGGGTAGTTCACCTTTAGTATGTAACAGAACAGCTAGTTCTAAGCAACTTTGCAATTGGTCTTCCTTATTCATATAGTTTAGGGGTTGTTTTGCTCTTTTGCCTCTTTCCAGCTTTCAAATGGGGGGGGGAGGCACTGACCCCATCTTAAAAAAACAAAACACTCTGCAAAGGTTGCTAGGGTAATTTGAACCCCGACAACCACATTGCTTAAACTGCTGAATAAAGAGCAAGTCAAGATCACAAATAAAAAAACAAAAGAAAGCCAATTGCCTCTCTGTACATCTTACTAGAGTTAACGGGCCCCTCTAATCACATGACGGCCCCCCACTAATAACTCACCTGGACTGTGGGTGGTTGTTGGCGCCTGCGCCGTTGGACATACGGTCGGTTACGTTGCCTCTGTGGCTCACCTTCAGCTTTGGCTTCTCCATCTCCCCCTTCTGGGGTCTGCGGAGGTGGGGGGCGAGGACGGAAAGGCCTGTAAAGGGGTGACCAGTTTAGTATGAGATGGGGGCCAAGCACAGGGCCACACCCCTCAATCACTTCACTAACTAAACCGGGACAGTTCCACCCATCCCAACCCCCCCCCCCACTTCATCTCTTCTGGGATGAGCCAAAGCTGCAGGTCTAGAACAGATCCCTCTATCCGATAACTAAGCTAGGGGCCAAAGCTGCAGGTCTAGAACAGATCCCTCTATTCTATAACCAAACTAGGGGCCAAACCTGCAGGACTAGAACAGATCCCTCTATACCCTATAACCAAACTAGGGGCCAAACCTGCAGGTCTAGAACAGATCCCTCTATTCTATAACCAAACTAGGGGCCAAAGCTGCAGGTCTAGAACAGATCCCTCTATCCGATAACTAAGCTAGGGGCCAAAGCTGCAGGTCTAGAACAGATCCCTCTATCCGATAACTAAGCTAGGGGCCAAAGCTGCAGGTCTAGAACAGATCCCTCTATTCTATAACCAAACTAGGGGCCAAACCTGCAGGACTAGAACAGATCCTTCTATACCCTATAACCAAACTAGGGGCCAAACCTGCAGGACTAGAACAGATCCCTCTATACCCTATAACCAAACTAGGGGCCAAACCTGCAGGTCTAGAACAGATCCCTCTATTCTATAACCAAACTAGGGGCCAAAGCTGCAGGTCTAGAACAGATCCCTCTATCCGATAACTAAGCTAGGGGCCAAAGCTGCAGGTCTAGAACAGATCCCTCTATCCGATAACTAAGCTAGGGGCCAAAGCTGCAGGTCTAGAACAGATCCCTCTATTCTATAACCAAACTAGGGGCCAAACCTGCAGGACTAGAACAGATCCCTCTATACCCTATAACCAAACTAGGGGCCAAAGCTGCAGGTCTAGAACAGATCCCTCTATACCCTATAACCAAACTAGGGGCCAAACCTGCAGGTCTAGAACAGATCCCTCTATTCTATAACCAAACTAGGGGCCAAACCTGCAGGTCTAGAACAGATCCCTCTATCCGATAACTAAGCTAGGGGCCAAAGCTGCAGGTCTAGAACAGATCCCTCTATTCTATAACCAAACTAGGGGCCAAACCTGCAGGACTAGAACAGATCCCTGTATACCCTATAACCAAACTAGGGGCCAAAGCTGCAGGTCTAGAACAGATCCCTCTATCCGATAACTAAGCTAACTAAGCTAGGGGCCAAAGCTGCAGGTCTAGAACAGATCCCTCTATACCCTATAACCAAACTAGGGGCCAAAGCTGCAGGTCTAGAACAGATCCCTCTATACCCTATAACCAAACTAGGGGCCAAAGCTGCAGGTCTAGAACAGATCCCTCTACCCTATAACCAACTAGGGGCCAAACCTGCGGAATCTTTGCTGGAACCTGCGAGGGGGTGGTCTCTGCTGGCCGTCTCCACTAGCCAGGGCTTCTGATGTGGGGGCAGCAGGGTCTTTATTCTCAGACTGGTCTGTAACCTACAAGTCCATATATTTATACAGTGAATAAGGGCAACATGGAGCTAACAATCTATACATACTATTAAAATGGTACTTAAATTACCTCTGCTCCCTGGTTCTGTTGGTTATTGGGTCTGGGACCCCTTCTGAAGCGCCTTCTGTAGAAGAATGGAGGGGGTCGCCTACGCTGGGGTCGCTGCTGTGGGGAAGTCTCCTCCCCTTTCTCCCCTTCACTCATCTGCTCAGGACTAACCCCTTCACCCCCAGACTCTCCCGCAGTATCCGCACGGGGCCTGTAGAATTGCCGGCGAAACCTGCGTCTGTTTGGGGCAAAGCGACTCCCTTTAACTGGGACCCCTCCTGGGCCCGTCACATTGGCCGCCTCTGCTCCCTGCGTGGGAAACAGGAGATAAGATTGGGGTGTCTGGCCTGTACCCCACTTACCAACAGGGCAGCTCTCACCTTCTCTCCTTCTACGACATCAAACTCCACTGTCTCACCATCACCCACACTGCGCAGAAACTTCCGTGGATTGTTCTTTTTTATTGCAGTCTGGGGGGGGGGGGGGACACAATATTAACAATTACATGTCACATGGACACCCCCAGGGACCCCAACATGGCCAGTCACTGCACAAACACAATAACATGACAATTAGTGGCACAGATTAGCTGGGAGTAATGACTGACAATTAGTCATCTAATAGCCAAACCCCTTCCTATACTGATGGTGAGATCTCCTTTCCTCCCCACCAATGAATCACTCATTCCCCCTCTCTTGGTAGGGAATCCCATAACCTGACTGTCCTTACAGTAAAGAACCCCTTCCTATGCTGATGGCGAGATCTCCTTTCCTCCCCACCAATGAATCACTCATTCCCCTCTCTTGGTAGGGAATCCCATAACCTGACTGTCCTTACAGTAAAGAAACTCTTCCTAAGCTGATGGTGAGATCTCCTTTCCTCCCCACCAATGAATCACTCATTCCCCTCTCTTGGTAGGGAATCCCATAACCTGACTGTCCTTACAGTAAAGAACCCCTTCCTATACTGATGGTGAGATTTCCTTTCCTCCCCACCAATGAATCACTCATTCCCCCTCTCTTGGTAGGGAATCCCATAACCTGACTGTCCTTACAGTAAAGAACCCCTTCCTATGCTGATAGTGAGATCTCCTTTCCTCCCCACCAATGAATCACTCATTCCCCCTCTCTTGGTAGGGAATCCCATAACCTGACTGTCCTTACAGTAAAGAACCCCTAACTATGCTGATGGTGAGATCTCCTTTCCTCCCCACCAATGAATCACTCATTCCCCTCTCTTGGTAGGGAATCCCATAACCTGACTGTCCTTACAGTAAAGAACCCCTTCCTATGCTGATGGTGAGATCTCCTTTCCTCCCCACCAATGAATCACTCATTCCCCCTCTCTTGGTACGGAATCCACTAACCTGACTGCCCTTACAGTAAAGAACCCCTTCCTATGCTGATGGTGAGATCTCCTTTCCTCCCCACCAATGAATCACTCATTCCCCTCTCTTGGTAGGGAATCCCATAACCTGACTGTCCTTACAGTAAAGAACCCCTTCCTATGCTGATGGTGAGATCTCCTTTCCTCCCCACCAATGAATCACTCATTCCCCCTCTCTTGGTACGGAATCCACTAACCTGACTGCCCTTACAGTAAAGAACCCCTTCCTATGCTGATGGTGAGATCTCCTTTCCTCCCCACCAATGAATCACTCATTCCCCTCTCTTGGTAGGGAATCCCATAACCTGACTGTCCTTACAGTAAAGAACCCCCTCCTATACTGATGGTGAGATCTCCTTTCCTCCCCACCAATGAATCACTCATTCCCCTCTCTTGGTAGGGAATCCCATAACCTGACTGCCCTTACAGTAAAGAACCCCTTCCTATACTGATGGTGAGATTTCCTTTCCTCCCCACCAATGAATCACTCATTCCCCCTCTCTTGGTAGGGAATCCCATAACCTGACTGCCCTTACAGTAAAGAACCCCTTCCTATGCTGATGGTGAGATCTCCTTTCCTCCCCACCAATGAATCACTCATTCCCCCTCTCTTGGTAGGGAATCCCATAACCTGACTGTCCTTACAGTAAAGAACCCCTTCCTATGCTGATGATGAGATCTCCTTTCCTCCCCACCAATGAATCACTCGTGCACGTCACTGTAGAACAAATAGAACTATTTGTGAAAGATTAGATATGTGCAGTTTTATGCTACTTCTATCTGAGTACAAGCTAAAAGCAAAGAAGGTCCAGCAGTATTGGCAGATCACTGGCACGGTTACCCGACCTACTGGCAATTCTTTTCATTGGCCAAATGAGAGGGACCGTCTGTGAGAGACTATCCAGCTGTTATTTGGCTAAAACTTGAGCCCTCTGTGCCCACTAATCATATGAGCTGTGGGCCATTGTTTGAGCAGCAGCGGCCGGTCGTGGGAAGCAGTGAGGGTCCCAGTATAAAGGGGACAGGGTACCCACCTGATGCACAAACACATCTTCTTTGCTGTCATTTCTGGGAGAAGAGAAAATAATGAGTAAAAGGAAGAAAGCAGCCAGTCCATGCCCACACTAATAATATCTAGTGATCTCAGGAGCTGACACTTGTTGCACTGATTGCACTCCATAGCAACAGCACCATCTCCTCTGCGCTTAATAGACATATATACAGATAGATATACAGACTGGCACCCACAGCCAATAGGAAAGTCCCGTACCTGTTGATAAATCCGTAACCGTTGCGGACGTTAAACCACTTGACTGTTCCCTGCACTTGGTTGGCTGCAAGAGAAAGTGACATCACAATGGGACATTACATACAAGCGCAGATAACAGGGGGACAGTTATTAGAGGGGGCTATATTAATATAGAATGGCTAATTATAAGTAACTGCAATTGCACTTTTTTTATTGTTTTTCAACAATTTGCTTCTTTTTTTCTGCATCTTTGTGGTTTTTAATTGGAGTCACTGGCCCCAACTTTGTATTCAGGCCTCTCCTATTCATATTGCAGTCTCTTACTCATGGTTGCTAGGGGAATGTAAAGTCTAGCAACCGTAGTGCTGAAAGTGAAGAGCTGCTGCTGAATAAAGAAGTGACAGCAATAAACAAATGAAAGCTGACAGTTGTCCCACACTGGGGCATATACAGAAGCGGAGACATTTAGTGTAAGAAATCAGACTGTACCAGTGCATTACACTCATTTAGATAAATTGTGCTTAAATAATTAGTGTTTCAGGCTGATTTATTGACTATTTCTGCAAAACCCCTAATAATCCTTCCCTTCCACTTGCTGCTCCCTGAATTCCCAGGCTGTGCTCTCAGCTCTCAGCACTGTAGGACAGGAACCAATCAGCAGCTAGCAGGACCTGATAGGGAACTGAAGCCTGTCTGTGCTTGTGTGACTGCAGGGCTGTGATTGGCTGTCCCCTCCTACTGTGCTTCTGCCAGGGACACGCCCACCCCTCATTTATAACCAGAGAAGATCTATAGGGAGCTCTAATTAAGGGGCTATTGTTAAAGATCATATTCATTATTAGCCCCATGTAAAAGCAACACCAAATATTACTTATAATTGGGATTTTCTATTGATGCTACAGGTCGCCTTGAAGGGAAAGCGGAGGGATAAGAGGAGTGAGAGGAGTCGATATGATTGGCGGTTACTGAGGGGGAGGAGACAGGGGAGGGGCTACAGCTGCTAGCGGGACAAAGTGTAGAGACGCCGCTATATCTCCTCTGAGACACACGGTCAGTCAGTCACACACAGTCACAGTCAGTCACACACGGTCTCTCACACACAGTCACACACGGTCTCACACAGCGGCGGCGCCAGGTCTCACCGAGAAGCTTCTTGTTGATCTGGTTCCGAGGCGGGACAATGTCCGGCTTGTGGATCTCGGGTGCCGGTTCCGGCTGTGTAACCGCTTCAGTCTCTCGGGGTTCCGCCTCACTCATGCTCCTCCTCGAGGTGACGGTACCGGCGTTTCTCGCTCTCTGGGCCCCTCCCCCACTTGTAACCGAGAGAGCCCGGCCCCGCCCTCGCACCCGCCTTATATACCTATGTGGAACCGCCCCGACAATTCCACTGGTTGCGGAGCTGTCCGTCACAGAGCAGCGCCCTCGGATTGGCCAACCCCCCAACCGTCTCTGCCTTCCGCTCTCGTGACTGGTTGTGCGCGGGGAAGGCGGGAATTACAAATACTAAGACGCAACCGGCACGCGCGAGCCCCAGGCAGACTAGGAAAGTTTGCTGAGCTGATTGGCTGCAGTCAGTCACGTGACTCCAAGGTCTGTCAGATCTGTACATCCTGTCCCTGAGCTTGAGAGACGCTTGTTATGCGCCACAGGAGCAACATTCCCGCCTTTAGTCCCTGTGTGGATAATATGTGCTGCTCCTCTGTTGATTAGTCAAACACGGTCACTTCCTCCGTTTTACCCTTTGCTCCTCCCACTAACACACATTTAATTCTACCTCTGACTAAGGGCCCAATATTCCCACAATTCACTGGGGCCTGTCACTCCTCAGCTTTCCACAAGCGCCTTTATTTACTAAATCATCTCAGCACATTCCCTTCCCACTGACACCCACCCACTGTCCAGCCTGCACCCACCTCTGACACCCGCCCACTGTCCAGCCTTCACCCACCTCTGACACCCAATGACACCCACCCACTGTCCTGCCTGCACCCACCTCTGACACCCAATAACACCCACCCACTGTCCTGCCTGCACCCACCTCTGACACCCGCCCACTGTCCTGCCTGCACCCACCTCTGACACCCAATGACACCCACCCACTGTCCAGCCTGCACCCACCTCTGACACCCGCCCACTGTCCTGCCTGCACCCACCTCTGACACCCAATGACACCCGCCCACTGTCCAGCCTGCACCCACCTCTGACACCCACCCACTGTCCTGCCTGCACCCACCTCTGACACCCGCCCACTGTCCAGCCTGCACCCACCTCTGACACCCGCCCACTGTCCTGCCTGCACCCACCTCTGACACCCAATGACACCCACCCACTGTCCAGCCTGCACCCACCTCTGACACCCGCCCACTGTCCAGCCTGCACCCACCTCTGACACCCGCCCACTGTCCTGCCTGCACCCACCTCTGACACCCAATAACACCCACCCACTGTCCAGCCTGCACCCACCTCTGACACCCGCCCACTGTCCAGCCTGCACCCACCTCTGACACCCACCCACTGTCCTGCCTGCACCCACCTCTGACACCCGCCCACTGTCCAGCCTGCACCCACCTCTGACACCCGCCCACTGTCCAGCCTTCACCCACCTCTGACACCCAATGACACCCACCCACTGTCCAGCCTGCACCCACCTCTGACACCCGCCCACTGTCCAGCCTGCACCCACCTCTGACACCCACCCACTGTCCTGCCTGCACCCACCTCTGACACCCGCCCACTGTCCAGCCTGCACCCACCTCTGACACCCGCCCACTGTCCAGCCTTCACCCACCTCTGACACCCAATGACACCCACCCACTGTCCTGCCTGCACCCACCTCTGACACCCAATAACACCCACCCACTGTCCAGCCTGCACCCACCTCTGACACCCACCCACTGTCCTGCCTGCACCCACCTCTGACACCCGCCCACTGTCCAGCCTGCACCCACCTCTGACACCCGCCCACTGTCCTGCCTGCACCCACCTCTGACACCCGCCCACTGTCCAGCCTGCACCCACCTCTGACACCCACCCACTGTCCAGCCTGCACCCACCTATGACACCCGCCCACTGTCCAGCCTGCACCCACCTCTGACACCCGCCCACTGTCCAGCCTGCACCCACCTCTGACACCCACCCACTGTCCAGCCTGCACCCACCTATGACACCCGCCCACTGTCCAGCCTGCACCCACCTCTGACACCCGCCCAGATGACAGTCAGTAGAGGGCAAGCAGGAGGCGTCAGTGTGAGTGAAGATTGTGCCCCCCATTAGTCCAGTATTGAGGCTCAGACTTCCCAGGTGCCACAGTTGGAGAGGGATCACAGCAGACAAATAGGTACTTAGGGCAAATGGGTCATACTGGGCTAATTTGCACTTACGTGTAACAACCAATCAGATCTTTGCTTTCATTGCCCACCTTGCTACAGACTGATGAAAGCTAATTGCTGATTGGCTGCTGAGGGAAAGGAGCAAATTGAGCAGCTCAATTATATATTGGGGTCACTGCTGAGCCGTCAGCTTTCTATTGCACATCCCTCCTTACTGGGCACCCACTGCATACCTCCCAACATTTTGGAAGTAAAAAGAGGGACAAAAATTTTTTTTGCACGTAGAACAGCGAGAATTTTTGACCATGCCCCTTTCTGTGGCCACACCCCCTAATTACCATGTTTGTTTTACAACATTTGGCAGGTTATGAAAGTTTGAAAATATTTCTCCTTATCTAAACTGTGTTTTTGTGTCTCAAAATTGTTACAAAGTATCTTATTTGCACCTGTTAGCTGTTCTGGGCTCTCTGCTAAAAGCCAATTAAGTGAGAAACTTTGTTTTTCTTTCTGGCTGTTCAGTGCAGAGAAAAGAGGGACTTTCCAGTACAAATGAGGGACTGCGGGTTGAGCTGTCAAAAGAGGGACTGTCCCTCCGAAAAAGGGACAGTTGGGAGGTATGCCCACTGCCCACACCTTCCCATCATGCTCTCAGAAGGCAGCTCAAGACTTGTCAACATGGAGCACAAATAGCTCACCCCTCTGTAGCAATGTGGGGCCCCCTCTGTACCATCCAGTGCTGGGGCCCCCTCTGTAGCAATGTGGAGCTCCCTCTTTAGCAGTACTGGGGTCTCTGTTCTCTAAAATAAACTCTCGGTAAATGAACATCACAAACGAAGTTCACGGTTTCTGGATTATTTTGCAAGTGGGTGTGGCCACACATGGAAAAAAGTAGGCGTGGCTAGCATTGAGAGTTTATTTATATAACTATTATAACCCCACCCCCAATAAAGAAGGGAGGCGTGGCCAAGCCGGATAGAAGCACTTTATTCAGTATAGCAGTGCCTGGGGGTACAAAGCTGGCACAGAATTAGGCAAGAAGCGCCACACAGGAGAGAAATTAGGAGCAAGTCCCGCCCCCTTCTGTAGGTGGAGCCATTATTTGTGGTAAAAGCGCTGGTTCTGTCCATGTTGCATGAAGGGGAGGCGTGGGTTCTGCTGGGGGGAGGCCTGAAATCCAGACTGAGAGAGATACACATTAGTATAAAATGACTGTAGGGGAGCAGTACGTGGCTTATTGGCTAGTAGCCCCGCCACAGGGCATAAAGGCAAATCTAGACAGTCTGACCCTTGCTCCATGTCATTATCTGCACCATCAAACCAACCTCCCTGAATATACCCCCAAACTGTGCCAGAGGCGGCCAATCTTACCGTGTGGGGCTGCTGAGGGGGCGTCCCATGAGGGTATCCACCCGGAGAGGCAGAGCGGGAGGGATGGCTGTAGGACAGGGCAGACTGCAGAGACAACACATCATGTCAGGGTGGAGCAGTGAGCAAGAACCACAAGGAGGGTGGGATGTAGGAGGGGCAAGAAGGAGAGAGAAGAGTCAGGGAGAGAAGGTAATAACAGGGGTTAAAAATTCACCATTATATACAGTGCAAAGTCCTGTCCCCATCCAAAAAATGTCTATAAGTGGGTGTCCATGTGGGTGGCTTCATTTGATGTGAGGGACAAGAATTCCATGGGATTGGCTTAAGTTAGTGTTGCTGAGGCTCTCCATATGTGGCCATGGACCTCTGTGTGCTGCAAGAGGAAATCCATGTGGTTCTTTGGGTGGTTCTTCTGAAGAAACTCCTTGTCCTTGGCTTGGGTGACAGCAACTTATTCTGTTGGCTTAGATGGGTGGGGTGAGGAACTTCAGCTTAGGTGGGTGTCCATAAGGAATTTCTTGTGGATGGCTGTACCTGGGAGAAGGAACTCCATGTGTTTGTCTTGGATGGAAGGAACTCATGTTTAGATGGGTGGAAGGAACTCATGTTTAGATGGGTGGAAGGAACTTATGTTTATATGGGAGGAATGAACTCTTGTTTAGATGGGTGGAAGGAACTCATGTTTAGATGGGTGGAAGGAACTCCATGTGTTTGTCTTGGTTGGAAGGAACTCATGTTTAGATGGGTGGAAGGAACTCATGTTTAGATGGGTGGAAGGAACTCCATGTGTTTGTCTTGGTTGGAAGGTACTCATGTTTAGATGGGTGGAAGGAACTCTTGTTTAGATGGGTGGAAGGAACTCTTGTTTAGATGGGTGGAAGGAACTCTTGTTTAGATGGGTGGAAGGAACTCTTGTTTAGATGGGTGGAAGGAACTCATGTTTAGATGGGTGGAAGGAACTCTTGTTTAGATGGGTGGAAGAAACTCATGTTTAGATGGGTGGAAGGAACTCTTGTTTAGATGGGTGGAAGGAACTCTTGTTTAGATGGGTGGAAGAAACTCATGTTTAGATGGGTGGAAGGAACTCATGTTTAGATGGGTGGAAGGAACTCTTGTTTAGATGGGTGTAAGGAACTCATGTTTAGATGGGTGTAAGGAACTCATGTTTAGATGGGTGGAAGGAACTCATGTTTAGATGGGTGGAAGGAACTCTTGTTTAGATGGGTGGAAGGAACTCATGTTTAGATGGGTGGAAGGAACTCATGTTTAGATGGGTGGAAGGAACTCTTGTTTAGATGGGTGGGAGAGATACTTCATTTGATTAGCTTAGGTGGGTGTCCATAAGGAATTTCTTGTTGATGGCTGTACCTGCGAGAGAAGGAACTCCATGTGTTTGTCTTGGGTGGAAGGAACTTGTGTTAAGGGCAGTGACACACCAGGGGATTAATCGCTAGCAATAAATCGATGCTTCTCTGGGCAACTAATCTCCTGCACTCTCCAGTAAAAAGCTTTCCCATAGGCAATACTGTGAATCCCTCCAGTCTCCCAAAATCACTTGAAGTTTCCTCTTATAGCGATTTTGGGAGACTGGAGCGACACATGGGTTTTACCAGCAGCGATTCACACTATTGCCTATGGGAAAGCTTTTTACTGGAGAGTGCAGGAGATTAGTTGCCCAGAGAAGCATCGATTTATCACTAGCAATTAATCCCCTGGTGTGTCACTGCCCTTAGATGGGTGGGAGTGATACGTCATGTGATTATCTTAGGTGGGTGGAAGGGACTTCATGGGTGTGGCCTTGAATGGGAGCAGGAGGAGTGGGATAGGAACTAATTTGGTTGGTTTAGATGAGTGTTAAATGGACTCCAGGTGTTTCACTTGGCTTAAGGCAGCAGAAACTATAAGAAGTTGGTGTTCGTGGGTAGGAACTCCATGTGGTTGGTTGGAGGGTGGTGGAACTCCACGTATGTCTTTGATGGGTGTTTTCTTGACTGTCGCTGATTTGGGAAAAACCTACATGATAGTGGTTTTATGTGCAATACCAGGTGGGAGTAGTGAGATGTACCAAAATGCAACACTGACTGGGGGTATCTGTGTCCCTGGAAAAGGTGAATGTGGGCGGAGACTACACAGAACTTATGTGGGTCAGGCTGACATGTTACACAGCATATGGGATGCACAGAAAGACATGTCTATCAAGTTAAACCCAGTGTTATGGAGTGTAACATGCCAATCACTGAGCCCAAGGTAATGCTAGCGTGAGTGTGCCCACTTACCTTGGCTGGCTGCAGTGGCACAGTTATCTGTGGTGCAGGAAGCAGAGTCTGCAGAGCCTGGGGGTGCATGGGACGTAGGGTGGACTGGGAAGAGATAAGTTATCTGTCAGTTATATGTGCTCAGTGACTATTCGCTGCTTCACTTGTGTCTGCCCTCCAGAATGCCACATGTACCTAAGGTCTCCTCCATCCTGCCCTGTGACTATTAGCACATCCATAAGGTGAGTAACCAGTAAAAGACCTCTGTGTGTATTTGCAGCCATTCCTACAAGACAAACATTCCCTCACTAGCCCCACTCTTTGGCTTATGGAGAGGTTGCCACTCACTGAGTCACTGAATCCAGACTGCTGGTTGGCATGTTCCAGCTGCTTCTGCAGAGGGATCCCCGTGCTGGTGGGCATGAAACCTGAGAGAGTGACAGAGACAGCAACACGTGAGACTGCCAGAAGCAGGCCGACTGTCTGGGGGTTAAAGGGGAGGAACTAGGAAAAGAGCAGTTGTGATGGGCAGTAGGAAGTGGAGAGACAGTCAACGTGAAACACAGATGAAAAGAGAGTTCTGGAAATATCGGAATGTAGTGTGAGGGAGTCTTTAGCAAATTGGAAAGAGATGTGAGGAAACATGGATAGAGTCATCAGCAAATAGGCAGAGAGGGACCTGGAAGCAGTGAAAGAGGCATTGAGGATAGAGGAATGATCAGGAAGTAGAGAAAGAGGGACCAGGAAGAAGGGAGAGAGGGACCAGGAAGAAGGGGAAGAGGCATTGAGGATAGAGGAATGATCAGGAAGTAGAGAAAGAGGGACCAGGAAGAAGGGAGAGAGGGACCAGGAAGAAGGGGAAGAGGCATTGAGGATAGAGGAATGATCTGGAAGTAGAGAAAGAGGGACCAGGAAGAAGGAAGAGAGGGACCAGGAAGAAGGGGAAGAGGCATTGAGGATAGAGGAATGATCAGAAAGTAGAGAAAGAGGGACCAGGAAGAAGGGAGAGAGGGACCAGGAAAAAGGGAGAGAGGGACCAGGAAGAAGGGGAAGAGGCATTGAGGATAGAGGAATGATCAGGAAGAAGAGAAAGAGGAACCAGGAAGAAGGGAGAGAGGGACCAGGGAGAAGCATTGAGGATAGAGGAATGATCAGGGCGTACAGAAAGAGGGACCAGAAAGAAGTGAAAGAGGCATTGAGGAATGATCAGGAAGTAGAGAAGGAGGGACCAGCAAGAAGGGAGAGAGGGACCAGGAAGAAGGGGAAGAGGCATTGAGGATAGAGGAATGATCAGGAAGTAGAGAAAGAGGGACCAGGAAGAAGGGAGAGAGGGACCAGGAAGAAGAGGCATTGAGGACAGAGGAATGATCTGGAAGTAGAGAAAGAGGGACCAGGAAGAAGGGAGAGAGGGACCAGGAAGAAGGGGAAGAGGCATTGAGGATAGAGGAATGATCAGGAAGTAGAGAAAGAGGGACCAGGAAGAAGGGGAAGAGGCATTGAGGATAGAGGAATGATCAGGAAGTAGAGAAAGAGGGACCAGGAAGAAGGGGAAGAGGCATTGAGGATAGAGGAATGATCAGGAAGTAGAGAAAGAGGGACCAGGAAGAAGGGGAAGAGGCATTGAGGATAGAGGAATGATCAGGAAGTAGAGAAAGAGGGACCAGGAAGAAGGGGAAGAGGCATTGAGGATAGAGGAATGATCAGGAAGTAGAGAAAGAGGGACCAGGAAGAAGGGAGAGAGGGACCAGGAAGAAGGGGAAGAGGCATTGAGGATAGAGGAATGATCAGGAAGTAGAGAAAGAGGGACCAGGAAGAAGGGAGAGAGGGACCAGGAAGAAGAGGCATTGAGGACAGAGGAATGATCTGGAAGTAGAGAAAGAGGGACCAGGAAGAAGGAAGAGAGGGACCAGGAAGAAGGGGAAGAGGCATTGAGGATAGAGGAATGATCAGGAAGTAGAGAAAGAGGGACCAGGAAGAAGGGAGAGAGGGACCAGGAAGAAGCATTGAGGATAGAGGAATGATCAGGGCGTACAGAAAGAGGGACCAGAAAGAAGTGAAAGAGGCATTGAGGAATGATCAGGAAGTAGAGAAAGAGGGACCAGGAAGAAGGGAGAGAGGGACCAGGAAGAAGGGGAAGAGGCATTGAGGATAGAGGAATGATCAGGAAGTAGAGAAAGAGGGACCAGGAAGAAGGGGAAGAGGCATTGAGGATAGAGGAATGATCAGGAAGTAGAGAAAGAGGGACCAGGAAGAAGGGGAAGAGGCATTGAGGATAGAGGAATGATCAGGAAGTAGAGAAAGAGGGACCAGGAAGAAGGGGAAGAGGCATTGAGGATAGAGGAATGATCAGGAAGTAGAGAAAGAGGGACCAGGAAGAAGGGGAAGAGGCATTGAGGATAGAGGAATGATCAGGAAGTAGAGAAAGAGGGACCAGGAAGAAGGGGAAGAGGCATTGAGGATAGAGGAATGATCAGGAAGTAGGGAGATGAGTTGGGGGTTAGACATGAGTCTGGAGTTGAGCCATTTGGGCACATAATGTGAGTTGATGTCTGGAGGCCATGGCTAGTGAAGGAAGAGTCGTTAGCCAGGCATTGTTGTATAGAAGGGTAAGTGGGGGTGTTGGGGCCACTCACCTGCGTGGGGGCCAGTATAGTGACTGTGCATGCTGTACCCCGGCTGCTGGTGGGACAGGTACTGCATTGTCTGGAAGGCAGAGGGACCTGCACACACAGGAGGGAGAGGGTTAAACTAGATAATTAGAGAATAAAGGGGTGTAATAATGCTGCATCAATGGCTCCACCCTTATTAACTCCATACAGGGATGTCATTGGCCTGTTAACTCTTACATGTCCTTCTCACAGTTGTGGGGAGGCAGCTCATTACATTCCCAGCACTTATAGACGTAACAAGGAGATGTGTCCTGGAGAAGCTCATTCATTCCAATACACACGTGTAGAGCTGAATCACCAGATATACTGATAGATACAATACAATTCTACCTGGATCTGATGATTCAGCACTAAAACACTGGCCCATGTCCATGAGCCGACCCATATCCAAGTCTTCTGCCCATATCAGTCGACTCGTTTCCCACCATAAACATTCGTTAATATCGTATGACAATTCTTATTGTACAATATTATTTCTGCGTCTATGGCCACCTTAATCCAAAATTCACAGCAAAGACTGGGAGGGGTTTGGTTATACAGAGCTCAGCTAATGCAGTATAAGTTTGTGCCATAAAGCAGATTATATTTTCAGCAGAAATTTTAAGCATTTCCCTCATGTTGAAAAAAAAAAGGGGGCCAACTCGCCCCTTCAACTGGAAACACAAAGGGTGTGCAGGGAATAGGCTGGTGCCTTCCTTACCTCTTATTGGCTGACTCCCTGCATAGTTAACTGGGCCAGCCTGTCCTGCTGCAAAGCTGTGCTGTGATTGGCTTACAGTGTAAGGGCCGTGGCTGGATTGGCTGCTCTGGTACTGGCCGTGTTCTGCTGCTGTTGGGCTGAACGATGTCTGGGAAGAGTAGTGGCGCCCCTGAGGGACATAAAGACCAATGATGGGGGGGTAAAGTGCAATTAAATGTGACCCCTCACTCCCTGTACTTACCCTCATATCCCCCCCCCCAATTCATCCAATGCTTCTATCATATGTCTGTACTTAAAGGGATCCTGTCATCGGAAAACATGTTTTTTTCAAAATGAATCAGTTAATAGTGCTGCTCCAGCAGAATTCTGCACTGAAATCCATTTCTCAAAAGAGCAAACTGATTGTTTTATATTTAATTTTAAAATCTGACATGGGGCTAGACATATTGTCAATTTCCCAGCTGCCCCCAGTCATGTGACTTGTGCCTGCACTTTAGGAGAGAAATGCTTTCTGGCAGGCTGCTGTTTTTCCTTCTCAATGTAACTGAATGTGTCTCAGTGGGACCTGGATTTTACTATTGAGTGTTGTTCTTAGATCTACCAGGCAGCTGTTATCTTGTGTTAGGCAGCTGTTATCTCGTTACCTTCCCATTGTTCTGTTGTTTGTCTGCTGGGGGTGATATCACTCCAACTTGCAGTACAGCAGTAAAGAGTGATTGAAGTTTATCAGGGCACAAGTCATATGACTTGGGGTAGCTGGGAAATTGACAAAATATCTAGCCCCATGTCAGATTTCAAAATTGAATATAAAAAAATCAGTTTGCTCTTTTGAGAAATGGATTTCAGTGCAGAATTCAGCTGGAGCAGCTCTATTAACTGGTTAATTTTGGGAAAAAAATTTTTTTCCCATGACAGTATCCCTTTAATCCCCCAATATCTGTAATATCCTCAGTACTTACCCTCATATCCCCCAGTTCATCTAATTTGTGTATGATATATACAGTATATCTATAATAATAATATAATAATATACAATAAAGGGGGAGGGTATAGCAGATGTACTTGACTCACAGCAATGACTGGGGCTCCAAACATCTGCTTGGCTCGATCTGACATGAGACTGGTGGCTCGGGAATGTCCTCCTGGGCTGCCTGAGAGACACAATCATTGCATCACATAAAGCAGAGACACAGGGACATTTCTTCATTATGGGGAACCAGCTGTGCCTAAAGCCATACAACTAGTACAGCAGCCAACTGAGTCACTTACCTTGCATATTAATGAGCGGCGGGTCACTTACCTTGCATATTAATGAGCGGCGGGTCACTTACCTTGCATATTAATGAGGGGCGGGTCACTTACCTTGCATATTAATGAGGGGCGGGTCACTTACCTTGCATATTGAGGAGGTGGGCTCCTGTGTGCATGACCATGCCCTGAGGATAAGCAGCGGATGTCAGGGTTGTTAGGTCACTGTGTGGAGAGATAAAGGCGAAGTAAAACATCACAATGGGTATTTACTAGGACAATTCAATGGGAATTCAGAGTGTTCATTATGGACTGGAGAGCTGACAGTCTCTGGAGGGGGAGGCCAATTAAAAGAGAGTTACAGTAGTCTAGACGTGATATGTTGAGAGAGTGAATAAGAATTTTGGCAGCATCTTGGGTGATAAATGATGGTATTTTGGATATGTTCCTTAGGTGGAAGTGACATGATTTAATAAGTGACTGGATATGAGGAGTGAATGACAGGGCAGAATCTAGGATAACCCCAAGGCACCGGGCCTGGGGAGAGGGGGTGATAGTGGAATTGTTAACTATGATGGATACTTCCGGGATGTTAATGGTGTTAGTTGGAGGAAAGAGAACCATTTCAGTTTAGAGAGGTTTAATTTAAGGTAGTGTTGCGACATCCAGGTAGAGATAGCGGACAGGCAGGAGGAGGAGGAGTTAGGAGTTCTGGGTTGTTATCAGGAGATGAGAGATAGATCTGAGTATCGTCAGCATAGAGGTGGTAGTGGAAACCATATGAATTTATTAATTTGCCGAGGGAGGAAGTATAGAGGGAGAATAGTAATGGTCCCAGGACAGAGCCTTGAGGAACTCCAACAGAAAGAGGTAGGGGAGAAGATGATACTCCATTGTAGGAGACACTGAAGGAACGATTGGTGATGTAAGAAGAGAACCAGGACAGGGCTGTGTCACGAAGGCCAAGCGAATGGAGGGACTGGAGGAGGAGAGGGTGATCTACAGTGTCAAATGCGGCTGAGAGATCAAGCAGTATTAGTAGTGAGAAATGATTGTTGGCTTTAGCGGTTAAAAGGTCATTAGTTAGTCGAGTCTGGCAGTTTCAGTGGAGTGTTGTGGCTTAAAACCAGATTGTAGGGAGTCCAGCAGGTTATTGTCAGAGAGGAATGAGGTCCCTTTGTATGTGCCAGAATCTGCCCCTTATGGTTGTTCCTTCCTCAGTCTTTTCCCCTCCACCTGTGCTGCTTCTTCACTCCTTTGTCTCCATTACCCCTGATACCTAATCATTTCCACCTTCCCTGCACCCTGCTTGTCACCTTTGTACCACTCAGCCTTCATTCTGCCATCTCATCTCTCTTCTCCTACTAATCCTCTCTCATTCTCTTCTCCTTACCTCTGATGTTTCCTCAGTCTCCTCCCATTCACCTCCGCTCCTACCTCAGTCTCCTCCCATTCACCTCCGCTCCTACCTCAGTCTCCTCCCATTCACCTCCGCTCCTACCTCAGTCTCCTCCCATTCACCTCCGCTCCTACCTCAGTCTCCTCCCATTCACCTCCGCTCCTACCTCAGTCTCCTCCCATTCACCTCCGCTCCTACCTTAGTCTCCTCCCATTCACCTCTGCTCCTACCTTAGTCTCCTCCCATTCACCTCTGCTCCTACCTCAGTCTCCTCCCATTCACCTCTGCCCCTACCTTAGTCTCCTCCCATTCACCTCCACTCCTACCTCAGTCTCCTCCCATTCCCCTCCACTCCTACCTCAAATCTCCTCCCATTAACCTCTGCTCCTACCTCAGTCTCCTCCCATTCACCTCTGCTCCTACCTCAGTCTCCTCCCATTCACCTCTGCTCCTACCTCAGTCTCCTCCCATTCACCTCTGTCCTGCCTCAGTCTCCTCCCATTCCCCTCCTCTCCTACCTCAGTCTCCTCCCATTAACCTCCGCTCCTACCTCAGTCTCCTCCCATTCACCTCTGCTCCTACCTTAGTCTCCTCCCATTCACCTCTGCTCCTACCTTAGTCTCCTCCCATTCACCTCCGCTCTTGCCACTGATCCTTTCTTATTCTTTGCCCCTTACCTCTGATACTTCCTCAGTCTCTTACCACTCACCTCTGCTCCTTTCTTCTCCTCTTCTCCTCCTCATGAAGAACCTTCTTCAGTTGCAGGAACAGTTGGTGCTTCTCCTCCTGTAGTGAATTCAGTTTGTCCTGGAGCTTCATGATCTGCATGAAGGACACAGAGTTAGTGACATTACAGTGACATAGACAAGCTCTGTATCAGTTACCTATGAGCTATAAGTAGCAACAAGCAACCCATTGTCTCTCTACAACCTTACTGGCACTGAGCATGAACATCATCACCTGTTCCCTGGTCTCCTCCAAGGACATCCTCTCTTCCATCTCCTTCTTCCTCCTCCTCTCCTGTTCATCTCTCAACTTCTGCTCCATCATCTTGTCCACCTCCTCCTCCTCTGCAAAATGGACATTGTAAAAGTCATAATCTCACTGCCCCAAGGGTGACGCCTCACTGATCCAAGAGGACACCCTGCTGCCTCAAGTGAACACCCCAACTGGCCAAAGGAAACAGCTCCCTGCCCCAAGGGAACAACCCACTGCCCCAAAGGGACATCCCATTGCCCCAAGGGAATAACCCACTGCCCCAAGGGAATACCCCATTAAACCAAGGGAATACCCCATTAAACCAAGGGAATACCCCAATGCCCCATGGAGACAATCCACTGCCCCAAGGGGACATCCCACTGCCCCAAGGAAATACCCCACTACCCAAAAGTAATACCCCACTGCCCCAAGGGGACATCCCACTGCCCAAAGGGAATACCCCACTGCCCAAAAGGAATACCTCACTGCCCTAAGGGAATACCCCACTGCCCCAAGGGGATATTCCACTGCCCCAAGGGAATACCCCACTGCCCAAAAGGAATACCCCACTGCCCCAACGGAAAAAACAGATCAGGTTCTCAGTCTCTAAACTACAGACCAGTTAGTCTGAAAATTGTGGCAGGAAAGCTTTTGGAGTAATAAGGGATAAGATAGTGGAATACATTGAAAATCACAATATTGTGCGTTTTATGTGTAATAGTTTTATGTGCCAGACTAATTGAATTTCTTTTTATGAGAAGGTGAGCAGGGACCTTGACTCTGGGGTGACAGTGGATGTGGTTTACTTAGACTTTGCTGAGGCATTTGATTCAGTATAGGTATTGGGTCTATTATCTGGAACACCTGGAGGTTTCCGGATTGGGAGTCTTTCTGTACTTTGGATCCTCATATTTATAGGAGAAGAAAAGGTTAAAGCACAATTAAAGGAAAATCAGTGATGAACTGAAGGAAGGCTAAAATCACATGGACATGCAAGAGACCCTGTAGTCTGGTGAGGGACACCTGGGAAAGGTAAGAAAGATGGCAGAAATGTGTACAAACTTCTCGGGGCACTTACACTATTTCCCCATGTAAAACAGCAGCAGCTGCTCAGTGGATAGAAAGTAGGAGAGTCGATGCACTGGGGTTGTATATAGTCAATACCACTCTTTACCCACAATGCACCTCATTGCAATTCCTACACAAGTAATCCTGCCAACCTTTCCTTTGTAAAGAGTAGTGATGCCAGTCTCTCCTAGCTGCACACAGTATATATGCCAGCACCTAATGATACTAATGCCCTCCCCCCATTATAAAGCACTTACATACAAATATTATTATTACTTACCCTGCCTCTTGCGCTCCCGCTCCATCATGACGTGCCTATGTAGTGCCCGTGCCATGGTGTTGGACAGTTTGGGTCTCTCCAGTAGAGCTGGCATAGTGATGGGTAATGGAGGACCTAATGGCAAAGAGAGGGGACACAGTAAGTCCTACAATACACAGGTACTGAGCCCAAACTTCTAATGTTGCCACTTACACGTGTGTATACAAATACTCACACTGTTACACACACTTGTACTTTACTCAGTACTGCACCACACACACATACAATACACTCTCTCCTACTTACACAAACACCACTTTATCTCTTGTCAAACTGGGGCCCGGAAACAATAGATCTCTTAAAGTGGACCTGTCACCCACACATGAAAAGCTGTATCATAAAAGTCCTTTCCAAATTAAACATGAAATCCAAATTCTTTTTTTTATTAAAGCATTCATAGCTGTTGTAAACTCATTTAAACATCTCAGCTGTCAATCAAATATCGCCTGCCCCTCCTCTATGCCTTAGGCAATTACTTTCACTTTCCATTTAGTACTTCCTACATGTCACTTCTCTCCCACACAATGACTCCTGCCTGTTACTTATAATTATGACTTCCCAGACTGAAGGAAACAACATTCAAATAACTTATACAGTGTAATTAAAATTAATTTTGCTTGTGTAACATGATAAAATAGGATTTGGAATAATTTTTTTGGGTGATGGGTCCCTTTAATGTAATGACAATATAATGTACTGCTACACTTCACTAGTTCAAATGATGTGTTACTATAGTTTATATAAACAAGCTGCTGTGTAGCCATGGGGGCAGCCATTCAAGCACAGGATACACAGTAGATAACAGATAAGTACTACTATAGTTTATATAAACAAGCTGCTGTGTAGCCATGGGGGCAGCCATTCAAGCACAGGATACACAGTAGGTAACAGATAAGTACTACTATAGTTTATATAAACAAGCTGCTGTGTAGCCATGGGGGCAGCCATTCAAGCACAGGATACACAGTAGATAACAGATAAGTACTACTATAGTTTATATAAACAAGCTGCTGTGTAGCCATGGGGGCAGCCATTCAAGCACAGGATACACAGTAGATAACAGATAAGTACTACTATAGTTTATATAAACAAGCTGCTGTGTAGCCATGGGGGCAGCCATTCAAGCACAGGATACACAGTAGATAACAGATAAGTACTACTATAGTTTATATAAACAAGCTGCTGTGTAGCCATGGGGGCAGCCATTCAAGCACAGGATACACAGTAGATAACAGATAAGTACTACTATAGTTTATATAAACAAGCTGCTGTGTAGCCATGGGGGCAGCCATTCAAGCACAGGATACACAGTAGATAACAGATAAGTACTACTATAGTTTATATAAACAAGCTGCTGTGTAGCCATGGGGGCAGCCATTCAAGCACAGGATACACAGTAGATAACAGATAAGTACTACTATAGTTTATATAAACAAGCTGCTGTGTAGCCATGGGGGCAGCCATTCAAGCACAGGATACACAGTAGATAACAGATAAGTACTACTATAGTTTATATAAACAAGCTGCTGTGTAGCCATGGGGGCAGCCATTCAAGCACAGGATACACAGTAGATAACAGATAAGTACTACTATAGTTTATATAAACAAGCTGCTGTGTAGCCATGGGGGCAGCCATTCAAGCACAGGATACACAGTAGATAACAGATAAGTACTACTATAGTTTATATAAACAAGCTGCTGTGTAGCCATGGGGGCAGCCATTCAAGCACAGGATACATAGTAGATAACATATAAGTACTACTATAGTTTATATAAACAAGCTGCTGTGTAGCCATGGGGGCAGCCATTCAAGCACAGGATACACAGTAGATAACAGATAAGTACTACTATAGTTTATATAAACAAGCTGCTGTGTAGCCATGGGGGCAGCCATTCAAGCACAGGATACACAGAAGATAACAGATAAGTACTACTATAGTTTATATAAACAAGCCGCTGTGTAGCCATGGGGGCAGCCATTCAAGCACAGGATACACAGAAGATAACAGATAAGTACTACTATAGTTTATATAAACAAGCTGCTGTGTAGCCATGGGGGCAGCCATTCAAGCACAGGATACACAGTAGATAACAGATAAGTACTACTATAGTTTATATAAACAAGCCGTGCTGTAGCCATGGGGGTAGCCATTCAAGCACAGGATACACAGTAGATAACAGATAAGTACTACTATAGTTTATATAAACAAGCTGCTATGTAGCCATGGGGGCAGCCATTCAAGCACAGGATACACAGTAGATAACAGATAAGTACTACTATAGTTTATATAAACAAGCTGCTGTGTAGCCATGGGGCAGCCATTCAAGCACAGGAAACACAGTAGATAACAGATAAGTACTACTATAGTTTATATAAACAAGCTGCTGTGTAGCCATGGGGGCAGCCATTCAAGCACAGGATACACAGAAGATAACAGATAAGTACTACTATAGTTTATATAAACAAGCTGCTGTGTAGCCATGGGGGCAGCCATTCAAGCACAGGATACACAGAAGATAACAGATAAGTACTACTATAGTTTATATAAACAAGCTGCTGTGTAGCCATGGGGGCAGCCATTCAAGCACAGGATACACAGTAGATAACAGATAAGTACTACTATAGTTTATATAAACAAGCTGCTGTGTAGCTATGGGGGCAGCCATTCAAGCACAGGATACA
The DNA here is from genome assembly GCA_038501925.1 of Xenopus petersii. NCBI lineage: Eukaryota > Metazoa > Chordata > Amphibia > Anura > Pipidae > Xenopus > Xenopus petersii. Next base: position 326,274 of record CM076677.1, on the reverse strand, counting down.
CAGTAGATAACAGATAAGTACTACTATAGTTTATATAAACAAGCCGTGCTGTAGCCATGGGGGCAGCCATTCAAGCACAGGATACACAGTAGATAACAGATAAGTACTACTATAGTTTATATAAACAAGCTGCTATGTAGCCATGGGGGCAGCCATTCAAGCACAGGATACACAGTAGATAAAAGATAAGTACTACTATAGTTTATATAAACAAGCTGCTATGTAGCCATGGGGGCAGCCATTCAAGCACAGGATACACAGTAGATAAAAGATAAGTACTACTATAGTTTATATAAACAAGCTGCTATGTAGCCATGGGGGCAGCCATTCAAGCACAGGATACACAGTAGATAACAGATAAGTACTACTATAGTTTATATAAACAAGCTGCTGTGTAGCCATGGGGGCAGCCATTCAAGCACAGGATACACAGTAGATAACAGATAAGTACTACTATAGTTTATATAAACAAGCTGCTGTGTAGCCATGGGGGCAGCCATTCAAGTACAGGATACACAGTAGATAACAGATAAGTACTACTATAGTTTATATAAACAAGCTGCTGTGTAGCCATGGGGGCAGCCATTCAAGCACAGGATACACAGTAGATAACAGATAAGTACTACTATAGTTTATATAAACAAGCTGCTGTGTAGCCATGGGGGCAGCCATTCAAGTACAGGATACACAGTATTCAGGACTTATCTGTTATCTACTGTGTATCCTGTGCTTGAATGGCTGCCCCCATCACTATATATAAATATATAAGAGGATATGATCACTATATATAAATTAGGGATGCACCGAATCCAGGATTCGGTTCGGGATTCGGCCAGGATTCGGCCTTTTTCAGCAGGATTCGGATTCGGCCGAATCCTTCTGCCTGGCCGAACCGAATCCGAATCCTAATTTGCATATGCAAATTAGGGGCGGGAGGGAATTTGCGTGACTTTTTGTCAGAAAACAAGGAAGTAAAAAATGTTTCCCCCTTCCCACCCCTAATTTGCATATGCAAATTAGGGTTCGGATTCGGTTCGGTATTCGGCCGAATCTTTCGTGAAGGATTCGGGGGTTCGGCCGAATCCAAAAAAGTGGATTCGGTGCATCCCTAATATAAATATATAATGGGTATATGATCACTATATATAAATATATAAGGGGATATGATCACTATATATAAATATATAAGGGGATATGATCACTATATATAAATATATAAGGGGATATGATCACTATATATAAATATATAATGGGTATATGATCACTATATATAAATATATAAGGGGGATATGATCACTATATATAAATATATAAGGGGATATGATCACTATATATAAATATATAAGGGGATATGATCACTATATATAAATATATAATGGGTATATGATCACTATATATAAATATATAAGGGGATATGATCACTATATATAAATATATAAGGGGATATGATCACTACATATAAATATATAAGGGGATATGATCACTATATATAAATATATAAGGGGGATATGATCACTATATATAAATATATAAGGGGATATGATCACTATATATAAATATATAAGGGGATATGATCACTATATATAAATATATAAGGGGATATGATCACTATATATAAATATATAAGGGGGATATGATCACTATATAAAAATATATAAGGGGATATGGTCACTATATATAAATATATAAGGGGATATGATCACTATATATAAATATATAAGGGGGATATGATCACTATATATAAATATATAAGGGGATATGATCACTATATATAAATATATAAGGGGGATATGATCACTATATATAAGTATATAAGGGGGATATGATCACTATATATAAATATATAAGGGGGATATGATCACTATATATAAATATATAAGGGGGATATGATCACTATATATAAATATATAAGGGGGATATGATCACTATATATAAATATATAAGGGGGATATGATCACTATATATAAATATATAAGGGGGATATGATCACTATATATAAATATATAAGGGGATATGATCACTATATATAAATATATAAGGGGATATGATCACTATATATAAATATATAAGGGGATATGATCACTACATATAAATATATAAGGGGATATGATCACTATATATAAATATATAAGGGGATATGATCACTATATATAAATATATAAGGGGATATGATCACTATATATAAATATATAAGGGGATATGATCACTATATATAAATATATAAGGGGGATATGATCACTATATATAAATATATAAGGGGATATGGTCACTATATATAAATATATAAGGGGATATGATCACTATATATAAATATATAAGGGGATATGATCACTATATATAAATATATAAGGGGATATGATCACTATATATAAATATATAAGGGGATATGATCACTATATATAAATATATAAGGGGGATATGATCACTATATATAAATATATAAGGGGGATTTGCGTTAGAAGAGGGGGTACATTATTCACTATATAATTTACAATAGGAGTAGTTTCTGGACTATATAAAGGGGAGATAATAAAGCAGTAGCTCCTCCCAGCAGGCGGGAGCCAATGAGACTGCAGGAGACAGACAGACAGGTAGAAGGCAGGTGCAGGTGTTGAGGAGAGTGAAGGCAATAGAATAGAATGAGTAGTAAAGCGGTTGATTTGCAGGAGGAATATAAAAGTCCCAGAATGCGGCAGTTCAGAAGAGGCTGCTGGGAGTTGTAGTTGAGCAGTAGGAGGGGGAGTGTGAGAGAAAAGCTGAGGCCTGGTTGTTGCTCAGAGATATAGGGGCCGGAGCAGAGAGTAGTGATTAGAGTGTAAGCTGGCCGGGACACTGTACGTAATATATAAATAGCGAAGCTCCTCTCACCCGTATCCGGAGCCGAGACGAACAAACAGAACAGTTTTCCACCTTCCGCTGCGGCACGACTTCCGGCAGGCGTGGCGTCACATCCGGCAAGAAGGGAATGACAGTTCCGGTGGGGGCGGGGACAAGGCAAGATGGCTGAGCTGCATCCTCGGACCGGCAAATTGGTCTCCCTGAGCAACGGGAACCGAACCGCCGCCCGGAAACAGCCGGCCCAGGAGTTCAACCAGGGACTGGTGCTGAGTGTCCGACCGCTCGGGCCCGGGGAGATCTTCACCGTCCGACTGGATCGTAAGGTACTCGCTACTAATACACTGGCCTCCCTCTCACTGGCCTTCTATTGGCTCTTGTACAAGTCTACTGAGCTGACTCTCTTTACTGCTGCCTCTACTACTCACATTCATCTACACTCACACTTATTGATCTATATATATATATATATATATATACACTCACTTATATATCTATATACTTTATATACACACACACATATATATATCTATCTATATACTTTATATCCACACTTATATATATATATATATATGTACAGTACAGAGAGATATAAATACAATAGAGGAATGTCACTTGCACAGGCCCACACTGTCACTATAGGGTTAATAGAGACAGGACAAACCATGAATGAATTCTAAGCCCCTCCCCTTCCTGTGTGTCCCTGTAGTTCCCTCAGTTGGTAATAAAGTGAGTGAAGGAGACACACTCAGTACATAGAAGTAACTAGAGAATGTCAGTAACCGGCCCCCACACGTAACTGTCAGTTCGGCCCTAACTGTCACTAATACAAAAGATATTTCCCTTGTGTGTGTTCAGCCCAGTCAGTGCAGGACGTATGGGGATGTCCAGAGAGAGAAGAGACATGTTGTATCCGTGTATCAGAAGTGAAGAAGTTCTCTACAGGCTACTGCTGCTTCCAGCACCTTCCTACCAAACTCACATTGACTTGAATGGAATATAGGAAAGCTGTAAAACATTGAGACTGTGAGTGATGAGGCCCAAGTGGCTGCCTGACAGTTTGTTTCCATGTTGGAAGGCCCAAGAAGTACTGACTTTCCTACTGGAATGTGCCCTGATTCAGTGCCGTAACTAGAGGGGGCGGGCCCTGGTGCGTGATGCGCAACCGGGCCCCGCCCCCCTCCGTACACGACTGATTTCACTGGCGAGCGGGCTGCCGGGGGGCCCTGAGGGGGTGCAGGCCCTGGTCCACTCGCACCCCCCGCCTCCCCCGGTAGTTCCACCACTGCCCTGATTGGCATTGGAGGGACATTCCTGCTTTACTATAAGCTTCACATATGGATTCTACTATCCATCTCTTTGAGACTCAGGACCCCGCACTGTGTCCCCCAAATAGTATATCAAGTACATCAGTCTGCCTATGGGTGTGAGTTCTCTTAAAGGAATTGTTCAGTATAAAAATAAAAACTGTGTAAATAGATAGGCTGTGCAAAATAAATAATGTTTCTAATATAGTTAGTTAGCCAAAAATGTAATGTATAAAGGCTGGAGTTATTTGATGTATAACATGTCAGTCAGGACTCTACTTCTTGCTTTTCAGCTCTCTTGGTTTACACTGACTGGTTACCCTGGTTACCAGGCAGTAACCAATCAGAGACTTGAGGGGGGGCCACATGGGTCATATCTGTTGCTTTTGAATCTGAGCTGAATGCTGAGGGTCAATTACAAACTCACTGAACAGTTATGTCCCATGTGGCCCCCCTTATAGTCACTGACTAACTCAGAGTTAGAGAGCTGAAAAGCAGGAAGTAGAGTTCTGGCTATTATGTTACACATCCACTCACTCCAGCCTTTATACATTACATTTTTGCCTAACTAACTATATTAGATACATTTTTTATTTTGCACAGACTATTTATTTACCCAGTTTTTATTTTCACACTGAACTATTCCTTTAACATAAGTCTTTAGATCTCTGACTTGATATTAACCTCACACTGTTGGTCTGAGACTGCAGAGTCAGTATCACTATGTCTTGCTTTACTTGGGAGGCTAAAACCATTTCAGGAAGAAAGGATGGATTAGTACAAAGTACTGCCTTGTCTGGATGACATTTCAGCCATGGACATTTGCAGAATAGAGAAGCTAACTCCAATACTCTCCTTGCTCAAGCTATTGCCATTAATAAGATCACAGACTCAATGGCTCGAATGGAAATGCCGACAGGACCTACTAGATTCAAATCCCAAGGAGCAACTGGAAAAAATCATTTGGATTCAGGAAGTTCTGCCCATTGTATGTGAAATAAGGCTGCCAGGGCTGATATCTGCACTTTGAGTCATGTGATGCCTAAATGCATATCAAATCCAGATTGCAGGAATCAAAGGATTTGTGGTGATTTGCAGTTATTCCATGCTAAGCCTTTAGTCTTGCACCAGGAAATAAAAATACACCATATTCAATGGTGAGCTCTGGCTGTTGTTGGCCATCTTGCTGACAGTCTCAAGTACTGGTGGTGGAAATCCCTTTTGTTTCCAGATACTGGATTTAAGAGAAAAGCCGTTAAACTGTTTGTCCACATCTGGTTACCAGGAGGGACCTTGCGTTAGAAGGTCCGGCATGAGAGGTAATTGGAAGGGCTGGTCTCCAGGCAAAGTTATTACGTCTGCGATACAGCTTCGTGCTGGCGCAACTAGAATTGTCGGAATCCCTTCCCGGCGAATCTTTACGAGGGTTTGTTGTAACATCAGAATGGGTGGAAAAGCACAAGCCATCCGGAAAGAGCAAGGCGTAGCAAGCGCATCTACAGCCTCTGCCATTTGGTCCCTGGTCCTGGAGAAGGATCTTTGCAGTTGAGAGTTGTGCCTGGAAGCCATGACACCCACACACTGAGTGCCCCACGTGTCCATAGTCAGTTGGAACACCGTGTCCTTGAGTTTCCATTCTCCTGGGTCTAGTGTTTTGCCGCTGAGATAATCCACTTGCCAATTCTGAAGACCTGGAATGTAAATGGCTGAAATAAGTGTCAAGTGTTTCTCTGCCCAGCTGATTATTTTGGAGATCACCGACATCGCTGCTGCACTCCTTTTACCTCCCTGTTTGTTAAGAAACGCTACAACAGTGCTGTTGTCACATTGTATGCGAACATGAGTTGACCAGTGAATGAGTGCATTGAAAATTGCTCTTATTTCCACAATGTTTATGTGAAGCCTCTGTTCCTGAGAGTTCCAGAGGTCCTGGCACAATCTGTGCTGCTCCCCAGCCTCTGATGCTGACAGATTAGACACCAGAGCCTCAGCAGCAGCTACAACAGCTAGAAGGGCACTATGGTTAAGACAATGGTCAGGAGATGCAGCTTCCAAAAACAGATTAGGGTCCCTTAAACTGAAGCTTTGAGTAAAAACCTTGGAAATGCTCTCTTGGTGGTACTAAGGTCACTTTCCTTTTTTCTCTTGAAGGTCTTGAACAATTCTGGTGGTGGCTTCCACTTTGACGGGATCTGTAGGTTGTTTTGAAGGAATTCTGAGAGCTGATGTAATTATTTTGAGTACCCATGGGTCTGAAATGGAATTCTGCCAAACTTTTGCAAACTGTTGTAGTCTTCCTCCCACCTTGAAGGTGTCTTGGGTTGCAAGTATTTTGCTTGTCTGGTTCAGACCATTCATCTGAAATAATCTGAGTAACTGATCTGCTTGTGAGTGTTACCCAGAACTTGATCTACTTTAGACATGTTTAATTTCTAAAATATCACACAGGTACCTAAGGAGCAATTTAATGTCATCTAGTTGTTTAGAAGTAGTCTCATCTGATTGGGAAGTATCTGAATCCGATAAATCACTATTATTTTGGTCAGAATCTGAACCCGAATGAGACTCGGAGTCTGATACATCACTTGAGCCTTAGACTTGACTTTGGGCCGAGTAGGGACTTGTACTTGGCTGGCTACTGCCTGTTGTACTGAAGAATGAATGTGAGATTGTAACCATCTGAAGAACTGACACAATTGCTCATTAGTAGCATTAGAGGATGAAGAAAAATCCTGTGGCACCGACTGTGATTGTGTGAATTTTGTGCTGGACTGGATGGACCAGGAGAATGAACTGACAACCATGTTGGGTAAAGTAGGAGGAGAAGGACATGCTGTTAATGTCTCCTTTCTTTTTCCACTCTTTCTGGTTGGCCTATTAGGCTTTTTATTTAATTCCGAAGGAAGTGCAGCTAAATCTTCAATATGATCGAAAAGCTCCTCAGATTGTGCCATTGTCAAGTATTAAAGGGGTGATTCACCTTCAAACAACAGATCACCAGAAATAACAACTTTTTCCAATGACCTTCTATTTTCTATGTGTCGCCGTTTTGAGGTATAAAGTGTAATTATTCACCTTCTGAAGCAGCTCTCGGAGGGGGGGGGGTCGCTGACCCTGTAAACTGTTCTAAATTGATACATTTAGTTGATCCATTTGTTATGTTTGTCCCTGCTGAGCAGAATCTCTGGGTTACATTACAGGCAACTGTTAGACTTGATACAATAGTTACTGATACTCCAGAGATGAGAAATGGATCAACTAAATGTTGTAAAATTGTAACAGAATCTGCACCTGAATTACTGAGCTGCCAGACTCAAACACCAACATTCAACTTTACACTTAGGGAAAAACAATAAAAAATAAATAATGGAAAGTAAATTAAATGTCTTTATTTCTGGGGGAAAATCTAAAAACAACTGATTTCAAAAAAAGTGTTTGGAAGGTGAACGACCCCTTTAAGCCAGTAGAGAAATCCCTACCCCTTGTAAATAATGTAAAACATACAGAGTAAGTTAAGTAACGTAACGTAACTGTGACCATAAGCTGCAAGCACTCCCTGGTGATGTCACTGCGTGGGCTGAACTGACGCGCTTCTATACAATACAGAGATGTGTATATACAATACAGAGACGTATATACAATACTGAGATCTATCTAACCTGGGTCCCTTCCCTTGCAGATGAATTCCTGGAGTGGATCTATGGAGATCGGACTGACCACACAAGACCCGGCCTTTCTGGATTTCCCCAGCAGTGCCACAGGCCTGAAAGGCGGCTCTTGGATTGTATCCGGATGTTCCGTGCTTGAGGATGGCCGCTCTGTTCTAGAGGAGTATGGACAAGATCTGGATCAGTTAGGAGAAGGTGACCGTGTTGGGGTTCAGCGCTCCTTATCTGGGGAGCTCCACCTGTGGGTGAATGGTAGAGACTGCGGAGTGGCATCTTCTGGTGTTCCACCCCGAGTCTGGGCTGTAGTGGATCTCTATGGGAAATGCACTCAGATCACTGTTTTGTCCTGTCAGCCCCCCCCTGAGGAGGAGGAAGAGGAGGAGGAAGCAGAGGAGCAAGAAGGTAAAAGACCACTCCCACTGTTCAGAAATTCTTATGAACTATAAGTAACATGACCTATCCCATAATCACATCCTAATTGGACATTCCTGATCAATGTGATTTGGAATTCTTTATAGTCAGCTTATGGGTCAAATAGGGAATGGTATAGGTGTACTGAGGGGTAGGAATAGGGAAGGGTATAGATGTACTGAGGGGTAGGAATAGGGAAGGGTATAGAGATACTGAGGGGTAGGAATAGGGAAGGGTATAGAGATACTGAGGGGTAGGAATAGGGAAGGGTATAGAGATACTGAGGGGTAGGAATAGGGAAGGGTATAGAGATACTGAGGGGTAGGAATAGGGAAGGGTATAGATGTACTGAGCGGTAGGAATAGGGAAGGGTATAGAGATACTGAGGGGTAGGCATATGGAAGGTTATAGAGATAATGAGGGGTAGGAATAGGGAAGGGTATAGATGTACTGAGGGGTAGGAATAGGGAAGGGTATAGAGGTACTGAGGGGTAGGAATAGGGAAAGGTATAGAGATACTGAGGGATAGGAATAGGGAAGGGTATAGAGGTACTGAGGGGTAGGAATAGGGAAGGGTATAGAGCTACTGAGGGGTAGGAATAGGGAAGGGTATAGAGATACTGAGGGGTAGGAATAGGGAAGGGTATAGAGGTACTGAGGGGTAGGAATAGGGAAGGGTATAGAGATACTGAGGGGTAGGAATAGGGAAGGGTATAGAGATACTGAGGGGTAGGAATAGGGAAGGGTATAGAGATATTGAGGGGTAGGAATAGGGAAGGGTATAGAGGTACTGAGGGGTAGGAATAGGGAAGGGTATAGATGTACTGAGGGGTAGGAATAGGGAAAGGTATAGAGATACTGAGGGGTAGGAATAGGGAAGGGTATAGAGGTACTGAGGGGTAGGAATAGGGAAGGGTATAGAGATATTGAGGGGTAGGAATAGGGAAGGGTATAGAGGTACTGAGGGGTAGGAATAGGGAAGGGTATAGAGGTACTGAGGGGTAGGAATAGGGAAAGGTATAGAGATACTGAGGGGTAGGAATAGGGAAGGGTATAGAGGTACTGAGGGGTAGGAATAGGGAAGGGTATAGAGGTACTGAGGGGTAGGAATAGGGAAAGGTATAGAGATACTGAGGGGTAGGAATAGGGAAGGGTATAGAGGTACTGAGGGGTAGGAATAGGGAAGGGTATAGCGGTACTGAGGGGTAGGAATAGGGAAAGGTATAGAGATACTGATGGGTAGGAATAGGGACGGGTATAGAGGTACATGGCAGGTGCATATAAATCGGGACAGGTCAATCATTAGTTTAATTTTAGGACCTGTGCATACCAAGTTGCTAGGAGACCACATCACATAAGCAGATATTAAGAGGACAGATATATGGCTGATCTGTAGAAACATGTAGAGGTGTGGGACAAATCCAAGGCAGCAACTGGACTGTAAGACTTCTTTATTGGGGATAGAGGTACACAACATGTTTCGGGCAGCGCCCTTTGTCAAGTGTTCCACACCTCTACATATTTCTACAGATTGACCTAATTGGGATATCACGCATAGGATACCCCGTGGGAAAATCTGACTGAGATTTGGTGAGCTTCACTTGTACTCTTAATTGCAGATATATGGCTGATCCCTTTTCAGATCTTGTTTGGGAGGTCATACGTTTTTCCTGCAATATCTTTGCCCTGCTACACACCAGCACCAGTATGATCTTCCTATAGTCCATATATCTGTTACTGGGCTTACTACCTTCATCATCCTCCTCTCTCTGCAGTTTCCCTTCTCCCCCTGGGGCAGTCGAGGCCGGACAAATTCCCCAACACCCTGGACACTGACAGTGGTAAGTCAGATCAAAGGAACAAGTTGTGGGTATAAGGAGGAATGAGAGAGTGCTGTTACCTCCTCCCTTACTCCTTGTGTTCCCCAAAGTGACAGGTTGTGGGTATGAGGAGGAATGAGAGAGCGCTATCCCCTCCCTTACTCCTTGTGTTCCCCAAAGTGACAGGTTGTGGGTATGAGGAGGAATGAGAGAGCGCTATCCCCTCCCTTACTCCTTGTGTTCTCTAAAGTGACAGGTTGTGGGTATGAGGGGGAATGAGAGAGTGCTGTTACCTCCTCCCTTACTCCTTGTGTTCCCCAAAGTGACAGGTTGTGGGTATGAGGAGGAATGAGAGAGCGCTATCCCCTCCCTTACTCCTTGTGTTCCCTAAAGTGACAGGTTGTGGGTATAAGGAGGAATTAGCGAGTGCTGTTATCTCCTCCCTTACTCCTTGTGTTCCCCAAAGTGACAGGTTGTGGGTATGAGGAGGAATGAGAGAGTGCTGTTATCTCCTCCCTTACTCCTTGTGTTCCCCAAAGTGGCAGGTTGTGGGTATGAGGAGGAATGAGAGAGTGCTGTTACCTCCTCCCTTACTCCTTGTGTTCCCCAAAGTGACAGGTTGTGGGTATGAGGGGGAATGAGAGAGCGCTATCCCCTCCCTTACTCCTTGTGTTCCCTAAAGTGACAGGTTGTGGGTATAAGGAGGAATGAGAGAGTGCTGTTACCTCCTCCCTTACTCCTTGTGTTCCCTAAAGTGACAGGTTGTGGATATAAGGAGGAATGTGAGAGCGCTATCCCCTCCCTTACTCCTTGTGTTCTCTAAAGTGACAGGTTGTGGGTATGAGGAGGAATGAGAGAGTGCTATCCCCTCCCTTACTCCTTGTGTTCCCCAAAGTGACAGGTTGTGGGTATGAGGAGGAATGAGAGAGCGCTATCCCCTCCCTTACTCCTTGTGTTCCCTAAAGTGACAGGTTCTGGGTATAAGGAGGAATGAGAGAGCGCTATCCCCTCCCTTACTCCTTGTGTTCCCTAAAGTGACAGGTTGTGGGTATAAGGAGGAATGAGAGAGCGCTATCTCCTCCCTTACTCCTTGTGTTCCCTAAAGTGACAGGTTGTGGGTATAAGGAGGAATGAGAGAGCGCTATCCCCTCCCTTACTCCTTGTGTTCCCTAAAGTGACAGGTTGTGGGTATAAGGAGGAATGAGAGAGCGCTATCTCCTCCCTTACTCCTTGTGTTCCCCAAAGTGACAGGTTGTGGGTATGAGGAGGAATGAGAGAGTGCTGTTACCTCCTCCCTTACTCCTTGTGTTCCCCAAAGTGACAGGTTGTGGGTATGAGGGGGAATGAGAGAGCGCTATCCCCTCCCTTACTCCTTGTGTTCCCTAAAGTGACAGGTTGTGGGTATAAGGAGGAATGAGAGAGTGCTGTTACCTCCTCCCTTACTCCTTGTGTTCCCTAAAGTGACAGGTTGTGGATATAAGGAGGAATGTGAGAGCGCTATCCCCTCCCTTACTCCTTGTGTTCTCTAAAGTGACAGGTTGTGGGTATGAGGAGGAATGAGAGAGTGCTATCCCCTCCCTTACTCCTTGTGTTCCCCAAAGTGACAGGTTGTGGGTATGAGGAGGAATGAGAGAGCGCTATCCCCTCCCTTACTCCTTGTGTTCCCTAAAGTGACAGGTTCTGGGTATAAGGAGGAATGAGAGAGCGCTATCCCCTCCCTTACTCCTTGTGTTCCCTAAAGTGACAGGTTGTGGGTATAAGGAGGAATGAGAGAGCGCTATCTCCTCCCTTACTCCTTGTGTTCCCTAAAGTGACAGGTTGTGGGTATAAGGAGGAATGAGAGAGCGCTATCCCCTCCCTTACTCCTTGTGTTCCCTAAAGTGACAGGTTGTGGGTATAAGGAGGAATGAGAGAGCGCTATCTCCTCCCTTACTCCTTGTGTTCCCCAAAGTGACAGGTTGTGGGTATGAGGAGGAATGAGAGAGCGCTATCTCCTCCCTTACTCCTTGTGTTCCCCAAAGTGACAGGTTGTGGGTATGAGGGGGAATGAGAGAGCGCTATCCCCTCCCTTACTCCTTGTGTTCCCCAAAGTGACAGGTTGTGGGTATAAGGAGGAATGAGCGAGTGCTGTTATCTCCTCCCTTACTCCTTGTGTTCCCTAAAGTGACAGGTTGTGGGTATGAGGAGGAATGAGAGAGCGCTATCCCCTCCCTTACTCCTTGTGTTCCCCAAAGTGACAGGTTGTGGGTATAAGGAGGAATGAGCGAGTGCTGTTATCTCCTCCCTTACTCCTTGTGTTCCCTAAAGTGACAGGTTGTGGGTATAAGGAGGAATGAGCGAGTGCTGTTATCTCCTCCCTTACTCCTTGTGTTCCCCAAAGTGACAGGTTGTGGGTATGAGGGGGAATGAGAGAGTGCTGTTACCTCCTCCCTTACTCCTTGTGTTCCTCCCCAGAGTTCCCAAGCACGGAGCTGTCGGCAGTTGTCAGTAATGCTATTCTCTCTGCATATAACGGAAGCCTCCTAAGTGTCAGCTTAGGCTCCCCTCCAGCTGCCATTGACCACTCTCCCCAAACTTCCAATGATGCTTTGCTCTTCCATGAGAAGTGTGGAACCCTCATCAAGCTCAGCAATGGCAACAAAACGGCTGAAAGGAGACGGCCGCTGGATGAGTTCAACAATGGAGTGGTCATGACCAACCGCCCTTTGAGAGACTGCGAGATGTTTGAGGTAATGTGGGGAGGAGCCTACAGGGGGCGGGTTATGAGCTCTATTTGCCTTTAAGCTCTTTACCTGTGACTGTCTCCCCATCTCTCACCACTACCTCTAGATACGAATAGATAAGTTGGTTGATAAATGGTCTGGATCCATTGAAATCGGAGTGACCACTCACAACCCCAACAACCTGGAGTATCCAGCCACCATGACTAACTTGCGCTCAGGTGAGTCCCTTCCTCTAGGAGTAGCCCTGGCACCATGTCTCACCTGCAACTGCTGACTCTCCTGTGATGTTTCATGTGTTCCTCCCCCCTAGGGACCATCATGATGAGCGGCTGTGGGATTCTGACCAATGGAAAGGGAACGCGCAGAGAGTACTGTGAGTTTAGCCTGGACGAGTTGCAAGTAAGAATCCTGTTATCTCACCCCACTATCTCACCCCACTATCTCACCCCACTATCTCACCCCACTATCTCACCCCACTATCTCACCCCACTATCTCACCCCACTATCTCACCCCACTATCTCACCCCACTATCTCACCCCACTATCTCACCCCACTATCTCACCCCACTATCTCACCCCTACAATGAGCCCATGAACTGGTGAGGATCTCTTTGGGACATTGCTGAAGTGAGACACTTAGCTGAGTCTGTGGAGCAAATCTTCTGCTTCTCCAATAAATCTCATCATGTCCAACATCTCATGGACCATTTCTGGTTCTGAAGTTTCCATATTTCCTGGCAGTTTGGTGTGTGTGTCTGTGTGTCTCTGTGGGTGGGTGTGGCTGTGTCTCTGTATGTGTGTGTCTCTGTGTGTGTGGGTGTGTATCTGTGGTTCTGGGTGTGTCTGTGTGTTTGTGTCTCTGTCTGTGTGTGTCTGTGCATCTCTGTGTGTGTATATGTCTGTGTCTGACTGTGCATGTTTGTGTGTGTCTGTGTATCTGTGTGTGTCTGTCTTTGTGTTTGTCTGTGCATCTCTGTGGGTGTGTGTGTCTGTGTGTATCTGTCTGTGTGTGTCTGCATCTCTGTGTGTCTGACTGTGCATATTTGTGTGTATCTGTGTGTGTCTGTCTTTGTGTTTGTCTGTGCATCTCTGTGTGTCTGTGTGTGTGTCTGTGAATACCTGACCTAATGCACTAACCCTATTACAATATAGAAGAACCCACTGCCTTCTGTTCCCACTTAGGAAGGAGATCACATAGGCCTTACACGGAAATCCAATGGGGCGCTGCACTTCTATATTAATGGCTTGGATCAAGGTGAGTGGAGCTCCTCTCCTAAACTGCAACCTCATCCTAAAGCCCCAACTGTTCCTTCTTCTGCAGGATCTCACACATTTCCTACTTGTCTGGGTCCTCTGCCTTGTCCCCTCCTGTAAGATCCTTCATTTGTGTTACATTCCTATAGGATTTCTGACATGCCATCTTCCCAATGAAACCAGTACCCTGCCCTTTCTGAAGGCACCATCTCTACTCTGCTCCCTTTCTGTAGGCACCATCTCTACCCTGCCCCCCTTTCTGTAGGCACCATCTCTACTCTGCTCCCTTTCTGTAGGCACCATCTCTACCCTGCCCCCCTTTCTGTAGGCACCATCTCTACCCTGCCCCCCTTTCTGTAGGCACCATCTCTACCCTGCCCCCCTTTCTGTAGGCACCATCTCTACCCTGCCCCCCTTTCTGTAGGCACCATCTCTACCCTGCCCCCCCTTTCTGAAGGCACCATCTCTACCCTGCCCCCCTTTCTGTAGGCACCATCTCTACCCTGCCCCCCTTTCTGTAGGCACCATCTCTACCCTGCCCCCCTTTCTGTAGGCACCATCTCTACCCTGCCCCCCTTTCTGTAGGCACCATCTCTACCCTGCCCCCCTTTCTGAAGGCACCATCTCTACCCTGCCCCCCTTTCTGTAGGCACCATCTCTACCCTGCCCCCCCTTTCTGAAGGCACCATCTCTACCCTGCCCCCCTTTCTGTAGGCACCATGTCTGTCTGTTTTATGCATTGCCACATTCTGTAGGACAATTGGTCTCATTAGCAGGACTGTAATTGTTTATATTAATATATCTGTACTTCATCTCTTTGGATGATCCAACCTTATGTTCCCCAGGTGTGGCATCGTGCCAGACCCCACCCGTGGTATATGGGGTCGTAGATCTTTATGGAATGGCTGTGAAAGTGACAATTGTGCACAACCACAATCACGCTGATCGGCTGAGGAGAAACAACGCCATTCTGCGAGCACGGTCACCTGACACTGGGAGACAAAACGCATCTACTCCAGAACCCAGCCAACTGCTCTTCCACTCAAACTGTGGCCAAAAAGCTTCCATCATCAATGGGGGCCGGACAGCACTGAGACCTCAGTATGTACCTGTGTTCATGTGGCTCGGCTATAGTGTGGCAGTGACTGGCCAGGCTGTAGTGCTAGTGCCCTGCTGTGCTGCTCAATGCCTTGGCTACTGTACAAAGCAAGTCTTATTTTTACTGCCTCGTACGGGGGGGGGGACTAGTCAAGCAATGGGGGACAATAGGACACTGATAGCAGCAGGTAATTGTAGAACGTGGAAGAACACTACTAGAACATTAATGGCAACTTTTGGGGGAGGAGCAAGGGGTCTCACTTAAGCCGCTGGTGGGACTAGAACCAGAATTAGGTGGACTCTTTGCCCCTGATCTGTACAGGATCTGTGTATATAAACAGGTATGTGGCTCATCCGTCCCATGTGTTTGTGTCTTCTCTGAGCAGCGCCACGGATGACTTTAACCACGGAGTGGTGCTCAGTAACCGACCTCTGCAGAACAATGAGGTGTTCCAAGTGCGAATAGACAAGATGGTGGACAAGTGGGCAGGTTCTATAGAAATCGGTGTGACCACTCATAACCCTGCCTACCTCCAACTTCCATCGACCATGACCAACCTGCGGTCAGGTGAGTTGACACTTTCTCTATTTGTACCCATGTGACTGCACCGTTCCACTGTAGCTCTAACTTGCTTTCTGTTCTTGGGATCATTTGTTAGGAACATGGATGATGACCGGGAATGGAGTCATGCACAATGGAACCACCATCCTTGATGAGTATGGGCATAACCTGGATCGTCTTAAGGTCAGGCAAAAAGGGGATAGCAACCTGCTCATATTTGGGTTTGGAAAGGGAGGCATATGCTTCTCATGGTCGGGGAATGGAGAGAGGAAAGATATAACTTCTTACTCTTCATTCTTCAGGCTGGTGATACAGTAGGGGTCGTACGTCGGGAAGATGGGACATTGAACTTTTTTGTTAATGGTATAGCACAAGGTGTGGCTGCATGGAATGTGCCGCCCAATGTTTTTGCTGTGGTGGATCTGTATGGACAAGCAGCTCAGGCCACAATACTGGATGAGACTGGTAGGTGTACCCTTACCTGCAGTTCTACTTACCTGATGTGCCCCACCTTACCCCGACTCATTCCCCACCCCTCTCTGCCTCAGATGCATTGCCTCTGCCAGGGGATGAGGATGAAGCTCTTGCTCTCACCCCAGGGACTCCCTGCACCATGCAGTCTCTCTCAGATCTACGTTTCCACCATCTGCATGGCAGCAATGCCTTGATCACCAATGGAGGGCGCTCTGCTTTGCGCAACAACTCCCGCAGCGAATTCAATGACGCCATTGTCATGTCAAGCCGGTAGGTATCAGGCCAGAAGGTAAAAGGTAAATAACTGTAATGGAATATGGCGACCTGTCTGGGAAACAGAAGGGAGTGCGGTAGACTGGCCTGGAATCTGGAAATTGCTTGAGAATATTGTGCTCTTCCTTCAGTGCAAATGTGCCTG
This sequence comes from Xenopus petersii, assembly GCA_038501925.1. NCBI lineage: Eukaryota > Metazoa > Chordata > Amphibia > Anura > Pipidae > Xenopus > Xenopus petersii. The sequence continues at coordinate 309,704 of CM076677.1, read as the reverse complement.
TACCACAACCCTTGGGTAATAATGTCCATCATGTGATCTCATGTATAGAAATATACACTTAATGTAACACTGGATCCTAATGATCCCCATCCTCCCCTTCAATATGATTCCCTGCTTTCTTCCCAGGCCCTTGAGGGATGGTGAGCTCTTTGAGATTGTTATCCAGAAGATGGTAGATCGTTGGTCTGGATCAATAGAGGCAGGTAAGAATGATAAGCAGAAAGGGGAATCTTTTTTTAAGACCTATCCGCAACCAGAGGACCACCAGAATAAATTGGACAAAGCTCCCAAGGTAGATTCAGTCATGGCCCAGACCATATTACCTGTTTAAAAGACACATGGAATCCCGACTAATAAGATCTTCTATCCATGAAGTGGCAATGGTTCATTGGCCAGCCTAGCCCTCAAAGCCAGACGCTGGGTACAAGAACTGGCCTGACACCCACCATCATCATCACGACAACAAGGCAGAAGTCGATAAGCTAACCTCTAGCTCTGCTTCCTTGCAGAGGCCACAAAAAAACTGGTCAAATTAGTGACCAAAGCAACACCCAATAGGGTGGCCCTTTGGCTTTGCCATTGGTCAGACAATACAGCATACAAATGGAGACTATCCTTGACCTACAGACCATTTCCTATGTTTGGCCCAATTTAAGGCAAATCATAGCAGATGTCACAAGAGAAAGGGCACATACTTGTCCACTGAAAAGTCAGAATTTTGGATGACCTTTTAATGAAAGTGGCTCAAGAGACCAAAGTCACGCCTCCTGACACGAGCCAAGCCTGTTTCTGTGACTTCAATTCATTCCACTCAGTCAGAGAGTATTCGTAACTTGAGGTTAATCACCTTAACTCAGTCATTTCTGTCTAAAGAGATTGTTTCAACTGAGGGCTGTCTCTGCCCACTCTGGTTCATGGTGTCGTCCTTGGAGGCCAATCCCTTTGACAGGTTTCATCTCTGGCCTCTTCAACTCAACTTTCTGGATCACTGGAACAAATACCACAGAGACCCTCAGCCACCAGAGACATTGGGCTGCTGCGCTGGAGTTAGTTTTGGGCTCACTGGTAGATTGTGACCACAGTCTCTTGTTGGGCCAGTGCACCGGAAACAAACGCTCCAAATGACATGAGGATTCATTCATGAACACTCTGCAAATTTGCCCGTAGGCAGTAACCCATAGCAACGAATTTAATTGTTGCATCCATTATTCTACCTGCATTTCCCTTCTATTGTGCTAGGTTGAGAGACCCAGGAGCAACATATGTAGAAGCCCTAGCCACTCTGTGGTGTATGTGTTTCTGCCACTAGCCATTCTACCTAGAATAATCCAGAAGATAATATAGAGCAGGGGTCCCCAACCTTTTTTACTTGTGAGCCACATTTAAATGTAAAAAAGCGTTGGAGAGCAACACAAACATGAAAAAGTCAATGGGGATGCCAAATGAGGGCTGTGATTGGCTATTTGGTCACCCCTAGGTGTACTGGCAGCCTAAAGGAGGGTCCGTTTGGCAGTACACCTGGTTTTTATGCAACCAAAACTTGCCTCCAAGCCAGAAATTCCAAAATAAGCGCCTGCTTTGAGGCCACTGGGAGCAACATCCAAGGGATTAGTGAGCAACATGTTGCTCGCGAGCTACTGGTTGGGGACCACTGATATAGAGCAACACTACCACAATCTTTGTAGTGCCGGACTGACCGAGCCGCTGGCATTCAAACCTTGGCCATTGCCTCTTCGACTTTACTAAGGCCACCTCAACCTCCCAAACCTGTCCATGCTCCATGCGAGCAGCTGTCAGTAGACACTTCTTGGTGTTCCATGATGTTAACCACAACTGGTACCGTAAATTAGTGCATATAAAGATAATTTCACTGAATATGAGGGACCAGTGGAAGAGGTAGGAAGATTGCAGTAGATTGGAGGAATATGAAATGGTTAGATTTTTACATTTGTGTTCTACTCCAATCGTATATTCATCACCTGCTTCTTCCTCATATTGACCAATTCTTATGTTTCCTCGTAGGTGTCACTGCCATTAGACCAGAGGATCTGGAGTTTCCCAACACAATGACGGATATTGACTATGACACGTGGATGCTTAGGTAGGACGTTGTCCTCAGAGATCAGACTTTTTCCTATGAGAACTGTATAATGTGTTTGATGCTTTTAGATTCATTCCATCTTTTGCTCTGTATAGTTGGGTCGGGACTCATTGGATTTACTGTATGTTCTGTATAGTTGGGTCGGGACTCCTTGGATTTACTGTATGTTCTGTATAGTTGGGTCAGGACTCATTGGATTTACTGTATGTTCTACTCTGTATAGTTGGGTCAGGACTCATTGGATTTACTGTATGTTCTGTTCTGTATAGTTGGGTCAGGACTCATTGGATTTACTGTATGTTCTGCTCTGTATAGTTGGGTCAGGACTCATTGGATTTACTGTATGTTCTGTATAGTTGGGTCAGGACTCATTGGATTTACTGTATGTTCTACTCTGTATAGTTGGGTCAGGACTCATTGGATTTACTGTATGTTCTGTTCTGTATAGTTGGGTCAGGACTCATTGGATTTACTGTATGTTCTGCTCTGTATAGTTGGGTCAGGACTCATTGGATTTACTGTATGTTCTGCTCTGTATAGTTGGGTCAGGACTCATTGGATTTACTCTGTTCTGCTCTGTATAGTTGGGTCAGGACTCATTGGATTTACTGTATGTTCTGCTCTGTATAGTTGGGTCAGGACTCATTGGATTTACTGTATGTTCTGCTCTATATAGTTGGGTCGGGACTCATTGGGTTTGCTCTTGGCTTTTCTCAGTGGCACGGCGATCATGCAGGACGGCAATACTCTGAGGAATAACTATGGGTGTGACTTGGACTCGTTGGGGGCCGGATCGCGTATCGGAATGATGAAAACCACGCGAGGAGATTTGCACTATTTTATCAATGGGGAGGATCAGGGCGTGGCCTGTACAGGTCTCCCCATGGGAAAAGGTAAGACAGGGGCTCATTACAATGGTGATGATGTTGCAGCTGCTGTAGGTTTGGAGATGACTTTGTGCCTTCCTTCCCCAGACATATTCGCAGTCATAGACTTGTATGGTCAGTGTGTCCAGGTGTCACTCACAGGGGGCAGCGGCCTGGTAGATAACAGTCTGTCGGCCAGTCATGTGACTGACAAATCTCTCCCCAGCCAATCTCCAGGTGAGTATGCCCAGGGCAGTGTCTATATCCAGGTGTGTTCCTTTTCCAACCCCCACATATCCAGTGGCGGAACTACCGGGGGTGCACAGGGTGCAGCGGCACCGGGGCCTGCTCCCCTGCGGGGCCCGCAACCCAGGAATGGAGTACCGGTAAAATCCTGATGGCTACTCCGTGGTGCCATCAGTATAAAGATTCCTGCTAGGAGACACCTCCTCCCCCTCACTGCTGGCTTCAGATTCGGACTCCGGGGCCCACTGGGGCTTCTCCCTCAGGGCCCCCCCTTCGGACCCCGGGGGATGCTGCCTCAGCAGCTCCTGTCCGGTGGTAACCCGATGCGCATGTATGCAATTGCGCACGCGCGCATGTACGTTAGCTCGCAAATTTTTTTTTTTAGGCAGAAAATTAGATCTGGCCCAGATCTAATTTTCTGCCTAAAAAAAACAATTTGCGAGCTAACGTACATGCGCGAGTGCGTGATTGCATACATGCGCATCGGGTTACCACCGGACAGGTCATCTGGGCCAGCAGGGCCCACTGGAGCCGGCGCAGTCTGATCCTGGGGGGGTTGAAAGAGTGCTGTGGGGGGGTAAGAGTTGAGAGAGTGGGGGGTTGAAACTTGAGAGTGTGCAGGGGGGTTGACAGAGTGTGCAGGGGGGGTTGAGAGTGTGTGCAGGGGGGGTTGCGAGTGTGCAGGGGGGGTTGAGAGAGTGTGCAGGGGGGTTGAGAGTGTGTGCAGGGGGGGTTGAGAGTGTGTGCAGGGGGGGTTGAGAGTGTGTGCAGGGGGGGTTGAGAGTGTGTGCAGGGGGGGATGAGAGAGTGTGCCGGAGTGGAGTTTGAGAGTGTGTGTGGGCAGGACAAATCCCAATTGCAGCAGGGTAAAAGGGTGCCAGTATTAGTTCAAATTGTCCAGGACTCTGCTGCAGGTTCCTCATCTCCACCCACCCCCAAGACTATCAGTGAAGAAAAAAAGAAGGCAGGCCGGTAAGGATGCAAATCACATTTATTACACGGCCTTTTGATTTTTAACCCTTTAATTGCTTTTAATAGCAAAAATTCCAGTTGTGCCCTCCTATTATGACATTTGGGGTATTTGACATGGAATTGACTGTGTGTCATCCTTATGTGATTTCTGGGGTTATTAATTCATGGAATTGCCACTGTATCATCCTAGTCTGAATTCGGGGGATATTAAACATGAAATTCTTACTGTGTTCATCCTACTTTAAGTTCTGGGGTATTTGTTCATGGAACTGCAACTGTGTTTATTCTGATTAATGTTTTAATAATTAATTAAATTGCATCAGTGTCTCTTTTTCTCTGAATTATGAGATTTGAGCTTTAGGTACAGCTAAAACAAATGTTTAGCTATCAAATATTCTACCATAGTGGGCATGGTCTAAATTCAGCACGAACATAGTCTGTACAGAGAGATCCCATAAAACTATGGCAGCATAGGTATTCCCTGTACTAAGCAATGGTCACAGAACCCCTCATTGACTTCTAATATCCTTATCATTTACAGTAGGGGGTACATTATCCCTTATAATACATGAGTGATACTCAGAGTTCCCTGTATAACTCAGCCTGCAGCCTTGTGCCTTTATATGGTCACAGAACAACCCCTCAGTGACTTCTAATATCCTTATCATTTACAGTAGGGGGTACATTATCCCTTATAATACATGAGTGATACTCAGAGTTCCCTGTATAACTCAGCCTGCAGCCTTGTGCCTTTATATGGTCACAGAACAACCCCTCAGTGACTTCTAATATCCTTATCATTTACAGTAGGGGGTACATTATCCCTTATAACACATGAGTGATACTCAGAGTTCCCTGTATAACTCAGCCTGCAGCCTTGTGCCTTTATATGGTCACAGAACAACCCCTCAGTGACTTCTAATATCCTTATCATTTACAGTAGGGGGTACATTATCCCTTATAATACATGAGTGATACTCAGAGTTCCCTGTATAACTCAGCCTGCAGCCTTGTGTCTTTATATGGTCACAGAACCCCTCATTGACTTCTAATATCCTTATAATTTACAGTAGGGGGTACATTATCCCTTATAATACATGAGTGATACTCAGAGTTCCCTGTATAACTCAGCCTGCAGCCTTGTGCCTTTATATGGTCACAGAACAACCCCTCAGTGACTTCTAATATCCTTATCATTTACAGTAGGGGGTACATTATCCCTTATAATACATGAGTGATACTCAGAGTTCCCTGTATAACTCAGCCTGCAGCCTTGTGCCTTTATATGGTCACAGAACAACCCCTCAGTGACTTCTAATATCCTTATCATTTACAGTAGGGGGTACATTATCCCTTATAATACATGAGTGATACTCAGAGTTCCCTGTATAACTCAGCCTGCAGCCTTGTGTCTTTATATGGTCACAGAACCCCTCAGTGATTTCTAATATCCTTATCATTTACAGTACATTATCCCGTATATCATTATAATACAGTAAAACCTAAATTTTACATGTCCTTTTTACGTGTAATTTTTACATTAACTGTTGTTGCTACTTTTTAATGACTCATTTGTGTATTCAGGCCTCTCCTTTTCATATTCCAGTCTCTTATTCAAAACAGTGCATGGTTGCTAGGGGAATTTGGACCCTAGCAACCAGACTGCTGAAATTGCAAACCAGAGAGCTGCTGAATAAAAAGCTAAATAACTCAAAAACTACAAAAAATGAAAACCAATTGCAAATAGTTTCAGAATATCATTCTCTACATCATACTAAAAGTTAACTCCTAGGTGAACATTCCCTTTGGGGGGGCCCAGTTGTAAGTTTCTGTACCGGGGCCCTTAGGGGTCTAGTTACGCCACTGCACATATCATTTGCACTATATCAGAAAATGGTTCTTTTCTCTGTATCTCTCAACTGTGTTTTTGTTACCCAATATGTGACACCCCTACTTTCTCTTCACCCCAGTCCCCAGTGTCTCTCACAGGTTCCACACGGTGTGTGGCAAGAACATCTCGGTGCTGTGTGATGGGACCCGAGTGGAGCGCAATGGAGGCTACAACCACGGGATAGTCTTCAGCAGCAGAGAACTTCTCACCAACGAGACCTTTGAGGTGACACTTTTTTACTTTCCATCTAAAGGACCAGTGACAGCTCCATGCCCTACTTACCTCTAATATGTTACTAATGTGTCCTACAACTTGGTCATGTACAGTTATATTGTCCATCTCTGCTCTTCAGATTCGAGTGGAGAAGTTGGACCCTCATTGGTCAGGATCCTGTCACATTGGGGTCACGTCTCTCACGCCTCATGACACCGCATTGTTGGCCGGTGGGCTTCCTGAACGGGCTGCGGACTTGCGCTCCAAGGTGACTTGGTTGGTGTGTGGCTCAGAGGTCACGCGGAATGGTCAGCGCCTCCGGGAGAATTACTGTAACAGTTTGGAGAGGATTCGGGTAAGAAGACTCTATGTTGGGCTGTGTATGTGGAGCAGGCTTGTGTATATATATCTATATATCTATGTGTGTGTGTATATATATCTATATCTATGTGTGTGTATATATGTCTATATCTATATGTGTGTATCTATATATATATATATATATATCTATATGTGTGTATATCTATATATCTATATGTGTGTGTGTGTGTATATATCTATATATCTATATATCTATATGTGTGTATATATATATATATATCTATGGGATCCCGCAGTACCAGCATTCAAACAGATGTTTCCAGCAGTGCATGATCAAAAGCAGGCACGTATGTAACACGATGGATCAGCACACACTGTTATTTAGTGAATCAATAGTGTTTATTTCAAGCAAAACACATTTTTATCCGACGTTTCGGTCCCACCTGGGGACCTTTTTCAAGGATAATGCGGTGTAACAAAGGGGGTGGGTATTTAAACCATTCTGAGTGAATAATGGCGCCAACATGACGTCATACAGTGAATACAAAGTGTAAGACGAGTCCATTTCAGTTCATTTGAAGAACAAGGTGTAATTATTCCAGTTCACCACTGGGTGTCAGTGTTCACACAGTCCTATCAAGTCAAGGGAATGCTGATAGTAATAGTGTCCATAGAAAAAAGATACATATATAGTAACAAAAAACTTCCTGATGTATACAAGCAATTAAAGAAAAGCAACAGTTACTTACAGAGTAGGAAGTGTTCAATTCAAACCCAGAGATATATAATATCTGTAAATCAGAAAAACAGGAGGGTATTGAAAACATGTAAAGCTCAGAATGGCACAATAGCAAGAAAAAGCAATGGTGACTTATGTCAAAAAACAATTCAATTGGAGTTGTCCATTCAGACCTTTGGTATCACACAATCTAATTTGTATATCCAAAAAGCCTCCCTTTTCAGTAGTAGTTTCTCCAGATCCCCTCCTCTGGGGGGCTTGAGTATGCGATCGATAGGCATGCACTTAAACTGGGATGGATCATGTCCTGCTTCCCGCCACTGTTTAGCCACTGGTTGTTGGGCAATGTCCTGTTTGCCAGGCTCTACCTTACGATTGGAATCCAATGCTGCCCTGATACTTGCTCAGTGCATGTTAATCCTATCCTTTAGTGGCCTGATGGTCTTACCACACTAGATTAGGCCACATGGGCACTTGATGATGTAAACTACCATGGGGGAGGTACAGGTTAACCTATGTTTAATAAGATATTTTTTGCCAGTCCTCGGGTGCCTAAATTCTGGCCCTAATATCAATGTGCCACACACCACACATCCCATGCACTTATATACACCTGTATACACCTGGACTGGTACTTAGGAAATGTTGGGCTTGGGGCTGGGTATATTTACTCACAGGGTCTGATGGACTGAGATACTCCTTGAGATTGGTGTTCCTACAGTAGCTGAATCTAGGTTTACGAGGGACTTTATTGCCGATGCTTTCATATATATCTATATATCTATATGTGTGTGTGTATATATATATATATCTATATATCTATATGTGTCTATATATATATATATCTATATATCTATATGTGTCTATATATATATCTATATATCTATATGTGTGTATATATCTATATATCTATATGTGTGTATATATCTATATATCTATATGTGTGTATATATCTATATATCTAGATGTGTGTATATATATCTATATATCTAGATGTGTGTGTGTGTATATATATATCTATCTATATGTGTGTGTGTATATATATATATATATATATATATATATATATATATATATATATATATATATATATATATATATATATATATATATATATATATATCTCTATATGTGTGTGTATATATATCTATATATCTATATGTGTGTGTATATATATCTATATATCTATATGTGTGTATATATATCTATATCTATATGTGTGTGTGTATATATATATATATATATATATATATCTATGTGTGTGTGTGTGTGTATATATATCTATATATCTATATGTGTGTATATATATCTATATCTATATGTGTGTGTATATATATGTGTGTGTATATATATCTATAAGTATATGTGTGTATATATACTGTATGCTGACATGAGCTGTGCTTGCAGGTTGGCAGCAGGCTGGGTGTCCGTCGGGATAGTGATGATACGCTGCACATTTTAATGAATGGGGAGGATATGGGCCCCGCAGCCTGTGGGATCCCAAAGGTAAGATCTCTGACAATGAGCCCCCACACAATCAGGGTAATGGTCTGTACCCCGCTCCTGTTCTGGTGCAGCTTCTCATTGACTCAATGTGTCTATAAATAACCTGCCTAACTACTAGTCATGCACTTTCTTCCCAACTACCCCAAATCCTTTATCCTTCCTGTCTCTGTGTAGCCACATAACCCTTCTTTCCTTGCAGACACTCCCCTTCCCAATTGGCCGGTGCCAACCCTCCTTTCACCTCCTCTTTCCTTTTCATCTCCTGCAGGCAGTGTACGTAGTGCTGGATATACACGGCTCCATCACCGCTCTCTCCACTCTCAGCTCTTCTCTCCTAGAGGAATCGGATGCTACTAAACCCCCATCCATCTCATCTGAGAGTGAGGAGGAGGAAGAAGCAGCGGATCATGTGAGTCATTCCTCCTCTGTCCCTCCCCCTGCATTGGTGATACAGTGACACAGACAGAAGGAGTGCCCCTCCCCCTGCAGGGTGATACAGTGACACAGACAGAAGGAGAGTCCCTCCCCCTGCAGGGTGATACAGTGACACAGACAGAAGGAGAGTCCCTCCCCCTGCAGGGTGATATAGTGACACAGACAGAAGGAGAGTCCCTCCCCCTGCAGGGTGATATAGTGACACAGACAGAAGGAGAGTCCCTCCCCCTGCAGGGTGATACAGTGACACAGACAGAAGGAGTGCCCCTCCCCCTGCAGGGTGATACAGTGACACAGACAGAAGGAGAGTCCCTCCCCCTGCAGGGTGATACAGTGACACAGACAGAAGGAGTGCCCCTCCCCCTGCAGGGTGATACAGTGACACAGACAGAAGGAGAGTCCCTCCCCCTGCAGGGTGATACAGTGACACAGACAGAAGGAGAGTCCCTCCCCCTGCAGGGTGATACAGTGACACAGACAGAAGGAGAGTCCCTCCCCCTGCAGGGTGATACAGTGACACAGACAGGAGAGTCCCTCCCCCCGCAGGGTGATACAGTGACACAGACAGAAGGAGAGTCCCTCCCCCTGCAGGGTGATACAGTGACACAGACAGAAGGAGAGTCCCTCCCCCTGCAGGGTGATACAGTGACACAGACAGAAGGAGATTCCTTCCCCCTGCAGGGTGATACAGTGACACAGACAGAAGGAGAGTCCCTCCCCCTGCAGGGTGATACAGTGACACAGACAGAAGGAGAGTCCCTCCCCCTGCAGGGTGATACAGTGACACAGACAGAAGGAGAGTCCCTCCCCCTGCAGGGTGATACAGTGACACAGACAGAAGGAGATTCCTTCCCCCTGCAGGGTGATACAGTGACACAGACAGAAGGAGAGTCCCTCCCCCTGCAGGGTGATACAGTGACACAGACAGAAGGAGAGTCCCTCCCCCTGCAGGGTGATACAGTGACACAGACAGAAGGAGAGTCCCTCCCCCTGCAGGGTGATACAGTGACACAGACAGAAGGAGAGTCCCTCCCCCTGCAGGGTGATACAGTGACACAGACAGAAGGAGAGTCCCTCCCCCTGCAGGGTGATACAGTGACACAGACAGAAGGAGTCCCTCCCCCTGCAGGGTGATACAGTGACACAGACAGGAGAGCCCCTCCCCCTGCAGGGTGATTCAGTAAAGATAAATGAGTATTTTTCTCCCCCCTGTAGGGTGACCCCCACACTGTTCTTCAGGCTGATTTGCTGCAGTTTCTGGCCAATCACGGGAAGAACATCCTTTTATCCCATGGGAACCGAACTGCCACCCGGGTGTCCAGCTACAATCAAGGAATTGTGGTTCTGGCTCAGCCGCTGCCTCGACTCTTCCTATTCCAGGTACGTATGTTTTATAAAGGGTTAATGTGCCACTGCTTCCCCATTATTGCCCCAGCCCCCCCCCCCCCATGTAGTCACATGGATGCAGGGAAGAGTGGGAGATGTCAGCTGATTGCCACATAAAATACTTTCTATTGGTTACGGCCAAATGTTCTCCTTGAACAGAGAATTGCCTGAAACCACTGCCATAGACAGTACAGTATGAGGGTGGAGCTTATTGTGTGCCCAGAACATTCCTTCTCTGTATATTTGTATTTATACATATGGGAGGAGGAGGTGCCATATTGATTCCCTTAGACAGTACAGTATGAGGGTATAGCTTATTGTGTGCCCAGAACATTCCTTCTCTGTATATTTGTATTTATACATATGGGAGGAGGTGCCATATTGATTCCCTTAGACAGTACAGTATGAGGGTATAGCTTATTGTGTGCCCAGAACATTCCTTCTCTGTATATTTGTATTTATACATATGGGAGGAGGTGCCATATTGATTCCCTTAGACAGTACAGTATGAGGGTATAGCTTATTGTGTGCCCAGAACATTCCTTCTATGTATATTTGTATTTATACATATGGGAGCTCAGTTGCAGTTCTGTGTGTTTAAAGACTGAGAGTACCTTTATAATTGAAAGATCATTCCCAAGTGAAGACCCCAGCATTTCCCCAGCTGTCTCTCATACTGCAGTGTATATACTTGTTATGTCAGATCCGTATAGACCAACTGTCTCCTCGCTGGACCTCCTCTCTCTCCATTGGAGTCATCGCTGTTTCACCAGAGAGACTGAATTTCCCGGCCACGGCTGTGGCACTGAAGAGGAGCTCCTGGATCTTCCAGAGGAGTGCTGTGCTCTGTAATGGTGTCAAGGTACTCAATCAACCAACATACCCCCCCTCCTCCTGGCATTATATAGATCTACCCCATCAAGGGCTTTTTATTGTAGACCTAGTCCTATCAGGAATTGATGGTATAGACCTAACTGGTCTTTGGATAACACCTAGACCTACATGGCTTATGGTGTAGAACCTGAATTGTCTTTGTGTAAAGGTATAAACCAAGATCTGCTGTCATGTGATTGTATGACTCTAGCCATACCAAGGGCTCATGGTGTCTAAGAACTGACCTAGCCCTACAAAAGGCTTGGTGGAGACCTATCTGAGACCTTGGTATAGATTTGGGACTTCTGAGGGTTTATAATTCAGAACAAAGACTACTACTACTACCATGGCTTTATAATGGAGCCCTATCAAGAGATCATGCTATTGGCCTACTCCCATGAAGGTTTTGTAGTATAGATCTCAACCTGGTTGACGTTCCCAATATATGAATTAATCTTGGCATAGTCTCAGTCTTCATCCTTCCAACATTACCTGGTATTCACCTTGTACTACAGACAGAGCAGGGCTTGTAGTTTAGGCCGCACCCTACTAAGAGGTAAACGTATAGAAATAATTGCAGTGAGCGGTCTCTTTATAGACTTAAGGGGTTCTAGTTTAAACCTGGCTGTTTGCAGGTGTCTTTGTATAGACCTATTTTTGGATTTCGGTCAAGTTAAAGACCTCATTTTGTGAATGGGTCAGGGCATAGAAGTAGATCTGCTATGGGGTAATGCTTCAGTCCAAGCTTCATCACTGCTTCAAGTTGTAAACCTAGACCCTGCTACAATACATGTCTGCATTTTATTTCTGCCGAGCAACCTATTAAGTTCTCAGGTACCATGCTCCAAGTATGCAATGTTTAGTAAGGCTGGCTTCTCATGAGGCCTCTATTGACTCACTAATTACTCTACCCCCACCATGATAATCTCCTGGAATACCAGGGGCCTTAATTCAAACTTCAAGCAGGTGGCGCTGTTTGACTATGTCAAGAGATTTAACCTCTCAGTTTTATTCTTTTAAGAGACCCATCTAGTGGGGCAGAAAATACTGGCACTTAGAAACCACTGGGTAGCACATGCCTACCATGCTACATACATGGTCTATTCCACAAGAGTTTCTATATACATTCAGAATTTCGGGACTTCTCTGGCCTAGCCATAAACAAAGAAATATCCGTGATCATGCCATTAGATCCCCTCCCAACCCAGGCTGACACAAGACCTGAAATGCTTCTCTCAATTTAAATACCTAGGCATTAATATTGCCAAAGATACTACCTACTATACAACTTTGAGCCAATCCTAGTGCGCCTTAAGCAAGCCTTGCTAACCTGGGCCAAACTACCCAGGACCATATGGGGGTGGGTCAGTATCTATAAAATTAAATATCTGCCTAAATTCCTATATGTGTTGTTGTACTCACTAGTTCAGATTTCACCCCTCTACTTCACCCCGACTAAGAAAGTCCTCTCTCTACTTATCCCCTTCCTATTGGCCAATAAGCTGCCCATACTCTCATGGATTTCCCCATCTATTCCTATACTCTATAGCGGGCCAACTATACCATATTCACTCCTGGTTCCACCCTGAAGAGGACAACCCCAACAGTATACTGTTAAGCTGGCCATAGATGCAAAGATCTGATCGTAGGAATCATGGTACGATCGGACTTTCCCATCTCCCGACCCGCCACTAACCATTCAGATCAAAGTCTTACCCGTCAGATTAGTAAAAGAACAGATCAGCAATGTTCTGCCCCTGACAGCAATCGTACGAGATCTATGTCCAACCAAAGCTGGTGACAGTCTCCCACTGAAAATCGTACGATCGGCAATACACACAGAGATATTATCGGCAGCCAACAGAAATTTTCTAACCTGTCCCATCGACCAAATGACCGATCTCCGCCGGACGAAAAATGTCGGGACTCTCCACACATGGTTCGAAAATCGTACGAATCCTCGATTCGTACGTCTATGGCCAGCTTTAGGCACACTGCTCGGCTCACTCAAGGTGCTCTGCAACGTCCTTTACAGTCAACTTAGAGACTATGGCCCGCTACTAACTACAGTTACTGCCCCACATCATGCATGGAAACTGGCCTGCAAGATCTCAAACAGATCTGCACCCCTCAGATCCCCACACCTACCTCTTTGGAAGAATGCTTATCTTCCTCGGCTCCAGGGATTGCAAGATTTTCACTACTGGCCCCAAATGAGGATCAGGTTCCTCTGTGACCTTTTGATTGACTCTAAATGTCCTACCATGGACCAGCTTAAACAACAAACAAACCAACAAAGTATCCAGTGGTTTAGATACCTCCAGCTCAGGGAGGCGTTCCAAACTACAAGTTACATATGACTCTCCCAGGTTTGAAGAATCCCTATGGGATAGTAACAAGGGCAAATTGGTCTCTTGGCTGTATAGGTCACTAATAGTCTGCCTCCCAGCCCTGTTTGACAGAGCCCAACAAAAATGGCAGGCAGAAATTCCATCACTAGACCCAGATGACTGAGAGGAGACCACTGAGGGCCTCTTTGATTTCCTGATCTCGACCATCGACCAGCTCATTCAGTTCAAATTCACCTATCAGTTATATGTCACTCCAGTCAAACTTAAAAAAAATTGGTAGATCCCCTGAAGCTAGATGCCCCAAATGCCAACAACCTGATGCCACCTTTTACCATGTGGTCTGGGAGTGCCCTCTGATTTCCTGGTTTTGGTCCGAAGTAATAAGCCATTTGCGAGAGCCCTTGGCATTCCCTGGGGCATGTTCACCAGAAGTGTCTCTGTTGGGCATTGTAGAGGGATTGCTCCCACTAGTCACAACCAGAATCTCTGTCAAAACCATCTGGTGTATGTCCCCTCAACCCCCCACAATGCAACAATGTCTGCCTCTAATAAACAAGAGTCTAGTTAATATAAAGTAGACATATGAAGGCAGAGGATGCCCCGATTGGTTTGGAAAAATATGGTCCCCTTGGCTGGAAACACACACGGAGCATCAACCGCATATCCCCCACCTTCAATCTCTTGGTGGATCTACCTGGTATGTAGTAGGACAATCTTGTACACTTAAAATGCCAATGTAAATGTTGTGTGAAGAAGAAATCAAGTAGATTACGATGTATATTTTTTGTTGTACATTCCGAATACCTGTCCCCTTCCTTCCCTCCCCTCCCTGTTAAAACAAAGCAAAAGATACTTTCAAAACGTAGACCTGCTAAGGGCTGACATTGTTTAGCTGTTGGGTCAGTTGTAGACCAAGCTTTGTCACTGAGCTTAGACTTAAAGGACCTAAATCTGCTAGACAGTCAAGAAGTGTAATGTCCATTGGATGAAGGAATTGGTGTAAATCTAAGATGGGATGATGGTTTAGACTGTGATTGATGCCAGTCTGGTGTAACTCCTTATTCTTAACTCACATGTAGATCCGTGAAGGCTATGGGCCCAATATAGACCTCTGTCCTGAGGGCACGTGCCTTGGTCTTCTGCTGGATTCATCTGGGGGGCTGCACCTCTATGTTAATGGACTGGATCAGGGAGTAGGTGCTCAGGACCTACCAGAAGTATGCTACGTACTGCTGGACCTCTATGGACAATGTGAGCAGGTCAGACTTTTCCACCATGAAACCTCCCCCATACCATAATGTAGCATGTCAACCACTTTCAACCTTATATTTGATCATCTTCCCCCTTGTCTGGGCCCTCTAATAGGTCCATGAACATGTGACGTACTTCAGCTTGTGCCACCACACCCACATTAGCCCAATAGCCATGCCACATGTCATGTTCTGATATCCCCCAGCCTTCAGCCCCTTCGTACTCCCAATCTACCTTCCTACCATACTTGTAGATGAGATACATGGAATCTATGGATGTTGGCACAAGAAAGGGTCAGGGAGAAGAATATATGGGCACTCTCTGGCACCCGTCCCTGAAGCTGGAGGTCTCCCTTCTGCCCATTCCATGTCCCCAGGCCTCCAGGAAATGTGCTTTAGGCCCGTTGCTCGTTCCCCGCATTCTCAACCAAATACGAAGGAGCTAGACAAGAGAATGTTCTGGTACAGATCTCTGTGTGTAACCAACCAGCCACAGCCATTTGCCTATAGACACCCCCTAATGTGCTTAACCCCTTTGTGCCCTCCCCAGTCCAACCCATTGCTTCTCCACTCCAGGTTTCCATAGTAACTGGAGAGGTACAGGGTGCAGAACAGGACACACACGAGGGGCAGCTTCCAGGAGAGAGAGAGAAAGCAGACATGGTTGATGGTAAGTATATAACTGCCCCCCCCTTACTCTCGCACCTCTGGAAACCCTCCTTAATATTAAAATAAAGAAATACACCCTCCCCCACACATCAGCTGACTGTGATTATTGCCCCTGTGCCACTTGTAGGTGTCAAGGAGAGTTTGTGCTGGGTCCCCCCGGATCCTCTTGCCCTTCTGAGCTGTGAATATCTTGCCCTTTGCACCAGATTCAAAGATCTTCTGCTTTTACCAGGTAAGTTACCTGCTCTTATCACTGCCCCCATTATCCTTCTCTCTGTCCCTCTGGTTATACCTGAGCCCCCCTCAATAAATGGCACTTATCTACTGCAACCCCTCCAGCACCTTCCTTGGTCTCTCTATTACTCTCTCTTGCTCTATCATCTCTTTCCCCGCCCAGTCCTCCCACCCACCCCCCATGCCAACCTCACACAGAGGCTGGCAGCCCCCCTTATATATTTATATATGGTGATCATATCCCCTTATATATTTATATATAGTGATCATATCCCCCTTATATATTTATATATAGTGATCATATCCCCTTTTATACAGTGATCATATCCCCCTTATATATTTATATATAGTGATCATATCCCCTTATATATTTATATATATATATATAGTGATCATATCCCCTTATATATTTATATATATATATAGTGATCATATCCCCTTATATATTTATATATAGTGATCATATCCCCTTATATATTTATATATAGTGATCATATCCCCCTTATATATTTATATATAGTGATCATATCCCCCTTATATATTTATATATAGTGATCATATCCCCCTTATATATTTATATATAGTGATCATATCCCCCTTATATATTTATATATAGTGGTCATATCCCCCTTATATATTTATATATAGTGATCATATCCCCCTTATATATTTATATATAGTGATCATATCCCCTTATATACAGTGATCATATCCCCCTTATATATTTATATATAGTGATCATATCCCCTTATATATTTATATATAGTGATCATATCCCCTTATATATTTATATATAGTGATCATATCCCCCTTATATATATTTATATATAGTGATCATATCCCCTTATATATTTATATATAGTGATCATATCCCCTTATATATTTATATATATAGTGATCATATCCCCTTATATATTTATATATAGTGATCATATCCCCCTTATATATTTATATATAGTGATCATATCCCCCTTATATATTTATATATAGTGATCATATCCCCTTATATATTTATATATAGTGATCATATCCCCTTATATATTTATATATATAGTGATCATATCCCCTTATATATTTATATATAGTGATCATATCCCCCTTATATATTTATATATAGTGATCATATCCCCCTTATATATTTATATATAGTGATCATATCCCCCTTATATATTTATATATAGTGATCATATCCCCCTTATATATTTATATATGGTGATCATATCCTCTTATATATTTATATATGGTGATCATATCCACCTTATATATTTATATATAGTGATCATATCCCCCTGATATATTTATATATAGTGATCATATCCCCCTGATATATTTATATATAGTGATCATATCCACCTTATATATTTATATATAGTGATCATATCCCCCTGATATATTTATATATAGTGATCATATCCCCTTATATATTTATATATAGTGATCATATCCCCTTATATATTTATATTTATATATATATATAGTGATCATATCCCCTTATATATTTATATATAGTGATCATATCCCCTTATATATTTATATATAGTGATCATATCCCCCTTATATATTTATATATAGTGATCATATCCCCCTTATATATTCATATATAGTGATCATATCCCCCTTATATATTCATATATAGTGATCATATCCCCCTTATATATTTATATATGGTGATCATATCCTCTTATATATTTATATATGGTGATCATATCCACCTTATATATTTATATATAGTGATCATATCCCCCTGATATATTTATATATAGTGATCATATCCCCCTGATATATTTATATATAGTGATCATATCCACCTTATATATTTATATATAGTGATCATATCCACCTTATATATTTATATATAGTGATCATATCCCCTTATATATATATATAGTGATCATATCCCCTTATATATTTATATATAGTGATCATATCCCCTTATATATTTATATATAGTGATCATATCCCCTTATATATTTATATATAGTGATCATATCCCCTTATATATTTATATATAGTGATCATATCCCCTTATATATTTATATATAGTGATCATATCCCCCTTATATATTTATATATAGTGATCATATCCCCCTTATATATTCATATATAGTGATCATATCCCCCTTATATATTTATATATAGTGGTCATATCCCCCTTATATATTTATATATAGTGATCATATCCCCCTTATATATTTATATATAGTGATCATATCCCCTTATATACAGTGATCATATCCCCCTTATATATTTATATATAGTGATCATATCCCCTTATATATTTATATATAGTGATCATATCCCCTTATATATTTATATATAGTGATCATATCCCCCTTATATATTTATATATAGTGATCATATCCCCTTATATATTTATATATAGTGATCATATCCCCTTATATATTTATATATATAGTGATCATATCCCCTTATATATTTATATATAGTGATCATATCCCCCTTATATATTTATATATAGTGATCATATCCCCTTATATATTTATATATAGTGATCATATCCCCCTTATATATTTATATATAGTGATCATATCCCCCTTATATATTTATATATAGTGATCATATCCCCCTTATATATTTATATATGGTGATCATATCCCCCTTATATATTTATATATGGTGATCATATCCTCTTATATATTTATATATAGTGATGATGTCCCAGTGTAACCAGTATAAGTAAGTGATGAGAATGTTGTGTCCCATCAGATGGATATTTTGTGGAGGACAACAAGTTGTGTGTTTGCCACTGTGAGTCGTGCCACAAGCTGCGGGGGGATGAGATTTACAGGAAGAGAGGGGACCCCCCGAGGGAATACGCAGAGCCCATTGGATGGTGCAGCTTTCCCCTCAGGTAGGTGTGGGGCAGGTAGAGGGCGGGGGAGGGTAAATGAAAGGCAGGTAATGGGTACAAGTGAGTGTCTCCTCCCCAGGCCCAGCCCCCGCTCATCCTGCAGCCAATACAAGAAGTGGCACATTGGTTACCAGGGCAGCAGGGCCGGCACAATCCGGAGGACGTTGGACAGGGGAGATCTGCTGCCAGGTGGGTACATGAGTCTCACGTGGCACTGAATTAAAGGGATACTAGCAGCTGAAATAAAGGCTATGTACACCCTAAAATCTCATTTATAGCTGTCAGGTCATGATGCAAAATAATGTGTTGCTTTTAATGATATTAGCAGTTTTATGTGCAGCTATCAGTCGTGTTGGGCAGTCGTTCTGTAAGTTGCTTATAGTTTACTTGGCTGGCGGAGATGTTCTATCATTTTGCCATATTGCCCCTCCCCCTCTGCATTCTACTCACTATAGCACCGCCTCCCTGTCTTGGCCCCTCCCCATTATTAGCAGCAGCTCTGCATGAAGAACCCCACCCCCTGCTCTCTCACTAGTATAAGTGAAATCCCCCACAATCCTGTAGGCAACAATGAATTATATCCGGTGCTGTTTTCACTTTGGGCTAAATATTAATATTATCTTTAATAATGGCCCTTTATTGGAGCCCCCATAGATCTGCTATGGTCCATGGTTCAAATGAGGGGTGAGCGTGTCCTAACGGTCCCTGCCGGAAACTGGAGCCCCATCTCTAATGGGCCCTAGGCTTCAATTGATGGAATGGAAAGGCTGGTGTGATGCATGATGGGAAGTATGTGTTGTGTCCCTGCAGGGAGCACCTGTATCCTCACCTCCGTGCCAGTCAAGTCGGACCCACAGAACAGCTTCCCGGCCGCTGAGCCCAATCTCCTGCACAGCCGGGACCTGCAAAGCGTCGTCCTGTCCCCCACCCTGAGATACGCCGCTCTGCAGGAGATGTGCCCCAAAGTCATGTGAGTAGCCAATCGGAGCAGTGGGGCACTAGGCAAGGTTGTCCTTTAGTGACGTATCTTCTCTTGCTCTCTCAGGTTTCGAGACCCCCGCTCTCAGCGCACATTTGGGGCCCAAGTTGCCCTGCAGGTGTGTGTGCGCCCCGGCTCCTACAAGACGGGGCCCCCCTCAGCATGTGCCATTGATTTGATGGATCCCAGAATTCCAAGCTCGGAGATTGAGTGGCTGACGAAGGAAAAGGGGGCGACTGTTCTGAAGAGCCTGTTGGTGCGGGTGGAATAAGACCACCAATTGCCCCCTTACCCTGCTGACACTGCACACTGGGGGAGTGGGCGGAGCTTCTGGGTCACAAGGGTGGAGTTCTGTCACTCCTCCGCTCCCTCTCCAGTTTGTCTCCTCCCCTTGCCATTTGGGCCACACCTCTCCATCCCCCTCCCATTAATTTATTATTCGGATGAAGTATTCTGGCGGGATTGGTTGGACTGGGTCGTCTCAGGGTCCCGCCCACCTACTGACCCCTTTTATTTAAGCTGCTGTCTCTTTATTTGTACATTGACTTTATTTTTTTTAATACATAAATCTCTTGTACAGAAAACCCTGCGTCTGTGTGTCTGTGCCGTGGGGCCCTACAAGTGTGGCCCTATAATCAGAGAGATCACCCCACAAGCTGGGTGACATGCAGATTGTTGGTGCAGCGGGTGAGGGGTGACACAGCTTTAGGGTGGGCGGAGATGCTTCAGAACTAGAGAAATAAAGGGGAAGTAAGTCCTTTTTCTCTGCTTGCTGGTTAAATGAATGGGAGGGAGAGAGTGGGGTGCAGTAGCTGAGTCTGTTGTGCAAAGCTTTGGGGGATCCCTTCCCACTCTCTCTAGCAGGAGGGGCCACTGACACCCCAAGGCCTTTATAAATGGGCGTCACGTGAAGTCACATGTTCTGCGGGAACATTAGGAACAAGGGCAGAGGGTGAGAGCAGGTTATGTCAGAAATAAAGACTTTACACTTCAGTATTAGTAATATGGTCACAAATAAATAATGCAAGTACTTGGGTAAAGTCTCATGTTTATGAAGCAGCTGTGGGAAGGGGGTCAGCGACCCTGTAACAAATCCATGAGGCAATCCATTTCTTTGTCCCTGCTGAGCAGAATCCCTGAGTTTCAGGCAGCTGTAAGAATTGATACAATGTAGCTGCTTATTATCAGGTGGCAGTTGCAGAATCTGATTGGGATCATGTGGCAGTTGCAGAATCTGATTGGGATCATGTGGCAGTTGCACTACTTGGTTACAGGGAATGGAGCGGATATCTGAGAATCTGGGGCTGTGTGGGTGCACATTATAGAAACCAGCAAGGAAGGGCATCCCCATAACCCCCCCCCATCCAGGTGGGGCCTCATAGCGACGTCTGATTGGTTCAAGGAGCTGGCAGTTGTTGCACAAAGAAACTCCCTGCAGGTGGTGCCCAGGTCACAATGGATTTCAGGAAGCCAATCCACTGAGCTGCTACAAGAAACTGCCAGACCCAAGTGCCCCCTTTCTTACAGGCCAGTGTGGGACTTGACTCCTCCACTGTATCCAATCAGGAGGCTTCATTCTGCCCAGTTAAATTCTACCCTACCCTAAAGTGATACTGACAGTTTCAGATCACAGGAGAAGCCCAGTTCCCAGTCTGGAACTCCCTGTAGCCCCACCCACTCACTGGGTCAGTCCCACCGGTCTATAATTCCCAGTTTCTCTTCTGCTACAGGAGTCAAAGGGCCCCTTTCCTGACTGGGGGCCACTTTCTCAGGGCGATAATTATAATTAAGTGCCCCCCATAGCTAATGCTGTATTTAAGACATACACACACCCCTTTAATGAGGGGGTGATGAATTAAGTGTGACCCTTACATTCCAAGGTCCCTATCACAATCCCATTAGTCCCTGTGAGCTTACAATCTAAGGTCCCTATCACATTCCCATCAGTCCCCATGAGCTTACAATCTAAGGTCAATATCACATTCCCATCAGTCCCTGCCCCAGTGAGCTTACAATCTAAGGTCCCTATCACATTCCTATCAGTCCCTGTCCCAGTGAGCTTACAATGTAAGGTCCCTATCACATTCCCATCAGTCCCTGCCCCAGTGAGTTTACAATCTAAGGTCCCTATAACATTCCCATCAGTCCCTGCCCCAGTGAGCTTACATTCCAAGGTCCCAATCACATTCCCATCAGTCCCTGTCCCAGTGAGCTTACAATCTAGGGTCCCTATAACATTCCCATCAGTCCCTGCCCCAGTGAGCTTACATTCCAAGGTCCCAATCACATTCCCATCAGTCCCTGTCCCAGTGAGCTTACAATCTAAGGTCCCTATCACATTCCCATCAGTCCCTGCCCAAGTGAGCTTACATTCCAAGGTCCCAATCACATTCCCATCAGTCCCTGTCCCAGTGAGCTTACAATCTAAGGTTCCGATCACATTCCCATAAGTCCCAGTGAGTTTACATTCCAAGGTCCCTATCACATTCCCATCAGTCCCTGCTCCAGTGAGCTTACATTCCAAGGTCCCTATCACATTCCCATCAGTCCCTGCTCCAGTGAGCTTACAATCTAAGGTCTCTATCACATTCCCATCAGTCCTTGCCCCAGTGAGCTTACAATCTAAGGTCTCTATCACATTCCCATCAGTCCTTGCCCCAGTGAGCTTACAATCTAAGTCTCTATCACATTCCCATCAGTCCCTGTCCCAGTGAGCTTACAATCTAAGGTCTCTATCACATTCCCATCAGTCCTTGCCCAAATGAGCTTACAATCTAAGTCTCTATCACATTCCCATCAGTCCCTGTCCCAGTGAGCTTACAATCTAAGGTCCCTATAACATTCCCATTAGTCCCTGCCCCAATGAGTTTACATTCCAAGGTCCCTATCACATTCCTATCAGTCCCTGTCCCAGTGAGCTTACAATCTAAGGTCCCTATCACATTCCTATCAGTCCCTGTCCCAGTGAGCTTACAATCTAAGGTCCCTATCACATTCCCATCAGTCCCTGCCCCAGTGATCTTACAATCTAAGGTACCTGTCATATTCCCATCAGTCCCTGCCCCAGTGAGCTTACAATCTAAGGTCCCAATCCCATTCCAATCAGTCACTCCCCCTGTGAGCTTACATTCCAAGGTCCCTATTCCATTCCCATCAGTCCCTGCCGTGGGGCCCAGCTAAAGAATATCCATTGTAAGTGGTTATTAGTGCAATATAGGGAGCAGTGCAGGCAGCAGCAGCAGGTGTCTCCACTCCGCACTGATTAACCATGTAGCGTGTGGATTCAGTGTAGCTCTAGGGAACTCCTCCTGCTCTGTAATGCCTGTGCATATTGTGCTATGTCTCTCCTGATGACTGGGACTGGGCACAGAACAGGAGTATGAGCTGCAGGGAGTCCATTTATAGTACTTGCTCCATCCAACAGGGTAGAACCTCTCGTGCTGTCTCTCCTCCCTAGCAGGTGGGTGTCTCTTCTTCCTTCCTGAGTCTGGGGGATGGTCTCTTCCTCTATCTTTGCCCCAAACTGTGTGTGTTCCGCCTCTCTCTCTAGCAGCTCTGCGCTCTCATTCACTGTGAGGGGTGAAAAGTTTTGCCAACAGTCTCACTGAGGAGAGAGACATCTCTCTGATTAACTTGTCTGTCTCTGCAACACCCCAGCACTAAGGATGACGGTCACGCTGGACTTTGAAGAGACTCTCACAGACTCCCCCCGCACAAGGTAAGTGGATCTGTAAATGGAGGGTCTACTTCTTAGTCTATTCCCTCTGGCCTTAACTATTGATGTAATACTTGTTGGTCTCTAGGCCAGTGACTGCCAACCTGTGGGGCTGACCCTATAGTGGGAGCCAGAGACCTGGTTATGGGGCCCAGTCTGAAGGTCAGTTAGGGGGAGATTTGGGGTGAGTGCTTATTTGTACCCTGGGTACCCCTGGAACTATAGCAGGGTGACACCCCAATGTTTCTATATATCTGTAACCTTGTTATGAGCTAAGGGGGCCCAGTCTGAAGGTCAGTTAGGGGGAGATTTGGGGTGAGTGCTTATTTGTGCCCTGGGTACCCCTGGAACTATAGCAGGGTGACACCCCAATGTTTCTATATATCTGTCACCTTGTTATGAGCTAAGGGGGCCCAGTCTGAAGGTCAGTTAGGGGGAGATTTGGGGTGAGTGTTTATTTCTACCCTGGGTACCCCTGGAACTATAGCAGGGTGACTGTTACCCCAATGTTTCTATATATCTGTAACCTTGTTATGAGCTAAGGGGGCCCAGTCTGAAGGTCAGTTAGGGGGAGATTTGGGGTGAGTGTTTATTTATACCCTGGGTACCCCTGGAACTATAGCAGGGTGACACCCCAATGTTTCTATATATCTGTAACCTTGTTATGAGCTAAGGGGGCCCAGTCTGAAGGTCAGTTAGGGGGAGATTTGGGGTGAGTGTTTATTTGTACCCTGGGTACCCCTGGAACTATAGCAGGGTGATACCCCAATGTTTCTATATATCTGTAACCTTGTTATGAGCTAAGGGGGCCCAGTCTGAAGGTCAGTTAGGGGGAGATTTGGGGTGAGTGCTTATTTGTACCCTGGGTACCCCTGGAACTATAGCAGGGTGACACCCCAATGTTTCTATAAATACACTGTATACAATGCCATGTGATGGGAAGGGGCTGTGCACGGATGGTGCCAGGGAAAGAGAAGGGGCAGCGGTTGGGGAAGGAGAGAGGGGTAAGTGGATGGGTGAGGGGGGCAGTGGCTGTTGGTGAGGGGGTGAGTCAGTAGGTGGATTTATATATCAGTCTCACTGTTGGTTTGTGTGTTTGGGGCAGGAAATAAGTGACAACAGGAAACCACCAGTCAGTTGTGTTGCACCAACATCAGCTCCAGTCTGTGTGTTACTCACTGTGTCAGGCCATTACCTGGGGGGGGGGGGCAGGGGAACATATGGGCGGGTACAATTACCATTTTGGAGGGATGGGGGGAACAAATGGATTGGGTACAGACATTCTGTGGGAGGGATGCAGGGAATCTTGCAGCCTGGGTACCCCTATTACTTTGGGAGTGGGAGGGGAGAACATATGGGCCCGCTCATTTGGTTAGAGTCAACAAATCAATAAAAAGGCTACGTTTCATTTATTAAGTGTTAAATAAAGTGAGGGCCATGTGTTTAACTGTTGTGCTTGCCTTTTGGCTATTGAGCTTGCCGTCAGTTTGCCAGAAGAACGTTGCTTTGCACTTTCCCTCATTAGTTGGATTAGTTGCACCTGGACAGAAATAGATGGACCCCTGTGGCACTTGTTTTCTTGTTCCTTCCACAAGCAACTGGGCATCTATGGATTAATCCCCATGTGAACAGCCAGGAAATTACCAAATAAAAGTCTTATTTGTGCCCCCCCAGCCGCCATCTTTCTGCCTCCCATCGCTTCCACCAACAACAGACGCCCTCTCTTTTGTTGGAGATCTGGACCGAGGCAAAGTTCTTATGTGAGTCCAAGGAGAAGCCAACGGGCTTTGGCCAAATCCGGCACTGGCAGTCACAAAGTTGGAGCCAATCCTTTAAATATTGGCATTTCTCCCCCTGAGTCACCAGTTTGGGTAAGATGGGCCTGCCTGTATGTGCGCCATTTTGCTTCTCACAGGTTACGGCTGTAGCTACAGTTCTCTTTCCTTCCCCTGTTGGATTCCTGAACTTCATAAGAGCTGAAAATGGGGTTGCATCCCCTGAAGCACCTTCAGTATGTTTTATATTCCAGGGAGGATTCATCACGAGCTCCAGGCCTTCTCACTCAGGCTCAAGGGGGTGAATTGGACTGTGAGGCTTTTTCCAGGATGTTTCTGCAGGATCAGCACATGGAATGTTGGATTCTGTTTGTCTTATGTTATCATTTCCCCAGTAAGGCTGAAGGTCAAAGGAGAAAGTCGGCCAGGGGAGAATGTGTTTCCTGCCATGAAAATATTGTGCCAAATTTTTGCAGGAGGCTCCAGGTTCAGCCTCTGCTCATTTCTCAGATCCCATGTCATGCATGATATATACATGCATGAAATATTCCTTTAACCAACTTGCCATCCAATAATTGCTCCTCAATCGGAAGACCCACTGGGTAGAACCTGTACATTCTGACTGAGATAATGACGACGCCTCCTTCAATGCTGAAGTTCAAGCCCCTTATCAAAGCGTTGAGGAAAATGCTTCAACTTTAGGACAAGTCAATCTCTGGCTACAAAAGACAATTGTTCAAGTGCGCGGTTAGAAAGAATCTGCTCCTTCCAATCTATGAAGTCATAAAGAAGACCATTGACTCTGATTGAGAAAATGCTGACAGGAAACTAGTTGGTTCAAGAAAATATTTCCTTAACCAGCTGATCAGTCTAAAGTGTGGGATCCCCCTGCCCAAAGTAGATGTAGCCATCAGTAGAGTTCCTAGGGAACCACATTGTCTGTGGATGAAGGAAAGTCAATCAAAGATCCCATGGAGCACAGGCAGGAGGCTTCACTTGAAAGGGATTATGTAGCCAGTGGGATATAGCCATCACCTCATGACTAGGGACAATAAGATCAGGTTTTAAGAACTGGAGGAAGCCATCAAGAAAGGACAAGACAGAGATTAACTCGTTGACATGTTCCAAGATGTTACGGCAGCCAATCATTTTCATGGATTTGGTAACACTCACAGGAAAATCCAAGAGCCTTTCAGTGGTGGCAAGAAGAGGCCTATGGTTGAGGCACTGGAATGGCAACTCTCAATCTGAGCATAATGTATGCTTCCTACGTTTTAAAGAGAGTGTCCTCTTTGGTCTGGAGCTATACTAAATCATTTCATAAACTTCTGCAGGGAAATCTTTATTATTCCCTCAGTGCAGAGAGATGAAAACTGAGCCCAAAAGTTCCAGGAATTGTTCCGAAGCGGCCAAGCAATGCAAGCCAGGCTGGTCGTTTCCAGACGATGGAAGCCCAGAGTTCTTTCTGGCCCATACAGATGACCAAAAAGCAATAAAAGAGAATGAAACATTGGAAGCTCCATTGCCTCATGTTGTACAAAGACTCTTCTCCGTTCCAGTGATATTGGACTGAGCAATTCTACAAATAAGAGGTGGAAATGTAACTTCCACCTCATTTCTCTGACGTTGGGCTCCACAGCCCTTGGACAAAATGTTCTTTTAATGTGACTCAGACCTCAAATTTGGTCATAGGTGCCTTCATGGGACCTTAATTTAGTCCTCAACACTAACCCCTAACACTAACTTTAGAACCTTTTGAACATTTGGCTCAAATTCTTCAGGCTCAAGATGTTCTTCCTTCTTGCTATACCATCAGTGAGAACAGCAAATGAACTTATTATTTATTTATGACAGAGTCACCTTGAGAATAGCAGATAAATTGTTGCCCAAAGTTGTGTTTGAATTCCACACATCTCAAACGATTGTATTTTTCAAAACCCAAAATTGGAGCAAGCCATTGGTCATACCTTAGATGTCAAGAGATGCCTCACCAGCTAACTGGATAGTTAAACCTGGATGATCAAACTCCCTCTTGGTGATCCCATATGGTCCAAAAGCTGGAACTCAGCCTTCCAAAGCTTCTGCCACCATAATGAATTTCAATCCGGCATGATGCCCTCTCAAATGAGAGCGCACACTCTAGAAGTGCCTTGGTTGTCCCTTCGTACTTTTATCATGCAACTGGCCAGACCAAGGGTGAGTGAGTGTAGGACTCAGCAGACCAGGGTGAGTGTAGGACTTGCCAGACCAAGGGTGAGTAAGTGTAGGACTTGCCAGACCAGGGGTGAGTGTAGGAATGGCCAGTTGAGGTAGGATTTGCCATAGTTGGCCAGCTAGAATACATTGCATGATATGGACAAACAGTCTCAATGTCCCTGGTCTATTGATGATGGGTTGAGTGCAGGGGACCTCTTGTATTCGTTGGATGGAACATAGTAAGGGCATGGATTGGGGGAGACCCCAGTAGTTCAAAGATGGTGGCTGGGGGCGTACATATGACTTTTATTTGGTAATTCCTTCTTTCTTCACATGACAGGAGGGAGTAAGCCATCCACACCATGGAAACAATGTTTTGGGGGGCACACATCTCCCTGTACCCCTGAAACCTTGCTTCCATTTGCTATGGTACAATAAAGCTAAGAGAGCAGTTGATCAACCCTTTATCTACATGAAGTCTAATGAGTGTCGGGCCAGGGAATAAAGCTACTCGTAGGCTCAGGCTGTGCTCCAAATTCAAACTGTCAGTTGCAGTCAGTGTAGATGGAAATGTAACGCTATTTGGGGCAGTAGAGCAAGGGTTATACATGACTCTTACACACAGGGCAGGGCCTTCGCTATGTGGAAGATAAGAGGGAAGGATGTAGTTGTACTACAACTCTCAGAGGCTACTGTGCATAGAAGTAAAATAAAGAGGTTCTTGCAGCCAATGATAAAACAAGTTTTATTGTCCAGGACAATAGATCCACATGGTTAATACTCACAACCCACAAAGGCAAAGTATTGCAGATGTTTGATATGTCAGGCAGCAAGATGTGGCACCAGGTATGTATACATGAGAAGGTACAAAGTCACCCTGGCAGCCAACATTTCCCTTGCACAGAGAGAATAGGGCAGATCAAATTCTGAAATCAATTGAAAAAGCTGAACTTCCCCTTTAATCCTTGTATGAAGCCTCTTTGTATGTCACTGTTATTAGGGCACATTTCTTTATATGGATGGACAGCCTGTGTCACACCCAACTGCCACCCACGATATTAATGCTCCAGCTTCTCCGTGGTTACCATGCGGCAGCGGCAGAGGGGGAGGAGCCAGTGCAAACGCTGCAGGAAAGAGAAATGAGCGGCTGAACTATCAGAAACCACATGAAACCACTTCCTGCCCCAGAGCAGCAGCCTCACCTCTCATTTAGCTCCATCTTAAAGGGGGACTGTAAATCAACTTGTCATACCTTATACAGTGTCCAGAAACTTTTCAATTGGTCTTCATTTTTTATTATTTGCAGTTAATGGATTATTTGCCTTCTTCAGGCTTCAAATGGGCTCACAGACCTACAGGCACAAGCTACAATTCTATTGCCATGTCATTATCTTTCAGTTCAGGTGCCTTTAGCTCCTCCTCCTCCTCCCCCTACACCTGTCAGTCTGACATCAGGTGACTCTCACTGTACCTGTGCCTTTTACTAATGATTGTCCCTTTAGCTCCTCCCCCTACACCTGTCAGTCTGACATCAGGTGACTCTCACTGTACCTGTGCCTTGTACTAATGATTGTCCCTTTAGCTCCTCCCCCTACACCTGTCAGTCTGACATCAGGTGACGCGCACTGTACCTGTGCCTTTCACTAATGATTGTGCCTTTAGCTCCTCCCCCTACACCTGTCAGTCTGACATCAGGTGACGCTCATTGTACCTGTGCCTTGTACTAATGATTGTGTTTAGCTCCTCCCCCTACACCTGTCAGTCTGACATCAGGTGACTCTCACTGTGCCTTGTACTAATGATTGTCCCTTTAGCTCCTCCCCCTTACACCTGTCAGTCTGACATCAGGTGACTCTCACTCAGGCCGGACTGGGAATCTGTGGGTTGTGGCAAATACCAGAGGGGCTGCTATAAGGTCCCATAGAAAGTCAGTATTTAGTGGGCTGGTGGGGGCTGATTGGGCCTCTGTGTATCTGAAATGCCAGGGCCTATTATAATTCTCAGTCCGGACCTGCTCTCACTGTACCTGTGTCTAGCATTAACGACTAACTAAAATATTGGGAGAAAATGTTCTTAAAAATGTTGCTTTCTTCTGCATTTTTGTCGTTTTAACAAAATACCAAAATACATAAATTGGCAGTTGAGTCCATATTTTGGCGGATTTCTTTTGGTGAATATGGAGATTGTATTTACTCCTAGAATGGCTTCCTCCACTTTCCCCCCCTTTAACTGTCGACATCATACTAGATGTAAGCTCTATGGGGCAGGGACCTCCTTCCCACTGTGTCTCCTCAGCTCTGTGTCCTTATATGAGTCCTGTGTAGATTTAATGTGTGGCTCGCTGTGTGCTCCATTACCCTGTCCCATCAGACCCAAGCAGAACAGACCAAATACTAGTGCCCTCCACAAATCAGACCCAGAGGGTGCCCAGAAGCAGCCTACACCTATTGGCCTCCTCAATTAGAGCCAAGAAGTACCCCAAGAATACCAACTACTACTGCCCTCCAGACCCAGGAGGTGCCCAGATCAGATCAAATATTGTCATCCACAATAAAACCCAAGAAGCACCCAAAGCAATCCAACCTCTACTGCCCTTCAGATGCAAGTGTTCCCTATTGCAAACAAACTATTATTTCATAGTAATGTTATTTGTAACCTTTGTAACCCTAGTCAGACTCCGGAAGTACCCGCCACAACCACTGCTACTTCCCTCCCCAATCAGAATAAAAAGTACCTAGAAAAGAACAATTACTATTACCCTACACTGTCAGGCCCAAAAATACCCAGAGCAGCTCAACCACTAGAGACCCAAGAAGTACATAGAACAGATCAACCACCATTTTTCTACCTATTCAGACCCAAGAAGTAGCCAGAACAGACCAACTGCTATTGGCAAGTAACATTCCCAACATGCATCTCATAAACAAAGAGGGGAGATCAACCTCAAGCCTGATCCACCTCTCCTGATGGATAATCCACCATGTTTTTAGAGTAGTCCAACTTGTCAGATTCTCAGGGAACTTGTAACCTTCCTCAAATGTTCTCATACAACCCCTAGTAATAATTGCACTGTCTATTTCCAGGGCAGCTATGGAAGAAGTTGAGTCTGAGGTCTCTGATCTGGAGTCTCGACTGGAGAAGGTGAGCATAATGTTGGCCAGAATGTGGACGGAGAGGACAGGGAGTACCAGTGGTTTTGAACTTCAGTCTCAGACAAAGAGAGGTGCTTGATGCAGGGCCATTTCTTATTCTGTCACTTTTGCTTTGGAAGAACAATGGGTCTTGGGAAGCTGGGACCAGGAGTTGGATTGTGGGGTCCAATAATAAAACATTTTCTTCTTTCTTAGTTGGTTAAACTCTCCTCTCACATGAATGATGGAGGGCGCCAGTACTGCAGCTCCAGCCGCCACTTTGTAGACGCACTACGTGATTTGTCCCACCACTCTCGGAAGGATACCATACTGAGTGTGAGTACCAGGAACAAATTCTGTTGCCTACCCATAGTTCCACCCTAGTTGTAGAGAGTTTTTCTTCTCCATTGTAAATAATGCCTCGTTCCTTATATTGCAATAGAACTGTATAATAAGCTACCGTAAGTATTCGAGGGCCTCTTCTGCATTATCTAAGGTGAGGGGCATGGTTTGGATGGATGATGTCCTGAGTTCTCTCTATTTTTTCCATATTTGTATTTTAGGAATGTTTGGAGAAATTTTCAGATGGACTCTCGAAGATCATAGACAGTCATGTGGTAATTCTCAGAGTCCCTAAGTATCTATACTTATCTGATGTTTCTTCCAGTAGCTTTACCACTGTGATGTGACACCTGGTTCCATATAAATGGCTCTTGTGTCCCTAATCTGTTTGTGTTACTGTCTCCCCACCTTCACTCGTTGGACTTAATGTTGTCCGAACAATTCACTAAACACTTCTTCTAATTCCCATCTTATCTGGTTCCAATGTACCTACCTTGTTCAAATATGTCCCCTTTATCACACTTGCACAACCTTTACTATATTTGCCCCACCCTTGACCTCTTGTCCTCACTCTGCTTTTATTCCAGTTTTTTCCACCTGGTCTCCATTCTTCTGTCCACTCATTTTTCTTTTGTGAGTTCATCAACCCACTGTTGGTGTCAAGTTCTCCCTTCCGCAGTGTCTCTTTACAAACCCAACTCCTCCTGCCCCTCTTCTCCAGCTCTTCCTTCAACTCTCCATTTTACTCATTCCTCCTTTCATTCACATTCTTTAATGTATTTTCTCCCTCATCTGATTCTGTTCTTCATCATCTCATTAATTCGCTCTCTTCCTCTTGCAGGAACTTCTTGAGAACATTCAGTTTAGCTTCAAACAAAGACTCCTGCTCCTTCTGAAAGAGTAAGTTAACTGAATCAGCCATCACAACATCACCTGGCAGTGCATTCCCCAACCTCACTGTCCTCACTGTGATGAACCCCCTACTCTGTTCCTTTAAATGAAACTTCTTTTCCTCTAGTCTGAAGGGGAGGCCTCTGGTACGTGATTCTCTTTATGGGTAAAAAGGTCCCCTGCTATTTGTCTATAATGTCCTCTAATGTACTTGTAAAGTCTAATCATGTCCCCTCACAAGCGCCTTTTTTCCCCCAGAGAAAACAACCCCAACCTTGTCAGTCTCCCCTCATAATTTAACTCTTCCCTCCCTCTAACCAGTTTAGTTGCACTTAGTCTCTGCACTCTCTCCAGCTCATTTATATCCCTCTTAAGGACTGGAGTCCAAAACTGCCCCCATACTCCAGATGAGGCCTCACCAGGGACCTATAAAGAGACACAATTATGTTTCATCCCTTGAGTTAATGCCCTTTTTTATACAAGAACTTTATTTGCTTTAGTAGCCTCCTCTCACTCTCA
The DNA here is from genome assembly GCA_038501925.1 of Xenopus petersii. NCBI lineage: Eukaryota > Metazoa > Chordata > Amphibia > Anura > Pipidae > Xenopus > Xenopus petersii. Next base: position 277,231 of record CM076677.1, on the reverse strand, counting down.
CTGTGTGTGTGTGTCTCTCTCTCTCATGATTCTTCCTAGAAATTATGTCCTTTTCTTGTTGCCTCACAGAGACCTACGATCTTTCCGAGACAGTCGCAAGGAACTGGAGAGATGCAGGGAAGGTTTGGAAAGTGCACTACAGCACAACGCAGAGACTCCTCGTAGGAAAACTCAGGAGGTGCAGGATGCAGCAACTGCTGTGCTGGGCTCTCGTAGAACATTCAGAGACAGAGCCTTGGAATATGCTCTGCAGGTGAGAAAAAGAGCCTGGAATATCTGGAAGCAGTTTGAAGCTGACAATAAGGATGGAATGGGGAGCACAGTTAGAGATAAAGCACAATGCAAAGTCCCTAATGGGAATTGATCCATAGTCAACGTCTCAGAATCTATGGACCATAATTATTATCACATCATAATCTCATTCCCAATGGCAGATTTGGCTTCTCAACTCTTATGCACTTATGCGTGTCTGTATTCCTTACCACCAGGTTGGTCCGTTTCAGCTCTTTTTTTCTCCGAGTCTAACATAATTCCTCCTATCCTTGAATCCAGTACATCTAAATGTGTCCATCTGCCTCCCCTACTGGCTTTCCACTGTTCCAACAGCTGAAGGTTCTTTGTTCCACCTTTGGTGCCAGGTAGCCCCATCTCCTGACCTATGTCAGCCCATTGCATATTCTTATGTTTCCCAAGTCACTTTTCCCTTAGTTTCCCCTAATTGGGCCATAGACTTATTAAACTCTTACTGAAGGCATAAGAGTTGGGGTTTGGGTCACTGATTGCTCAGAAGAAGGGCGCAACCCTAAAATGTGAGTGATGTATCTGTAGATCCAGATTTTGTACAGGTAGGGGTACTTGGGGGTGGTTTCTTACCTCGTTCTTACTTATGTCCTCTGGCTATTTATTAGTAAATAGGGGTATATGTTCATCCTGCTTTTCTCATCTCCGTCTCTTCCAGATTAATGTCATTCAAGGAAAGAAGAAGTTTGACATTTTGCAGTTTGTGAGTATTAATGAAGCAAAAGGGACGGTGCGTATGGATATTGTGGGGTAAATAAGGGGGGCAGAGCATTGTTAGAAAGTTGGGGGATAGGATAGAAACGGATACATTGGAAAATGGTGCACCCAAGTGAGTGAAAGGCAAATATGTGGGGCACAAACAAACTGGATCCACTGTTTTCCATTCAATTGTTTTATGTGGGTTGAAGTCACAATTCTGTGCTGTGATTTACCCTTCATTCTTCTTTATTTGCCCTCATACTTGGCCTGCATTGTGAGGCCCAGTCTCTTGGGTTATTTGCCCGGGCACTTGCCTAAATCCTTCCCTGTATTGTTTGGCCAAGATGCTGCAGTTGATGGACGCCCAGGCCTCGTTCCTGACTCAGAGCCACCATGCCATGCAAGCCCTCCATCAGTATCGCAATGATCTGGCGGCACAGGTGAGTCCAACTGGCACAACCAGTAAAGGAAAATGCACTGAGACAGTTGTGGGGTCAGACATCACCAGACCTGACCATGAACATGTTGTGCAGGTCCATAGGTCGGTGCTGGAAGCTGCCCGGGAGCAGAGAGACATGGAACAGAAATTGTCCATCTTCAAGGCAAAGGTGAGTTAGTTGTGCCCCAGTCCCAGCAAGAAAGACTTGTGTGAGTAGCAGCCAGTTGTACTGACACTAATCACAGATGGGCATGTTTAGTAAGAGTGCTGCTATGAGTACTAATCCATAGTAACCAAGAGCTGTGGACAGATGCACTGGCACAACTCAATGATGGAATAAGCTCCACAGAACCTTCTACATCTCACAGGAGCTAACGGGCTATTACACTACTGAGTATCACTTGTGCACCCGAGTGTGGCTCTAACACATCACTAACACATTATGCTTCTTATTTGCCCCAATCACATCTGGCTTCTGCTCAAGGACCAAAGGGTGTAATGGGGTCACCTCTTTCTTGCTCTAAAGAGGCACCAGTCACGACTGCCCGAAATGGACAGATAACAGAACAACATGTGTTGTGTGTAGATAATGTATTGTATGTGACAATGTCCACTTTGTGACACACTACATCCATTATACACCTCCCAGACATATATATATTTTAGTATAATCGCCAAATAAAATGGGTATATTGTCCTCAGACATACCAGTATAATAACTACAGAGAATGGATATCAGAAATAGGCATTCCATTAACCTCAGGCAAGCCAGGAAGATCACTACAAAAATAGCCAATGAGCACTCCATGAACCCCAGACATGCCAGGGAAATGCATAAATGGATAGATTGAAAGCATTACTTCATCTACAACTGCACAAGCAGAATGCCAACACCAAAGTTCACCTTTCCTAATTTTGATTGTCTCTCTCTGCCTCTTCTGCTTCCTACATCTAAAGGGAAAAGTGTTCCACAGTGGAAGGGTGGCCATGTTGGATTTTTTCTCTTTAGGATCAGGAAACATTTGGCCGGGAGGAGCCAAGCACCTTCCAATCTAGTGGGGTGTGCTCTTAATATAGGGGATGTCCCACAAAAGAGGGGCAGTGGAGTGGTATGCTGCCCAAATACTCACCTCCCCATCTCACCCCTCACAGGACATGTCCGACGAGGATTCCGTTTTGCAGGGGGAGGATGCGAGTTCCCAAGTTGTGATTGAGGGATATCTCTTCAAAAGAGCCAGCAACACATTCAAAACATGGAGCCGGTGAGAAATGGAAAGGCCTTCAATATAAAACATATATATTGTATTTGTCACAGAATTAAAGTTTAATGGGGTCCTTCAGACAAAGTCAGACAACAGGACGTTTACATGTATGGGTAGAATTAGGCATTCCCCATCCCCCTATGGGTGGCACTGACCCTTGTGGTGGGATTGTGGGGTTAGAAGAGGAATAAGTGAGTAAAGCTGAGGGAGAGGTGGTGGCATGGGACATGGGACATGAAGATGGTGACACCGCTGGAAGATAATGAGGAATTATCAGGAGAAGTTGCTCATGGGAAACATGTCTCATATGGATCTAATGGGGGGACACTAGAACAGCAAAATTGAAATGACTCCCCAAGAACCAGAAGCAACACAAGAGGTGAGAATAAAGTGGTGACATGTGTGTCTTCTCATGGAACTTGTATTTCATTCTTCACAGACGCTGGTTTTCCATTCAGAATAATCAGCTGGTGTATCAGAAGAAAGTGGTAAGAAGACCCATTGTTATGGTTAGAGCTGCACCCAAGGCAAATTCAGCCAGTGTCCTCTCTGCCCCACTCCCTGGGCACTCGCTACTGATGTGTAAGACCTAGTTGCCCCCCTGTTGCCTACTCCTGCCCCTGGTTACAATTAGCAGCCATTGCACAAATACCCCAGTTGGCTGAGGAACTGGTCATAGCAAGTGTGTAACTGTATCAAGAATGTGGTCTTCTCCCTAGAAAGATATAAGTGGGGGGTCCTCTGTGAAGGGCCCAGGGAATCTATAGACTGTTTTGGGTATGAAACTATAAAGGACCCTTGCAGAGACTATTAGATATGGGATGACACTGAGCAGCATTACAGGGGGTCAGATGGTACCAAGTTTCTGGGTATAAAACTGACTTGGTGACATTGGGGTACCCTAAAGTCTGTGCCATTGTCTTACTCAGGACGTCCTCACTGTTGTCATTATGGACCTGAGACTTTGTGCAGTGAAAATGTGTCCGGAGGCAGAAAGGAGGTTTTGCTTTGAGGTTGTGTCTCCAGCCAAGTAAGTCCAATGAACACTAATGGGTGGTGGGTTGTCTATCATGTCCTTGGTTTCCTCCTCCCAGCACCCAAGCTCTCCCCATGTGTGTGACAAGGGCAGTTCATACAGTATTTGCCTCCTCTCCTGTGTTTGGGTGAAGCTGGGGGAGAGGAGGGGACAGTGTGGGTGAGGGGATCAGTTGTGGGTGAGTGGGGCCCATGAAGACCAGGGCATGTCGTACAAACACTAATGTAGATCCATCTCCTGCTCTCTTTTCTCTCCTGTTCCATCGCGTTAGAACTGTAAGGGCCACACATTAGAAAGCTGTTATTGTTGTGTGTGTCACAAACACACAAATCTCCTCATTTTGCACAACAACAACACGGCTCAGGGGAGGCCACGTTCTACACCTTGTTCTCCTGCTCGTTTGTTAGAAGCTTGTTGGGCATTGGAGCCGTAATGAACATTCACTGCCATGTTTCTTTCTCTACGGGATAAACTTCTCCATTTCATGCCATCGCTTATTGTTATGTTTCTATACGTTACATCAATTACAGGGCGCTCCCCAAACTCACTGTCCTCACTGTGATGAACCCCCCTACTTTGCTTCTACTGAAAGTTCTTTCCTCCATTTTATGGAAACAAGGTTCCCCACTATCTGTCTTTAATGTAAAGTCTAATCATGTCCCTTCTCAAGCGCCTCAACCCCAACCTTGTCAGTCTCCCCTCATAATTCAACTCTTCCCTCCCTCTAACCAGTTTAGTTGCACTTAGTGAGACTGGGTGACAGTGGGTGAGACTGGGTGATAGTGGGTGAGACTGGGTGATAGTGGGTGAGACTGGGTGATAGTGGGTGAGACTGGGTGACAGTGGGTGAGACTGGGTGACAGTGGCTGAGACTGGGTGATAGTGGGTGAGACTGGGAGACAGTGGGTGACAGTGGGTGAGACTGGGTGACAGTGAGTGAGACTGGGTGATAGTGGGTGAGACTGGGTGATAGTGGGTGAGACTGGGTGACAGTGGGTGAGACTGGGTGAAAGTGGGTGAGACTGGGTGATAGTGGGTGAGACTGGGAGACAGTGGGTGAGACTGGGTGACAGTGGGTGAGACTGGGTGATAGTGGGTGAGACTGGGAGACAGTTGGTGATAGTGGGTGAGACTGGGTGACAGTGGGTTAGACTGGGTGATAGTGGGTGAGACTGGGAGACAGTGGGTGAGACTGGGAGACAGTGGGTGAGACTAGGTGACAGTGGGTGAGACTAGGTGACAGTGGGTGAGACTAGGTGACAGTGGGTGAGACTGGGTGATAGTGGGTGACAGTGGGTGAGACTGAGTGACAGTGGGTGAGACCGGGCGACAGTGGGTGAGACTGGGTGATAGTGGGTGAGACCGGGCAACAATGGGTGACAGTGGGTGAGACTGGGTGATAGTGGGTGAGACTGGGTGACAGTGGGTGAGACTGGGTGATAGTGGGTGAGACTGGGAGACAGTGGGTGAGACTAGGTGACAGTGGGTGACAGTGGGTGACAGTGGGTGACAGTGGGTGAGGCTGTAACCTTGTTGTGTACAAATCCAGTTGTGAGTAAGGCCTCAGTTGTGGTCAGGTTGATTGCAGCCTTGCTGTATCTAGGGCTGTATGTTGTATCACAGGTCATGCATGCTGCAGGCAGAGTCGGAACGTGTGTTACAGTTGTGGGTCAGTGCCGTGCAGAGAAGCATCACAACAGCCTACAGTGACAACAAGAGAGAAAGTGGCAGTCTGGTAAGTAAACTCCTCGTGTGGCACTTGCACAACTCAATGGAAACACACAACTCACGTCTCATTGTGAAACTGCCACAACTCACTGGCCACAACACAACAACACTCTGCACAACACAACACACTTTACATGGATCTTGCGTTTAAGCTGAACTATCCCAATTGTCCCCAGCGTCTGCCCCATTCCCCTGCAGAGGCCCCTGCCAAGCAGAAGGGGGTTCAGGGTGCCCAGGATACTGTGCTGAGGGTCCCAGGGAACGCCTCCTGCTGCGACTGTCGCACTGCCGAACCCGAATGGGCCAGTATTAACCTGGGGGTCACACTCTGTATTGAGTGCAGTGGAATCCACAGGTAAGGGCACTCCATCTCACACTCACTCCATGCCAAGTGCAGCTCTACTCACACTCAATTCTTGGGGTGAACATTTAGTATTGTGTAGAGACTGATATTCTCAGACAATTTGAAGTTGGTCCTTATTTTTTAGTATTTGTGAAGTTTTTTTTTGTAATTATTTTGCTTTTTGCTCAACGGCTGCTTCATTGCTAGGGTCCTAATTACCTTAGCAACCAGGCAGCAGTTTGAATGTGAGACTGAAATATGAATAGGCGAGGGGTTGCACAGAAAGATAAGGAATAAAAAGTAACAATAATAGCCTCATAGATGGATAGTTTATTTCTTCCCAGGGTCAGTGACCCCCATTAGAAAGCAGGAAATAAACAGAAGGAGGCAAATAATTCAAAAACTATTTTACAAAAATGAAGACCAATGAAAAAGTTATTTAGAACTGGTCATTCTATAACATACTTATTTAAAGCACCCCTTCAAGTTGTAGACTCATTCAGCTGCACTCAGTAGTAAGGCTACTCTATGTGGAAACCATTCTTATGGAAGAGGAGCTGATCAGTTTGTGCTTGGAGTCTATTAGCACCAGAGATGGCCAGAAGGACAGTTAGCCAGACATCCTCTGAGGTGGCCATACAGGGAGAGCTTCTATTGGCCACCTTTAGCCCCATAGATATGCAGCCAGGGGGCCATTGCCATTCTCCTGAAGTCTTTCTCTTTGCCTGAAATGTAGGAGTCTTGGTGTTCACTTCTCCAAGGTTCGATCACTGACACTGGATTCATGGGAACCTGAACTGATCAAGGTAAAATACTGAGAAGGACCCCCAAAGGGCTACATGGGAAGCCAGGAGAGCAGAGGAGAGGGGGCAGAATTGTAGGGAAAAGCTATGGAATAATATTGGAAGGGAGAAATAAGGCAATAGTGGGATGGAAATAGACCACTGAATACTTGGCATGTGGATCTGGCTTTGATGTAAAGTTCATTATATCAGATGTAGCATTGACTTGTCTCTGTCCATATGTACTAACGGCAAAATGGGATCCAGTGCAGGACATAGCCAGTGAGGCTGCTAGCTAGACACAGAGCAAATGGGAGCACCATCATATAGAATTCTGTGACAGATGTTACGAAGCAATGGAAACGGGAGTTGAATCCCAGCACAATCCCTGAGAAGTTAAAAGCCTGGGATGGCCCTCGCCAGTGTAGTTCCTCCCCTAACAACCCAGAGAGCTCAGTGTCAGGCAGCAGCTGCAAAAGATAATACATGTATTATCTAGGGTAGGTGTCTCTAGGGTTGGCGTCTCTAGGGTAGGTGTCTATATGGTACAGTAGTTATCTCTAGGGTTGGTGTTTCTAGGGTAGGTGTCTCTAGGGTAAGTTTCTCTAGGTTAGGTGTCTCTAGGGTTGGCGACTCTAGGGTTGGCGTCTCTAGGGTACAGTAGTTGTGTCTAGGGTAGGTGTCTCTAGGTTAGGTGTCTCTAGGGTTGGCGTCTCTATGGTGCAGTAGTTGTCTCTAGGGTAGGTTTCTCTAGGGTTGGTGTCTCTAGGTTAGGTGTTTCTAGGGTAGGTTTCTCTAGGGTAGGTGTCTCTAGGGTTGGCGTCTTTAGGGTTGGCGTCTCTAGGGTACAGTAGTTGTCTCTAGGTGAGGTGTCTCTAGGGTATGTGTCTCTAGGTTTGGCGTCTCTATGGTACAGTAGTTGTCTCTAGGGTAGGTTTCTCTAGGTTAGGTGTCTCTAGGTTAGGTGTCTCTAGGGTAGGTTTCTCTAGGGTAAGTGTTACAGAGAGAGTGTTACTTCATACGAAATGCAAGGGAAGACATTGAAGGTACAACAAAATTTATGGTACTTTTGATTCCTGAAAATGGAACATGCAATGGAAATAGGAATTGAATCCCAGCACAGTCCCTGAGAAGTTAAAAGCCTGGGATGGCCCTCGCCAGTGTAGTTCCTCCCCCAGTGCTGAGTGTCAGGCAGCAGCTGCAGAAGACATTACATGTATTATCTAGGGTAGGTTTCTCTAGGGCAGGTATCTCTAGGGTTGGTGTCTCTATGGTACAGTAGTTGTCTCTGGTTGGTGTATCTAGTAAATGTTTCTCTAGGGTAGGTGTCTCTGGGGTAGGTTTGTCTAGGGTGGTTGTCTCTAGGGTAGGTGTCTCTAGGGAACATATATCATGGGTAGGTTTCTCTGGGGTTCGTGTCTCTAGGGTAGGTTTCTCTAGGTGGTTGTCTCTAGGGTAGGTGTCTCTAGGGAACATTTCTCTAGGGTTGGTATCTCTAGGGTAAGTGTCTGTAGGGTAGGTGTCACAGAGAGAGTATTACTCCATAGGAAATGCATGGCAAGACATTGAAGGTCTAGTCAACTTAGTGGTACCTTTGATTGCTGCAAATGGGATGACTTTGTGTTTTACGTGTTTGGTAACCGGCTCCTTTGTCCGCAGCTCATGTGTGAACTTGGAAACAACACCATCAACAGGATCTACGAAGCCCGAATAGAAGATATGAACATAAGGAAACCAACAGCAGCCAGTTCACGGTGATATTGGCCATAGCAATGTGTTTCTATGGGGGGCTGCAGAGACTAGTTACACAATGGGAACCACCTCATTGTCTTTCTTAAAGGGGTAGTTCACCCTAACTTTTCCTCTTATCCAGTTATTGGTGGAATGTTAGGTCCTTATACCCAGGTTCCTTGCATCCCCAGGCAAGGGGCACCCCACAAAGATGTCATTTGTTTTTTCTAAATTACAACCTTGTGACATCACATTATGATAACACTAAAATTGATTTCAACCCTTCAGTGACCATTTGTATCACCTTTGTCCCCCAGCAGTGAGAAGGAGATCTGGATTCGAGCCAAATATGTTGAAAAGAAATTCATCACTAAGCTCCCACAAATCTCCCTGCGAACCCCCCGTCACAGTCAGCCTGAACCTCCATCAAGCAGTCCCAAAGGGAGGGGGACCATGGGACAGAGGCCAAACAGCGGACCAGAGTTAAAGCCAATGAGCAGGCCCTTTGCGCAAACAGAGATTAGCCGGCCAATCAGCAGCCCTGGGGCTCAAACACAAAATATTGAAGAAACAGAATCAGAAAACTGCCGACCAATCAGGTTACGGAAAGCAACAAGGCCATTGCTGAAGCCTAAACCAGGGTTGGCCACACCATCTGCTAGTGAGTATAACGTCCCCCTCCCCCCACTGTGCTGTATTTCTATTGCACTCTCTGCAAGGACTTTATATTGTAAGCTCCATTGGTGCAGGACCAGAAGGGGGTGGCCACATCAGAAGGTATGGGGTTGAGCTCTTTGTTTGCATTCCTTCCTTCTGCACATCAGTGGTTGTACTTCTCCCAGCCCCCCAACTTGAGCCTGGAGTGACTGGTGACCTCCCTTTCTTTCATCCTTTTGGAAATGGGATTGGGGGAGGTATCACCTGGGCCACCCCCGTGTGTGAGACCAATGTCCCCTACAGATCCCAATGATTTCCCATGCGTATAACCCCACAAAGCTAGAAGGCAACTGAATCCCACTCATTACTTGGGTTAGTAGCACCCAGCCCTCACACATATTGCCCTTCACCAGCCACTAGGGGCATCTACTCTTACTCTGCACTACACATAGAGTTGGAGGTGTAAAGATTGTCAGTAGGGGGTAATAACCGTGTCTCCCCCCACAGGAGCTGAAAGTGTGGATGTGAATGACGTACGTAACCTCCATCCTGGGGCCCTTCTGTACCGAGCAGTAGAACATCGATGTCTCCCAACAATGGCTGATGCTCTAGCACATGGAGCAGATGTGAACTGGGTGCGGAGCGAGGAGAGGGGATACACCCCACTAATTCGGGCTGTGCTGTCAGTGAGTGTCTTCCCTGAGTCTCTCATCCTTACAAGAACCCAGTTTTGTACTGATTCAGAACATAATATATTAATATCACTTTATCTACAAGGGGGCAAGTCTTTGGTGTAGATGGCAGCCACTAGATGCATTTGCTGATGTTCTTTCCTTACTTCACACTGGGTGGCTCATTTGCTAATAAACATTGCCACAAACTGACACCATCATATGGAACGGTCTATGTTTCCCTTACTTTTCAGAATTCTCTTGTTGCCTGTGAGTTCCTCCTACAAAATGGCGCGAGTGTGAACCAAACTGATAAAGATGGACGAGGCCCCCTGCACCATGCCACAATTCAGGGGTACACAGGGTAATGGAATTCTCTCCCTGATCTATTATCTCCTATTACCCAACTCTTCCCCATTCAGCCTGTCACCATCTTATCACTAGTGCTCTCCTGCAGCCTCTACTCAACTTCTCCCAAAGGCAACACCATCCTCCCCATTCCTTACCATAGTGTTCTATAAGGTACTTTCCTGTGGTACCTGCTCTTTGCCTCAATACCCTACTGTAGCCACTACTCAACCTCTTCCAAAGGTAACTCTTTTTCCATCACTCTTTACCTTAGTATTGCCACTGATTCTTGCTTATTGCCCTACTGCTCTCCTGCAGCCTCTACTCAACCTCCCCCAAAGACAACAACATCCTTCCCCACTCCATGAGGCACTTGCCTGTAGTACCTGCTCATTGCCCCACCACTCCCCTACAGTCAATATTTCACCCCTTCCAAAACCCTCCTCTTGTATGCTTTACTCGAGTAATCCATCAGGTACTTACCTGTGGTACCTGCTCTACTGCAGCCCGTGCTCAATCTCTCCTAAAGTCAGCATTTTCTTCCCTCACTCTTTACCCTTTTACCCTAGTATTCCATGTTACCAGTGATTTCTGCTTTCCTGCAGTCAATACTCAACAGCTCCCAAAAGTAATATCTTCCTCCCCCAATTCCTAACCCTTGTATTCCATGAGGTGCTTGCCAGTGTTACCTGCTCATTGCCCTACTGCTCCCCTGCAGCCACTACTCAACCTTTCCAAAGTTACAATCTTCCTCCTTCCCTACCTTACATTAATATTTCATGAAGAACCTGCCTTTGGTACCTGCTCAATGTCCTACTGCTCCCCTGCAGTCACAACTCAACCTTATCTAACCCTACTCTTTATTGCACCACCCCCACCAGGCTGGCCTGCCTATTCCTGAAACGTGGAGCAGATATCAACGCTGGGGATAATTCTGGAAAAGATGTTCTGTCCATTGCTATAGAAAATGCCAACGCTGACATTGTCACCTTGTAAGTGGGAATAAGGACTAAGTCATGTGATAGGTACTGGGGGAGGATTGTGTATTTATTTTTGATGAAATCAGAGGCCTCCTGATTTTTTTTTTTATATTTCCATAGACTCCGGCTGGTAAAGATGCGAGAGGCTGACATTGCTCTGGGCCAAGCAGGTGAGACATTTGGTCCAAAAGTGTTTGTTCCAAAATCCTCCTTATTGTGTGTCCATACTAAAAGGCTTAATGATATAGTAAGAAGATCCTATACACAGTATATGGATTATCAGTATGTTGCTTGTTACTGTGTAACTCAATGACGTTACCCATTATTAAGGGAGAGCCATCACCTGGGTGTACTTAGGGGCAACAGGACTGGAACTGAAACAAAGGAGTAACCGACAGTGGTATTGCCCAATGGGTAGCAACAAAATAACAGTGATATATATATACGTATATATCATCACCCTATATTATGTGCTGTACTCACTGGCCAGTATGTAATAATTACAAATACACTGCTGCCCCTTCACACCTACTATCCCCATGTTCCAGTTCCTTATGTACCATCCAGGCATAGTTAATATGGACAGACACATTGTGACATACACACACAGTGCTGCTGTAAGGACTGCACTTACCTTCTAGGCTTTGCTTTTCCCAAAGGTTCTTTGTCAGTCATTGAGGAATACGATTTTCTTTCAAGACTGACAGACACTTACTGGGGCCTGTACTGTTATGTTCCTTATACCTCTATGACAATATGTTGGATCCTCTACTGTTATATTTCTTATACCTCTATGACTGGGTGTTGGATCCTGTATTGTTATGTTTCTTATACCTCTATGACTAGATGTTGGATCCTCTACTGTTATATTTCTTATACCTCTATGACTGGGTGATGGGTCCTCTACTGTTATATTTCTTATACCTCTATGACTAGATGTTGGATCCTCTACTGTTATATTTCTTATACCTCTATGACTAGATGTTGGATCCTCTACTGTTATGTTCCTTATACCTCTATGACTAGATGTTGGATCCTCTACTGTTATATTTCTTATACCTCTATGACTGGGTGATGGGTCCTCTACTGTTATATTTCTTATACCTCTATGACTAGATTTTGGATCCTCTACTGTTATATTTCTTATACCTCTATGACTAGATGTTGGATCCTCTACTGTTATGTTCCTTATACCTCTATGACTAGATGTTGGATCCTCTACTGTTATATTTCTTATACCTCTATGACTGGGTGATGGGTCCTCTACTGTTATATTTCTTATACCTCTATGACTGGGTGATGGGTCCTCTACTGTTATGTTCCTTATACCTCTATGACAATATGTTGGATCCTCTACTGTTATATTTCTTATACCTCTATGACTAGATGTTGGATCCTCTACTGTTATATTTCTTATACCTCTATGACTGGGTGATGGGTCCTCTACTGTTATGTTCCTTATACCTCTATGACTAGATGTTGGATCCTCTACTGATATGTTCCTTATACCTCTATGACTGGGTGTTGGTGTTCTCTGCTGTTTGTTGTAGATACTTGTATGACTGTGTGTTGGATCCCCTACTGTTCTATTACTCACATATCATTACTTTTCAGGTGATGAGACCTACTTGGACATTTTCCGAGATTTCTCTCTCATGGCTTCGGATGCTCCAGAGAAATTATCTCGGAGAAGTTGTGACCTGCAGCTGAGCACCTTGTGAGGCCAATCTTCAGTAGTAATAAGATCCACCGTTGCTGCAGATAACAGGACTTTTATACCTCTAGGAGATACTCTGTGGAGCCAAAAGACTGTTTCAAGGCCAATTACAGGAGAACCTTTAGGAAAATCCTTTAGACCTACTTAAAGATTATTAAGGAATGTGTTGGAGCACGTCCCTCAGGAAGGTGAACCATGGTTGCCCAACTGAAAGCAACCCCATTGCTGTGGCTTGTCTGTGTGCTCAGGAGAAGACTTGCTTGAACTGCTCAATGGTTGTCCATTGGTTTCAAATAAGGGCATGCCTGTACCTTTTGGTGATTCTGATTAGCCCATGTATTCACTTCATTTCCCCTCTCTCCTGATTTGTGATGGATCATTGGTAATGATAAAGGACTGATGATTTATGTATATTCCTTGTGACTGGTAAGACATGTTCTTCATTGGTGGATCCTTGCCTTCCTTCTGCTTGGCTGGCCATCCCATGATCTCCATGGTGGCTCTTTGGCTTTGTCAGTCAGTGATAGGTCAGGTTGTTGGTTGCAAAAAACTCTAGGGAGAGTAAGGAGAATAAGCTCCCCAAGAAGTAGGAAGGAACTGGTGACAGTGAATGAGTAAAGTCCCCTGTGAGGTCACACAACCATTGTATAGGAAAGACATTATACATGAGATACACACATTGTCTGAAATGCTACATGTAGTACAACTACACACCCCACATAACCCTACTGTATTGTCAGACAGGCATTTTATATAGCGTATATATATATATATATATGTCCCAGTATGCTTGGCAGTTACCTAGGAGGGTGTCCGAGTGTGTAGCAATGAGTGTGAGTTCATAGTCCCGGCCTCACGTAACAGATGATTCTAACAGGACAGTTGGTGAGAACCTCCATTTGCACCAAAGTGGTCAAACACATCCACCATCAATGTCAGACAAGAGCCGCCATCAATATGTCCTCCAGGCTGTTCTCAGTGTTGCCCCATCACCTGGGACCCGTCTATCATTGGGGGCAGCAGGAACCTGCAGATTTGCCCCCATATATCGTCTCCACTTTACCACCAAGTGCCCTCTTGGACCTGACACGCTAGTGGCCAAGCAATTCTTTCCTACACACCCTACCTTGTCTCCCAATACCTGACACCCAGGCCTACTCACCTGATAGGGGGGCACCCAGGAGTCCTCCTCCATTTATATTATTTGCAGCAATCCCAGGGCAGGTACAACCCTTTGGTCTCCAACAACCCCCGGCACAAAAGACTCCTGGAGTAAGAGCCCCGGCACAGAAAGCAAAGGCCACGGCTGCTGCCCCCATTGCCACCACTTCCTTCACCAGGGGGAGGAGTCCCAGGATCACCCCATTCAAAATTGTCCACTGGCTGAGGAACAACAGCGTGCGCTGGGGGGGGCAAGATCAGACAAGCAGCCGGCAAAGAGGCATCCCCCCCACATCGGCTACTCCAACCACCGACATTACCAGGGCAGCGTGCCACTCGCCCACCCCCTGCGCCTGCATATGAGCCACCAGGGCACGTACGGCACAAAGTATCCAGTGTCCCTCGCCCCAGAGCTTCCAGCCCCAGAGCAAGGAGTAAGAGGATTGCGGGGGGCTCCAGGCACAGTGGGGCACAGAATGAGAAGAGGAGTAGGGCCCCGCGCCAGGACTACATCTCCAGCAGGTTCTGCAACAGGGGGTCAGTGCAAACGAGAAGACCACCCCCATGAGTACAAAACCCATAACAAGCGACCTGCGCTAAATAAAATCAGCCACATATGAGATCTACTGGCGAATAAATCCAAGAGTAAAAATATTCCAACCCAACCCAAAATGCACCTGAAATTTAACTCTGTAACTCCCTCCAAGGGAAAACAGTGACAAAAGAGGAGCCTGGAAACTGCCCCTCCCGCACTAGGGTGACACAGACAAAAAAAGGCCAGGAATTAAAGGGGGTTGTTCAGCTTTAAATTAACTGTTAGTCTGATGTAGAGAGGGATATTCTGAGACAATTTGTAATTGGTTTTCATTTTTTATTATTTGTGGTTTTTGACTTATTTAGCTTTTTATTCAGCAGCTCTCCAGTTTGTAATATCAGCCATTTTGGTTACTAAAGTCACAATTCCCCTAGCAACCATGCACTGATGTGAATAAGAGACTGGAGTATGACTAGGAGGGGGACTGAAGTGGTAAAAACAATAAACGGAAGTCCCTCCCCTGCAGGTGACATAGACAGGAAGAGGAGGAGCTTAAGAAACACAAGATTTGAGAACTTAACCCTATACGAGCTGCAGTGACTGACAGTGGGGCCTGTGCTAAAACGTTTATCATTGAAGCAAATAATCCTCTTCTCCTCCTGTCAGCCCCGCCTCTTCCTCCACACTATCAGCTCCCAACCACTCAGAAGCCGCAGGGGGCGGGCATACGTAGTTTACACGGATTGGCCAATTCATAGCTGCAAACAAACGGGCAAGATATGTCGGCTTTGTGATATTGAGCGATATTCTCCTGTAATGTTGGAGGAATATGTGAAGGACACGCGTCATGAAGTGCAGCGGGACTGCAGGGGGCGGAGCCAGAGGGACGCGTACATACCTGACGTGTGAGTGAGGAGGAGGGCGCAGGAAGGAAGACGAGGCTAGGATAATGCTGGAACGCGGAAGTGGGCGAGCAGGTTGCGGTTCAGGGTGGAAAGGGAAGTAAATAAAAGGTTGGCTGAGGTGGAGCAGTGCATGCTGGGAGCCGGGGATTCCCCAACACGAGGAAGCCGAGAGGAAGGAGCCAGAGAGAAGCGAATTCTCCATTTCTTCTCCCGGTACCGACAGGTAAGTGTCCCCGGGGTTTCCTTTCCCTCCTGAACCCCAGTCTGGCGCTGCTATTTACTGTCTCAAAACACAAGTTTATCCCTCACTTACATGAGCCCCGCCCCCTCCAGCGACTGTCACTCACCGGAGTGTCTCTCAGTGTCAGTCACAGGCCTGTGTAGTATTATTTATTATTATTATTCACATTATTCACTGTCTCACTGATAATGTGTCACTGAACTGAAATGGGACTGACCAGGGGCTCCTCATAGAAATACACTCAATATTAGTAAATCAGCTCAACCTCCTCTCATTTATACCCCAGACTTGTCTGAAATGGAGGAACAAGTGCAGAGTTGTACATGAGTCAGTCCTGGTGCATGCTGGGGATTGTAGTCTTACATTCAATTCCTACACACGGACTACATGACCCAACATGCACTGGGACACACAGACTACATGACCCAACATGCACTGGGACACACAGACTACATGACCCAACATGCACTGGGACACACAGACTACATGACCCAACATGCACTGGGACACACAGACTACATGACCCAACATGCACTGGGACACACAGACTACATCACCCAACATGCACTGGGACACACAGACTACATCACCCAACATGCACTGGGACACACAGACTACATGACCCAACATACACTGGGACACAGACTACATGACCCAACATGCACTGGGACACACAGACTACATGACCCAACATGCACTGGGACACACAGACTACATCACCCAACATGCACTGGGACACACAGACTACATGACCCAACATACACTGGGACACAGACTACATGACCCAACATGCACTGGGACACACAGACTACATGACCCAACATGCACTGGGACACACAGACTACATCACCCAACATGCACTGGGACACACAGACTACATCACCCAACATGCACTGGGACACACAGACTACATGACCCAACATACACTGGGACACAGACTACATGACCCAACATGCACTGGGACACACAGACTACATGACCCAACATGCACTGGGACACACAGACTACATCACCCAACATGCACTGGGACACACAGACTACATGACCCAACATACACTGGGACACAGACTACATGACCCAACATGCACTGGGACACACAGACTACATGACCCAACATGCACTGGGACACACGGACTACATGACCCAACATGCACTGGGACACACGGACTACATGACCCAACATGCACTGGGACACACGGACTACATGACCCAACATGCACTGGGACACACGGACTACATGACCCAACATACACTGGGACACAGACTACATGACCCAACATGCACTGGGACACAGACTACATGACCCAACATGCACTGGGACACACAGACTACATGACCCAACATACACTGGGACACACGGACTACATGACCCAACATACACTGGGACACAGACTACATGACCCAACATGCACTGGGACACACGGACTACATGACCCAACATACACTGGGACACAGACTACATGACCCAACATGCACTGGGACACACAGACTACATGACCCAACATGCACTGGGACACACAGACTACATCACCCAACATGCACTGGGACACACAGACTACATGACCCAACATACACTGGGACACAGACTACATGACCCAACATGCACTGGGACACACAGACTACATGACCCAACATGCACTGGGACACACGGACTACATGACCCAACATGCACTGGGACACACGGACTACATGACCCAACATGCACTGGGACACATGGACTACATGACCCAACATGCACTGGGACACACGGACTACATGACCCAACATACACTGGGACACAGACTACATGACCCAACATGCACTGGGACACACGGACTACATGACCCAACATACACTGGGACACAGACTACATGACCCAACATGCACTGGGACACACAGACTACATGACCCAACATGCACTGGGGCACCCGGACTACGTGACCCAACATGCACTGGGGCACACGGACTACGTGACCCAACATGCACTGGGGCACACGCACTACGTGACCCAACATGCACTGGGGCACACGGACTACGTGACCCAACATGCACTGGGACACACGGACTACATGACCCAACATGCACTGGGGCACACGGACTACGTGACCCAACATGCACTGGGGCACACGCACTACGTGACCCAACATGCACTGGGGCACACGGACTACGTGACCCAACATGCACTGGGGCACACGGACTACGTGACCCAACATGCACTGGGGCACACGGACTACGTGACCCAACATGCACTGGGACACACGGACTACGTGACCCAACATGCACTGGAGCACACGGACTACGTGACCCAACATGCACTGGGGCACACGGACTACGTGACCCAACATGCACTGGAGCACACGGACTACGTGACCCAACATGCACTGGGGCACACGGACTACGTGACCCAACATGCACTGGGGCACACGGACTACGTGACCCAACATGCACTGGGGCACACGGACTACGTGACCCAACATGCACTGGGGCACACGGACTACGTGACCCAACATGCACTGGGGCACACGGACTACGTGACCCAACATGCACTGGGGCACACGGACTACGTGACCCAACATGCACTGGGGCACACGGACTACGTGACCCAACATGCACTGGGGCACACGGACTACGTGACCCAACATGCACTGGGACACACGGACTACGTGACCCAACATGCACTGGAGCACACGGACTACGTGACCCAACATGCACTGGGGCACACGCACTACGTGACCCAACATGCACTGGGGCACACGCACTACGTGACCCAACATGCACTGGGGCACACGGACTACGTGACCCAACATGCACTGGGGCACACGGACTACGTGACCCAACATGCACTGGGACACCGTACACAAGAGGAGGACACATGAGTTTATCAGTTGTGTATTTTGTGTCACAGAGCAGCTAAAGGCACAATAATTACCACTAATACTTCCCTCGTCTACTTTCTACTTCACACCCAGCAATTAGTCTGGAAACCCTCCAGCTCTGCTCCCCTGTCCCTGGACTGAATTGTGTGTCACTGACAGCAGTGTTTCTGCCCCCCACTTGTCACCCCCCTCCTGCCCCAGGCAACAAACCTCCCCTAAAATGCCTTGTGTGTCTCTAATGTAATAATCCAACTAGAACTCGCACTGCAATGAATCCTGGGAAATTCTCAACATGTGACCCATAGGGGGAGCCGGAGAGTCACTGTTGTAACTTTCTCTTGTTCCTTTCAGTGATCCCCCTGCTGCCTCCAAAATGGAACCTTCCTCTGAGACCGGCATGGAGCCCCCCCTCAGCCAGGAGACATTTGAGGATCTGTGGAGTCTGTAAGTGTCACCCCAATATTCATTCTCCTCCTTGTTACACCTTCCCTGTATCACCCTGCAGGGGGAGGGACTCTCCTTCTGTCTGTGTCACTGTATCACCCTGCAGGGGGAGGGACTCTCCTTCTGTCTGTGTCACTGTATCACCCTGCAGGGGGAGGGACTCTCCTTCTGTCTGTGTCACCCTGAAGGTGCTGCTACACCTGTCTGTCACATTGGAGGGGAGGGGTTAAAGAGGACCTGTCACATTGAGAAATGAGTAATATATAATTAGGTCCCTTGCTTTTTAACTTGTTTATTAATGACCTGGAGGTGGCCATTGAAAGTACTGTTTCTATTTGTGCAGATGAGACTAAATTGTGCAGAACTATAGGTTCCATGCAGGATGCTGACACTTTGCAAAGTGATTTGTCTAAACTGGAAAACTGGGCAGCAAACTGGAAAATGAGCTTCAATGTTGATAAATGCAGGTTATGCACTTTGGCAAAAATAATATAAATGCAAGTTCTACACTAAATGGCAGTGTGTTGGGAGTTTCCTTAAATGAGAAGGATCTTGGGGTCTTTGTAGATAACAAGTTGTCTAATTCTGGGCAGTGTCATTCTGTGGCTACTAAAGCAAATAAAGTTCTTGTATAAAAAAGGGCATTAACTCAAGGGATGAAACATAATTGTGTCTCTTTATAGGTCCCTGGTGAGGCCTCATCTGGAGTATGGGGGCAGTTTTGGACTCCAGTCCTTAAGAGGGATATAAATGAGCTGGAGAGAGTGCAGAGACTAAGTGCAACTAAACTGGTTAGAGGGAGGGAAGAGTTAAATTATGAGGGGAGACTGACAAGGTTGGGGTTGTTTTCTCTGGGGGAAAAAAGGCGCTTGTGAGGGGACATGATTAGACTTTACAAGTACATTAGAGGACATTATAGACAAATAGCAGGGGACCTTTTTACCCATAAAGAGAATCACGTACCAGAGGCCTCCCCTTTAGACTAGAGGAAAAGAAGTTTCATTTAAAGGAACAGAGTAGGGGGTTCATCACAGTGAGGACAGTGAGGTTGGGGAATGCACTGCCGGGTGATGATTCAGTTAATGACTATAAGAGGGACTTGGATGATTTCTTGGACAGACATAATACAAAGGCTATTGTGATACTAAACTCTATAGTTAGTATAGATATGGGGATATATCATTTATGTGACAGTAGGGAGGGGTGTGTGTATGGGGCTGGCTTTTACTTTGAAAGGGTTGGACTTGATGGACTTGGACTGGACTAAACGATGTAACTATGTCAGCCGTCGATAATACATGGACACATAGAGAACATACAGAGCGGATTCACTTCTCTCAGCCGTCGATAATACACGGACACGTAGAGAACATACAGAGCGGATTCACTTCTCTCAGCCGTCGATAATACACGGACACATAGAGAACATACAGAGCGGATTGGTCGTACATAAATACAGCCTGAGAGAAGCACATCCCGGGCCCAGTGTGCGCTGTCACTTTAAGGGGCTGTGGATCTGCTGGAGAAGACGCATATGAATTAATCCATGAGATTTTCTTGATATTGTAGGATAAAAACTTGATTGTAAAATTCAGCAATTTCTCATAAAACAGATAAAGGTAAAAATCAGGAAAGAGTGTGTGAAGGGTAAAGGAAGTCAATGGTTGTCAAGAGTAGATTAACTGTTTATATAAAGAGCAGAAAGCAGCAACATTATGGTTAAACTTTAGCTGCTACTTCTGCTAATGCTGCAAACGGAGCTCCGACACCCTCCCTTCTCCGTGCTGATAACCCGACCCATGTTGTGCCTCCCTGTTCTGTCTCTGCTTTTTAACTGCTCCTCCAGCCCCCGACAACTGCACCGGGGATATCCCTAGGGCTGGTTCTACCCATGATGCCTTGCTCTCCCGACTCTCAGGATAGTCGGGGCTTCAGTCGGTATCTCGTGGGCATCTTGAAAAGTAGTTCTAAATTGAGATTTCGTGAGATTTGAATTGAATAAATTGAGGCATGTGGTTTGTTTTAAGAGTTTTATTGCCTTCCTAGTGTTAACTCAATCGTGACGGGTTCCCTTTAAAGGAGAAGGAAACCCCCAGGGCGCAAAACCCCTCCCCTGTGTTGCCCCCCTCCCTCCTCCCCCTTGGCCTACCTGTCCCTCTGGGCAAATGCCCCTAACTTGTTACTCACCCCTCTGCGCAGGTCCTGTCCACGGAGTTCACAGTCGCCATCTTCTCCCACGCACGTCTTCTGGCGCATGCGCAGTAGGAACAGGTACCGGTACGGATCTACTACGCATGCGCCAAATGTCACAAAGCTTTCCGACATGACATTCGGCGCATGCGCAGTAGAGCTGTACCGGTACCTGTTCCTACTGCGCATGCGCCAGAAGACGCCGGTCAGAGCAGGAAGAAGACGTGCGTGGGAGAAGATGGCGACTGTGAACTCCGTGGACAGGACCTGCGCAGAGGGGTGAGTAACAAATTAGGGGCATTTGCCCAGGGGGACGGGGGGGGCAACACAGGGGAGGGGGGGAGGGGTTTTGCGCCCTGGGGGTTTCCTTCTCCTTTAAGCGCTGTGTTCTGTCAAGGGCAAGTTCTCCGTGTATTTGTTCTGTTGCTCCTTTAGGGAGATGAGCCCCACTCTATACCATTTGTCACCCAGTTGGGGATGTGGGTGCTATTGTTTCTCTATATAGTGAGTCACACAAGTGCTCCATCATATTGTGGCTGCTGTGCTTTTCCCCAGGTTGCCGGACCCCCTGCAGACTGGGACGTGCCGGCTGGACAACCTGCCAGTAAGTACAAGTCAATCTCATCCTTTTCTCAGAGCCTCTTATCAAAATATGGGGCTTCCGGGGAGGGTTTGGGGAGGGGAATGGCATTAATATACACGCGCTGCTTCTAGTTATCATGTTTCTCCCTCCAGCTCTCCCTCCATCTCTAGCTCTCCCTCCAGCTTTACCTCCATCTCCAGCTTTTCCTCCATCTCTAGTTCTCCTTCCATTGTTCTCCATTGTTTCCCTCTAGGAGTTTCCAGACTATTCTCTGGCTCCAGACATGACGGTGCTACAGGAGGGGCTTATGGGTAATGCTGTTCCCACGGTGACTTCGGCTGCTGTCCCCTCAACTGAGGATTATGCTGGGAGTTATGGGCTGAAACTGGAGTTCCAACAGAACGGAACCGCAAAGTCTGTTACCTGCACGGTGAGTCCCTGATAATGCCACCCAATTGCCTTCCCTTATTGCAGTTATTTACCCCCCTCACTCGTACAAGCCCCTTTAGCTGCCACTCTATCGTTTCTCTAACCCCACTGCCTGTCTCTTGTTGATAAACTACATTTCCCATCATCCCCTGTGCATGAGTGAGTGAGGCTCTATACAAGTCTCACATGTGACTCTCAATTGGAAACAAGTCTGGGCAAGTCCACTAAGCTGCCAGGGAGGAGTTAAATGTGGGGCTGTGCTGGGGGAGTAGGGGGGCAGCACATAGATCACTAAGCCTGCCCTTGGTCTCCCCAGTACTCCCCAGATCTCAACAAACTCTTCTGCCAGTTGGCCAAGACTTGCCCTTTGTTGGTGCGTGTGGCCACCCCCCCGCCGTGCGGCTCCATTCTCCGGGCTACGGCCGTGTACAAGAAGTCTGAGCATGTGGCTGAGCTGGTGAAGAGATGCCCCCACCATGAGCGCAGCGTGGAGCCCGGCGATGGTCAGTGGCTTTATTCTTACTGCTGCTGGGGCTTCTTTTATACTCATTCTAATGTATGGGGAGATATACTGCTCTTATATATTATTCTACTTATTGCAAAAATGGTCACTTGGGGAGATCGGGCTATTGCACTATACAGGGTGGGAGGGTTTGCTAATACAAAGGTTAGTGGCTGTATAGAACGTGGTTATTGGGGAGGGGTGTATATAATGTGCTGTGTGTAGGGGGGGCTAATGGATGAATGTATATGAGGGGCTAAGCAGGATTGTACCATATGTAGGGGGTGTTGGGGTGTCTGTCTCACACTGGAGTTCATTATGGAGACGGATAAACATGGAGTTTGAAACGGGTTTTTTGTGCAGATGCTGCCCCCCCCAGTCACCTGATGCGAGTGGAGGGGAACCCCCAGGCTTATTATGAGGAGGATGCTGGTAGCGGGCGCCATAGTGTGTGTGTGCCGTATGAGGGGCCTCAGGTAAGACACATCCCTATAACTCTATCACTAGACATGGAGTAGGGTGGGCTCATTGTGTTGGGGGCGCTGACGGCTTGTGTCTCTCGTGCAGGTTGGAACGGAATGTACAACAGTTCTGTACAATTATATGTGTAACAGCTCCTGTATGGGAGGGATGAACCGCCGACCCATTCTCACCATCATCACCCTCGAGACCCCACAGTGAGTCATTCTGCCCTCCCCCCCCCCCCTGCCTGGGATGGAACATTCCCTGTAAATGATAAGCAATTTGATTTTGTTTAGGGGGCTGCTTCTTGGCCGGCGCTGTTTTGAGGTGCGAGTGTGCGCCTGTCCCGGGAGGGATCGTCGTACAGAGGAACAAAATGACATGAAGAAGAGGGGCCTGAAAGCCAATGGGAAGAGAGGTTGGTACCTGGGGGAGGGGACTGTAATATATGGGTTACTTTATTTGGGGGGACCTCCCCTGCTATCGCCAGATACTCGCCCCTTATTACAGGAGTGTGGGAGGCACTGGAAATCCTCTAGAGACACTTTTATCACATCGTATCCGACGTCCGGCACAAGAATGTGTTTAGTTGCCCACGTCCTGCTGTTCCACATCTTGTGCAATTCATTAGCCATCACTGACCCATTACTTGCCCTCCCCATTATCATTCATCAACATGTTCCCTAAAAGTGGCCCAAACACAGAGCCCAGAACAAAGTAAGTCACATGATGCTGAAAGGTGATTTTATAAAGATCTTCTTAACCGTGGCCTGTGGACAAGTGTCGGGCCGTTTAGCTGTCCCATGTGATTGATGGAGACTTACAGTTTCTCAACACCTCTCTACACTTATCTCCCGTGTATGTACCTTTTATTTACTGACTTCATTGCTCCATCCCCTAAACACAGGGGCAGCTCCACACTAACTGCTTGTTGCACAGGGATCAGTGGGATCTGAAGGCACAAACACTTATTCTCACTGTTCTTCTGCACAGGATTAGTAATGTGCAACCTCCTCCCTTTCCAGAGCTCCCTCACTCACCCTCCACTCAAGCTCCACTTCCTAAGAAGCGGCTTGTTGTCGATGATGATGATGAGATCTTCACTTTGCAGGTAAATAACCACTTTCCTTTTTACCCCCTACCCCTCTTTCCCATTTGTGCCACTGGGACAGAATGTTCTGTTATACAGATAGCTAGAATCTCAGCTGCCATAAAGCAGGACAGGACTGCTGCTTACAATGGGGATCAGATAGGATCTGTGCAGCCACTGGGACAGAATGTTCTGTTATACAGATAGCTAGAATCTCAGCTGCCATAAAGCAGGACAGGACTGCTGCTTACAATGGGGATCAGATAGGATCTGTGCAGCCACTGGGACAGAATGTTCTGTTATACAGATAGCTAGAATCTCAGCTGCCATAAAGCAGGACAGGACTGTTGCTTACAATGGGGATCAGATAGGATCTGTGCAGCCACTGGGACAGAATGTTCTGTTATACAGATAGCTAGAATCTCAGCTGCCATAAAGCAGGACAGGACTGCTGCTTACAATGGGGATCAGATAGGATCTGTGCAGCCACTGGGACAGAATGTTCTGTTATACAGATAGCTAGAATCTCAGCTGCCATAAAGCAGGACAGGACTGCTGCTGTATGGGGATGTCAGGAGGATCTACAGACTATACACAGAGTAATACTTACTACTACTTTATCTTTGCACATTCAGATCAAGGGGCGCAGCCGCTATGAGATGATTAAGAAACTGAATGACGCACTTGAATTACAGGAGAGTCTGGATCAGCAGAAAGTGTAAGTAGTGAGTAGCACAGGGCAGGGCTATAGGCTGATGGTGTATACACTGGCACTTTGGGTTTGGTGGATAATGTCAGCTCTTGGGTACAGTACAGCTGGTTACATGTTGGTGGGAGCTAATTTGTGGTGCTTCTCCCCCCCCCCACAGGACCATAAAGTGCCGCAAGTGCCGGGATGAAATGAAACCCAAGAAGGGGAAGAAGCTGCTGGTTAAAGAGCCCGACTCTGAATGAGGACCCCACAATGAACATAACGGGGGGATATCGGTGGCCGGTTCTCCAATCATTTTTTTTCTTTAAGCTGCGCCCCTCCTTTTAATTAGATTAGAGGTTTCCTATTGCCTGTGGGGGCAGCCAATATGTTTACCCACTTGTCATTAATGGTTTGGGGGGCTCCATTCCACTATTAACCCTTTATAGGTTCATTGTAAGATATGGGGGTACAGTCTAAAAGGAAATGAAGGGAAACAAATGTCCTGTCTGAGCAGAAGTGCATGTGGTCCCAGTGCATTATGGGAGCCTAAGCTCTGTACTTCATGGATTGCAACCCAGTCCGACTAGAGGCAATTGGTGGCTGACTGGTACCTTTCCATTATGAGAGGGGGGCATAATACTGCCCCTCCAGCTGAGTACAGGGTGTATGTTTCCCCAATTACAGTATGAGATGCTTGTCTCCCAGTATGGCGGCACTATGGGCCCAATGTTTGCTATTCACTCTGCTCGGGGCCACATACACTGGGGGGGCTATGGAGCTGACCTACTTCCTGCATGTAAATTTCACTCTCACCTCTGGGGGTGCTACAGAGCTCAGGAAGTTGTCTTGCTCTAGGGACACTAGAGGGAGGACAAGAAAGGGCCCCGGGGACACTAGAGGAGGACTAGAAGGGACCCCGGGGACACTAGAGGAGGACTAGAAAGGACCCTGGGACACTAGAGGAGGACTAGAAGGGACCCTGGGGACACCAGAGGAGGACTAGAAGGGACCCTGGGGACATTAGAGGAGGACTAGAAGGGACCCTGGGGACATTAGAGGAGGACTAGAAGGGACCCTGGGGACACTAGAGGAGGACTAGAAAGGACCTGAATCCGGTTCCAGATAAAAATTTTGCTTTAATCTTTGATCATGATTCAATTACTGGGCACCCCCAAATCTGCCCTCGTCTCCCACTAGACTTCCCTTCTACTAACACTCACTGCCATGGAAATTTTGTATTTTTTTTTTAATAAAAATGTTATGAATCTATTGGTCTGTGGGTGTAGGTTTGTCTCTCTCTGTGGGTGGGTGTGTGTGGCTCCTGATTGGGGGGCCGCTGTACATACGGGGAGCATGACTAGCTGATTCCCAGCAGTGTGACCTTTCCTTGCCACTAGCCACTGTATCTGGCCGTACAATCATTTTGGGGTTTTTCTAGCTGTAACCCCATATATTGCTGTATTCACATCTCCATTCAAAGGAATAAAATCCCCCAAATCCCATTTTGCCTTCCGAGAGACTTGATATGTACTTCCAGTATAAATCAGCAATGTTTGACATGTGTAATTGCTATAGTACTGGTTGCACTGCTGGTTCTGCCTCCTGACATAATGTAGCAATTTGTAGAGAAGGGAAAGGGACGAGACAGACATGTGAGAGTCGAGTAGCTGAGCAGGGGCACATTTTATCTAAAAGGGAATATTGATTTACTTTCTCTCTCCCCTTTTATCAGAGACAATGAGCAGCTCCTTCCATAACTGCTGCTGCCTGTGTCTCTGGCTTACAGATAGGGAGGAATTCTTTACACCGTGGGTTAGAGATGCCACAACCACATTGATTTATTGCTTGGACCTGAGTGTTATCTTTGTGGGGATTGGCTGTTCCACTGGCCAATGATGTAGATTCCTGTTGACTGATTGTCAGCTCTGTGGCTTAGCACTGGATCAGACCAATCTGGCCTGACTGATGCCAAATCAGCTCTTTCACCTTCTACTTATGACTTGGAAGTGCTTTCTCCCTGTTTAACCCTTTGTGCTCCAGGCAGTACCACACACTCTATTGCCCTGGCACTTCAGTAACATGGATTGTACCATCTGCAGCATGAAAAGGGGATCCCTTGCTTAAAGGAACTGCACTGCCCACAATGAAAGGCACTGACTGTCCAGCACCAGGGTCTCTCAGACTCGGCTGCTCTTTATCTCTTGTGTCCGTTATCTGTAGTTAATTACACATATTACAGAGCTGCAGGTTGTACCTCTAAGTACCCCCTGGAGTTGGTTGTGGGACTGTTACTAATACCCCACGTGCCCCATTATGGGCGGGTTCTGCTCACCCAGATACAGGATCTGTTTTATGGCCCATTCCCTGGTGCCCTCTAGGTGACAGTTTGGTGCTATGTCCCAGGGGTCCCTGTCTCTCCCACCTGTACAGCAACATAGAGATATGGGGGTAAAAGTACTTTAATTGAGGGGGGCATTATCAACAGCAATGGGGCATCTCCACAAAGCACATGGTCTGTCTACTTATTTCTCCATTGAATCTCTACCTCCTCTCCCCCTGTACCTGCCTCTCTCTCTCTCTCTCTCTCTCTCTCTCCCTCCTCTCCCCCTGTTCTCTCTCTCCCTCCTCTCCCCTGTACCTGCCTCTCTATCTCTCCCTCTTCTCCCCCCTATACCTGCCTCTGTATCCCTCCCTCCTCTCCCTTGTACCTGCCTCTCTCTCTCCCCTGTACCTGCCTCTCCCCCTGTACCTCTCTATCTCTCTCTCTCCCCTGTACCTGCCTCTCTATCTCTCCCTCCCCTCCCCCTTTGCCTGCCTATCTATCTCTCCCCTGTACCTGCCTCTGTATCTCTCCCTCCTCTCCCCCTTTGCCTGCCTATCTCTCCCCTGTACCTGCCTCTGTATCTCCCCTGTACCTGCCTATCTATCTCTCCCTCCTCTCCCCCTTTGCCTGCCTATTTCTCCCCTGTACCTGCCTCTCCCTCTCCCCTGTACCTGCCTCTCCCCCTGTACCTCTCTATCTCTCTCCCCTGTACCTGCCTCTCTATCTCTCCCTCCCCCTTTGCCTGCCTATCTATCTCTCCCCTTTGCCTGCCTATCTATCTCTCCCCTGTACCTGCCTCTGTATCTCTCCCTCCTCTCCCCCTTTGCCTGCCTATCTCTCCCCTGTACCTGCCTCTGTATCTCCCCTGTACCTGCCTATCTATCTCTCCCTCCTCTCCCCCTTTGCCTGCCTATTTCTCCCCTGTACCTGCCTCTCCCTCTCCCTCCTCTCCCCCTGTACCTGCCTCCCTCCTCTCCACCTGTACCTGCCTCCCTCTCTCCCCTGTACCTGCCTCTGTATCTCTCCCTCCTCTCCCCCTTTGCCTGCCTATCTCTCCCCCTGTACCTGCCTATCTATGCCTCCCTCCTCTCCCCCTGTACCTGCCTCTGTATCTCTCCCTCCTCTCCCCCTTTGCCTGCCTATCTATTTTCTCCCCTGTACCTGCCTCTCTCTCTCCCCTGTACCTGCCTCTCTCTCTCCACTGTACCTGCCTCTCTATCTCTCCCTCCTCTCCCCCTGTACCTGCCTCTCTATCTCTCCCTCCTCTCCCCCTGTACCTGCCTCTCTATCTCTCTCCCTCCTCTCCCCCTGTACCTGCCTCTCTATCTCTCTCCCTCCTCTCCCCCTGTACCTGCCTCTCTCTCTCTCTCTCTCCCTCCTCTCCCCCTGTACCTGCCTCTCTCTCTCTCTCTCTCTCTCTCTCTCTCTCTCTCTCTCCCTCCTCACCCCCTGTACCTGCCTCTCTCTCTCTCCCTCCTCTCCCCCTGTACCTGCCTCTCTATCTCTCTCCCTCCTCTCCCCCTGTACCTGCCTCTCTATCTCTCTCCCTCCTCTCCCCCTGTACCTGCCTCTCTATCTCTCTCCCTCCTCTCCCCCTGTACCTGCCTCTCTATCTCTCTCCCTCCTCTCCCCTGTACCTTCCTCTCTCTCTCTCTCTCCCTCCTCTCCCCCTGTACCTGCCTCTCTATCTCTCTCCCTCCTCTCCCCTGTACCTTCCTCTCTCTCTCTCTCCCTCCTCTCCCCCTGTACCTGCCTCTCTCTCTCCCTCCTCTCCCCCTGTACCTGCCTCTCTATCTCTCTCCCTCCTCTCCCCCTGTACCTGCCTCTCTATCTCTCTCCCTCCTCTCCCCCTGTACCTGCCTCTCTATCTCTCTCCCTCCTCTCCCCCTGTACCTGCCTCTCTATCTCTCTCCCTCCTCTCCCCCTGTACCTGCCTCTCTATCTCTCTCCCTCCTCTCCCCCTGTACCTGCCTCTGGAAACAACACATGACCCTTCCTTTTGCACTTCAGGAGTGAGTGGGTATTGGTGGAGGAACCTTTGACACAAGCCCCCGTATAAAAGCCCTAGAGGAACCATCTCTGTAGTGATCATATCCCCCTGATATATATATATTTATCATATCCCCTTATATATTTATATATAGTGATCATATCCCCTTATATATTTATATATAGTGATCATATCCTCCTTATATATTTATATATATATAGTGATCATATCCTCCTTATATATTTATATATAGTGATCATATCCCCCTTATATATTTATATACAGTGATCATATCCCCATTATATATTTATATATAGTGATCATATTCCCCTGATATATATTGATCATATCCCCTTATATATTTATATATAGTGATCATATCCCCCTTATATATTTATATATATTGATCATGTCCCCTTATATATTTATATAGTGATCATATCCCCTTTATATATAGTGATCATATCCCCCTTATATATTTATATATAGTGATCATATCCCCCTTATATATTTATATATAGTGATCATATCCCCTTATATATTTATATATAGTGATCATATCCACCTTATATATTTATATATAGTGATCATATCCCCTTATATATTTATATATAGTGATCATATCCCCTTATATATTTATATAGTGATCATATCCCCTTATATATTTATATATAGTGATCATATCCCCTTATATATTTATATATAGTGATCATACCCCCCTTATATATGTATATATAGTGATCATACCCCCTTATATATTTATATATAGTGATCATACCCCCCTTATATATTTATATATAGTGATCATATCCCCTTATATATTTATATAGTGATCATATCCCTTATATATTTATATATAGTGATCATATCCCCTTATATATTTATATATAGTGATCATATCCCCCTTATATATTTATATATAGTGATCATATCCCCTTATATATTTATATATAGTGATCATATCCCCTTATATATTTATATATAGTGATCATATCCCCTTATATATTTATATATAGTGATCATATCCCCCTTATATATTTATATATAGTGATCATATCCCCCTTATATATTTATATATAGTGATCATATCCCCTTATATATTTATATATTGTGATCATATCCCCTTATATATTTATATATAGTGATCATATCCACCTTATATATTTATATATAGTGATCATATCCCCTAATATATTTATATATAGTGATCATATCCCCTTATATATTTATATATAGTGATCATATCCCCTTATATATTTATATATAGTGATCATATCCTCTTATATATTTATATATAGTGATCATATCCCCCTTATATATTTATATATAGTGATCATATCCCCCTTATATATTTATATATAGTGATCATATCCCCTTTATATATTTATATAGTGATCATATCCCCTTATATATTTATATATAGTGATCATATCCTCTTATATATTTATATATAGTGATCATATCCCCCTTATATATTTATATATAGTGATCATATCCCCCTTATATATTTATATATAGTGATCATATCCCCTTTATATATAGTGATCATATCCCCCTTATATATTTATATATAGTGATCATATCCCCTTTATATATAGTGATCATATCCCCCTTATATATTTATATATAGTGATCATATCCCCTTATATATTTATATAGTGATCATATCCCCTTATATATTTATATATAGTGATCATATCCCCTTATATATTTATATATAGTGATCATATCCTCTTATATATTTATATATAGTGATCATATCCCCCTTATATATTTATATATAGTGATCATATCCCCTTATATATTTATATATAGTGATCATATCCACCTTATATATTTATATATAGTGATCATATCCCCTTATATATTTATATATAGTGATCATATCCCCTTATATATTTATATAGTGATCATATCCCCTTATATATTTATATAGTGATCATATCCCCTTATATATTTATATATAGTGATCATACCCCCTTATATATTTATATATAGTGATCATACCCCCTTATATATTTATATATAGTGATCATACCCCCCTTATATATTTATATATAGTGATCATATCCCCCTTATATATTTATATATAGTGATCATATCCCCCTTATATATTTATATATAGTGATCATATCCCCTTATATATTTATATAGTGATCATATCCCCTTATATATTTATATATAGTGATCATATTCCCCTTATATATTTATATACAGTGATCATATCCCCTTATATATTTATATATAGTGATCATATCCCCCTTATATATTTATATATAGTGATCATATCCCCTTATATATTTATATATAGTGATCATATCCCCTTATATATTTATATATAGTGATCATATCTCCTTATATATTTATATATAGTGATCATATCCTCTTATATATTTATATATAGTGATCATATCCCCTTTATATATAGTGATCATATCCCCCTTATATATTTATATATAGTGATCATATCCCCCTTATATATTTATATATAGTGATCATATCCCCTTATATATTTATATATATATATATATATATATATATATATATATATATATAGTGATCATATCCCCTTATATATTTATATATAGTGATCATATCCCCTTATATATTTATATATAGTGATCATATCCCCCTTATATATTTATATATAGTTATCATATCCCCTTATATATTTATATTTAGTGATCATATCCCCTTATATATTTATATATAGTGATCATATCCCCTTATATATTTATATATAGTGATCATATCCCCCTTATATATTTATATATAGTGATCATATCCCCTTATATATTTATATATAGTGATCATATACCCCTTATATATTTATATATAGTGATCATATCCCCTTATATATTTATATATAGTGATCATACCCCCTTATATATTTATATATAGTGATCATATCCCCTTATATATTTATATATAGTGATCATATCCCCTTATATATTTATATATAGTGATCATATCCCCTTATATATTTATATATAGTGATCATATCCCCCTTATATATTTATATATAATGATCATATCCCCCTTATATATTTATATATAGTGATCATATCTCCTTATATATTTATATATAGTGATCATATCCCCCTTATATATTTATATAGAGTGATCATATCCCCTTATATATTTATATATAGTGATCATATACCCCTTATATATTTATATATAGTGATCATATCCCCTTATATATTTATATATAGTGATCATACCCCCTTATATATTTATATATAGTGATCATATCCCCTTATATATTTATATATAGTGATCATATCCCCTTATATATTTATATATAGTGATCATATCCCCTTATATATTTATATATAGTGATCATATCTCCTTATATATTTATATATAGTGATCATATCCTCTTATATATTTATATATAGTGATCATATCCCCTTTATATATAGTGATCATATCCCCCTTATATATTTATATATAGTGATCATATCCCCCTTATATATTTATATATAGTGATCATATCCCCTTATATATTTATATATAGTGATCATATCCCCTTATATATTTATATATAGTGATCATATCCCCTTATATATTTATATATAGTGATCATATCCCCTTATATATTTATATATAGTGATCATATCCCCCTTATATATTTATATATAGTGATCATATCCCCTTATATATTTATATATAGTGATCATATCCCCTTATATATTTATATATAGTGATCATATCCCCTTATATATTTATATATAGTGATCATATCCCCCTTATATATTTATATATAGTGATCATATCCCCTTATATATTTATATATAGTGATCATATACCCCTTATATATTTATATATAGTGATCATATCCCCTTATATATTTATATATAGTGATCATACCCCCTTATATATTTATATATAGTGATCATATCCCCTTATATATTTATATATAGTGATCATATCCCCTTATATATTTATATATAGTGATCATATCCCCTTACATATTTATATATAGTGATCATATCCCCCTTATATATTTATATATAATGATCATATCCCCCTTATATATTTATATATAGTGATCATATCTCCTTATATATTTATATATAGTGATCATATCCCCCTTATATATTTATATAGAGTGATCATATCCCCTTATATATTTATATATAGTGATCATATACCCCTTATATATTTATATATAGTGATCATATCCCCTTATATATTTATATATAGTGATCATACCCCCTTATATATTTATATATAGTGATCATATCCCCTTATATATTTATATATAGTGATCATATCCCCTTATATATTTATATATAGTGATCATATCCCCTTATATATTTATATATAGTGATCATATCCCCCTTATATATTTATATATAATGATCATATCCCCCTTATATATTTATATATAGTGATCATATCTCCTTATATATTTATATATAGTGATCATATCCCCCTTATATATTTATATAGAGTGATCATATCCCCTTATATATTTATATATAGTGATCATATACCCCTTATATATTTATATATAGTGATCATATCCCCTTATATATTTATATATAGTGATCATACCCCCTTATATATTTATATATAGTGATCATATCCCCTTATATATTTATATATAGTGATCATATCCCCTTATATATTTATATATAGTGATCATATCCCCTTATATATTTATATATAGTGATCATATCTCCTTATATATTTATATATAGTGATCATATCCTCTTATATATTTATATATAGTGATCATATCCCCTTTATATATAGTGATCATATCCCCCTTATATATTTATATATAGTGATCATATCCCCCTTATATATTTATATATAGTGATCATATCCCCTTATATATTTATATATAGTGATCATATCCCCTTATATATTTATATATAGTGATCATATCCCCTTATATATTTATATATAGTGATCATATCCCCTTATATATTTATATATAGTGATCATATCCCCCTTATATATTTATATATAGTGATCATATCCCCTTATATATTTATATATAGTGATCATATCCCCTTATATATTTATATATAGTGATCATATCCCCTTATATATTTATATATAGTGATCATATCCCCCTTATATATTTATATATAGTGATCATATCCCCTTATATATTTATATATAGTGATCATATACCCCTTATATATTTATATATAGTGATCATATCCCCTTATATATTTATATATAGTGATCATACCCCCTTATATATTTATATATAGTGATCATATCCCCTTATATATTTATATATAGTGATCATATCCCCTTATATATTTATATATAGTGATCATATCCCCTTACATATTTATATATAGTGATCATATCCCCCTTATATATTTATATATAATGATCATATCCCCCTTATATATTTATATATAGTGATCATATCTCCTTATATATTTATATATAGTGATCATATCCCCCTTATATATTTATATAGAGTGATCATATCCCCTTATATATTTATATATAGTGATCATATACCCCTTATATATTTATATATAGTGATCATATCCCCTTATATATTTATATATAGTGATCATACCCCCTTATATATTTATATATAGTGATCATATCCCCTTATATATTTATATATAGTGATCATATCCCCTTATATATTTATATATAGTGATCATATCCCCCTTATATATTTATATATAGTGATCATATCCCCCTTATATATTTATATATAGTGATCATATCCCCTTATATATTTATATATAGTGATCATATCCCCTTATATATTTATATATAGTGATCATATCTCCTTATATATTTATATATAGTGATCATATCCTCTTATATATTTATATATAGTGATCATATCCCCTTTATATATAGTGATCATATCCCCCTTATATATTTATATATAGTGATCATATCCCCCTTATATATTTATATATAGTGATCATATCCCCCTTATATATTTATATATAGTGATCATATACCCCTTATATATTTATATATAGTGATCATATCCCCTTATATATTTATATAGTGATCATATCCCTTATATATTTATATATAGTGATCATATCCCCTTATATATTTATATATAGTGATCATATCCCCCTTATATATTTATATATAGTGATCATATCCCCTTATATATTTATATATAGTGATCATATCCCCTTATATATTTATATATAGTGATCATATCCCCTTATATATTTATATATAGTGATCATATCCCCCTTATATATTTATATATAGTGATCATATCCCCCTTATATATTTATATATAGTGATCATATCCCCTTATATATTTATATATAGTGATCATATACCCATTATATATTTATATATAGTGATAATATCCCCTTATATATTTATATATAGTGATCATACCCCCTTATATATTTATATATAGTGATCATATCCCCTTATATATTTATATATAGTGATCATATCCCCCTTATATATTTATATATAGTGATCATATCCCCCTTATATATTTATATATAGTGATCATATCCCCTTATATATTTATATATAGTGATCATATCCCCTTATATATTTATATATAGTGATCATATCTCCTTATATATTTATATATAGTGATCATATCCTCTTATATATTTATATATAGTGATCATATCCCCTTTATATATAGTGATCATATCCCCCTTATATATTTATATATAGTGATCATATCCCCCTTATATATTTATATATAGTGATCATATCCCCTTATATATTTATATATAGTGATCATATCCCCTTATATATTTATATATAGTGATCATATCCCCTTATATATTTATATATAGTGATCATATCCCCTTATATATTTATATATAGTGATCATATCCCCCTTATATATTTATATATAGTGATCATATCCCCTTATATATTTATATATAGTGATCATATCCCCTTATATATTTATATATAGTGATCATATCCCCTTATATATTTATATATAGTGATCATATCCCCCTTATATATTTATATATAGTGATCATATCCCCTTATATATTTATATATAGTGATCATATACCCCTTATATATTTATATATAGTGATCATATCCCCTTATATATTTATATATAGTGATCATACCCCCTTATATATTTATATATAGTGATCATATCCCCTTATATATTTATATATAGTGATCATATCCCCTTATATATTTATATATAGTGATCATATCCCCTTACATATTTATATATAGTGATCATATCCCCCTTATATATTTATATATAATGATCATATCCCCCTTATATATTTATATATAGTGATCATATCTCCTTATATATTTATATATAGTGATCATATCCCCCTTATATATTTATATAGAGTGATCATATCCCCTTATATATTTATATATAGTGATCATATACCCCTTATATATTTATATATAGTGATCATATCCCCTTATATATTTATATATAGTGATCATACCCCCTTATATATTTATATATAGTGATCATATCCCCTTATATATTTATATATAGTGATCATATCCCCTTATATATTTATATATAGTGATCATATCCCCCTTATATATTTATATATAGTGATCATATCCCCCTTATATATTTATATATAGTGATCATATCCCCTTATATATTTATATATAGTGATCATATCTCCTTATATATTTATATATAGTGATCATATCCTCTTATATATTTATATATAGTGATCATATCCCCTTTATATATAGTGATCATATCCCCCTTATATATTTATATATAGTGATCATATCCCCTTATATATTTATATATAGTGATCATATCCCCTTATATATTTATATATAGTGATCATATCCCCTTATATATTTATATATAGTGATCATATCCCCTTATATATTTATATATAGTGATCAAATCCCCTTATATATTTATATATAATGATCATATCCCCTTATATATTTATATATAGTGATCATATCCCCCTTATATATTTATATATAATGATCATATCCCCCTTATATATTTATATATAGTGATCATATCTCCTTATATATTTATATATAGTGATCATATCCCCCTTATATATTTATATAGAGTGATCATATCCCCTTATATATTTATATATAGTGATCATATACCCCTTATATATTTATATATAGTGATAATATCCCCTTATATATTTATATATAGTGATCATACCCCCTTATATATTTATATATAGTGATCATATCCCCTTATATATTTATATATAGTGATCATATCCCCTTATATATTTATATATAGTGATCATATCCCCCTTATATATTTATATATAGTGATCATATCCCCCTTATATATTTATATATAGTGATCATATCCCCTTATATATTTATATATAGTGATCATATCCCCTTATATATTTATATATAGTGATCATATCTCCTTATATATTTATATATAGTGATCATATCCTCTTATATATTTATATATAGTGATCATATCCCCTTTATATATAGTGATCATATCCCCCTTATATATTTATATATAGTGATCATATCCCCTTATATATTTATATATAGTGATCATATCCCCTTATATATTTATATATATAGTGATCATATCCCCTTATATATTTATATATAGTGATCATATCCCCCTTATATATTTATATATAGTGATCATATCCCCTTATATATTTATATATAGTGATCATATCCCCTTATATATTTATATATAGTGATCATATCCCCTTATATATTTATATATAGTGATCATATCCCCCTTATATATTTATATATAGTGATCATATCCCCTTAGATATTTATATATAGTGATCATATCCCCCTTATATATTTATATATAGTGATCATGTCCCCTTATACATTTATATATAGTGATCATATCCCCTTATACATTTATATATAGTGATCATATCCCCTTATATATTTATATATAGTGATCATATCCCCTTATATATTTATATATAGTGATCATATACCCCTTATATATTTATATATAGTGATCATATCCCCTTATATATTTATATATAGTGATCATACCCCCTTATATATTTATATATAGTGATCATATCCCCTTATATATTTATATATAGTGATCATATCCCCTTATATATTTATATATAGTGATCATATCCCCTTATATATTTATATATAGTGATCATATCCCCCTTATATATTTATATATAATGATCATATCCCCCTTATATATTTATATATAGTGATCATATCTCCTTATATATTTATATATAGTGATCATATCCCCCTTATATATTTATATATAGTGATGATATCCCCTTATATATTTATATATAGTGATCATATCCCCTTATATATTTATATATAGTGATCATATCCCCTTATATATTTATATATAGTGATCATATCCCCCTTATATATTTATATATAGTGATCATATCCCCTTATATATTTATATATAGTGATCATATCCATCTTATATATTTATATATAGTGATCATATCCCCCTTATATATTTATATATAGTGATCATATCCCCTTATATATTTATATATAGTGATCATATCCCCTTATATATTTATATATAGTGATCATATCCCCTTTATATATTTATATATAGTTTTCATATCCCCTTATATATTTATATATAGTGATCATATCCCCCTTATATATTTATATATAGTGATCATATCCCCTTATATATTTATATATAGTGATCATATCCCCTTATATATTTTTATATAGTGATCATATCCCCCTTATATATTTATATATAGTGATCATATCCCCTTATATATTTATATATAGTGATCATATCCCCTTTATATATTTATATATAGTTTTCATATCCCCTTATATATTTATATATAGTGATCATATCCCCCTTATATATTTATATATAGTGATCATATCCCCTTATATATTTATATATAGTGATCATATCCCCTTATATATTTTTATATAGTGATCATATCCCCCTTATATATTTATATATAGTGATCATATCCCCTTATATATTTATATATAGTGATCATATCCCCCTTAACTGTCTCTTCTCCAGTGTAACAATCCCAACTTACCTTTCCCCATAACTGATCCCTCCCATTCCCTTTATCAGCTCAGTTGCTCTTCTCTGTATTATTTTTTCCTTGGATGTTTGTCGTCTCATCATTACGTGTCGGTTCTGTGTTGATCGATGTTGTATAATTGTTGGTATGAGGTGAAGTGACAATGAAAACTGTACACGTCGGTAGAATGAAGTTTGTTGCAGTTGGTCTGTAAGTGTTTAGCAGACAGTGGGGGAATGAAAGAGATAAGGGCACAGACAGACTGTGGGTCAGTGTCAGTATAAATGTTTGTTTCACAGGAGGGGCTGTGTGTCGCCAGTAATGAGCCCCTATTATAACATGTACCCCCACTTCTCTCTGGGGCCACAATACAGTCTCACAGGGTGACCCCGGGGCCCACGTGTCACACTGATTTCTATCTCACTCCCTTCATTTGTCCCTGAGTCCAAGTAACAGATGGTCCTACTAATCCCCCAACCCAATCTCCTGATCTAATCCCATAATCACCCCCAGCCACATATGTGCTGTATTTTCCTCTGTGTACTCTATAATAGTGCCGAGTATCTCCCCACCCTGTATAACAGTAACGACTATCTCTTCACTCTGTATAACAGTAACGAGTATCTATCTATAGTGTGTATCTCTCCACTCAGTATAACAATAGTGAGTATCTCTCCTCTCTGTATAACAATAGTGAGTATCTCTCCTCTCTGTATAACAATAGTGAGTATCTCTCCGCTCTGTATAACAATAGTGAGTATCTCTCCCCGCTCTGTATATTA
The DNA here is from genome assembly GCA_038501925.1 of Xenopus petersii. Taxonomy (NCBI): domain Eukaryota; kingdom Metazoa; phylum Chordata; class Amphibia; order Anura; family Pipidae; genus Xenopus; species Xenopus petersii. The sequence goes on along the minus strand of CM076677.1, from coordinate 237,375 downwards.
ATAGTGAGAATCTCACTCCACTCTGTATAACAATAGTGAGTATCTCTCCGCTCTGTATAACAATAGTGAGTATCTCTCCCCGCTCTGTATATTAATAGTGAGAATCTCACTCCACTCTGTATAACAATAGTGAGTGTCTCTCCCCGCTCTGTATAACAATAGTGAGTATCTCTCCCCGCTCTGTATAACAATAGTGAGTATCTCTCCACTCTGTATAACAATAGTGAGTATCTCTCTGCTCTGTATAACAATAGTGAGTATCTCTCCCCACTCTGTATATTAATAGTGAGAATCTCACTCCACTCTGTATAACAATAGTGAATATCTCTCCCCGCTCTGTATAACAATAGTGAGTATCTCTTCTTTCTGTATAACAATAGTGAGTATCTCTCCGCTCTGTATAACAATAGTGAGTATCTCTTCTTTCTGTATAACAATAGTGAGTATCTCTCCGCTCTGTATAACAATAGTGAGTATCTCTTCTTTCTGTATAACAATAGTGAGTATCTCTCCGCTCTGTATAACAATAGTGAGTATCTCTTCTTTCTGTATAACAATAGTGAGTATCTCTCCCCGCTCTGTATAACAATAGTGAGTATCTCTCCGCTCTGTATAACAATAGCGAGTATCTCTCCCCGCTCTGTATGACAATAGTAAGTATCTCTTCTTTCTGTATAACAATAGTGAGTATCTCTTCTTTCTGTATAACAATAGTGAGTATCTCTCCCCGCTCTGTATAACAATATTGAGTATCTCTCCCCGCTCTGTATAACAATAGTGAGTATCTCTCCCCGCTTTGTATAACAATAGTGAGTATCTCTCCCCGCTCTGTATATTAATAGTGAGAATCTCACTCCACTCTGTATAACAATAGTGAGTATCTCTCCCCGCTCTGTATATTAATAGTGAGTATCTCACTCCACTCTGTATAACAATAGTGAGTATCTCTCCCCGCTCTGTATAACAATAGTGAGTATCTCTCCCCGCTCTGTATATTAATAGTGAGAATCTCACTCCACTCTGTATAACAATAGTGAGTATCTCTCCCGGCTCTGTATATTAATAGTGAGTATCTCTCCCCGCTTTGTATAACAATAGTGAGTATCTCTCCCCGCTCTGTATATTAATAGTGAGTATCTCACTCCACTCTGTATAACAATAGTGAGTATCTCTCCCCGCTCTGTATATTAATAGTGAGAATCTCACTCCACTCTGTATAACAATAGTGAGTATCTCTCCCCGCTCTGTATATTAATAGTGAGTATCTCACTCCACTCTGTATAACAATAGTGAGTATCTCTCCCGGCTCTGTATATTAATAGTGAGTATCTCTCCCCGCTTTGTATAACAATAGTGAGTATCTCTCCCCGCTCTGTATATTAATAGTGAGTATCTCACTCCACTCTGTATAACAATAGTGAGTATCTCTCCCCGCTCTGTATATTAATAGTGAGAATCTCACTCCACTCTGTGCATGATGAGAAGATGGAAGGTAATGATTGGATGCCCTAGGGACCCAGTAGACATATCGGGGTGTGGGTTTAGGGGGAGCAGCATAAGAAGACACGTGAGTAGATGACAGTTGGGCCTTTATTGCACTTATGGGAATATGTTGCATTGGGGCCAGAAGGAGTCGGTTTTATTTACAGTCACTGAGACTGCGGAGGAATCAGGAAGTGGAAGGGTTAATTCGTATATACAATTCTATTGGTTACAAATCCTTCATGTAAAAAATATAATTCATATATTGAGCAAGCCCCGCACCCATCCCTTTGTTTGTGTTCCTGATTAGGAAGAGACTATGGAAGTAACTAATACGGCAGCTTCCTGGACCTGGCAAGTGTGGCATGATGGGATATGTGTGTGACGGGTCCATGTGACGCCACTGATCATTTGCTTTCAGTTGTTGATGCGCAGTTTGAAGGTGACGCGCCCTGAAAACTTGTCTCGCTCGTTATCGCTCTTGATATTGCCGGCGTTGGCGCGACATTCCACATAAAGGTCCTGATTCCGAGAAATGTTATGGAACTGGACCGCCACCAACGGCTGTGTGTAGTTCTTCTGCAATGACATCAGTGGACCAATGTGACATCACATACTGGCTCATATGATGGAAAGACAGCATTACATCACATTCTGACAGGGTGATGTCATCAGTGAAATATCAGGGGTGATGGTGAGATATTGGCTTAGATATCAGGGTGTGCGACAATGAGATTCCAGGGGGTGACAGATATTAGGTGGGATAGGGGTGCAATGGTGAGATATGATATGGCAGGGTGATGTCATCAGTAAATATCGGGGGTGATGGTGAGGTATCGGGTGAGATATCAGGGTGTGTGACAGTGAGATATCAGGGACTGACAATGAGATATCAGGGGGTGACTGATATCAGGTGTGATATTGGGGTGCAACAGTGAGATATCAGAGGGTGACTGATATCAGATGAGATATCAGGGGGTGACGGATATCGGGGGGTGACGGATATCAGGTGAGATATCAAGGGGTGACGGATATCGGGGGGTGACGGATATCAGGTGAGATATCAAGGGGTGACGGATATCAGGGGCGTGACGGATATCAGGTGAGATATCAGGGGGTGACCAATATCAGGTAAGATATCATCAGGGGGTGACGGATGTCAGGGGAGATATTGGGGTGCGACAGTGAGATATCAGGGTGACCAATATCAGGTGAGAGATCAGGGGGTGATTTATAGGTGAAATATCTGGGGGTACAACTGTGAGATCCCAGAAACTAAGAATGTGCTGTAAGACTGCAGGGGTATTGGGGCAAGGCAGTGATCCCACGTGTGTAGGAATGGGGGTAAATCTCACCTGTGCTCTGTTCCCATAGTAGGGGAAATACATGAGATCCATGGTGCCCAAATCCGTCCCATCACTGGGGTAATAACTGCGGCTCCCCAACATGAGCTCAATGTCTGTGCTCTGAAACAAAACACATTAATTATGTCACAATGCCCCCCAAATCTGCCCCACCTCTGTCACGTATGTACCTCCTATGGGATATTTACCTTACAATTGCCCTATAACAGGACCATATAACTGTCATATAACTGCCCTATAGTATCAATGGGATCTAATGGCTTTAGTATGACCATGAGGGGTGTGAGTGGAGAGTACTGTGGGTGGGTATAGACATAGTGAAGTTGGGTTAATATAGGTGGGTATAGTGGATATCAGGAGACGGCGAGTATCTATAACATGAGCAAAGTGAGCCCAAAAGATTTCATTTTGTTGAGGTTCATAACATTTCATTAAAATATGAAACCAAAGAATTTCCCAGCAATTTGCTTGGATGCCCTGGAATTATGCCCCCAGTACCTGTATCTAATGTGCCAATCTGATGTGTAAAGTCTCATTTATTCTGAGCTTGGTTCACTTGTTAGCCCCCCGTTTCCCTTGCACAGTTGCTAAGGACTAGGTCTATAGGTTCTGCTACAGGTCATTCAATGCAACAGCTTTGGGTTTGTACTACAGGGTTGGAACTATTGAGCTTCTCACAGGCAAGGGAAGAAGTTTCCTCCTCAGTTTCATAAGAAGAACCTCAGGAGGAGGTTTTATATCCATTACAAGCCAAAAGTGTATTCTACATGGAACTGATTGTGGCCTATTGTATTTAGGAGGCATCTACAGGGGGTTCCTAGAAGTGGGTCACTGAGGATGATTTACTCTACTGGATCTTCCTCTTACCGTGTCATTCTGAGCAGATTTGGGTTTCTGGAGACACCAAGAGAGAGACACACTGAGACACACTGAAATGAGACAGTCTAAGGTTCACTCATTGAGTGTCTGCTTGGGGAACTTACCTTGCCCATGCAGTTTATGGTGATGGAAGAGTTGGAGAGACTTGGAATAACTTCGGGGAGAAAGTTGATGATCTGGAAATAGAGAATAAGGGAACGTTAGAGGGATGGGACTTCTCCTGGGAGCAGAGAGATGGGTCAGGAAAGGGTAAAATGGCAGAAAGATGGGAATATTAACCTTAGAGCCCCCCATTATGGCAGAAACCCAGGTGCAGCTCTCACCCCCATGCAGATAATTTACACAAACATAATTGTACATAAAGGGACACACACACACTGGGGCCCCTCACCCGGTTCATTTTGATGAGGACACAGGGGCTGCCGTCTTTGTAGCCATACGTGGGGTCACTGAGCCCAGAGCAGTTGCCCAGGGAGCTTCTCAGGAACTGACAGGCCTTCTTGGGGTAATTCCTCACGTCCCCCGTATCCTCCTGTCTGTTAAACACCCCCGGGTTGCACACTGACCCCTGTTGCACTTGCACACTGTCGTTGTACACTGGGGGGAGAAGGTGGAAATGGCGTTAGTGCTGAGGGCAGGGGCAAATATCACTTTATATTATCCCAGTTACACAGGGAACAGTAAGCTCTTTTGCAATTTCTGAACTCAGTGTGAGAGGAAGAGAGTAGGAGCCATGTGACTGTGAGAGGAAGAGAGTAGGAACTGTGTGAGAGGAAGAGAGTAGATGCTGGGTGAATGTGAGATTAAGAGAGTAGGAGCCGGGTGAGTATGAAAAGAAGACAGTCGGAACTGGGTAAGTGTGAGAGGAAGAGAGTAAGAGCCAGGTGAGCGTGAGAGGGAGAGAGTAGGAGTCGGTGAGTGTGAAAAGAAAATAGTAGGTTGGGTGAGTCTGAGGGGAAGAGAGTAGGAGCTGTGTGAGTGTTGGAGCTGGGTGAGAGTAGGAGCCGGGTGAGAATGAAAAGAAGACAGTCGGAACCAGGTGAGTGTGAGAGGTAGAGAGTAGGAGTCGGTGAGTGTGAAAAGAAAATAGTAGGTTGGGTGAGTGTGAGGGGAAGAGAGTAGTAGCCGGGTGAGTGTAGGAGGAAGAGAGTAGTAGCTGGGTGAGTGTGAGTAGAAGAGGCGATTGTTGACTTACTTTCCAGAGCTGAGTTCAGTTTAGCCACGTAGCCCCCCCAGCCAGAGTTTGAGGCATCATTGATGTTATAAACAATCTCCAGAGTGTCTGTTTTGGGCCGAATCATCATCCCTGTAGTGAGAGCATTGGGGTCACTTTGGGGTGTGCTGTGCTTTCAAATCACAATACAGTGTGGTCCCAGCGTAAACACTCCCCAGACATATACTGTGCAGTACATAATGGGGCCCCTTTAAATAGTCACCCACAGGAGAATGCCAATGTACACACTGGCCAAATATATTACTCCACAATGTACAGTGTGGCCCTCAGATAGTGGCCCACAGAATAAAGGTAGTGTGAAATCTACATAAACATATGGAGTGTGGCCCCTAGATAGAGACCCACTAAACTGTGATGTAACCAAGACCAGAGATTGGCAAAGGTGAACCCCACAGAAATGTCTCCCCACAAAGGCAGAATGTGGCATTACCTGGACTAGAAAGTCGGTCCCCATATTTGGGGGTGTATTCATCAATGGTTTGTAACATCACCCACATGGAGAGGGCAAACATGCCCGTGAGGAAGGCATAAAATGCCACATAGAAAGTAACAATCAAAGCTGGAAAAGAGAATAGTGGATGTCATTTACTGAAGGCATTGCTCACTGGGAGGATTCCCAGCTCCTTCCAACAGGTTCACCCACATACAAACTTCTTTACCTACCCTCCAAATATGTCCACTCATACCCAACCATGTCTATCTACCCTCCAAAGATGTCAATTCAAACCCAACATTCTCTATGTACCCTCCAAAGATGCCTGCTCACACCCAACCTTCTCTACATACCCTCCAAAGATGTCCACTCACACCGAACTGTCTCTAGCCTCCAAAGGTGCCTGCTCACACGTAACCTTCTCTACCTCCCTCCAAAGATGTCCGCTCATACCCAACCTTCCCTACGTACCCTCCTAAGATGTCCACTCACACCCAACATTCCCTACGTACCCTCCTAAGATGTCCACTCACACCCAACATTCTCTATCTACCCTCCTAAGATGTCCACTCACACCAAACCTTCTCTATCTACCTTACAAAGATGTCCACTCACACCCAACCTTCTCCATCTACCCTCCAAAGTTGCTCACTCACACCCAAACTTCTCTACTTACCCTCCATAGGTAGCCAGTCACATTTTCCATCTTCCCCCAATAGTAACCAGCAGATATTCTCTAAACTGTCCCTGATTCTGCTAAGACATTGGTCTTCTATACAAGTAGAGCTATAAAATACAAACTGATACACACCTAGAAGTAACAAATGAAGCTAGAAGCATTGGATCAGCTCATTGTGTTGTAATACATGTGGCTGGGCTATGGTTTTATAGAAGATACGTGGAATGCCTAGAACCTGAGGAGCAGCCTGTATACAAGCAGCGCTATATAAGAGCCTAGAGTCAGAAGATCAGCCACTGGAATGAGAAATAAACACCCCCATCATCAAGGGTTTTTCTGCAAATCATTTTTTTCCTTACATAAGAAATGTATAAAATAGTCAAAACTTACCCCAACTACTCCCCTGCCACCCACATGTTGCCCCATCCACTTACCCCAACTGCTTGCGGTTCTGCCCATGAATTCCCGGGTCCTTGGGTTCCACATAAATTCCCCAAATTCATTCATTATCTGCCCACAGCTTTTCTTCTGACTCCGGGCTGCCATACTGATTCCTGTTCCTTGCAGACAGTCAATAAGCTGGTGGGGAATCCTTCAGTGGCTGTGGGGGGAGAGACTTGGAGGCACTTGGCTGATTCCCCTCCTTTTCTTTCTGTGTCTCTCACATGCAGCTCCCTGAGTCTTCCCTGAGTCTTCCCTGAGTCTTCCCTGAGCTCAGTTTCACCCTTTTATCCTTTCAGTCCATTATTATTCATCTGTGGCCCCGCCCACCTGCTGTCTCCTCTCTAATCTGAAAAGCTCATGCTGTTCCAGCTCAGTGGAATCTGCTCAAACCCATGAAGGGTGGCATAGAGAGAGAAGCGGGGTTGGACTGGACTGGTGGGACACAACCAGTGAGCTCTGTGACCCAGACCTGCTTCCTAAATCCCAAAATCATTGGTGCTTCCCCCAACCTTCCTCCTCGATCTCTGCTACAAGGGAGAATCCTAGGGCTTCCAGGTCATGTGGACTTCATGTCTTGGGTGAGGGCCCGGGGGGTTGGGACTCCTGAGGTGGCAGCCCTTGTGGGCTACAGACCCCCCAGTCCGACGCTGGAGAGAAGAAGCTGTGGAATCTGCCCCCCCCTGCTCTAGGCTGATATAGACAGTAGATGCTATGGGGTCAGCCACAGTAATCAACAGTGGGGCAAGATAGAAAGTGAAAAAATAGGCTAAAGCTTTGCCGTGCTACATAGGGCAGAGGGGCCACATTGAGCCCTTTACTTACCAACTACTATTTGTAGATCTACAGAGCACCCTGGTGCCTGACTGTGCTGCACCTAAACCTAATTCACTGCTTCCAAACTGTGGGGCATTATGTGAAAGAATAGTCATTCCCTCTCCTAGATACACCAGAAAGCTCATCTCCAAGGCCAGTTAGGGGGAGATTTGAGGTGACTAGTCAATCCCTCTCCTAGATACACCAGAAAGACCAGCTCCAAGGCCAGTTAGGGGGAGGTTTGAGGTGACTAGTCAATTCCTCTCCTAGATGCACCAGAAAGCCCAGCTCCAAGGCCAGTTAGGGGGAGATTTGAGATGACTAGTCAATTCCTCTCCTAGATACACCAGAAAGACCAGCTCTAAGGCCAGTTAGGGGGAGGTTTGAGGTGACTAGTCAATTCCTCTCCTAGATACACCAGAAAGACCAGCTCCAAGGCCAGCTAGGGGAAGATTTGAGGTGACTAGTCAATCCCTCTCCTAGATACACTAGAAAGCTCATCTCCAAGGCCAGTTAGGGGGAGGTTTGAGGTGACTAGTCAATTCCTCTCCTAGATACACCAGAAAGCCCAGCTCCAAGGCCAGTTAGGGGGAGATTTGAGGTGACTAGTCATTCCCTCTCCAAGATACACCAGAAAGCCCAGCTCCAAAGCCAGTTAGGGGGAGATTTGAGGTAACTAGTCACTCATTCCCTCTCCAAGATACACCAGAAAGCCAAGCTCCAAGGCCAGTTAGGGGGAGATTTGAGGTGACTAGTCAATCCCTCTCCTAGGTACACTAGAAAGCTCAGCTCCAAGGCCAGTTAGGGGGAGATTTGAGGTGACTAGTCAATCCTTCTCCTAGATACACCAGAAAGCCCAGCTCCAAGGCCAGTTAGGGGGAGATTTGAGGTGACTAGTCATTCCCTCTCCTAGATACACTAGAAAGCCCGGCTCCAAGGCCAGTTAGGGGGAGATTTGGGGAAAATGGCCATTCCATCTCCTAGATACACTAGGAAGACCAGCTCCAAAGCCAGTTAGGGGAGATTTGAGGTGACTGGTCATTTACTCTCCTAGATACACCAGAAAGCCCATCCTGAGGCCAGTTAGGGGGAGATTTGGGGAAAATGGCCATTCCTTCTCCTAGATACACTAGGAAGACCAGCTCCAAGGCCAGTTAGGGGAGATTTGAGGTGACTGGTCATTTACTCTCCTAGATACACCAGACAGAGTAGTTCCTAGATACAGCAGACAGAGTAGTTTTGGGGACACATAGGGAATAGGAGATAAAATGCTAGAAAATATCCAATAATCAACAGATTTATCTAGTAAAACACTGTGGCACTGCAGATTGTAAGCTCTTCAGGGAAGGGACTTCATTCCAGCTGTGTAGGAAACTCCTAGGAATGCAGTGCAGCCCATTCACTAGAGGTGCAACAGAAATAAATAAGGAATATTCCCCATCCATGTGGTTTCTGAGCTGGTGAATAGGAAAGTACCACCATGAGTGAGGGTTCATGGGGGCTTAGGACAAGGTATTAGGTAGGGATGCGCCAAATCCAGGATTCAATTCATCCCTAGTATTAGGGCACTGAGTCTTGGGCATTTAGTATTGGGCATTTAGCATTGGGCATTTAGTGTTGGGCATTTAGTGTTGGGCATTTAGTGTTGGGCATTTAGTATTGGGCATTTAGCGTTGGGAATTTAGCGTTGGGCATTTAGTGTTGGGCATTTAGTGTTGGGCATTTAGTGTTGGGCATTTAGTATTGGGCATTTAGTGTTGGGCATTTAGTGTTGGGCATTTAGTGTTGGGCATTTAGTGTTGGGCATTTAGCGTTGGGCATTTAGTGTTGGGCATTTAGTGTTGGGCATTTAGTATTGGGCATTTAGTGTTGGGCATTTAGTGTTGGGCATTTAGCATTGGGCATTTAGCATTGGGCATTTAGTATTGGGCATTTAGTGTTGGGCATTTAGTGTTGGGCATTTAGTGTTGGGCATTTAGTGTTGGGCATTTAGCGTTAGGCATTTAGTATTGGGCATTTAGCAATGGGCATTTAGCGTTGGGCATTTAGTATTGGGCATTTAGCATTGGGCATTTAGTGTTGGGCATTTAGCGTTAGGCATTTAGTATTGGGCATTTAGCAATGGGCATTTAGTGTTGGGCATTTAGTGTTGGGCATTAAGTGCTGGGCATTTAGCATTGGGCATTTAGTATTGGGCATTTAGTGTTGGGCATTTAGTGTTGGGCATTTAGTGTTGGGCATTTAGTGTTGGGCATTTAGTATTGGGCATTTAGTGTTGGGCATTTAGTGTTGGGCATTTAGTGTTGGGCATTTAGTATTGGGCATTTAGTGTTGGGCATTTAGTGTTGGGCATTTAGCGTTAGGCATTTAGTATTGGGCATTTAGCAATGGGCATTTAGCGTTGGGCATTTAGTATTGGGCATTTAGCATTGGGCATTTAGTGTTGGGCATTTAGCATTAGGCATTTAGTATTGGGCATTTAGCAATGGGCATTTAGTGTTGGGCATTTAGTGTTGGGCATTAAGTGCTGGGCATTTAGCATTGGGCATTTAGTATTGGGCATTTAGTGTTGGGCATTTAGTGTTGGGCATTTAGTGTTGGGCATTTAGTGTTGGGCATTTAGTGTTGGGCATTTAGCGTTAGGCATTTAGTATTGGGCATTTAGCAATGGGCATTTAGCGTTGGGCATTTAGTATTGGGCATTTAGCATTGGGCATTTAGTGTTGGGCATTTAGCGTTAGGCATTTAGTATTGGGCATTTAGCAATGGGCATTTAGTGTTGGGCATTTAGTGTTGGGCATTAAGGGGGAGATTTGGGGAAAATGGCCATTCCATCTCCTAGATACACTAGGAAGACCAGCTCCAAAGCCAGTTAGGGGAGATTTGAGGTGACTGGTCATTTACTCTCCTAGATACACCAGACAGAGTAGTTCCTAGATACAGCAGACAGAGTAGTTTTGGGGACACATAGGGAATAGGAGATAAAATGCTAGAAAATATCCAATAATCAACAGATTTATCTAGTAAAACACTGTGGCACTGCAGATTGTAAGCTCTTCAGGGAAGGGACTTCATTCCAGCTGTGTAGGAAACTCCTAGGAATGCAGTGCAGCCCATTCACTAGAGGTGCAACAGAAATAAATAAGGAATATTCCCCATCCATGTGGTTTCTGAGCTGGTGAATAGGAAAGTACCACCATGAGTGAGGGTTCATGGGGGCTTAGGACAAGGTATTAGGTAGGGATGCGCCAAATCCAGGATTCAATTCATCCCTAGTATTAGGGCACTGAGCCTTGGGCATTTAGTATTGGGCATTTAGCATTGGGCATTTAGTGTTGGGCATTTAGTATTGGGCATTTAGTGTTGGGCATTTAGTATTGGGCATTTAGCGTTGGGAATTTAGCGTTGGGCATTTAGTGTTGGGCATTTAGTGTTGGGCATTTAGTGTTGGGCATTTAGTATTGGGCATTTAGTGTTGGGCATTTAGTGTTGGGCATTTAGTGTTGGGCATTTAGCGTTGGGCATTTAGCGTTGGGCATTTAGTGTTGGGCATTTAGTGTTGGGCATTTAGTATTGGGCATTTAGTGTTGGGCATTTAGTGTTGGGCATTTAGTGTTGGGCATTTAGCATTGGGCATTTAGCATTGGGCATTTAGTATTGGGCATTTAGTGTTGGGCATTTAGTGTTGGGCATTTAGTGTTGGGCATTTAGTGTTGGGCATTTAGTATTGGGCATTTAGCAATGGGCATTTAGCGTTGGGCATTTAGTATTGGGCATTTAGCATTGGGCATTTAGTGTTGGGCATTTAGCGTTAGGCATTTAGTATTGGGCATTTAGCAATGGGCATTTAGTGTTGGGCATTTAGTGTTGGGCATTTAGCATTGGGCATTTAGTATTGGGCATTTAGTGTTGGGCATTTAGTGTTGGGCATTTAGTGTTGGGCATTTAGTGTTGGGCATTTAGTGTTGGGCATTTAGCGTTAGGCATTTAGTATTGGGCATTTAGCAATGGGCATTTAGCGTTGGGCATTTAGTATTGGGCATTTAGCATTGGGCATTTAGTGTTGGGCATTTAGCGTTAGGCATTTAGTATTGGGCATTTAGCAATGGGCATTTAGTGTTGGGCATTTAGTGTTGGGCATTAAGTGCTGGGCATTTAGCATTGGGCATTTAGTATTGGGCATTTAGTGTTGGGCATTTAGTGTTGGGCATTTAGTGTTGGGCATTTAGTGTTGGGCATTTAGTGTTGGGCATTTAGTATTGGGCATTTATTATTGGGCATTTAGTGAGCCAATGAAACAATTCTTCATTCCTAGAATGTTCATCTGGTCTTTCCAATGTAACTGGAGCAATTAGTGCTGTTCCTCCTGCTAATGAGAATGACTTACTGCTACTTACCTTGTGTTCCCTGACCCATATCATCATCTCAGCCTGGGGGTTGTACAGACTTCCGTTGTGTCAGTGTAATGGTCTTACATAACAGGCTGTTACCTGATCCACAGGAGGCCAAAAACCCATTTCACTGAAGCCTCTCCAATTTGCCTCAGAGTCAAGAAAAATTCCTTCCTGACTCCTCAATGGGACCAGTCCCTGGATCAACTTGTACTATGAGCTATTTCCCATATCCCTGTATTCCCTCACTTGCTAAACACCATCCAACCCCTTCTTATACCTATCTAATGTATCAGCCTGTACCCCTGATTCACTTCCCAGCTCTCCCTGTAACACCCCTTTCCCTCCTCTAATCTCATTGGCTCCCTCCTGTCTGCTGGGAGGAGCTACTGGTGAATAAAGCATCCGACCCTTCCTTGTACCTATCTAATGTATCAGCCTGTACCACTGATTCACTTCCCAGCTCTCCCTGTAACACCCCTTTCCCTCCTCTAATCTCATTGGCTCCCTCCTGTCTGCTGGGAGGAGCTACTGGTGAATAAAGCATCCGACCCTTCCTTGTACCTATCTAATGTATCAGCCTGTACCACTGATTCAGGGAGAGAATTCCACATCTTCACAGCTCTCACTGTAAAAAACCCCTTCCCAATATTTAGGCGGAACCTCTTTTCTTCTAATCGGAATGGGTGACCTTGTGTCAGCTGGAAAGACCTACTGGTAAATAAATCATTAGAGAGATTATTATATGATCCCATATATATTTATACATAGTTATCATATCTCCCTTTAACACCAAGCTGCATCTCCATTATGGATTTGCCTAGTGCAGTCCCATTAAGGGTATAAGTGGATATTGTTACATCCCAGGTGCAGGACTTTACATTTATCAACATTGAATCTCATTTGCCACTTAGCTGCCCAGATTGCCAGTTAGTCAAGATCCTGTTGCAAGTGCCACATCCTGGATGGAATTAATTGGGCTGATAGTTTTGTCTCATCTGCAAACACTGATACATTACTTACAATACCCTCCCCTAAGTCATTAATGAACAAGTTAAATAAAAGTGGCCCCAATACTGAGCCCTGAGGGACCCCACTAAGAACCTTACTCCAAGTAGAGAATGTCCCATTAACAACCACCCTCTGTACCCGATCCTGTAGCCAGTTTCCTATCCATGTGCAAACGACTTCATTAAGCCCAACAGACCTTAGTTTAGAAAGCAGTCGTTTGTGGGGCACAGTATCAAACGCTTTGGCGAAATCCAAATAGATCTACTGCCCCCCCACTGTCCAGAATCTTACTTACCACATCATAAAATGCAATCAAATTCGTCTGACATGACCTATCCTTCATAAAGCCATGCTGATTGCTGCTCATAATGACATTCACTAGGACAACATTTTGAATGTGATCCCTTAACAAGCCTTCAAATAATTTGCCCACCACAGATGTCAGACTTACTGGCCTATAATTGCCAGGCTGAGATCGTAATCCCTTTTTAAATATTGGAATAACATCAGCTTTTCTCCAATCCATAGGCACCATACCAGATGACAGTGAATCTGAGAAAATCAGAAATAAGGGCTGGTCTAAAACTGAACTAAGCTCTCTTAGAACCCGGGGGTGTATGCCATCAGGCCCTGGAGCCTTGTTTACATTAATTTGTATTAAAGCTTTATGAATCATATCCTGAGTCAGCCACTGACTAGATTGAGCTGAGCCATTAGTGCAGCTATAAAGTGAGCCTGGGAACTCACACTCCTCTATTGTATACACTGAAGAAAATAATTGATTTAACACATTTGCCTTTTCTGTATCTGTTATGTTTCACCTCCACCACAATTAACTCTTCATTTCCTTTCTTAGCCTTCCGGATTGCTGATTTACAACATTTATTACAGTGTTTATATTCATTAAATGCAGCTTCTGTCCCTACAGATTTGTAGTTATTAAATGCCTTTCTCTTCTTTCCCATTAACTTCTTTACTTCTGTATTAAGCCACACAGGATGATTCTTAGAGCTTCTACGTTTAGTCCTTAAGGGAATAGATTGAGAGCAGTAATGATTTAAAGGAACAGTAACGTCATTAGTTAACCTGTGCCATACAGCCTTTTTTCAATTTCCGCCATTTCCAAACAGCAGCTTGTTTATATAAACTATAGTAGTGTTTCTGAAGCAAACAGATCACAGATCACCAGTGCAGGGCAACACTACATGATATTTTCATTACTTTTAAAAACTTCACATTTTTGGTGTTACTTTTTCTTTAATATCATTTTAAAGGACAACCATTTCTGTTCTGTGTTTTTAGCTGAAAACCTAATGCCCCAATCAATACTCTGTAGGGCAGCCCTCAAGGCACTAAAATTAGCTTTTCCAAAATTCCTGGTTTTTGTTGCCCCAGTATATTTTTGTTTTTTGCACCAGACATTAAATGATATAACATTATGGTCACTATTACCCAGGGGTTCAATGACTTGCACATTTACTATAAGTTCTGGCTCATTAGAGATCACTAGATCCACAATACTGTATATCTATATACACTGTATATCTGTATTTATTGGCTGGATATAGATCATATCAGTACAGAATGTTTGTTCCGGGTCGGTATAAATAAATACAAATACCTGTTTATTTTTACCTTTGAATGTGGCTGAGTAAGAAGTTCCCAGTTTGCTGTGGTTCTCACTGGATGTCCCAGTTCTTCTGTCCCATTAGTGACACCCAGTCTAACTGGTTGGGATGGGGGAGGTTTCTGGCTGAGCATGGGGGGCAGCTGGGTGCCTGGGGGAGACAATTGGGGGGTGCAGCAGGCCAGACTGTTCTGGGGGGGTTCTGTTGAACCCGTTAGTCTCTATGAAGTGTGCTTTACATGTATGTACTAAACTGCCCCAGTGCTGTTTCCCATAGCAACTGAGCAGCCATTCGTGTTGCTAAGACTGCCGGGGGCTCATGGAGAGCCGGGGGGCAGTGTCGCAAGACTGGGCACAGAGGCTGCAAAGCCAACGGGCAGAGATTAAATGGAAGAGATTAGCGGAATTACACAGAGCAGATTAACAGTGGGGATTAAAGGGTCAATTCATCAAGTACACACTAAAAAAAGCCTCAATGCTCAGACTGATACTATGCCCTCTGCTTGTTGTGTGTATATATATATATATATATATATATATATATATATATATATCTCTGGACCCAGCAGAAACACAAGAGCCTCCCATGGAAACAAGGGACCATTTATTGCCAATATCTGCCCAGCGTTTGCCTCCAGGGTAGTTAAGGGGATAAATTGGGCTTCTATTTCTTCTGCTTCCCAAGAAAGGTTTCCACAGCCAAGGGTTGGAGTAGGAAAGGGTTTAAAGGAGATTATATTCCCAGGATATGAGCCAATCAGTTATTGTGAGTAAGAAAGGGTTAAACACGGAGACACCAGGTATCCGTGTGCCGGACGGGAGGAGGAGTCACTCCCAGGCCCCCTGTGCCCAACCAAAACCCCTCTAATAGAATTGGGTGAAGGCACCATGGGACGGGTCTCCAGCGAGAAGTTCAACAGCAAAAGAACCAGACTAAGTCCTGGGCCGAATCCCTTTCCCAGACTCAAGCTGGGCTGTATAATTGCCAATCAGAATGAAGACGTAGTGGTGCCCAGCAGTGGGACTCAGCGGCTTCCCCATGGTGAAGGATTTCAGCACTTGCCACTATTAGGCCTGACTGACAGTTGAGTATGGGAGGCACTTAGTTCCTTAGATGATCAGGGCTGAGTAGCAGCCACGTGTCCATCATGCTCAGTCCCAGAGCAAACCCTTACCCCATGCCCACTACTATACTGGCACACACTGTACGGTGCAAAGGACACTGTTGCTATGGCAGCTACAGAAAGTTTAATTCAGGGACTTCTTACCCTTTCATCTATATAGACATACGGCGGCTGTGTGGCACCAGGGCACTGAGGGGGTACAAAGTTCCAAACAAAAATGTAACAAGTCCAGACTCCTCTCCTGCATGAGAACAAAAACAACCTGTGCCTGTGGCTTCAATAGCTGCCCATACATAATACTCTTGGCACAAGCACTCCGACCCCCGACCCCTACCTGTTCTTCACTGCCAAAATAATGGCTCTAGGGGTGTCAACAACCATACAGTAGAAACAGTCTAAATTAATACCAAACTCATCTTTAGAGTTTGTGTGGGTGAGGGGCATTTATGGAATAGTGATCATAACATGGTCTCCTTTGGGGTGGGACCCTTAATAATACCAGAGTTAGTCAGCTGGTTGATGAGAACAGAGAAAAGGCATAGATTCTGAACTGCTATTTTTCTACACAAATGAGGAACCAGTTAATGAAGGATTCCTTCCTAGTAGTCCCAATTCTAGTAATACAACTAATGATGCATGGTTCACACATGACCCCTCTATACACTCACATACACACTCACACTGACCCCTCTATACACTCACATACACACTCAGTCTGACATCAGTGGTAGGAAAGCTTTTGGAAAAGATAATACAGGATAAGATACTTGACTTCACTGCAAATAATAATACTATGTGTTTGTGCCAGCATGGTTTTATGTGAAATAGATCTTCAATGAGGAGGTGAGCAGATACCTAGACTTTGGGATGGCAGTGGATGTGATTTACTTGTGGACCAGTGTTGTTAGTGGAGTACCGCAGGGCTCTGTACTATATGTATATGAGTGTATAGAGGGGTCAGTGTGAGTGTGAGTATGTATGTGAGTGTATAGAGGGGTCAGTGTGAGTATGCATGTGAGTGTATAGAGGGGTCAGTGTGAGGATGGTGGATGTTGGTCTTCTTTTCAACCAACTATGTTACTATATAAGTGTGTGAGTGTTTGAATGTGTGAGAGTGTGAGTGTGTAAGTGAGTGAGAGGTGAGAGTGTGAGTAACAATAAAAGAAGGAGACAGTGGGGAATAAGTGGCAGGGGGAGACATAAGGTTGTACATGGGGGGTGGTAATTATTTGCTGTAGATCCTTGAGAAAGAGAAATGTAAATGGAGCAGATATTGTGCTGGGGCCACTGTTACTGGTTCTGTACTGGTCCCATTGTGTATCATTCCCACTGGAGCCCACACTGACCAGAGAGGGGACTGACAGTTGTATCACTAGTGACAATACTTGTCCTTTATGTTTCCCTACAAACCCACTGATAGAGTTGCCCCACTGACACTTGTTATTAGGTGGGGTCTCCCCCTCCCCCAGTCCTATTGTCTTTGACATCATTTTCCAGGATTGGCCCCACCCCCCCAAATAATGGGAGTCACATTGGCCACTGCCGGCCCTGCACATATTTAAATCAGGAGGTATTTCTAGAATTAGGCAACAGGGGTTGGCTCAATAAAAACTAATTAATTCTATTCTTCATTATTAAATATTCATTATACAGATTTCTGCCCCCACAATCAACTGTCTCTTCCCCAGAATTAACTGTCTACCCAGAATAGTCTCTCCCTCAGGATGAACTGTCTGTGCCCCCATAATAAGCTGTCTCTACCCCAAGAATGAACTGTCTCTGCCCCCAGAATGAATTGTCTCTGCCTCCAAAATAAACTGTCTCTCCCACAGAATTAACTTTCTCTCCCCATAGAATTAACTGTCCCCCCCCCTGAATTAACCCTCAGAATAGATAGTCTAGAATGAGCTGTCTCTGCTGCTGAATGAGCTGTCTCTTTGCTGCCTTAGGTGTTACCAGGAGTGACATTTTTGCATCTCCTCAGTAACCCTCTGGTGCTGGAGCTTGAGGTGAGTTTCAGCTGTTGTGCCTCATTCATGCAGCTCCTCTGCTGTCTCTGCCAACAAACTCTGTGTTCCCCCAGAATGAACTGTCTCTGCCACCAAACTCTGTGTTCCCCCAGAATGAACTGTCTCTGCCACCAAACTCTTGTGTTCCCCCACAATAAACGGTCTCTTCCCCACAATAAACTGTCTTTTCCCCAGAATGAGCTGTCTCTGCCCCCACAATGAACCTGTCTCTTCCCCAGAATGTACTGTCTCTTCCCCCAGAATGAACCGTCTCTGCCACCAAACTGTCTTTTCCCCCAGAATGAGCTGTCTCTGCCCCCACAATGAACTGTCTCCCCCCAACAATGAACTGTCTCTGCCCCCAGAATGAACCTGTCTCTCCCCCAATGAACTGTCTCTTCCCCCAGAATGAACTGTCTCTGCCAACAAACTGTCTCTCCACACAGAATGAGCTGTCTCTGCCCCCAGAATGTACCGTCTCTTCCCTCAGAATGAACTGTCTCTTCCCCCAGACTGAACTGTCTTTGAAACTGAACTGTCTCTTCTACCACAATAAACTGTCTCTTCCCTCAGAATGTACTATCTCTTCCCCCGGACTGAACTGTCTCTTCCACCAGAATGAACTGTCTCCCCCTCCACAATGAACTGTTTCTCCCCCCCAGAATGAACTGTCTCTGAAACTGAACTGTCTCTTCTACCACAATAAACTCTCTCCCCCCAGAATGAACTGTCTCTTGCCCCAGAATGAACCGTCTCTGCCACCAAACTGTCTTTTCCCCCAGAATGAGCTGTCTCTGCCCCCAGAATGAACTGTCTCCCCCCAACAATGAACTGTCTCTGCCCCAAGAATGAACTGTCTCCCCCTCCACAATGAACTGTTTCTCCCCCCAGAATGAACTGTCTCTTCTACCACAATAAACTGTCTCTCCCCCCAGAATGAGCTGTCTCTTCCCCAGAATGATTCTGACACAGTGGGCGCCTCGTGCCATAGGAATTCTTCATTGAGACTGGGCTTGGGGCAAATTCCACAAAGAGAAGCAGGAAAATCTCTGCACTTTATTCACTCATGGGGCCCGCGGGCATTGGGTGACTGGAGACATATTGGCCTGGTCCTCTATTGGCTGTCACACAGAGATGGGAGGAGACACGGGGAGAAGATCCCTATGGAAAGTCATTCCCAGGGGAAGTAGCGGAATATCCATTGCATTGCTGGCAGCTGATTGGGTGGGAGAATGAATATATTTAGGAGGAGGGGCGGGTGATTGGCAGCAGTTTGGGGGGGCAGCTGTGGGACCAGACACTGTTACTCTTGTACCAGGCAGAGTCCAAGTCCATGAGACGTCCCTGGATCTTGATGTTCTCAAGACACCCACGGAAATGCCCCGGGGATTCCTCTTGTGATGCTGCAGAGGAGGAGAGAGATGAGTGTAAGCTCCGCCCCTGCATACAATCTACAGCACTGCCGAGTATCCCCTGGGCACCCACTGCCCTAACAACATCCCTTCATTTACACAATTAAAGGCAACATGAGAATATACAATGAGAATATACTGAGAATACACTGAGAATATACTGAGAATAGACTGAGAATATACTGAGAATAAACTGAGAATATACTGAGAATAGACTGAGAATACACTGAGAATATACTGAGAATAAACTGAGAATAAACTGAGAATACACTGAGAATATACTGAGAATAAACTGAGAATAAACTGAGAATACACTGAGAATATACTGAGAATACACTGAGAATATACTGAGAATAAACTGACAATATAATGAGAATATACTGAGAATAAACTGAGAATAAACTGAGAATATACTGAGAATAAACTGAGAATATAATGAGAATATAATGAGAATATACTGAGAATATACTGAGAATACACTGAGAATATAATGAGAATATAATGAGAATATAATGAGAATATACTGAGAATAAACTGAGAATATACTGAGAATATAATGAGAATATAATGAGAATATACTGAGAATATACTGAGAATAAACTGAGAATAAACTGAGAATAAACTGAGAATATAATGAGAATATACTGAGAATACACTGAGAATATAATGAGAATATACTGAGAATATACTGAGAATACACTGAGAATATAATGAGAATACACTGAGAATATAATGAGAATACACTGAGAATATACTGAGAATACACTGAGAATATAATGAGAATATACTGAGAATATACTGAGAATACACTGAGAATATAATGAGAATATAATGAGAATATACATAAAAATCTTTATTTAAAAGGGAAGGAAATTCTCACTGGTAAGTTTGTATTTTAGTCTCAGTGCACAGCCCCTGCCCCTCCCTGATTGGCCACTGACCTGATGTATCTGTAGCCCCAGAGCCCAAACTACAGAGCTGCACCTCCTGTTCCCACCACACTGGCACCCAAACTATCATGTTGGGCTAGTGCAGACGTTACTGGTTGAAATGTATGATGGGCTGGGACAGGGGCGATGTTGGCCCTTAAACTTACCAGGAGTGGGATTTTTGGCAGATTGATAGAAGTGGAGCCAGAGGTTTATTATTAGAGCAGAAACTCCATTACCAGAACTGATCCCCCCATTGTGTCTGTGACACAGGACACCCAGTGGCCACTAAGAGAATTGACTTTAATGAACACATTGGACTGTGCAGTGGGGACACCTAGTGGCCAGTACAAGACATTACCAGCAATGGGACCTCATCCCAAGAGTCTCTAAGAACAGGGACGGAGCCATTTCTGCTGTGGCAACTAAAGGACAATCTCACACAACAAAGGGCTCAACCTTTTTCTCAGGTGCGAGTGAGGTCGGTCCTCGGGCCTTGTGGATAGAAGTGTAAGGACTGAAATCTTAACGGGGATGTGGATATCCTGATTAAAGGTCAACTTGTAGTAAGAGCTCAGCCCTTGCACCATAGTCTGTAATGTACAGTTGTACAGTGATGTATAGTTGTACAATGATGTCTAGTTGTACCCCCTTCAACTAGACCCATGAGTGGGGTTTTCTTTTGCTGAACAATATATTTGTATATGGACCCCATGTGCCCCACCTGTAACAGTAATGTGTATATATAGACCCCCGTGTACCCCACCTCTAACAGTAATGTATATATATAGACCCCCGTGTACCCCACCTCTAACAGTAATGTATATATATAGACCCCCGTGTACCCCACCTGTAACAGTAATGTATATATATAGACCCCCGTGTACCCCACCTCTAACAGTAATGTATATATATAGACCCCCGTGTACCCCACCTCTAACAGTAATGTATATATATATAGACCCCCGTGTACCCCACCTGTAACAGTAATGTATATATATAGACCCCCGTGTACCCCACCTCTAACAGTAATGTATATATATATAGACCCCCGTGTACCCCACCTGTAACAGTAATGTATATATATAGACCCCCGTGTACCCCACCTCTAACAGTAATGTATATATATAGACCCCCGTGTACCCCACCTGTAACAGTAATGTATATATATAGACCCCCATGTACCCCACCTGTAACAGTAATGTGTATATAGACCCCCGTGTACCCCACCTCTAACAGTAATGTATATATATAGACCCCCGTGTACCCCACCTGTAACAGTAATGTGTATATATAGACCCCCGTGTACCCCACCTGTAACAGTAATGTATATATATAGACCCCCGTGTACCCCACCTGTAACAGTAATGTATATATATAGACCCCCGTGTACCCCACCTCTAACAGTAATGTATATTTATAGACCCCCGTGTACCCCACCTGTAACAGTAATGTATATATATAGACCCCCGTGTACCCCACCTGTAACAGTAATGTATATATATAGACCCCCGTGTACCCCACCTGTAACAGTAATGTGTATATAGACCCCCGTGTACCCCACCTGTAACAGTAATGTGTATATAGACCCCCGTGTACCCCACCTCTAACAGTAATGTGTATATAGACCCCCGTGTACCCCACCTGTAACAGTAATGTGTATATATAGACCTCCGTGTACCCCACCTGTAACAGTAATGTATATATAGACCCCCGTGTACCCCACCTGTAACAGTAATGTGTATATAGACCCCCGTGTACCCCACCTGTAACAGTAACAAATACTCACTGGGTGCCCCTCCAATATAAACGATCCCCTCCTTGTCCGTCCAGGAATGTTTCAGAGCTGAATAATGTCCCTCTGATATGTCAGCGATCTCCTTCTCATTCCCACATTGCAGTGTAACAGATTTCGGGGTGATGCTCAGGTGGAACTTGTACCCATCACTGCCCCCCACATCAGCCAGTTCCTGGGTCACAATTGTATCATTCCCCAGTTCTACAAACAGGTTCTGCAGACGACAAATAAACCCAAAATCTCGGCATCTTTCAGTTTTATTATTTCCCATCCTGGTCTTACACCCAACATCCCTCAGACTCACTATGTCCTACATTATTCTAGAACACTATGTCCTACCCTAGTCTAGATCCCAACATCCCTCAGACTCACTATATCCTACCCTAGTCTACAACCCAACATCCTCCAGACTCACTACATTCTATCTTAGTCTAGAACCCAACATCCACCAGACTCACTATATCCTACCCTAGTCTACAACCCAACATCCTCCAGACTCACTACATTCTATCTTAGTCTAGAACTCAACATCCACCAGACTCACTATATCCTACCCTAGTCTACAACCCAACATCCCCCAGACTCACAACATTACGTCTTAGTCTAGAACCCAACATTCCTCAGACTCACTATATTCTGTCTTAGTCTAGAACCCATCAACATGTAGACATACTACATTCTATATTAGCCTAGAACCCAACATCCATCATACTCACTGCATTCTATTGTAATCTAGAACCCAGCAACCTTCAGATTCAATGTGTCCTACATTATTCTAGAACCCAACATCCCTCAAACTCACTATATTCTACCTTAGTCTAGAACCCAACATACCTCAGCACTGGAATATTGTATTCTGTTACAAACCCCATCTGCATTGCCTTGCAAAATCGTATGTGCTACAGTCCATGCCCTTATTTAATGGTCTAGGAGGGAATATCTGGTAAGCTTGGTCTAATTATTTTCCTTAAACTCAGCACCTACCAAACTTGCTATATCCATCTATAGTCTAGAGTTTGACATCCATATGGCCTGCCATATATTATTCTTGCATAGAACCCAGCTTTCCATAACTCCTCCATTATAGACCCAAACAAATGCTTGTAGCTCACTCTTACTTTGTCTTGTCCCCGAAGGAGGAGAAGTGTTCCAGTCTCTGGGTGTGAGACGCTCAGGAGTGAGAATGAGAGACTCTCTAAATGCAAATCCATCTGGAGAGACAGAGTCCATGGTTCTCCTGTCTGGGCTGATGCTGTAGGCAAGTCTATAGAGAGGAGATGTGAACCAGAGTTTTTCTAGTTAAAAGCGAGAAGGAACCTGAGTGGTTATGTGCAAGAGAAATGGCCAGATATTGATGCACTTCTAACTGCCAGGAGCTTTGCTTGGAAAGAGCCAAGACCAACTGTAGGGTGAGCTGCAGGTTACATACATAATAATGGGAGGGCCCCACCACCCTGTGTAATTAAACACTATGTCCAACCAATGGAAGAATGGAACTAGGGGCTGACATCTCATGTCCCAGGACTTTCAAACTGCCTACGGAAATACACTCCCCCATGCAAAGGAAGTAGAGAAAGTCACACGAGTAGCAGGAAATACACTCCCCCGTGCAAAGGAAGTAGAGAAAGTCACACGAGTAGCAGGAAATACACTCCCCTGTGCAAAGGAAGTAGAGAAAGTCACACGAGTAGCAGGAAATACACTCCCCCGTGCAAAGGAAGTAGGGAGTGTCACACGAGTAGCAGGAAATACACTCCCCCATGCAAAGGAAGTAGAGAAAGTCACACGAGTACCAGGAAATACACTCCCCCATGCAAAGGAAGTAGAGAAAGTCACACGAGTAGCAGGAAATACACTCCCCAATGCAAAGGAAGTAGAGAAAGTCACACGAATAGCAGGAAATACACTCCCCCGTGCAAAGGAAGTAGAGAAAGTCACACGAGTAGCAGGAAATACACTCCCCCGTGCAAAGGAAGTAGAGAAAGTCACACGAGTAGCAGGAAATACACTCCCCCATGCAAAGGAAGTAGAAACAGTCACACGAGTACCAGGAAATACACTCCCCCGTGCAAAGGAAGTAGAGACAGTCACACGAGTAGCAGGAAATACACTCCCCCGTGCAAAGGAAGTAGAGAAAGTCACACGAGTAGCAGGAAATACACTCCCCCATGCAAAGGAAGTAGAGACAGTCACACGAGTACCAGGAAATACACTCCCCCGTGCAAAGGAAGTAGAGACAGTCACACGTGTAGCAGGAAATACATTCCCCCGTGCAAAGGAAGTAGAGAAAGTCACACGAGTAGCAGGAAATACACTCCCCCATGCAAAGGAAGTAGAGACAGTCACATGAGTACCAGGAAATACACTCCCCCATGCAAAGGAAGTAGAGACAGTCACACGAGTAGCAGGAAATACACTCCCCCTGCTGCCTATGAGCTGTAGGGTATAAATGTTAGATTTTATACTTAAGGAAGTTGTTCAGGCTGAAGGGAACAACCTGAGGTTCTGTAGGCCACATTTCCAGATCCCGGGAAGTAACTTCCTTTGCGGTGTGAGGCAAAACATCGCTTGGAGTGAGGAAGAAAGATGGGGTCCAGGAGCCATTTTGGAGTGACACTAAGGAAGACCCAGCTCCGAACACAGGCGTCCAAAGGAATGTGTAACTGTAACACATGATATAGAAGGCCCATGAGATCTGAAATGAACAAGTAGAGAAGCAGCAAAAGGTAATGTTACCCAATGAAGAGAGCACTCCATGCCCTCCTCATAGGAGCAGAAAGGTAGAAGAAAATAAACTGTGAGTATGACACTCTATCAAGTCATAATTATGAAGGAAAACCTGTGATATTCTTGGGAATATACTTAAAATGAAGCATTAGTATGAGTGTATGACAAGTATGAGCTATTGGGACATGCAGCTGCACATGTTATAAACCCAATAAGGGAGCCACATCATTTGCATAATTGAGGGCAGTTTTGTCACCTAGTTCATTATTGTCCTCGATGTATGGGCTCCCCACATGCACATAGAGAGAGACAGGACAGGTAGGACTGGTATGATGACTGCTTGGAGGTAATGACATGGGCTTAGTATCTGTCCATTGTGTGCCAGTTAGGAAGTGCCCTTTACTCTTCCTTGTGATGGAGAGCTACTTGAGCTGGCTGGTCCCATTACAGGTAGGCAATAAGGGAGAAGTATGAGATCCATGAGAGTCTCTGGTATTGGCTAATAGTAGACAATGAATGGGCTCTTTAAAGGGGAAGAATTCAAAATACAAGTATGGGAAGCCAAGCCATAGTCAATACTAGTAAAGCAGAAGAAGCCAAATGAAGAGCTCACAACTGGGCCAAATAGTGTTTGTGCTCAAGTCAAATCTACTTGGCCCGGCCTCCATTGCACCCCCTCTGCTGCCACCTGAATATTTATTTTTTACTGTGCTCAGTAGGAACATGCCTGTGTTGCCTACCCCTAGTTCTGTCCCAGAGAATTCAATAAAGAGTGTATTAGAGTGTTAGTGTATTAGAGTGTTAGTGTATTAGAGTATTAGGTGCAACTAGGCACAAGCAGGAATGATTTTATCAGAGCACCAAAAGCGGTGGCTCAATAACTCTTGAGCATCATGGAACACCACGTATTGCTATATAGCACACCTTGTTATATTATACATACATATGCTTTGGTTTGAAAGAAAAGCAGGAAAATATAACAGGCACTGTCAGGGTTAAGCTGCCCATGCAAAAGTCATCAGCTTATCAGCCAGTGTATTGGGCCCTCGGGAAGGCAACCTACTGATATCACACCAAAGATTGGCCAGAAAGCAATCACACAGCTTTGCATAATGAAGGCCGTGGAATCAACATTTTCATAGAAGTGGAATCAATGAAAAGGGAGAATAAAGCTCCAGAGAGAAAGAAAGAAGCTTTAGGTTACCGGTTCCATGAGCTCTGAGCTATTGGTTAAAATTCCTCCCACTGCAATCCTCATAGTGGTGTCCAGACTTGAGGTGACCCCCTCTGATACGTGACCAATGCGCAAGGATTCTTGGTCATCAACCTCTAAGACAATGCGGTGTTCCTGACTGCGCACCACGATCTGGAAGGGAGAAACGCGTCACATAAGAAGCACTTGTCCAGAAAGTAAAAGGGACCTGGGTCATGCCATCGCTTGTATATGTGTATGCAACAGAGACGGGATTTAGTGTTTGCCCGTGCCATGGGCTGGGTGTGCACAAGAACATACCTTGATCATGCCAAGCCCCATACCACTCCCCCATCCCATGCTGCCAACCTTAGCAAAAAAGTAGCAGGTGAGGAGTTTAAAGCAGCTGGGGAGGGGGAAATACCATACCCCCCATAACCACAGGGTCAGAAGGGGGGTGGATATACAAATACAGGTTGAGCTTGGGGGTTTTAAGTGTGTCAGGTAGATAAAAGAGGGATATGATGAGGGATTGGGAAAGGAGGGATAGGATGAGGGATTGGGAAAAGGAGGGATAGGATGCAGGCATGGATAAAGAAGGGATATGATAAGGGATTGGGAAATGGAGGGATAGAATGCAGGTATGGATAAAGGAGGGATAGGATTTGGAAAAGGAGGGATAGAATGCAGGTATGGATAAAGACAGGATAGGATGAGGGAATGGGTGAGTGGCTTTTATGTTGTGCATTTCGCATGGCTCTCTTGGTTGCAGAGATGTAACACCACTATACAATGTCTCAGAATTAGTGGTTCACCAGCCAATAGCAACAAATGGGCTCCTCTCCTTTTCTCTTTAGTTACCTTGTGCCATTCTCCATCATTTACTGTTGGACCCCCACTCACGGACACTTTCGCCATCTGGTTATGAATATGGATTTCTGGGCGTCCGCCCCTTAATCCCAGCAAAAACCAGTCATGACCTCCCCTTGAATCACCAAAAAGTAGCACCCCCTCAGGGTCGAATGTTCGCACTTCAAAAGATGAGGATGAGCTAGAAGACAGCAATAAGACCTTCATTTAGTTTTCCACCAGAAAGTTCAGTTGACTGGCCGCTCTCATTGGAACAGACAACTCTATACCATGCTTCCAGCTCCATTCTGTGCAGTGTTTCCATGTGGGGGGTCCATCATTGCAAATGTTCAAACTACAAGCCTAGATTGGCAACCTGGAACCTTCTTCAAAAGCCAATGGAGCTGCTATAAGCCACTATAGACCAGATTATTTCAATATGGGTCTTTGAGTCCATGAAATGCCAGGAAGATTTTTCTAAATCATACTCCAGACATGTTAAGGGGTAGATACTTCATCAGACTGGGGAGGAATAAATATTCCTTGTTGGGCCACAATGGGTCCTCAGGCCCTTAAATAGACAGTCCTACTTTAGCTCCAACCTTAACTGTCTGCTCACAACTGAAAAGTCCTATCCATTCCTAACTACCACCAGCATGTTCCTCTAGCTCAGTGCTGTCCAACTTCTGTGGTTCTGAAGGTTGGAATTTTTCAGGCCTACGTGATGGAGGGGAAATAACTCTAACACTAATGAGGGCAGGTAGAGTATGGCAGGAGACAAGGTCACTCTAAAATAAATACTGTACTACATACAGTGACACAGTGCTGGCACCGCTCCTACAAGATTATTACAAGACTATTTTTCCCAAGGCATTGAGTCTGCTTTCCAATAGAGTTTGATCCAAGTACCACAATGAGTTTTAGGAAAGGAAGTGGGGTTCTTGCTGCCTTCCCTTTTACAAGTCAGCACAGCAATGGGAAGTACATTCACCCCTAGTTTGTATATAGGTTATTGGGAGCATCTTTTTGATCAAGGGTTGGAACAGTCAGTTGATATTGAGGCATCATTATATCGACTAAGCTGATAAAGGGAATGAAAGGGATCAGTTATGGGGAAAACTTCTGTAACCTCTGTATCAAACAGGTGAATGTGCCGGGTCAGGCCGGAGTGTGGCGTTAAAACTCCAGTGACCCCCAGAGAACCGACTGAGCAATTGGCATATTTATGGAACTAACTAACCTAAACGTATTTTATGAACTGCTTGTTATAGAGTAACATAAGCAGGTTATATTTCCTCACCTACATGGACAACAGTGGAATGATTCGATTTTCAAAAGATTCTGATGGCAGCCCTGCTGATTTCTGCTTAGAATTCTAAATGTGATCTTTAATCTAACTTCCAAGGAAAATGCAAAATATGCAGAAGGCGACAGTTGCCAAAACGTTTTCCCCTAAGTTTCCATCTCCCCCACGTTGTGCAACTGGCGACACAGTTCCTCATGAGTGCACACTCACCTGGTGATGTTTAACAGGTCGATATGAACAGTTCCAGCCGGATATCCATGACCCCAGTCCTGAGCGAGGTTAATCGCTTGCTTGGGGTCAAGGAACTGTGGGTAGGGGTCTAGTTCCTGGGAGATAACCGAGAGATTAGAAGAAAAATGGCGGAGCACTCTTGGACCGTCCTTTTATTATATCTCATTATTAGTGTACTGCATAAGTAAATCACTATATTAGCAGCCTATGATGTAGCCCCCCAAAGTTTCTCTACTCCAATGTACTTTCTCCATTGAATTTCCTATAGTATTTTCCCATTGAATTCTCTAGACTCGATATAGCTGCCTTCTGTTCCCCATAAACGTTTGCCTATATCCTAAACTCCCTAAATATTCCTGTTCCTATTACCTGTTTTCCATGCCCTATGGTCTCTCCTGTATCCCGTTTTGCCCTATGCCCATAATGCTATTCTGCTAAGTGCATAGCCACAGGCATGCATCGTGGCCCAACATGTTGCTCTCCAACCCCTTGGATGTGGCTCCCATTGACCCCAACGCAGGTGCTTCTTTTTGAATTCCAGGCTTTGAGGCAAGTTTTGGTTGCATAAAAACCAAGTGCAGTACCAAACAGAACCTCTTGTTGGATGCCAGCCCACATAGGGGATACTAGTAGCCAATTACAGCCCATATTTGGCACCTCCAGGAACTTTTTGCATGCTGATGTTACTCTCCAACTTTTTTACATTTGATAAGGCTCATGGGTTAAAAAAAAAAAAAAAAAAAAAAGCTGGGGGCCCTGCTCTAACCCCCTTAACCACAGTCCCCTGTGCTCTCCTACAAGATTTTGTCTATAACCAAGTCTCTTTCAGCCCACACCCCTGCACTCTAGTAGTCTCTCACCTCCACTGCATTGCCTGGCACTCTCGTTATTATGGCCACAAAGAAGATTGTTAGAAAGAGCCTCATGGTGTGGAATGGCCGCTCTCGTGGCAGAAAGAACAAACCCAGGACTGTTGTGAGTGACCCTCCTGGCTGCAGAGTCCAGTGTGTGTAACGAGGGGAAGGGCAGGCTACGTGTAGATAAGATAGGGCTGTCCATGTAACCATTAACAGTGTCACTGACCCACCACCCCCACTCATGTACCTCCTGTAATCTCACGGAGATGTGCTCATCTGCAAACTGGGCCCAATGTCAGTGCAATCACTCAACCTGGCTCTACACTTTATTGGTTTTTGGCCCTTTAATGAGCCCCACGAAGCTTAGTCCTCTTACCAGAACTTCAGTCTAGAGCTTTTAATGACTAACAAGACAATACGGAGTCACTGCATGATCAGCCCAGAAATAGCAGATATGCATGGTCAGCTCCTGGCTGCTGTTGTCTGGATTTCCAGAGCCCCCCATTTCAGAAAACACAACCACCACTACTGGTAAATCTTCACTTGTGAGCCTGGCTCTTGAATGAGAAGATCACAGGGGTAGCTGTGTTTCTAATACTATTGTAGTAAGTACAGGAGCTCCACAGGGATGTGTACCTAGTCCTTTGTGTGGCCACATCCAAATCTGTTTCCATCATAGAATTTGCTGATTACCTAGTGGTGCTGGGCCACTAATGAGGAGTCAGCTTTTAGGTGGAGATTATAGTATCATTGTGTCCAGAGGATTGACTTCATTTTAATATCAGCAGAACTAGGGAGTTGGTGGTGGTCTTTAATTGCAAACAGTGACAGCCCTTCTCTACCCACTATTAGTGGCGCTGCAATAGAGAGGGTGACTAGTTTTAAATAGCTAGGGGTGCAAATCTCTGAAAACTTGACATGGTCTGTGCTTGAATATGTTCAGACCAAGAAAGCGGGGCAGTGTCTTTGTTATTTCAGGGTGAAACTGTGGAAATTTGTATCTCAGATACATGGCACTATATTGAGTCCGTTTATTAGGGTGTACTGGGAATTGCACTCGTACTCTATCACTATTCCTATGCACTATTTATAAATTGCAAAGTCTGGGAATGATCAAGGTACATTTTACTACAGGTTCTACTTGTATAACTTTATATGACGAATAAAAGAATCTTAGGGGAAACCCTTGAGTATATAATTAATCTATTAAGACATATTGCATTAAAACAGTTCATATGTAAAACCCTGCTTTATCTAAATAAAGCATCTTCATAAAAATATACTCATTTAGTACTATGTGCCATTGGGGAATCCTAAATTTTAAGTACTATGGACCACCTCCTGGGAGGTCACATGAGCCAATGAATGGGCGGACTCTTTTCTTCCCACTCTACTTTATGTTCCAGTTGGAGCTGCAGGATTTCTGCTCAGCTGATCTCTGGGAAGGGGGCATCACATAATGGGGGGCTCAAGGGAAAAGTGCAATATTTAATTAAATATGTTATGGTTTGGTTAAGAGTTCATTCTGGGGGTGTAGTTACACATACTGTAGGTAGCAGGGAGCTTTTGCACCCTTACTACACATATAGTAGTTATATATACAGTTGGAAGGTTGTTCAGCGTGCATTATCTTTATCCTGTTTTGGGGAATTTCTTGTATTTGTCAGAGATCTGATGGCACGTTCAGTTGTGTAGGACCTGAGTTGTGCCCATAGTGACTGCTGGAAATACAGGGGATATTTTTGTATTCATCCTCTCACTGGTGATTTGCCAGCTAGCCTGAAAGCCACTGGGCAAGCGGGTGTGGACTGGCCTCCAACCTGCAGATCAGGGCAGGTGCAGCAAATCTTTAGCAGGTGGACAGACAGTTGGATTAATTATTACCATGTGTGATACAAATGTGACATGGCAGGCCATGTATGAATGTGAGTGTGATCAAGTGCATTCAATATGGCTCCTGATATTAGCAGGAGACCAAGGAACAGCCGGAGTAGTATTAATAGGAGACCAAGGAACAACTGGAGTTGAGTTATTCAGTCATTAGCAGGAGAACAGGGAATAGTAGGAGTTAAGGTGATAGACTCTCATATCTTATTCACATAGTTATAATCAACATACACAGCAATTATACACAACAATTATTTTCATTCACATGGTTATTTCCATTTTCATGGTCATTCTCATGGCCATGTCCTGGGCATGTAGCCATTATTATTATTATATATGTCTATGTGTAATGATCTATTACTTTGTTATTGTACCAATATAAAAAGGAGCTCAGCTGGGGGGGCTTTGGGACTTCATCTACAAGCAGACGTGTTGTGTAGAATAATTGGTCTTGTAAGGACCATTGGCCGATTGATGTGCTCTGGGAGTCGCTGTATTTGGGCCCGGGGTCCCCCAGCTGATGTTCCTCTCAGAAGTCTGCCAAGGGAAGCTCGGCTAGACGTTGCGTTGTCTTCAATCGGTATTGTATTACTTTTCTTACAATATATTATTCTTCTCTAATGATGATCAATGTGTGTGTGTTTTATTTCCACCCCTATATTTGATAAGTCTGCTGGGGGAAGTGCTCAGTTAGACATTTAGTTTGTGATAAGTCTGCCAAGGGAACTTGTAGCAAGACACCATGACATTTCCATAGCTGAGAAGTAGACCTCTACTTGGAAAACTTCCAGGGGTGTACATTCTGATTGCCACTCTGAATCCATACCGGGCATTTTTGTGCCAGCATATAAATGGTATAGGTTCCAGGTGCTGGACAACTACAAGTCCCACACCTTCCAGTCAGCTCAGGGAGCCCCATTAGGTGCCAAACACATTGATGAAAGCAGAGCAGGGTGGGCCCCCCATGGTTAAATGATTTTAACTGAAAGAAGTTGCGGTTATGTAGCTGGGGCTGATGACGTCAGTACGTCTTGTGAAAATGGCGAGAAATGATTTGTTGGCGCGCTAGCAATGGCTCTTCATGTCGCTCAGCAGCTGCTGACCCTCTCCTTTTGGTAACCAATGGTTAGGTTAACAGAGAAGTTGGTTACCATTCCTGTTGCCCTCCTGGTTCCTTTGTGACACCAGTATCCTTGCGCCAAAGGCAAGCTCTTACCATCATATGAGGGCTCAGTGTCTTTTGAAGAAGCTGTGAAGGGCAAGTAGCTCTGCGTCCCCTATAGGTTGTGTCTGTGACAGCTCTGCGTGTTACCTATGGACCTCTATTGAACAACGCTATGACTTCTCTTTGCTCAGTGTGTTCCCATTCCCTAATAGAACTCTGCGTGTTGAACATTACCTAAAAGGAAAAACTCTGAAAGAAAAATAAATAAAACAAATCTAGAAAAAGGAGAATTTTACTAAGAAAACCTGTCCTTCACCTCCCGAGGCAGGACAAAGAACTGAGGAGAGGAGGTGGGGCCAGCCCATATAGGCAGCACGAGGGGGCAAAAATCAACAGTTTCTGTCCTGTCTGAGGTGAAGGGTGACAAACCCCTAATGTCTGTACTGACTGGAGGGCCGACTAGAGAAATACAGATTGTGCCCATTGTTGCCTGCAGATCCCCTTGTACCAGTGCCTAACACATCCCCAATGATGGACCAATCATGAGTAAAGTCATGCACCCAACACACTGCACTAAAGCTCCCCAACCTAACCTCCGAGGCTCTCCCTCCCCACACCCTCCGAGGCGCTCCCTCCCCACACGCTCCGACGCGCTTGTTCCCAGCAGCCCTTGCCTACAGCCAAGCTTATCTGCACCAACTCCACTATGCACAGAGCGCAGGAGTCACACCTACATCAATCCAGTGGGATACATTTGGGGTAAGCGAGGCACATGGATAGTGTGTTTCGGGGCTAAATAGAATATTAGTGTCCCAACATGGTCTCACCCCTCCAAACCTGCCAATCACTTGTATGTGTTCTATGGTTAAACCTACTGTATTACACCGGATGTCACAAAGAATCGAGGATCAACCCCCCGCACAAGGATTTTATTGACCAAACAAAATAAGAGATAGGGGAGCAATAATCCATGTAGAACACACAGTGGGCAGTCGAAGCCGCCATCTTGGCTATAGGAGAGAAGGATCTACACAATGAAATATTTGACTCTAATGAAAAATATCAATCTGATTTCCCTTTTCTGTGTAATAATAATAAAACAGTCGCTTGTACTTGATCCCAATTAAGACATAATGAATCCTTATTGCTTCCCTGATTTCATGCACTTTTCCCTTTCTCCTGGTCTCTTTTTCCCATTATGTTTCTCCTGCTCAGTGTATATAAATAAACAGTGCAAAACAAACAGTAGTGAACTGCACTCATTGCCCTCACTACACCTCACTACCCCATTCCATGCACTCTCTGCTCTGCTTTCCTTAAAGGGATTCTCATGAGAAAACATTTTTATTTTAAACACATCAGTTAATAGATTTCTGCAGAATTCTACTGGAGCAGCACTGTTTTTCAAAATAGCAAACTGATTTTTTTTATATTTAATTTTGAAATCTGACATGGGGCTAAACATATTGTCAGTTTCCCAGCTGCCCCCAGTCATGTGACCTGTGCTCTGATAAACTTCAGTCACTCTTTACTGCAAGTTGGAGTGATATCCCCCCCCCCAGCAGCCTAACAACAGAACAATGGGAAGGTAACCAGATAGCAGCTCCCTAACACAAGATAACAGCTGCCTGGTAGATCTAAGAACAACACTCAATAGTAAAATCCAGGTCCCACTGAGACACATTCAGTTACATTGAGTAGGAGAAACAACAGGCTGCCAGAAAGCAGTTCCATCCTAAAGTGCTGGCTCTATCTGAAAGCACATGACCAGGCAAAATGAGCTGAGATGCACCTACACACCAATATTACAACTAAATACACTTGCTGCTTCAGGAATGACATTTTATATTGTACAGTCAATTATTTGCAGTGTAAACAGTGTCATTTAGAGATAAAAACGACATCATAAAAATCATGGTAGAATCCCTTTAAGTTATTTCTTACATGGCCACGACCACCATTTGGCCACTGCACCCCTTTGTTATGTTGTCATTGCTGCTCCAGCGCCCCACACAGAGTGTTTGCAGAGATTTCTCACTCACTAGTGACACAGATACAATGGCTGCTCCACCACAGGCCGGGCAGGGGAATACAGTCTCACACAGAAGAAATAAAATCTGGAGAAACTATAACCAAGAAATAGAGTCAAATCCTGGAGCAGATCTGTTGCTTGCGTTTCTATGCTGGAAACTGCACACAGTCATGAATACATTGTATTAATATTAGCAGAGAACAGACACATTGAATTTAAGCAAATTATCTTTATTAACATCAGGGGAGACGACCCCAATGTTCCACAAAGGATCCAGAGCCCCAGGATAGAGATACAGCCATATTGCCATAATAATGCCATTACCTGCCCTCACCATCCCGTAACCATTCACTCTCCACCATGAACACTCTCAGCACAACTCTAGGGAGACAAATGATTGACATACTAAATGTATTGCATAGCAACGTATACTAGAGCTTTACACTTCTGGAATGATTGGGATGTTTATACTGGAGAGGCACAGAGCACAAGAGCTTTGGCTACTAACTAGTACTAACAACAAAAGAGAGTAAGTGGCGAGGGGTGGGCACAGAGCACAAGAGCTTTGGCTACTAACTAGTACTAACAACAAATGAGAGTAAGTGGCGAGGGGTGGGCACAGAGCACAAGAGCTTTGGCTACTAACTAGTACTAACAACAAATGAGAGTAAGTGGTGGGCACAGAGCACAAGCTGATAGAGGGCTACTGAGTTCAGAGGAGAAACAGAGAAAGGAGATTGATATGAACAAGTCCTGGGCCCCAGCACTTGTATTCAGCCCGGCTAAAGGGGAAGTTTAACCCTCCCTTTTTTGTTATGCACTCATTTAATCTGGTTACATTGAAAAGGTGCATTGACCCTACAACACGTCCCCTCCCCCAGCACTGATGGATTGTGGGAATGACACTGTAAGCCTAAGGGGGGGGGGAGGCAAGAGGGTGTCAGTGACACAGAGGGGCAGGGGAACCAATACAGAGTCAGGGAGGTTCAACAGTGAGAGAAAGATTTCAACAAGTTTCACTGCAAAAATGACGCCCATACACTCAAACAAGAAAACATTTGTTGTGCGTAAAAAACATTTTTGAGGTCTATAGACTTTAATACATGTTGGTCAAATTGTCGCAGTTTGGCTAATTTTCGATTGAATAGAAAGGGTTAAATTCACACATGACTAGTGGTAACAAGTTAGTGAGTAACATACAGGGTTAACTGTGTGACATGGGGGCCTGGCAGCTTTATGATCAGCTAGAAACCCCTCTTCCTGAAATACCTGTACTCACACTCACACTCACTGAACTAACAGGGGACTCACCTCCACTTCCAGTGAAACAGCAGGGGGGCCTAGTTCCACAATGATACAAGAGCTGGGGGGGTCAGAACTCTAGTTCCACAATAAAACACAAGAGGAGGGTGATTTGTAGTTCCACAATAAAACACAAGGAGGGAGGGAAGGTGAGAGTTCTAGTTCCACAATAAAACACAAGGAGGGAGGGTGAGAGTTCTAGTTCCACAATAAAACACAAGGAGGGAGGGTGAGAGTTGTAGTTCCACAATAAAACACAAGGAGGGAGGGTGAGAGTTCTAGTTCCACAATAAAACACAAGGAGGGAGGGTGAGAGTTCTAGTTCCACAATAAAACACAAGGAGGGAGGGTGAGAGTTCTAGTTCCACAATAAAACACAAGGGAGGAAGGTGAGAGTTGTAGTTCCACAATAAAACACAAGGAGGGAGGGTGAGAGTTCTAGTTCCACAATAAAACACAGGGGAGGAAGGTGAGAGTTCTAGTTCCACAATAAAACACAAGGAGGGAGGGTGAGAGTTGTAGTTCCACAATAAAACACAGGGAGGGAGGGTGAGAGTTGTAGTTCCACAATAAAACACAAGGAGGGAGGGTGAGAGTTCTAGTTCCACAAGAGGGAAGGTGGGAGTTGTAGTTGGACAAGAGGGAAGGTGGGAGTTGTAGTTGGACAAGAGGGAAGGTGGGAGTTGTAGTTGGACAAGAGGGAAGGCGAGAGCTGTAATGAAATAAAAGACAAGGGGAATGAGGACACGAGGCCTCTAGTCGGAGGGTCGGCAGTTGCAGAGGAGGTCGGGGAGCAGTGTTGCCGCTAGAGTGAGAGCCTGCGCCGGGGATGTAACACGGAGGTATCCGGGAGGAATGAGGCGCCAGGGAACCAGTACGAGTGGCTCTCCCGCCCCACAGGGGCCGCACACACGGACTCCTCTCCCGGGCACAAACAGCAACTCACCGACACTACTGGGCCTACAACATCAATGACGCCGGGGACTTTCCACTGTCACAGTCCGCACTCCATGAATGAGAAGCGGCTTCGAAAATACTCGAGGCCGGGGATTTGAGGCCTACTACTAGCCGAATGGCTGATTCCTACAGTGAAGATAAGCTCATGACTCTCGCACACAAACACGTCTAACGCTGAAGCACACGGCACGCATGCGCAGCATTCACCACACGTACCGCTACTCGTCCACACGGACTATGATTGGCGCCATTGCACGTCCATCCAGCCAAAAGTCCGCCCCTTTACACGTGTAGTGCAATGAAATCTTCACCCTACACTTTCTACTGAGCGATCTGACGAAACAATGGGAGAGGCCACAACGCATGCGTCAGACAGTAGCGCACGCCCCTCCCACAGACTCCTTCATTCTCCAATTACGATAAAGAACAGGATCCTCAGCCCGTGGAAGCCAGCTATGGAATCCCCGTACTCTCACCCTGAGTCTATATAAAGAAGGCGCCGGGAGAGCGAGCTCCAGAAGCGCTGTGAGCGCCAGCGGCTGTGGAACTCTGGGAGAGAACTCGCTGCTGGACGGCTGGGCGCTGAGTGAATAACAGAAGTTCATCGAGTTCTTAATTTCTCTGTGTAACGCGCGCACCGACGTCTCACCGCAAACATGCACGGGGCTCCCTCCGGGGATAGCGCCTGTCCGCTACGGACCATCAAACGGGTCCAGTTCGGCGTCATCGGGCCTGACGAATTGGTAAGGGGGCGGGGCCTCGGGAAAAACACCCGGAAGTTAAGGGGGTGAGAGAAGGGGCAGTGCTGCTGCTTCTTGTTGTTCTTCTTGCGCGTCTCGTATGGAGACAATTCCACTTGTATTGACTCCTGTGTATCTCTCTCTCTCTCTGATTTCTGCCTCACAGTCTGTCCCTCTCACTCTGATTTCCACCTCATAGTCTGTCCCTCTCTCATTTCTATCTCAGTCTGTCCCTCTCACTCTGATTTCTATCTGCCTGTCCCTCTCACTCTGATTTCTACCTCAGTCTGTCCCTCTCTCTCATTTCTTCCTCAGTCTGTCCCGCTCTCTCTCATTTTTACCTCAGTCTGTCCCTCTCTCTCATTTCTACCTCAGTCTGTTCCTCTTTCTCTGATTTCTACCTCAGTCTCTCCCTCTCATTTCTATCTCACAGTCTATCCCCCTCTCTCTCATTTCTACCCCAGTCTGTCCCTCTCTCTCTGATTTCTACCTCAGTCTGTCCCTCTCTCTCATTTCTACCTCAGTCTGTTCCTCTTTCTCTGATTTCTACCTCAGTCTCTCCCTCTCATTTCTATCTTAGTCTGTCCCTCTCGCTCTGATTTCTACCTCAGTCTGTCCCTCTCTCTCATTTCTTCCTCAGTCTGTCCCGCTCTCTCTCATTTTTACCTCAGTCTGTCCCTCTCTCTCATTTCTACCTCAGTCTGTTCCTCTTTCTCTGATTTCTACCTCAGTCTCTCCCTCTCATTTCTATCTCACAGTCTATCCCCCTCTCTCTCATTTCTATCTCACAGTCTATCCCCCTCTCTCTCATTTCTACCCCAGTCTGTCCCTCTCTCTCATTTCTACCCCAGTCTGTCCCTCTCTCTCTGATTTCTACCTCAGTCTGTCCCTCTCTCTCATTTCTACCTCAGTCTGTTCCTCTTTCTCTGATTTCTACCTCAGTCTCTCCCTCTCATTTCTATCTCACAGTCTATCCCCCTCTCTCTCATTTTACCTCAGTCTGTCCCTCTCTCTCATTTCTTCCTCAGTCTGTCCCTCTCTCTCTGATTTCTACCCCAGTCTGTCCCTCTCTCTCATTTCTACCTCAGTCTGTTCCTCTTTCTCTGATTTCTACCTCAGACTCTCCCTCTCATTTCTATCTCACAGTCTGTCCCTCTCGCTCTGATTTCTACCTCAGTCTGTCCCTCTCTCTAATTTCTACCTGTCTGTCCCTCTCTCTCATTTCTTCCTCAGTCTGTCCCTCTCTCTCTGATTTCTACCTCACGGTCTGTCCCTCTTTCTCTGATTTCTACCTCACGGTCTGTCCCTCTCTCTCATTTCTTCCTCAGTCTGTCCCTCTTTCTCTGATTTCTACCTCACGGTCTGTCCCTCTCTCTGATTGCCACTCCCCTCATTAAATTCCTTATTAAATCACACTTATCTGCTTTTATTGTGCCGCTGCCCCTATCTTCCCTGGGAATTGGGGGCGCTCTGTTCCATGTTGTTCCTTGGAATTGGGGTCCTCTGTTCCTTGGATTTGGGTTCCTCCTTTCCCTGTTATTCCTTGGAATTGGGGCCCTCTGTTCCCCATATTCTGAAACAAATTTAAATTATTTATTAGTTATTTAGCTTTTTATTCAGCAGCTCATTAGTTTGCACTTTCAGCAGGATGGTTGCTAGGATCAAAATTCCCCTAGCAACCATTCATTGATATGAATAGGAGAGGTCTGAATAGGAAGACGAGTAATAAAAAGTAGCAATAAAAATAATTTTGTAGCCTTACAGAGCAATTGTTTTTATATGGGGTCAGTGACCCCCCCATTTGAATGCAGGAAAGAGAAAAAGGCTATTTATTAAAAACCTATAAAAAAAAAATAAACAATGAAGAACAAGTGAAAAGTTACTTAAAATCGGCCATTCTATAACATACTAAAAGTTGAACCACCCCCTTTAATGGATAATTCTGGCTCTTAGTACATGAAAGTGGTGATTCCCGAGCGTAGTTTAGCTTTTGCCCAGTGATTCCCTTTAATTACAATGGCAGCCAGTTTGCTAAACTATTGCACCAACAAAGTTATAGTGAAAGTATAAGGTGGTATTTCTCTTAGCCGCACTCTTGGGACTGTCCTTATTCTCTCTCTGTAAATCTCACTGGCTGCCTTTTTTTCTCAGAAACGGATGTCTGTAACAGAAGGTGGAATTAAATACTCGGAGACAACAGAGGGGGGTCGCCCCAAGCTTGGAGGATTGATGGACCCCAGGCAGGGCGTCATTGAGAGGAGTGGGAGATGTCAGACATGTGCAGGTATGTAGTACAGTAGTGGGCGGGGGGCAGTACAGTGATGGGTGGGTAGTACAGTAGGGTGGGCAGTACAGGGGCGGGGGGCAGTACAGTAGTGGGCGGAGGGGCAGTACAGTTGTGGGTGGGTAGTACAGGGGCGGGGGGGCAGTACAGTTGTGGGTGGGTAGTACAGGGGCGGGGGGGCAGTACAGTTGTGGGTGGGTAGTACAGGGGCGGGGGGGCAGTACAGTTGTGGGTGGGTAGTACAGGGGCGGGGGGGCAGTACAGTTGTGGGTGGGTAGTACAGGGGCGGGGGGGCAGTACAGTTGTGGGTGGGTAGTACAGGGGCGGGGGGGCAGTACAGTTGTGGGTGGGTAGTACAGGGGCGGGGGGGCAGTACAGTTGTGGGTGGGTAGTACAGGGGCGGGGGGGCAGTACAGTAGGAAATACAATCTTTCCAATTATTTACCAGTTGTTCTTGCTGCTGGTGGGAAGTTGTTTTAGCCTGTGTGCATGTTGCTTGCCATTTCCTCAGCTCAGTCTGAATGTTTCAGGTAACATGACTGAATGTCCCGGCCACTTCGGGCACATTGAATTGGCCAAACCAGTCTATCATGTTGGATTTTTGGTCAAGACCATGAAAGTGTTGAGATGTGTGTGCTTCTTCTGCTCCAAGCTTCTGGTTGATGCCGTAAGTACCCCAGTAACTGTGTATCAATATCATGCGCCTGCTCTCCATCCTTGCCTGCCATATATTAAAGGGGTTGTTCACCTTTAAATTATCTTTTAGTATCCTATAGAGAGGGATATTCTGAGACACTTTGCAATTGGTTTTCAATTTTTACTATTTGTGGTCTTTAGTTTTTTTTTTTTTTTCAGCAGCTCTCCAGTTTGCAGTTTCAGTATTCTGGTTGCTAAGGTCCAAATTCCCCTAGCAACCATGCACTGATTTGAACAAGACTGACATGAAAATGATCGGCCTGAATAGAAAGAGGAGTTATAAAAAATAACAATACATTCGTAGCCTTATACAGCAGTTTGTTTTAAGATGGGCTCAGTGACTCCCATTTGAAAGCTGCAAAGAATGAGAAAATTCAAAAACTATATAAAAAAAAAAAATTTACATTGAAGACTAATTGCTTAGAACTGGCCATTCTATAACATAAAAAAAGTTAACTTAAAGGTGAACCTCCCCTTTAATCTGGGGACACCCCTCAACTACTAATTGTCTCCTTTCCTTTCCCTCACAGAACAACCCAAAGATTAAGGACATCCTAATAAAGTCCAAAGGGCAACCCAAGAAGCGACTGACCCACGTGTATGAGTTGTGCAAGGGGAAAAACATTTGTGAGGGGGGAGAAGAGATGGACAACAAGTTTGGGGTGGAGCAGACTGAGGGTGATGAGGACATTCAGAAAGAAAAGGTAAGTTCAAGCATTACATGTGCGCTATCGGTCAGGGTGCTACAGGGTTAACTTGGACTTGCTTAACGCATCACTCAGAGTTTTCACACATCTGGGTATTTTAAAACATTTGGATCGTTTCACTTTTTTGCTGTCAGGGACACGGTGGCTGTGGCCGCTACCAACCGCGTATTCGCCGCACTGGGCTGGAGCTCTATGCCGAGTGGAAACACGTAAACGAGGATTCCCAGGAGAAAAAAATCTTGCTGAGTCCTGAGCGTGTGCATGAGATCTTCAAGCGAATCACAGATGAGGAATGCTTCATTTTGGGAATGGACCCCCGATTTGCACGTCCTGAGTGGCTCATTATCACTGTCCTGCCAGTGCCCCCCCTGTGTGTGAGACCAGCAGTCGTAATGCAGGGCTCGGCCAGGAATCAGGTGAGACTGGGAGGGAAAGCCATAGGTCATGTGGTCTGGCCATGAGTTCATCGAGATCTTTAGTAACAGAATGTTTCACTAGGATTAAAACTGAATGTGGGGACACATTGTACCAAGATTTAATCTCTATAAAAGACTGGATGATCCAGTTCAAATTGATACACCAGTTATATAGCACTCCACTAAAATGACAGAGGATGGGAGTTCCACCAAATGTCCCGATGCCTCCTTTTTTCATCTCATGGGAATGTCCACCAATCCAAAGCTACTGGGGTGAAGTAGTCAAATATATGGTGAATAACCTAGCTTTCCCAAATGTACGTAGCCCAGAGGTGTGTCTATGGAGTCTAGTAGAAGATCTCCTTCCATTGAACAAATCTAGGTTGTTGGCCAGGGCATTACTCTTCTATGCAAAGAAAATAATCGCAATGAACTTGATGGGGAACAATGTGCCTAAGGTGGAACTCTGGGTTAATTTAGTAAATAAAATACTCCCTTCTATCAGGTTAACTTGGGAAACTCAAGGCTCCCCTGGGAAATTTGAGAAAGTGTGGTCACCCTGGCTAGATGTTTGCTTTATAAATGAAAAATAAAAACTAAAAAACCCAAAACTGAATGTGGGGGGCTCTTAAAGTTTCCCAGTGGCTGCGTAACGTGACCGTATTAAGCAAGTTAGTGGATAGTGTGGGGTGCTTTATCTGACATTCCAT
The DNA here is from genome assembly GCA_038501925.1 of Xenopus petersii. NCBI lineage: Eukaryota > Metazoa > Chordata > Amphibia > Anura > Pipidae > Xenopus > Xenopus petersii. Next base: position 195,688 of record CM076677.1, on the reverse strand, counting down.
TGTTCGTGCAGGATGACTTGACACACAAACTGGCTGATATTGTGAAGATTAATAATCAACTCCGGAGAAATGAGCAGAATGGAGCCGCAGCCCACGTCATAGCAGAGGATGTAAAGCTGCTTCAGTTCCACGTGGCCACAATGGTGGATAATGAGCTTCCTGGTCTGCCCAGGGTAAGGACTCTGATCTGAGGGGCTCATATGTTCCTATAGAAAGTCTATAGAGATACACTAGAACACATATAGAAAAGCCAGAAGATTTGCCCACTCCAGTATCCCCCCCCGTTTAGGAGGGCTGCATGGGCATTAGGGGTGTTGGTTGTCATGGATGGTGGGTAGATGTATTGGGGAGAGGATAATGCTTGTGTTGTCTAATAATCCCTGTGATGTCTCTAGGCCATGCAGAAGTCTGGACGTCCCTTAAAGTCTGTAAAGCAGAGGTTAAAAGGCAAGGAGGGACGAGTGAGGGGAAACCTTATGGGCAAGCGAGTGGACTTCTCTGCTAGAACTGTCATCACACCCGATCCCAATCTTTCCATCGATCAAGTTGGGGTGCCGAGGTCCATTGCTGCAAACATGAGCTTCCCCGAGATTGTCACTCCTTTCAACATTGATAGGTCCGTAACCAGTCTTTCAGCCACATGCAGGTGCTGCATATAATGCTGTATATCTGGACCTGATGTTCATCTGTGATTGGTTTAGGCTGCAGGAGTTGGTGCGTCGTGGGAACAGTCAGTATCCTGGGGCCAAGTACATTATCCGAGATAACGGTGACCGGATTGACCTGCGATTTCACCCCAAACCCAGCGATCTACACTTACAGATTGGTTACAAGGTGAGAATCTTTTCTCTAACACAATACCCTTTTTTTTTTTTTTTTTATATTGAGACGTCTTCCACATAATCGGAGACTCTGACCCAGATCTATATTCTTGTAGGTGACAGACCTGTATTATTGGTGAAAGAGCAATCGGCTTCTGTGTTCATGTTGATGCACTTATATATATTTATTGATATTTGTAGCCAGCCCAGTTCATTATTTTGCCTCTTTAGCAAAAGCATTGTCGCATTCACTTGCCCTTTTTGGTTGGTGATTAGGTGGAGAGACACATGTGCGACGGAGATATAGTGATCTTTAACAGACAGCCCACGCTGCACAAGATGTCTATGATGGGGCATAGAGTTCGGATCTTGCCATGGTCCACTTTTCGTCTAAACTTGAGGTGAGAGCTTTGTTCTTCTCTAACAGATCACGTGTCCATGTTTGCCTGCACATAGGGTAACATGTCCCGTCCCTGCCCCACAGTGTAACCACTCCGTACAATGCTGACTTTGATGGGGATGAAATGAACCTTCACCTTCCTCAGTCTCTGGAGACCCGGGCAGAAATTCAGGAGCTGGCTATGGTTCCCAGGATGATTGTGACTCCTCAGTCCAACAGACCCGTCATGGGTATTGTGCAAGACACTCTCACCGCTGTGCGCAAATTTACCAAAAGAGACGTCTTTCTGGAACGGGTGAGTAGGACAAGATGGCTGCTGCTTGCTTTAATGTGTCCTGCCTTTGCTGTATGGTAAAAGGAATGGCTCACTCTGCTTCCCCTTCCCCAAACACACTCTGCATTCTCCCTCAGGCAATGTGGCATTGTTCTTTGCGCTCTCCACTTTGGACAAATTGTTTGTTTCCCTTATAGGGAGAAGTGATGAATTTGCTGATGTTCTTGTCCACGTGGGATGGGAAGGTCCCACAACCAGCCATCCTGAAACCACGTCCTCTGTGGACTGGAAAGCAGATCTTCTCTCTCATTGTCCCAGGGCACATTAACTGTATCCGAACCCACAGCACACATCCAGATGATGAGGACAGTGGTCCATATAAACACATCTCTCCAGGAGACACAAAGGTATGTTAGATCTGCCTGGTTGCCAGACTTGCTCTTCACATAAAGCCTGTTCCTATTGCTGACATCACATTGTTCTTTCTGCAGGTGATTGTGGAAAACGGGGAGCTTGTCATGGGAATTCTGTGTAAGAAATCTCTGGGAACTTCAGCAGGTTCCTTGGTTCATATTTCCTATTTGGAAATGGGCCACGACACTACCCGTCTGTTCTATTCCAACATTCAGACTGTCATCAACAACTGGCTACTTATAGAGGGTAAGTGTTTCTAGGAGTGAAAGGTTGGGATTCTGAATGTGACTTGTATGAGGGGGTCTGGTGTGGAGCTGAGGAAATGGCATAGTGTTACTGGGGACAATGGGAAGCCTGGGTTGTATTCATATTACTCTGTTCTGTGTTTCTTAGGTCATACAATTGGAATTGGTGACTCCATTGCTGATGCCAAAACCTATCAGGACATTCAGAATACCATTAAAAAAGCCAAGCAAGATGTAATAGAGGTGAGGCAACTATCTGGGGTTGCTGGGGGAATAAGGGCATCCTGTGAGTTTTATTACATGCATTGAGTGTGGGCTTCACAACTTGGAAACCGCTGACCTTCTGGATTCTGCTTTCCCTACAGGTCATTGAGAAAGCCCATAACAATGAACTGGAGCCCACGCCAGGTAACACCCTGCGTCAGACTTTTGAGAACCAAGTCAACAGGATCCTGAACGATGCCAGAGACAAAACTGGCTCCTCTGCCCAGAAATCTCTATCTGAGTACAACAACTTCAAGTCCATGGTGGTGTCTGGGGCCAAGGGATCAAAGATTAACATTTCCCAGGTGTTTTATTGTTGCACGGTTAATGCAATAGTCTGGGGCAAATAAGTGTAAACAGTCACCGGGTCATTTTGGAGAGGGGATTTATCAGCTGTTTAACCCCTGTTTTCTCCTGTGCAGGTTATTGCTGTGGTCGGCCAGCAGAATGTGGAGGGAAAGCGAATCCCTTTTGGGTTCAAACATCGGACGCTCCCACACTTTATTAAGGATGATTACGGCCCTGAGAGTAGGGGCTTTGTGGAGAATTCCTACCTTGCTGGTCTGACCCCAACTGAATTCTTCTTTCATGCCATGGGAGGTAGAGAGGGTCTGATTGATACAGCTGTAAAAACTGCTGAGACGGGTAAGGGGCTCACCTGGATTTCCACCTTGTCTTGTGCAACAACATGGCAGCTTCTGGATCCCATGGAGTCTCTTTTCTTACTCAGGTTACATCCAGAGACGACTGATCAAGTCTATGGAGTCTGTCATGGTAAAGTATGACGCCACAGTGCGAAATTCCATCAACCAGGTGGTGCAGCTGAGATACGGAGAGGATGGTCTGGCTGGGGAGAGTGTAGAGTTCCAGAATTTGGCCACCTTGAAGCCTTCAAACAAAGCATTTGAAAAAAAGTAAGTGTCTGTTTTTTTTGTAGATTATGATGGTTTAGATGGGATGCTGCATTTATTACTGAGACATTTACAGCACAGGTATTGGATAATTCATAGTGCCTTGACGTCCAAACACAATGACTGCTACTTATTTGCTTCCTTAAGTAAGACCCTCATTGTAACACTGTGCCTGGCACTGAAATCTGGCTTCCATGGCTGTACTTAACCTCTCCTGTACCCACTCTTCCCTGGCAGGTTCAAGTTTGATTATGCCAATGAGCGGGCTTTGCGCAGGACGCTGCAGGAGGATGTAGTGAAGGAGATTCTCAGCGATGCCCATGTACAGAATGAACTGGAGAAGGAGTTTGAGAAGATGAAGGAGGACAGAGAAGTTCTGAGGGTCATATTCCCAACTGGGGACAGCAAGGTGAGAATTGGCAGGAAATTCTCAGGGAAATGTATTCCAGCAGAATGTAACTGGGTGGGAGGGAGAGGGGGCATTATTATCCTGCATTACATTCTGACTTCACTGCTTTGTTCCCAAAGGTCGTCCTTCCCTGTAACCTGCAAAGAATGATTTGGAACGCTCAGAAGATATTTCATATAAACACACGCATGCCCTCAGATCTTCATCCCATTAAAGTTGTAGAAGGTAGGTGGTTTACACCTCATTGTTTGATCTTCATGTACCCCAAAGGTTCTGTTTTTGCTCCTGCTAAATCTTCTTCTGCGCCTTTCTTTAGGGGTAAGGGAGCTCAGCAAAAAACTGGTGATTGTAAATGGGGACGATCCCCTCAGCCGACAGGCGCAGGAGAATGCCACCCTCCTGTTTAACATCCACCTGCGCTCCACCCTCAGTAGTCGGCGAATGATTGAGGAGTTCAGGCTCAGTGGAGAGGCTTTCGATTGGCTCTTGGGGGAGATTGAGTCTAAATTCAATCAAGCCATTGTAAGTAACCTGGAGCATGTTGGAATGGGCAGTGGAGTGTGCCTGGTTCCTGCTTAAATGAGCATCCACTGACCTTTAACCCTTGCTGTTCAGGCACATCCAGGAGAGATGGTGGGGGCTTTGGCTGCCCAGTCTCTAGGAGAGCCAGCTACTCAGATGACCCTGAACACCTTCCATTACGCCGGTGTGTCGGCTAAAAACGTCACCCTGGGTGTCCCACGTCTAAAGGAACTGATCAACATCTCGAAGAAACCAAAGACCCCTTCTCTGACAGTCTTCTTGCTGGGGCAGTCTGCTCGGGATGCTGAGAGGGCAAAGGTTGGGAACTTGTTGGCTTGCTGACATGTTGTGCTCTATTGCAGCATAAATCTGTATGCGTGGGGACAATGTTCTGCTTTTAGCTGCAGGGACCCCGAGCAACTAAACTTGTATCTTATATTTTCTCTTTTTTTCCCTCAGGATATTCTGTGCCGCCTGGAGCACACTACACTACGCAAGGTCACAGCCAACACTGCCATTTATTATGATCCAAACCCTCAGAATACTGTGGTTGCAGAGGACCAGGAATGGGTTAATGTGTACTATGAAATGCCCGACTTTGATGTGACGAGAATCTCCCCCTGGCTGCTCCGCGTGGAACTGGACCGCAAGCACATGACTGACCGCAAACTGACCATGGAGCAGATAGCGGAGAAAATCAATGCAGGTCAGTAGGACCCCCTTAACTCTTCTCTTTTACTTCCTGAAACGTGTCCCTGATACAGACTCCTTTACTTGCAGGCTTTGGGGATGATCTCAACTGTATATTCAATGATGACAACGCTGAGAAACTGGTTTTGAGAATCCGGATCATGAACAGTGAAGAAAACAAGATGCAGGACGTAAGTACTGGTGCAGGAGGGGGAACTGCAGTACTTGAAATTGAGGCTGGGAGTAGGGAAAACAGAAAATGATCAACATATGGGACAGACAATGGGGGGCCCTGTAATAATTCTCTGTTCTTCTTCACTGTGACAGGAGGAGGAAGTTGTAGACAAGATGGACGATGATGTGTTTCTGCGTTGCATTGAGTCAAACATGCTGACTGATATGACTCTTCAAGGAATTGAGCAAATTAGCAAGGTGCGCCATCGTTTGCACAATTTGTGTTCACCAGTAGTGCACTGGTGCTTAGACGTTTGCTCCTTTGTTTTTGAGGATAATACCAAATAATAAACACTCTGATTGCATCTTGGAGTCATAAAGGAATTTTTCCTCCTGAGACAAATCGGAGAGGCTTTAGTTCAGTTTCTGCTTTCCTCTGGGTTAACGGACAGTTGGCTTTCACTTAGATGAAACAGTTGAACCTGATGGATGGGTCTTTTGCACCCTGAATTCCTATTGCCATGGTATTCATCTTTCCCATAATCTTCTGGCAGGTGTACATGCATCTCCCCCAGACTGACAATAAGAAAAAGATCATCCTTACTGAGGACGGGGAGTTCAAGGCCCTTCAGGAATGGATTCTGGAAACGGACGGTGTCAGCCTGATGCGTGTCCTTAGTGAGAAGGACGTGGATCCTGTCAGAACCACCTCAAACGATATTGTGGAGATATTTACGGTATGACTTTTAGTCTCTGCTTCTTGGTGTCATTTGCCAACTCATCTCATGTGGTTTCCATTGACAGTTCTATTGTGTGTGTGTACATAATCTCTTACAGCCCACAACCTGCTTATTTTATTTCTGTGCCCTACTTCTTCACAGGTCCTGGGCATTGAAGCTGTCAGAAAAGCCCTGGAGAGGGAATTGTACCACGTCATCTCGTTTGATGGTTCATATGTTAATTACCGCCACTTGGCGCTACTGTGCGACACCATGACCTGCAGGGGGCATCTTATGGCTATCACACGTCACGGAGTCAACAGGCAGGACACGGGGCCACTCATGAAATGTTCCTTTGAAGAGACAGTGAGTAATGATCTAGTGGCTGGGAGCTGCCATGTTGTCATCCCTCTTGCTCACTGACTCTTCTCTCCCATAGGTGGATGTGCTGATGGAAGCCGCTGCTCATGGAGAGTCTGATCCCATGAAGGGGGTGTCTGAGAATATCATGTTGGGACAACTGGCTCCAGCAGGAACGGGCTGCTTTGACTTACTGTTGGATGCAGAGAAGTGTAAATTCGGCATGGAGATTCCCACCAACATTCCTGGGCTTGGAGGTGGTGGACGTAAGTGAAGTCTTCTCATGGCAGCGAGTGGATGGCCAATCAGAGGAGAGGTTGATGGTAGGGCAGTAAGTGAGGCATGGGGTGTAGCTATGTGTAGAGTAGGCTGTGAGTAAATGAGGCTTATTGGGGGGCAGTGGAACAGCTGTTTGGCGTGTGGATGTTTAAAGGGAAGATGATACTGGCAGTGCAAAGGGAGACGGTAAAGGGAAGGGATTTCATGTAGAAAGAACATACCAAGGAAATGCAAGAAGGTGAGGGCAGAACACAGATCAGAGTGTGAAATGTGAATATATTGTATGTATATTAGTTTGAACTCACTGATCTGCTCTATGGGCACAGCTTCTGGCTCTTGCCTGGTATTACCTGCTGTTAAGCGGAGACAAGGGGGTGGGATTGTGCAGAGCAGGAAGAGAATTCAGAGGGGAGGCAGAGGCCATAGAGAATGAGGAGTCTTGCTCCCTTATTTGTCTCCTGCATTGAACATGTTTCTGCTGATCTTTCCTCCAATAGCCACCGGCATGTTTTTTGGCACCGCCCCCAGCCCTATGGGAGGAATGTCACCTGCCATGACCCCTTGGAACCAGGGAGCCACCCCGGCATATGGAGCCTGGTCCCCAAGTATCGGTAAGTAGATAACCCACTTAATGCTTTATGGCTGGTCTGGCTGGAACCAATATGGAAGGAGTTGGTCTGTGGCACTGACTTCTGTTGCTCTTTTTCCAGGAAGTGGAATGACTCCTGGAGCTGCCGGCTTCTCTCCAAGTGCCGCTTCTGATGCCAGTGGCTTTAGCCCAGGTTACTCCCCTGCTTGGTCCCCCACCCCTGGTTCTCCTGGATCTCCAGGGCCTTCAAGTCCCTACATTCCCTCCCCAGGTGAGTGGGTTTTTGCTATCTCAAGGGTGTGGTGGGGTTAAGGGCCAAAGACAGTAATTGAATTTAGGCATATTAAAGGGTTTCTGTCATGATTTTTATGGTGGTGTTTTTATTTCTAAATGACACTGTTTACACTCCAAATAATTCACTGTACAATATAAAATGTCATTCCTGAAGCAGCAATTGTATTTAGTTGTAATATTGGTGTGTAGGTGCATCTCAGATCATTTTGCCTGGTCGTGTGATTTCAGAAAGAGCCAGCACTTTAGGATGGAACTGCTTTCTGGCAGCCTGTTGTTTCTCCTACTCAATGTAACTGAATGTGTCTCAGTGGGACCTGAATTTTACTATTGAGTAGTGTTCTTAGATTTACCAGTGAGCTGCTATCTGGTTGCTTCCCATTGTTCTCTTGTTAGGCTTCTGGGGAGGGGGGTGATATCACTACAACTTGCAGTAAAGTGACTGAAGTTTCAGAGCACAAGTCACATGACTGGGGCAGCTGGGAAACTGACAATATGTCTAGCCCCATGTCAGATTTCAAAATTAAATATAAAAAAACATTTGCACTATTAACTGATGCATTTTGAAAAAACATTTTTCCCCCCATGACCTTATCCCTTTAAGCGTACCTGGGAGGGAGAATGTATGACTTGTACAGTTGGTGATTTACATAAAATAATTCATTCATATAATTATTTGCTCTTCCTGCAGGTGGCGCTATGTCTCCAAGTTACTCTCCTACCTCCCCTGCTTATGAACCCCGAAGTCCTGGAGGCTACACTCCCCAGAGCCCCAGCTATTCACCAACTTCTCCTTCCTACAGCCCAACATCCCCTTCTTACTCCCCCACAAGTCCCAACTACTCTCCCACATCTCCCAGTTATTCTCCCACTTCTCCCAGCTACTCTCCAACATCCCCATCTTACAGCCCCACCTCTCCTTCCTATTCTCCCACAAGCCCAAGCTACTCCCCCACTTCACCCAGCTACAGTCCTACATCTCCCAGTTACAGCCCAACATCACCAAGCTACTCCCCTACATCTCCCAGTTACAGCCCAACATCCCCCAGCTACTCCCCTACTTCTCCCAGTTACAGCCCAACATCACCCAGCTACTCCCCTACAAGTCCCAGCTACTCTCCTACAAGCCCCAGTTACTCTCCAACATCTCCATCTTACAGCCCCACCTCCCCATCCTACTCCCCTACTTCCCCCAACTACTCCCCTTCTTCCCCCAACTATACGCCAACATCTCCCAGTTACTCTCCCACTTCTCCCAGTTACAGTCCTACCTCTCCCAGTTACTCTCCCACATCTCCTAATTACAGTCCAACCAGCCCTAGTTATTCTCCCACATCTCCCAGTTACTCACCCTCCAGTCCCCGTTACACCCCACAGTCTCCCAGCTACACACCAAGCTCTCCCAGTTACAGCCCAAGTTCTCCCAGTTACTCTCCTACCAGCCCCAAATACACCCCAACAAGCCCATCTTACAGCCCCAGCTCCCCAGAGTACACCCCAACTTCTCCCAAGTACTCTCCAACATCACCCAAATACTCCCCAACTTCACCCAAGTATTCGCCAACATCTCCCACATATTCTCCTACAACTCCAAAATACTCCCCCACCTCCCCAACCTACTCACCAACTTCCCCTGTTTACACCCCAACCTCACCCAAGTATTCGCCAACCTCTCCCACCTACTCTCCCACCTCCCCCAAATATTCCCCTACCTCCCCGACTTATTCCCCAACCAGCCCCAAAGGCTCCACGTACTCTCCTACTTCTCCAGGTTACAGCCCCACGTCTCCAACGTACAGTCTCACCAGCCCGGCAATCAGTCCAGATGACAGTGATGAGGACAACTGAGGTGGTGGTGGCATTCTGGAGAGTCGGCCATGTTTCTGTCTGGGCACAACATGAGCTGTGGGCGTCACTGACTGACACTTTGACTGTTGGACCTTTAATTGATGTCGAGGGCCATGTGCCCAGGCCAAGACTGTGGAAGGAGATGTTGGTTATTTCTATATATTGTAATGGGAATTTTAACACATTCTGACCCCCCCCACCGTACAGTTTTATTTGCACTTACCTGTCGGGAAACGATTCCTTTAGTATTGGCAAGAGAAAGGGGGGGTTGGACTTGAAGTTTTTTTGTATTGTGATTTTCGATTCCTTTTAAAGCTGCTTTTTGTTCTGCAAAGATTTTCCTCTTCTTGCGCCTCTAAAATAGACACATTTCTAAAGGTTTATTTAGGAACGTTCATAAATGTCTAATGTCGCTTGTACTTCTCAAATAAATTGTCCCAAAATTTGCTTTGTCTCATGTCTTTGCCTCTTGGCTCCCGGACTGGGGCTACTGTGGGTGCTGCTCTCAGGGGCCCCTAAACATGTGACTTGTGGATGAAGAGTGGGTGGGGTTTTCTAATTGGACACTGGTTGAATGCAGAATGAGAAGAGCTGGACATTAGCCAAAATACAGCTAAACAGTTGCACCTTAAATGGTTTGGATGAATCACTCCAACTGGGTGCTCAATCTCTAAGCGCATCTCACAAGCAGCTGGTGCCGACGCTATGGAGACCGTTGTTTTGTGTTCCAGCGTCCATTTTGAATAGTTTGCGCCTTATTTGGAACACATGCCCTCCCGCCCAGCGCTCCGACTCCCCATAGTAGCCTGAGGGATCTGGACGCCAGGGTCTCTTCACTCCCGACTGGATCCAGCCAACTGGGGCGCCCGCAGTTTCAAACACAACAGGTCCAGGAGGAGTCGGTCATTTCATCCATATACGTTTGTACAATACACAGTGAAACTACACGACGTTCCTCTAGGACCATGGGGCTACACAACATGGATGTACCGATGGCTATTTATACAATGGAGTACAGTGGTGTGTAACGTTGTGGTATATAGGAAGGTCAGATGGAGTGAGTGAGATCTGTCCGTCTGAGTATTCAGGAGCCTTATGGCTTGGGGGGAAGAAACTTGCGTTGTCTGGTAGTGAGGGAGCTAATTATTTAGGAGACAGAGCACGTGTATTACAAAGCAGATAATAGAAGAGGAATTTCTACTTCAGTTCGGATCACTCCCTACTCTCAACCATTTCAGCAGGTACATTAGACACTGACATATGGCACAAGGTACGACGGTGATTGTTTCTTATGAGGGGGGGACAGAGTAACAGCAGTGCAACTGAGGGATTTTGCATCCACAAAATGGCCATCTGAGATTCCTGGGGGTCAGGGAGGGCCCCTGGTTGGTGACTGGTTCTAGAAAAAGTACAAATATCGCAAAGAGGGCGAGACAGAAAACGGCTACTTGTACAAACTGAGGCGAGAACGAGACACAGAATGGACATGACTGAACTATAAATGTTTTTTTGTAACTAAATTCCACTCTTTTCCTTTAATTTCAACAAAATTCCTCTATATCCTTTCAGATATATCATGGGTTATATATGGACTCCCATAATGTACTATTATATTTATTCACATGAAACTGGTAGGAGAACACTTTATTGTGCACAGGAGAAGAAGTCGGCACTCACCGTCCATAAACAGTCTGATTAGGTGCACGTCCCAGGCAGCCTCTAGCAGCCCAAATTCAGGAACACTTTGGGGGCAATTCACAAAAGTGTCGGGAACGAAAAAATGTCTTTAAAATGTCGTAGAAAGTGTCGTAGCAACAGCCAACAAATTCACAGAGCATTTCTCCACCAATTTTCCGACATGTGCGACACATTTGAATTAGTGTCGTTAAAAGTGGGCGTGGCTTTTTCGGCGCCACTTTTCCCGACATTTTTATGAATTACTCGTAAACTCATTTTTTTTACTGACAATTTTTCAGACACTTTAGGCTCTCCAAAATGAAAATGTCAGACAAATTGTCTTTTAAAAAGTCTCGGTAAATGTCGTTTGTACGATGAAAAGATATACGACATTTTAGAAAATTGTCAGACTTACGAGACATTCAGAGACGGTAACATCTGCCTTTGTGAATTTGCCGTTCGTACGACATTTTACAAATTTGTCGACCGCCACTTCTGGGTCACTTTTTTTACCGACACTTTTGTGAATTCCCCCCCTTGTGTATAGACGGCACCAGACCAACAGGGATTTTCTTAAAACGAAATCCAGCAACGTTTCAGGCTTACTTTAGCCTTTCCTCCAGCTACAAAAGAGAATACTTTATTACCATGAAGGTTACTTGTATACAACTTGTCTTTATGTTAGGAATTTGCTGCATTATTATATAATTAACACCGTCAAAGCTAAGTGTAGGCCACAAGATGGCAGTACTGCTTTTTCTTAGTTGTATGTATGTACCTGGCCATACTATGGAGCGGGTGCAAAGTTGTTGGTGAGGGGTTAAATAGCTTGTCGTACCACTGTATTTTATGCACCCGATGTAGCCGAAAAGTTTAGTTAGAAATCTTGGGAGCAACTCCAGCAACTAATTATTGTCTTAATTCTTCACTTATTCTCAAGGAGCAGCTGGGCAAATCTCCAATTGAGAAGCACTCATTTAATTTAGTTCAATTAATTCTTTTTTAACTAAAAAATTCTCAGCACTGGTCACTTTTATATTCATTACCTCAATTGCTATGATAAATATGAATTAAAAGGTTCTTAATTACTGCAGCACAGGCACTTAATGAATTAGAATTGATCAATTTAAATGATAAACTAATTGATATAATAATAAGAATTTGTATAAATCAATTGTTTTGTTTTTATATTCGAATTATCAATTGATAAAAAATACACAGAGCAGGTGTAGTGACAATCAATATTTTTTTGGTTGTATTATATCAAGCACTTTATATTTATTGTCACAAGGTGTGAATTGAACATATAGCTGTTAACTAAGGGTGAATGAATTGAGTGGAAGAAATTTGTCATTAAGCTAATTGATACACTATCCATAGAAGTGAGGATTAATTCTAACCATTGAAGGCAATTTACAGTCACAAACAAGGTTCTTTTTCTTCTCTCTCTCCTTTTTTTAAACAATTCAATTTTTATCCTTGTGTGTTCTGTAGTTTTAGGAGACACTTTAATAAAGAAAGTTAGTGAAACCCTATTATAACCCTATATTTGATCTGACTTTGGACCATCAACTGGGACTAATCCACCTTAACTCCCAGCCACCACATGACATTCCTGGGTCTGAAATCCAACACCCTCATACAGCGAGTGATCCTGCCCCAGGGCAAGCAAATGAGAATCAGAGATCAGACAAATCTCTTACTTTGCGACCAAAGACCCACTGTCCACCTGGCAATGAGAGTGCTGGGATTGATGGTCTCCATTTGCCCAGACACACCTGTGCCCGCTCCAAGCCAACATCTTATCCGGATGGAAAGGAGGACCTCTCTCACCCTACTACGCTCGACAACAGAATCTCTCCTTTGGTGGTTACGACAGGGCAACATATCCTGGGGCCATTCCTGGGTGACTCCAGACTGGACTGTAATAACAACGGATGGCAGCATACTAGGTTGGGGGGGAAACGTGGAACAATCTGTCAGTATAAGGTCCATGGTCGCTAGCCAATAAATATTCTGGTGCTCAGGGCTGTAAAATTAGCCCTCAATCGATGGTCCCACCATCTCCAAGCAAGGTCTGTGCCACCACAAATCGTCAACTCCACAAATCGTCAACTCCACCACAGTCACCTACATAAACAGGCAGGGAGGAACCCGCAGCAAGGCGGCTCTAGCAGAGGCCCAGCAAATTCTTGGGCGGAGCACAATTCAGTAAGGCTGTCCGTCACATTCCAGGAGTGTCCAAGACGGATTTTCTCAGTCGAAACCAAATAGATCTGGGGGAATGGGAAATGCTTCTGGAGGTATTTGCGGAGCTTGTGAGACACTGGGCTCAGCCCCATATCGACCTAATGGTATCCAGGGCCAATTACAAGATTATCAGCTTTTTCACTTGTTATCGGGATCTGATGGCAGTGGGGGTGGACGCCATGACACAGTGTTGGCAGTTCCTTCTAGCCTATCTCTTCCCATGTTGCCTCGGGATCTGAAGAAAATCTGGTAATCACACATAACAGTGACTGTAATAGCTCCTTACTGGCCCCAGAGGATCTGGTTTTCGGATCTTCAAGAAATTTCAATAACACAACCAGTTTGTCTCCCCCCCCAGGAGCGACCTTCTATATCAGGGTCCCATACTTCATCACACCCAGGGACTTTCGCTTTGAGGAGATGTCTGTTGAAGCAGGCATTTGGAGATGGTGCAGAATAGCGGAAGAGGTCATTATCACAATGTTGAGGGTGCGCAAACCCACATCTTCTAAGGTGTACCACAGGGTCTGGAGCAGCTATTGGAACTGGTGCAAGGAGTCACACTTACCTTTTATTGAGTACAATAGAGTCTTATCCTCCAAGAGTCGTATCCTTCTTCCAGCAAGGCCTTCAGCTGGGCCATAAGTTGAGTTCCTTGAAGGTACAGGTTTCAGCACTTATCCTCCAAGAGTCTTATCCTTCTTCCAGTAAGGCCTTCAGCTGGGCCATAAGTTGAGTTCCTTGAAGGTACAGGTTTCAGCACTATCAGCTCTGTTCCAGTTACGCCTCACCCTTGATGATTAGGTTCGGAGCTTTCTGCAGGGAGTAGCTCACATCACCCCACCATTTTGCCCACCGATTCCAGGATGGGATCTCAATCTGGTACTAGAGGCTCTACTGGATCCTCCTTTTGAGCCTCTAGGGACTATCTCCAACAAGTGGGGCTATCTCCAACTGGAAGGTAGTGTTTCTGTGGCATCCTTGCAACAGGATCTTGACAAACTGGCAATCTGGGCAGCTAAGTGGCAAATGAGATTCAATGTTGATAAATGTAAAGTCCTGCACCTGGGATGTAACAATATCCACTTATACCCTTAATGGGACTGCACTAGGCAAATCCATAATGGAGACGGAGCTTGGAGTCCTTGTAGATAATAAACTTGTCTGTAGCAAGTAATGCCAGTCAGCAGCATCAAGGGCAAATAAGGTCTTGAGTTGTATTAAATGGGGCAGAGAGTCACGGGAGGAGGGGGTCCCACTGTATAGAGCACTGGTAAGGCCCCATCTAGAATATGCCGTACAGTTTTGGTCTCCATCACTCAAACAGGACATTATTGTATTAGAGAGGGGACAGAGAAGGGCAACTAAGCTGGTAAAGGGAAAATCTTAGCTATGAGGAAAGACTGGCCAAATTGGGGATGTTCACTCTGGAGAAGAGGTGCTTAAGGGGTGATATGATAACTATGTATAAATATATAAGGGGATATGATCACTATATATAAATATATAAGGGGGATATGATCACTATATATAAATATATAAGAGGGATATGATCACTATATATAAATATATAAGGGGATATGATCACTATATTTAAATATATAAGGGGATATGATCACTATATATAAATATATAAGGGGGATATGATCACTATATATATAAATATATAAGGGGATATGATCAATATATATAGTGAATAAAGTACCTCCTTTTGTAAAATATAAGGATATTATAAGTTACCGAGAAGTTTCATGACCATATAAAAACATGAGGCCGAAGCCGAGTGTTTTTATACAGGTCATGGAACTCCGAGGCAACTTCTAATATCCTCATATTTTACAACTGGGGGTACTTTATTTATTATAATACACAAGTTTCAGTGAGTCGTGTGACAGAAATGACATCAGAACTCACCGTTTATAAGGATATAATTTACAGGATATTCATGGCTTTTGTGTATTATATAAATATATAAGGGGATCATATAATAATCTCTCTAATGATTTTATTTACATTATTGATTTTTTTATCATTTGTGCCCCTGAGGAAGACCCTTAAGGTCGAAATGCATTGGGATCACCAAATTTTGTTTTAAATTTTTTGTTATATTTTTTCTTTTTTTGTAATAAATAAATTTTTCTTTAATTTGGTGTGCTATCCATTTCTGATTATATATTGATTTTATTTACCAGTAGGTCTTTCCAGCTGACACGAGGTCACCTGTTCCGATTAGAAGAAAAGAGGTTCCAGCTAAATATTGGGAAGGGGTTTGTTACAGTGAGAGCTGTGAAGATGTGGAATTGTCTCCCTGAATCAGTTGTACAGGCTGATACATTAGATAGGTACAAGGAAGGGTCGGATGCTTTATTCACCAGTAGCTCCTCCCAGCAGATAGGAGGGAGCCAATGAGATTAGAGGAGGGAAAGGGGTGTTACAGGGAGAGCTGGGAAGTGAATCAGGGGTACAGGCTGATACATTAGATAGGTACAAGGAAGGGTCGGATGCTTTATTCACCAGTAGCTCCTCCCAGCAGACAGGAGGGAGCCAATGAGATTAGAGGAGGGAAAGGGGTGTTACAGGGAGAGCTGGGAAGTGAATCAGGGGTACAGGCTGATACATTAGATAGGTACAAGGAAGGGTCGGATGCTTTATTCACCAGTAGCTCCTCCCAGCAGACAGGAGGGAGCCAATAAGATTAGAGGAGGGAAAGGGGTGTTACAGGGAGAGCTGGGAAGTGAATCGGGGTACAGGCTGATACATTAGATAGGTACAAGGAAGGGTCGGATGCTTTATTCACCAGTAGCTCCTCCCAGCAGACAGGAGGGAGCCAATGAGATTAGAGGAGGGAAAAGAGAAAATTAAATAATACCTACCAGAATTTTCTTTTCCTGGCCATCCTCCCCGTCAACATGGAAATCTATACTTATGGGTAATCTCCTGCTGCTTCCCAGCCTGGACAGAAGAAATGGTTAATTTCACCACCCCATAAAGCCCACCCCTTCCTATTCCTCCTCAGTCTGGTTATAAAGTCACAATAGGGAGGGCATGTTGACAGGGAGGATGGCCAGGAAAAGAAAATTCCGTTAGGTATTATTTAATTTTCTCTTTTCCTGGCCATCCCCCGTCAACATGGAAAAATCTATACTTATGGGTTATACCCAAGCAATCAATACAAGGGCGGGATTAATGCTGCTCAATTTATTATACAGAAGTAGCTGAAAGAAGGACTGATTGCCCAAACTGGGCTTGAGAAAAAGACATCACATCCAATCTGTGCCATTTTCTGTCTTTTGACTACCCTTATGATCCAGCCAAACTTCTCTAAAACCTCCTTTTTATGAGATGGATGTTAATGTGGCTGGATCACTCACCCCTAAAGTAAATCATCCAGGTAATGGTAGATCTCTATGTTCTCCTGCCCTCCTGCTATTATTACAACAAGAAAAGTAGTATTAGTAGTAGTAGTAGTAGTAGTATGCGAAGACAGCAAAATTGGTAATGTTGGTCTTAGAGACAAAATTGCAGAAATCTGTGATGTTCTAAAGCAATGGACACATGCAAATAAACATCTTTAATCTTAAGAGGCTAGCCAATCTCTTGGACAAACTACAAACTTTATAGTATCAAGGGTCTCAGTTAAAGTTTGGCTCTTCGGGAATCTGTTATTCCTCAAGGTCTAATATGGGACGTAAGTCTCCAGTAGCAAATAGCAGAGAATAGAAAACTCTTCCTTCTTCCTGAGATGGAACCACTGAAATTGCTCTCTTAACAACAGCCCTGGAAACACTGGCAAGAAATGTTTTTTTCCCTACGTCTTGAGGAATTGCAGTAGGAACAAATAATTGAAAGATACAAAAGTTTTCACCCCTGAATCTTGAACCTTTCTAGCCGAGACTTCATGAAAGGTGAGCAACCTGGGGTAGGCTGGTTGGAGTGACTGTAAATGAGCTTTTGAGGAAGGTTTGGGAGATCTTGGGACTCCAACTCTGGACCTGAAAGAACCTTGTCCTGATCGCCAAGATGAAAATCTAAATTATTCTCTGGATTGAAAATTTTTGGAGTCCTGCCTTCTTCTGGAGAAGACCTACAAACGTTCCTGGAATTGTCATGGAACTGGCTTGCTTGGGAAAGAAAAGTACTCTTCCCCCTGAAGACTTGGAGACCATGTCATCTAAGGCTTTCCCAAATAATGCTTTCCTTTCAAAAGGCATCTTGCAAAGAAATTACTGGAGCCAGTATCTACAAACCATGTTTTAACCCAAAGGGCTCTGCGCTGCAACTTCAACGACAAAGAGCAAGCAGACAGCTGGACAAGCTCTAGAGAGACTTATTCTGAAGTCATCCAGACCTTTTAAGTTTTATTGCATTTTTTTTTTGGGAACTTTATCCTCAAAGGCTTGTTCCAGATTATTTGCCCACATAGAAAGGGCCTTTGTAACTGTCACAGAGCTACAGTAGGCTATAGGCCATCCAGAAGACATATAACATTTCTTTAATCCCTGGGATGTTTCAGTGCCAAAATGTCAACTATTGGCAAAGCCGACCTTCTTAGCTAATCTAGCCATTGGAGTATGTCTTCAGATTCACTCGCTTCACCTGAATAAAGGATAAAGCTCTTCCACTTATCTCTCAACTAGAACTCTTTTGGAGATTTTAAACTACTCTGCCTGAATAAAATCTGGCACTTAAGTATTCATGAATGGATCACAGCCGGTATTCAAACTCAAAGCTCCACAGCCGTAAACCAGGCGCTGTGCCACAAGGTCTGAGCCCTTGGAAAAAGAAGAGAAGTGGTTAGTTGGTCAAACTCCTCCAGGTTGAGGGTACATTTAACAGTCTTTATAAGGGGATTACAAGCTTTTGGTCAAATAGCAAGATCTCTCTCTCAGCCCCCCTTCTTAAGCTGTATAAAAGGTGCATCTTTGATTTTTCTATAAGGCAAATGAGTACAGCTGTAGGCTTTCTTTAATAGCTGACCATGTCACTGAGCTTAGCTGCTGGCCCTATATTAAAGGAAATTTCCTAGATAGAGAAAACCTTGATAGACACAGAGAGATCTTAAGCAGACGCACTGTCTCTTTAAGAGTTTGGGATACTGCTCTCTTAATTAAAGACTCCTGATCTGGCAAGGAGGTGGAAGGAATGGCTGCATAATGTGAAACAATTCACCTTCTTAGAATTTGTAATACATTTTCATTGAATATCTTTCTATGTCCTTCATTGCAGACTTGTTAAATGCTTCTGAATCTCACTTACCCACTTTTACTGGGCTCTTCAGAAGGAGCAGAGGCACTTAATCCAGTAAGAGAATGTATAATAAGCAGAACACTCTGGAGGTTCTTATTTTTTCGAAGTGCAAAGCATGGCACTCACTGGCAGCTTTTGGAGCGGCTCTTTTAGATGCAGCCAGATCCTCATAGTGCACATGTAGCAGCAGCAGCAAGGACAATTCAGATTGGCACAGGCTAATTAGTGATAAAGATAGATTAATTGGACGACAGGAGGTTCATAAATAGTGAAACAAGTGAGATGGTTTATTGGCACACAAATATGCAAAGGCAATTGACCACAGGTTTACTCACGCAGGAGCTGTAGTAGGAGTTAGCGTATCACAGAGGAGAAAGGATAGCATGATGATGATGATGCAGCATGTACAGATGTCACTCCCATAGTCAAATAGTAGAAAGAATATCTCACTCTCAAAGACCAGCGACCAATGTGAAACAGGATCAATCAAGTAGGGGTCAGGCAGTGCTCTGCTAAACTGAATTCCCTATCACTGAGTTCCCTACACTAAAAGCACCTTAGAAGCCTTTGGGAGGCTACTCCCTGCTATTCTCCTTGATGGAGCATACAACTGCTCATACTACCTAAATCTGGCTATCTCTCTCGCCTAGAGAGACTATTACAGAATCTTCCCTAATTATAGCTAATCCTCATTCACAGGATTGCCTGGTTCCCGACTTCAGCACCATAGGTACAGGTCCCTTTAGGGTAAATGGCTTTACCGGGGCCTTGGTGATCCCAGGCTCAATGGGAAACACCAGTAGCACAGACACCAGGAGCCAAAGAGGAAGAGGCCACACGAGGCTACACAGCACTATATAGCAGTGTGGCAGGGGAGTGTCATTACACTCTATGGGGCAAATTCACTAAGATGCGACGTTGCACCAGGCGCAACTTCGCCGCACTTCGCCAGGCGTAGTTTCGCCAGCGCTCCGCAAATTCACTAAAATCTGAAGTTGCGCACAGGGGTAGCGTAAGGTTGCGAAGTTGCGCTAGCGTTGATTCACTATGTAAAGCGAAGTTACACTAGCGAAGGCTAAATTCAAATTTCAATGGAGGAACACGTATTAGCACTACAAATGCCTAGAAAACCTTCAAATCAGCAAATATAAATGTTATTTTGCCCTACACATGTGCCCACTGTCTAGGTAAGTTGCCATGAGTCAGGAAATGTAGGGGGGAAGGAGGGGAGCCCCAAAAATATTTTCGATCTTTTTCAGCCTATCACCCATCATGTAGAAAACACGCCAGCGTTTTTTGGGACTTAGAAAAAAATGTGACTTTTTTTGAAACAATCCCTATCTACTCTATTGCGCTTCGCCAGGTCTGAGGTGGCGAAGGAAGTCTAACGTAAAAGGTAGCGTTCAGTACACTGTGCAAGTTAGTGAATTTGCGTAGTTACGTCGCTAGCGAAAATTTGCCTGGCGTAAGGGTGCGAAGTAACACTAGCGAAATTACGCCAGCGTTCGTTAGTGAATTTGCGCAGTAACGAAAAATGCCAAACGCTAGCGAATTAACGCTAGCGTTCGGCGATTCGGCGCTTAGTGAATTTGCGCCTTTGTGTGAAGATGTTACACTTAACCAGTATAAAGGGCTGGGCCCAATAACAAGGGATAAGAGAATTTAAGGAAAGGTAGGGGATTAACTCTATAGGAGCCTAATAGATCCTATAGGTCCCTACACATGCTATGTAAGTACAATGAGTTTTTAACATTCATAGGCAAATTTTTATGCCTTAGTGTTTTAAATAGTGATTTTTTTCCTTTCCCCCAGTTATGGGAAGTTCTAGTTAAGTGGGTGAGCTGCAGGAGAATATCAGAGTGTCTCTGATATATCTGGAGAAATTCAGCATCTTGGGAGGAACCTGCATTATGTGAATCTCAGAGTCTGGAAATTCGAAAAAAGAACACCTAATGAAGGTAGAACCTCCAGCTTTTTCATCTTATTGGACTTACTTGCAGTCTGCAGGGTAATTTGCATATTGGATCTGCCTGCAGAATGAAAGATAATTGCATCAAGTTAGAAAACAAAAATTAGGTCTATTCCTGATTCCCTTCAGTTTATTGGATTTACCTGCACGGTGCAGGGTAATTCACATCTAACTAAAGAGTAGGTCTCTATTGCTTAAATTTTATTGGAGTGTGCAAGATAATTTGCATCAAGTTCAGAAAACACTTAACTGAGGAATAGTTCTACATTACCTGATTACCTTCCAGTTTATTGGATTTACCTGCAGTGTGTAAGGTCATTTGCATCTTGTTACAAGAGCACCTCACTGATAATTAGTTCCATATTACCTGATTAACTTCCAGCTGATTCCGCTTAATAGATTTACCTGTAATGTGCAAGATTTGTGCATCTCGTTAAGAAAGCGACTAACTGAAGAATAGGTATAAATTGCCTGATTGGCTTCCAGCTCATGCAGCTTAATAGATTTGCCTACATTATGCAGGATCATTCACATCTCATTAACAGAGGAGACCTTAACTGAAGCACAGGTCTATATTGACTTATCCTCTTCCAGTTGGATTTGCCTGCAGTTTGCAAGGTGTGTATAACCATAACATATGTTGTATGCAGAATATGGGTCTGAATCCCGTTCTTCCAGGGCTAGCTATGCCATTATCCATTCTGATATGATCACCTTTGTCTTTGGTGGACTAACACTTGCAGGTTGTATTCCTACAATATATATACTAAGGCTAAGCACATGTGCTAAGGTAAAGGGTGGTGAGTTGGAGGCTTGTTTGTATCTCCATATTTATATTCTGTAATATGTAAATTTCATGCTAATATTGTTTATATCAACAGTAAATCTGTATGGACACAGTAACACCTCTTGCTTATGGTCACTGTTGCAATCAGTGTCTTATATATTGCCTCTCTGAAGTTATCGTGCTACCCGGTTGTCACCAGTAGTTTATACTGTAGACATGTGATAACTGTTCATTTGAACAAGATGAGATGCCAGGCTCATTTATCTAAATGGAGTTGTTTCAGTAGACGAGGGCCTACTATGGCAACTATAGTTATACTGGACATTTAGGTTCTCTACTTCCATGTTCTAATCCTCAATATTTAATTGCACATTTGTACTCATCATATTACAGTGTTGCAACCTACTCAGCATAGTTATACAGTGTATGCTGTAGTTTATTATACTTAATGGATACAAGCAACTATTATAGTGTCTCAGCAAGTTTATACTATACAATCTGTAGTCTGTACTGACTCCATATATTATCTATGCAGCTACTTGATATATTGTGCATCCAGTGATCATTATTATTTAATTCACCATTGCTACTAGTTTAAAGGAGAAGGAAAGGCTGGAGACACTTGGGGTGCCAAACATTAGGCACCCCCAAGTGATTGTAGCGACTTACCAAAAACCCAGGGCCGGTGCTCCTATCAGGAGAAATCTGCACCGGCCCCGGGTTATAGGAGCGAGCACCACGGAGATATCTACTTCCGTCTTCGCGCAGATGCGCATTTCCCCGGACTGAAGCATGCGCATTTGAACGAAAAAGCCGACGTTAAAGTTCGGCTTTTAGTTCTAATGCGCATGTGCAGCTGCGCGACGACGGAAGTAGATCTCTCGATGGTGCTCGCTCCTATAACCCGGGGCCAGTGCAGATTTCTCCCAATAGGAGCACCGGCCCTGGGTTTTTGGTAAGTCGCTACAATCACTTGGGGGTGCCTAACGTTTGGCACCCCCAAGTGTCTCCAGCCTTTCCTTCTCTTTTAAGATACTCAGTGTACTAATGTACTAAAGCATGTCAGGTTGACTTCCCCATTAATTATGGTTTAGTTCTTCATTAATACTAGGTACAATCACTCTGTGTGTGTACATACATTTCTATTTATACGCACTGTACTTATGCAGTCATCATTTTACATATGGCAGTTACTCAGCGTAATACATAATGGTATATGTACTGCATGAGGCAAATCATGAATTATAAACATGAATTATAATACAACATTTCTAAGGCTAATAATGAGTGCAAACACTATACATATATAGGTGCAGAATCACCAGCTAAATTTACTGCAACTACTCAACGTAAATAATATGCATTAGACAGTCCATCAATTTTCTGGATGTCACTATTAATGATAAAGGTGCACATGAAGTCATATTTATAACTAGATTGCAACTACTTAGTGCAACATACGCTCTGCAGTTAATGGGTCAATTCATGACAATTCTCAGCATGTACTGCGTATTATATAATCTAGAATAATATTATGTCAACTACACAGTATATTAACCCTGTACTTTGCAATTATTCCTTTATCATGATGCAATGGCTTAAAAAAAGGGGGTATATATATATATATATTTATAAATCCCATACAACTGGTGCACTCTAAACTGTCCTCAAATGCCTGGGTGCCAGTCAACACATTAGTATAACAGAAAACAAACAAACCGCACTCCAAGGACTTTGTGTCTCAAAAGCCAAGTTTATTCTTGCTCAACGTTTCGGAGCTCCAACTGAGCCATCCTCGGGAGGGTGGAAGACGGCCTCAGTTGAAGCGCCGAAACGGCTTGGCTTTTGAGACATGAAGTCCTTGGAGTGCGGTTTGTTTGTTTTCTATATATATATATATAATATACATAATGTACAATCTATAAGGATGTTACTGGAGATTCTACAGTTATCATGGCAGATGTAACTATTTAAGTCATGCACTTACTAGTCATATTTACTATATGTTACTATTAAACGCCTAATACTTATGCAAATCGTGGCATATTAATTCCATTCAGTCACAGTTCTTGTACCATCTGATTATTATCGGGATTTATTTCACAACTATCGTCCTTATTACTCTAGTTCAGTACAGATGGTTTCAATGCATTTTCTTTGTATTAGTACTGTATATTTCTTGCAGTCCAGCATTATCATAGGTAACTAATCTAACAGAATTATTCATGTTGCTCCTGGTTCAGCATCTCTGCAAAGCTTCCAACGTGGTGCAGGTAACTTTGTGCAGAACAACTCCAATTATGAGTTATAGCCCTGTAAGTAACCATGCAAGGTGTTAATACTATGGTATCTGCAATTAATTATTTTTGCTACAGGTTGTATATTGCTTTTCGATGGTAAATCTATCAATTAAGATTCAATGTATATGCTACAACTGAGTAAACCAAGACATGGTAATTTCAGCATATTATCTGCAAGTAATCTCTTTCATACAGATTGTTATACCATGTAAGAGTTCATCATAGATTCTGCTTGTAAGTTTAGCAGCTTATTTCAGTAGCATATTCCAGTTTCAACTGTTAGTATTTCTGTCTTGTAGTAAGAATGTACAGAAGTTGTAATATACAAGTTTATTGTCATACAGTGTTCCCTACATGGATTAATGCTGCAGGTTACTACATTATTAAGGGTCATTGTAAAACTCTGATAAAATAGTTCAGATATGCTTAGTCATTGTGACAGTAAATTAACACTAACAAAGAATCAATATTGTGTATTGCTCTTCTACATTGTGTTAGATCTGTTTTTTTTCCTTTTACACTACCTACTAATATAGGGGGTTGACATTACTTTACTGATCCTGCACATGTAAGTTACAGCTAATCCTCTAAACCATTTGCTTTTCTTTTACAGTAGGTACCTCTGTAAGTTCATTCAAACTGATGCTGTAGAATAGGAAGTTATTTATCAGTATAACAGTAATGAGGAAAAACTTCAATAGCTGTAGTATGTATATAGTATCTCTTTTTACCTTTCAGCCGATTGATACTGAAGTATCCATGCAACATGTCTTATTCTAGGCTACTGACTTACCCTTTTTACCTTTATACTGTGCAGTTTCTTTTCAGCTCATTATTACAATGACGCTTGTTGTCGCGGCAGCAGGTAAATATAATGTGCACCAAGTCAATGGATCACCTTATAATGTTGTTTTGATATCTTAACCTTCTGTAGTTCAGCCAATTCAACAAAATATGTTGTGTATAGTTTCATCATTAATGTTAGCTCAGTTGGTCTTCTATAGGCATTTTTACACAATACTATCTATGTACTACTTTACACTGCATTATCTTACCAAGATGTTATTCAGTATGATAATTAACATTATTTATCTGAAGGTTTTAAAAAATAATCTATCTTTCAACAGGTTAAAGTTCCTTTAACTAGCTCATCTACCCGTTTCATTTAACTTGTAAGTATGGAAGGGTTCATCATCCATGTTACTAACAAGTATTTTGGTTACAGACTGGTGAGTATTCAACCACAGAAATCTATGGACTGGTTACATAGTTACATAGTTACATAGTTACATAGTTAAATTGGGTTGAAAAAAGCCAAAGTCCATCAAGTCCAACCCCTCCAAAGTAAAACCCAGCCCCATACACACACCCCTCCCTACACTCACATAAATGATATATACCCATATCTATACTAACTATAGAGTTTAGTATCACAATAGCCTTTGATATTATGTCTGTCCAAAAAATCATCCAAGTCCCTCTTATAGTCATTAACTGAATCATCACCCGGCAGTGCATTCCCCAACCTCACTGTCCTCACTGTGATGAACCCCCTACTCTGTTCCTTTAAATGAAACTTCTTTTCCTCTAGTCTGAAGGGGAGGGGCCTCTGGTACGTGATTCTCTTTATGGGTAAAAAGGTCCCCTGCTATTTGTCTATAATGTCCTCTAATGTACTTGTAAAGTCTAATCATGTCCCCTCACAAGCGCCTTTTTTCCCCCAGAGAAAACAACCCCAACCTTGTCAGTCTCCCCTCATAATTTAACTCTTCCCTCCCTCTAACCAGTTTAGTTGCACTTAGTCTCTGCACTCTCTCCAGCTCAT
The DNA here is from genome assembly GCA_038501925.1 of Xenopus petersii. NCBI lineage: Eukaryota > Metazoa > Chordata > Amphibia > Anura > Pipidae > Xenopus > Xenopus petersii. Next base: position 170,423 of record CM076677.1, on the reverse strand, counting down.
TTATATCCCTCTTAAGGACTGGAGTCCAAAACTGCCCCCATACTCCAGATGAGGCCTCACCAGGGACCTATAAAGAGACACAATTATGTTTCATCCCTTGAGTTAATGCCCTTTTTTATACAAGAACTTTATTTGCTTTAGTAGCCACAGAATGACACTGCCCAGAATTAGACAACTTGTTATCTACAAAGACCCCAAGATCCTTCTCATTTAAGGAAACTCCCAACACACTGCCATTTAGTGTAGAACTTGCATTTGTTGTTGTCAGTAGGCAATGATGTTGCTACACACTTTAAGTTCTAGTGTCCTTTTTCTACAATAAAAGAGACCCAACGATTACTGCAAGTACTATCTGGTCTTAATCTAGAACTATGCTATTGATATTATGGTACAGTGTAATTACTGTGGTGTCCTAACCATGGTAGTATCTCAGCGATTGTATAATTTAACTACTATAGATATGGTGTTGCAGGTATTTCCCTCCCTAATATGTATAATGCTTTGGTATGTCCCATGAGTACCCACTGCCATTTGAAGTACAGGAAAAGGGAAAATCAAATCCTACTTACTGAGATTTTCATTTCCAGTACTGAAGCCTGGTAGTACCCAAGGACCCACTGCTTCAGTACAGTAAATCTCAGTAAGTATGATTTGATTTCCCTTTATACTGAGTCATTGCAGACTATAGATTGCATAGTATAAACTTGCTGAGAAGCTATAACATGGTATTTACTGAATAGTTGCCTGTATCCTTTAAGTATAATGAATTACAGCAAACACAGTACCAATATGCGGAGGAGGTTGCAACACTGGAATATGATGAGTACAAATGTGCAGCATTAGATATTGAGGATTTGCAACATTGTAGTAGTGAAACCTAAATGTCCAGTATAAGACTATTAGTTCCTACATGTTGCCATAGTGGACACTCCTGTCTACTTAACCACAGCTCTATGAGATAAATGAGCCTGGCCATCTCATCTTCTACCAAATGAACAGTTATCACATGTATACAGAGATACCGACAGTATAAACTACTGGTGACAACCTGGTAGCACAATAATTTCAGAGAGACAATAATATACCATAATGATTGCAACAGTGACCACAAGCATGAGATGTTCCTGTATTGAGTTGATTTAACCCTTTAAGTGCCACAGAACGTAGAATCTACGTTCTGTGGAAAAGTAACTTGAAATGCCACAGAACGTAGATTCTACGTTCTGCAGCACTTCCGGGTTCAGAAGCGGAGGAGCGGCTGTTAGAGCCGCTCGCTCCGTTCCTGCTCGATCCCCTGCCCCTAGGCAACGAGCAGAGCAGGGGATCGAGTGGCCCCTGGGGCGCGATCGCCCAGGGGCCCAAAAACAGCAGCAGGCACGTGTTACTTACGTGTCCTGCTGCTGCAGCCTGCACCGGATCGACGATCTCCGCCCCCACAGCACACAGACAGGAACCACGAGGCAGATGTCTTCCAGGGAGTCTTCCTGATCGCCTGCAACAGTCTCCAGCTATTTTTTCAGGTTAGTGCAACAATTACACACACAAACACACCAACACACACTTATTACAGTAATACACACTTAGATTCACACTTACACACACTTACACATACATTTTTGGGGATTGGGGGGGTCACTTACACTCACTGCACTTACACACATGTGCACACGCACACACGCGCACATAACATGTAATTTACCATTTGTACACACGCACACGCACATACATGGCATTGTGGCTTTTTTTTTTTTTTTCTTATCGCATCGTCTCTTTTTTTGGCTGAAAAAAATGTTTTATTGCCATTACGAATAGCGTATTCGCTAACCGTACTGTGCAATATCTTTTTTATGTTATTTCGGTGATTATATTGCAATTTGGGGTATTTTGGTGCATTTTTAGCCATTTTATTGAATTTTTAGCCATTTTATTGCATTTTCAGCTCTGCGTATGTTGTGTTCACTTGTTTCTAGCCGTATAACCTGTTTGGCCCAGCTAAAATATTCAAACTGTGATTCTGACGGCCGATAACACTAGTCTGGAAAAAAAACATTGATTTTTGTGGTTTTATTGGATTTTTTTGCATTTCACTCTTTACTGCCTTATTTTGTTTTACCTTGTAAATTTTATCTACTATATATCCATTTGGGGGTCTCTGTGCGCCACATAGTTTGGTATATCTATGCATATTGGGCATCAAAGTGTTCAGTAGAAGTTTTATGCTGATACGTTACGAAATGTGGGGCATATAATGTGGTAGAATTCAAGTTTTGTGACGATTTTCCAAAATTTGATAAAAACTGTTACGTTCAGCATTGCTTTGCAGTTTGGCAGTTTGCAGTAGAAACACTTATTTACCCATATTGGATTCGTCAGAATGTGTACTTTCTGAAAATATATGGTTTTCTGGGGTCTCTGTACTGTTAGGGGGGTCTAATGTCGCATAATACACACACCAGGTGCTCATATTGCAGCAGCCAGCGCGTCAGCCGTGAAAATGTATATACACTATTGTCATTTGGGGGTCTCTGTGCGCCACATAGTTTGGTATATCTATGCATATTGGGCATCAAAGTGTTCAGTAGACCCCTGGCGTTCATATTTAGGATGTTTTATGCTGATACGTTACGAAATGTGAGGCATATAATGGGGTAAAATTCAAGCTTTGTGACGATTTTCAGAAATTTTATAAAAACCGTTATGTTCAGCATTGCTTTGCAGTTTGGCAGTTTGCAGTAGAAACACTTATTTACCCATATTGTATTCGTCAGAATGTGTACTTTCTGAAAATATATGGTTTTCTGGGGTTTCTGTACTGTTAGGGGGGTCTAATGTCGCATAATACACACACCAGGTGCTCATATTGCAGCAGCCAGCGCATCAGCCGTGAAAATGTATATACACTATTGTCATTTGGGGGTCTCTGTACGCTACATAGTTTGGTATATCTATGCATATTGGGCATCAACGTGTTCAGTAGACCCCTGGCGTTCATATTTAGGATGTTTTATGCTGATACGTTACGAAATGTGGGGCATATAATGGGGTAAAATTCAAGCTTTGTGACGATTTTCAGAAATTTTATAAAAACCGTTATGTTCAGCATTGCTTTGCAGTTTGGCAGTTTGCAGTAGAAACACTTATTTACCCATATTGTATTCGTCAGAATGTGTACTTTCTGAAAATATATGGTTTTCTGGGGTTTCTGTACTGTTAGGGGGGTCTAATGTCGCATAATACACACACCAGGTGCTCATATTGCAGCAGCCAGCGCATCAGCCGTGAAAATGTATATACACTATTGTCATTTGGGGGTCTCTGTACGCCACATAGTTTGGTATATCTATGCATATTGGGCATCAACGTGTTCAGTAGACCCCTGGCGTTCATATTTAGGATGTTTTATGCTGATACGTTACGAAATGTGTGGCATATAATGGGGTAGAATTCAAGCTTTGTGACGATTTTCAGAAATTTGATAAAAACCATTATGTTCAGCATTGCTTTGCAGTTTGGCAGTTTGCAGTAGAAACACTTATTTACCCATATTGGATTCGTCAGAATGTGTACTTTCTGAAAATATATGGTTTTCTGGGGTCTCTGTACTGTTAGGGGGGGTCTAATGTTGCATAATACACACACCAGGTGCTTATATTGCAGCAGCCAGCGCGTCAGCCGTGAAAATGTATATACACTATTGTCATTTGGGGGTCTCTGTGCGCCACATAGTTTGGTATATCTATGCATACTGGGCATCAAAGTGTTCAGTAGACCCCTGGCGTTCATATTTAGGATGTTTTATGCTGATACGTTACGAAATGTGGGGCATATAATGGGGTAAAATTGAAGCTTTGTGACGATTTTCCGAAATTTGATAAAAACCGTTATGTTCAGCATTGCTTTGCAGTTTGGCAGTTTGCAGTAGAAACACTTATTTTCCCATATTGGATTCGTCAGAATGTTTACTTTCTGAAAATATATGGTTTTCTGGGGTCTCTGTACTGTTAGGTGGTCTAATGTCGCATAATACACACACCGGGTGGTTATATTGCAGCAGCCAGCGCGTCAGCCGTGAAAATGTCTATACACTATTGTCATTTGGGGGTCTCTGTGCGCCACATAGTTTGGTATATCTATGCACATTGGGCATCAAACTGTTTAGTAGACCCATATGTTTATATTTAGGATGCTTTATGCTGGTAATGATACATGGACAATACGATGCTGGAAAGTTGAAGCTTTGAGGCAATTTCCAGATATTTCACCAAAACCGCCAAATTTGGCAAAGCCTTGCGACTCAGTAGTTTGGAGCAGAAAGGCATGGGTACCCATTTTAGATTCTGTAGAATGTGTACTTTCCAAAAATATATGGGGTTGGGGGGTAAACACATATTTCTGTGTTTTTACCCCACAAAAATGCAGTCAATGTGTTGATTTTTCATTAGCTGAAGTTACCCACCGGACAATTTGTATGTGCTAACTTCATTTTGGGGCCTCTAAAAACTTATGAACAATGGCCACCAAAATGTTCAGAGGAACAATGGCAATCATATTTAGGGTGCTTTTTCTTAGTACGTAATGACACATGGGTGATATGGTGCTGGGAAGTTGAAGCTTTGAGGCAATTTTCAGATATTTCACCAAAACCGACAACTTTGGGAAAGCCTTGCGACTCAGTAGTTTGGAGCAATAAGGCATGGGTACCCATTTTAGATTCGGTAGAATGTGTACTTTCCAAAAATGTATGGGTTTGGGGGGTAAACATATATTTCTGTGTTTTTACCCCACAAAAATGCAGTCAATGTGTTGATTTTTCATTAGCTGAAGTTACCCACGGGACTGTTTGTATGCGCTAACTTCATTTTGGGGCCTCTAAATGCCAGATACTTTGGTAAACCTATGAACAATGGCCACCAAACTGTTCGGAGGAACCCTGGCAATCATATTTAGGGTGCTTTTTCTTAGTACGTAATGACACATGGGTGATATGGTGCTGGGAAGTTGAAGCTTTGAGGCAATTTTCAGATATTTCACCAAAACCGACAACTTTGGGAAAGCCTTGCGACTCAGTAGTTTGGAGCAATAAGGCATGGGTACCCATTTTAGATTCGGTAGAATGTGTACTTTCCAAAAATGTATGGGTTGGGGGGGTAAACATATATTTCTGTGTTTTTACCCCACAAAAATGCAGTCAATGTGTTGATTTTTCATTAGCTGAAGTTACCCACGGGACTGTTTGTATGCGCTAACTTCATTTTGGGGACTCTAAATGCCAGATACTTTGGTAAACTTATGAACAATGGGCACCAAAATGTTCAGAGGAACCCTGGCAATCATATTTAGGGTGCTTTTTCTTAGTACGTAATGACACATGGGTGATATAGTGCTGGGAAGTTGAAGCTTTGAGGCAATTTTCAGATATTTCACCAAAACCGACAACTTTGGGAAAGCCTTGCGACTCAGTAGTTTGGAGCAGAAAGGCATGGGTACCCATTTTAGATTCAGTAGAATGTGTACTTTCCAAAAATATATGGGTTTGGGGGGTAAACATATATTTCTGTGTTTTTACCCCACAAAAAATGCAGTCAATGGGTTGATTTCTCAGTAGCTGAAGTAAAGTCCTGAACAATTTGGATGTGCTAACTACATATTGGTGTCTCTAAATGCCAGATACTTTGGTAAACCTATGCATAATGGGTATCAAATTGTTCAGTGGACCCCTGGCAATCATATTTCAGGTGCTTTTTCTTGGTACCTAATATTGTTTGGGATATGCGGAGCAGCAAAATAAAACCTTTGAAATGATTTTTCAGAATTTTGAATTTTTTGTTGAAAAACCGCTATGTTCAGACAAGCTTTTATGTTTGGTAGTTGGGAGTAGAGAGACATAGTTACCCATTTTGTAATCGGCAGAATGTGTACTTTTCAAAAATGTATGGTTTTCTGGGGTAAACCTACGGTTTCAGGATTTTTTGCCTTGGAATCTGAAGCATGCCGTTTTCTGCCTTAGTGCTTTCAAAATTTGGTAATATACTGCCGGGAGTTTTTGCTGTACAGAAATCCTAAATCTCCCTAAAACTATACATATCTGGTATTGGCACATTTGAGAGACATAAGGCTTTCCAAATCAGTTGGATTTTCATCCGTAAAATGAAATATTTTTCTGGTATAAATTGATATACGATGAAAAATGGTAATTTTTCTTTTTTTTTTGGTATTTAGCACTATAAATTTTTTTGCACAGGTGTAAATACATGAAAACTCAGGCAGTTTTAGAAAGCTCAGTTTCTACCGAAAAAAACAATGTATAGTTTTCCTAGGTAAACTAAAAGTGAGAGAGCACAAAATGTTTCAAAAACGGCTGGCATTTCGCGTAACCAAAATGTGAAATTCTGCTGGCACTTAAAGGGTTAACCTGTCCATACTGATGAACTGTTGATATAAGCAATATGAACATATTGAATTTAGATGTGCTAATATAAATATGGAGATGCAAACAGGCCTCCAACTCACACAACTCAACTAGTAGGAATACAAGCTGCAAGTCCTAGTCCACCAAAGACAAATGTGATCATATCACATACTAGATAATGGCATGACTAGCCCTGGAAAAAGGGATTCATACATGTAGTCTGCATACAACATATGTTGTACACATGCTAACTGCAGACAAGTCTATATCGCTCTTCCAGTTGACTCGCCTTGGATTTATGTTTCAGTTAAGGTCTCCTCTGTTAATGAGATGAATTATCTTGTAGGCAAATCTATTAAGCTGCATGAGCTGGAAGGTAATCAGGCAATATATACCTATTCTTCAGTTAGGTGCTTTATTAACAAGATGCACAATATCTTGCACTCTATAGGTTAATCTATTAAGTGGAATCGTCTTAATCAGGTAATATGGACCTAATCATCAGTTTGGTGCTTTTCAAGCAAGATGCAAATTACCTTACAGACTTCAGGCAAATCCAATAGGCTGGAAAGTAATCAGGTAATATAGTCTTATTCCTCAGCTCTGTGTTTTCTTAACTTGATACAAATTATCTTGCACACTGCAGGCAAATTCAAGAAACTTGAGGTAATCATGTAATAGAGACCAACTCTTTAGTTAAGTGCCTTTCTACCAAGATGCAAATGACCCTGCACACTGCAAGTAAATCCAATAAACTAGAATGTAACCAGGCAATACACTTCTATCTTTATTTAGGTGTTCTTTTCTGGGATGCAAATTACCAGACTCTGAGATTCACATAATGCAGGTTCCTCCCAAGAAGCCGAATTTCTCCAGATATATCAGAGCCACTCTGATATTCTCCTGCAGCTCATCCACTTAACTGGAACTTCCCATAACTGGCGGAAAGGAAGATCACTATTTAAAACACTCTGAGGCATAGAAATTTGCCTATGGATGTTAAAAACACATTGTATTACAAAGCATGCTTCAAGCTATTAAACAGAGCGTACCTGAGGAGAGCACTTGTCCTCGTTTGTATTCTCAAATCATTTGGAATTTAACCATCGACTTACTGTGCGAGTTCAACCACCATGCGGCTTACTGCGAGGTACCGGCAACAGAAGGCCATGGTCTGGATAGGACCCTCACAGGATACATTTATTAAACCCTGGAGCTTCAGCAGTCACAGGCCAGAGACCCTGCTGTATTGGGATGAGCTCAAACACAGGGAAAAAAAAGATGGATTGCTGGGGCTGGGGCTGGAATTTAAATTTATTGCTTTTTCCTGCTTATCACATGACCAGGGATTAACCCTTTAGTACCCACTGCCATGTGAAGTACAGGACAATGGTGATATAGTAAAATTGGAAATTTAACAGAATCTGGACAAAAGATCCAGTGATTTACTATTGGAGAGAGAGTCTGAGCACATAGGTAAGCCTAGGGAGGATAGAGATAGTTTACAAGTATATTAAAGGTATATTGATTTGATGGATGGGGTATCAGATAAAAGGTAATATGGAGGAAAAGCAGTGAAATTCAGAGGTTGGCCCAGAAGTCGATATATGACAGCAGTGCAAAATGATACAGGAGAAAAGAGATTAATGCAGTGAGAGTCAAATGAGGAAAAAGACAAAGAAGAAACAGGTGGAAGAAATTTAAAAGTAAAGGAGGAAGAGAGAAGTAATCCTACCCAACCCCCAGCTCACATTTCCAGGTCTGGGAGTATGAATAAGGTGTAGGCCCCAATAGGAGGGGACACCTGGTGATGCAGCATCAGTGGGAGAGAGACAGGTTTCATTAATGACAAGCAGATTAAAGGAATTAATAAAGAAATGGTTATATGCAGCAAATGGAGTGGCTGTTCCATAGAGCACAGGTAAGATTAACTATGTTTTTGTGTATAAGGATAGAAGTTCTGTGATACTGGCATTTATTTAAAAAAAAACAGTAAAGAGGCCTTGGCTGTGAAATAACTTGGATGGTGTAAGGGCCAGGGTTGAGGAAAATGTCACCAGCTGAAATCAATAGAAAGAAGAGAAAAGATAAATGAGAGTGGGTAAGTTCTAAATTTGTATGAAGAAAAGGAGTTTCTTGGAACAACAAAAGAATACCTTGTATAAGTCATATCTTAAAAGTCAAAGGAGGAGAGGAAAGGAGAGAAGCTAAAATTTCTATATTTTCTGAATTGTTGGAGTAGGTGAAAGAAAATATTTTTGAAAGGATGAAAGTGCAAAGATACAGGATAAAACAATGTTATAGTATGGAGTAAAAAACTTACCAGCTACAAACCTGCAAGTTATCGAAGATGGTTCGATGAAGATTGCAGAGAATCCTGTGCCTTCAGCCTTGTCAGTGCCTTGTCCAACTGCCGTGTTTAACTGCCATATAATAACACTTGTGAAATATTAGCACTTAGGAAATGTTAGCACTAGTGCCATCCCCTAGATTGAGTCTAAATTTATATACAGATAATTTGGAAAACCAGAACCTAATTGACTAATCAATAAAACAGAGATCAAACGGCAGTTATGAAGACCAAAAAACCAAGTTTGGACATTTAAAAAATCCATCTACATTTACCAATAACAGCCATAGGGAGAGAAAAAACACAAAAGTCTTCTCCATTTCCATATCGGTCAAATTGACCAATCACAAGAGGACTTTCCAATCCAGGTCAAAGACTGCCTGTCAACAACATAGCCCTTTGCCTAGACTCTATGACAATTTGACATTGCCGCTATCCCGTAACACCATAGGGAGAGAAAAAACACAAAAGTCTTCTTCTTTTCCATATCGGTCAAAGTTGACCAATCACAAGAGGACTTTCCAATCCATGTTAAAAACTGCCTGTCAAACAACATAGCACTTTGCCTACTATACATTCCTCCCTGCCATACAAAAGAATGGGAAGATCCACAAGCTTCTATGACAAGAGCTGTCACATAGCCCTTTGCCTAGCCTCTATGGCAAATTAGCCATTGCCTAAGCACTCCCATGATACAAGCTAACATTCCAACACATCATCATCATTTATTTATATAGCGTGTCAAGATACGCAGTGCTTTACTGCAGTTATAGCAAACAGGGAATAAATGGTGGATAACAGACAAGGATTACAGAATACAATAGGGTTTACAAACTAAAAGGTTAGGGTACAATTGAGACATTAGGATTGTATAAACAATTTGTCATTTTTGATACAGCAATGATTAATTAAGGTACATCGAATAGGCCTCTTTAAACAGGTGGGTCTTTAAGGAGCGCTTGAAAGTTTGGAAGGAAGGAGAAAGTCTGACAGCTTGTGGCAGAGAGTTCCAGAGAAAAGCAGAAGCCTGAGAGAAGTCTTGTAGGTGAGAATGGGCAGAAGTGACCAGAGGAGAAGTGAGGCGAAGATCAGAAGCAGAGCGTAGGTTTCGTGAAGGAGAGTATTTGGAGATTAGAGATGAAATATAGGGAGGGGTTTCATTATTAAGGGCCTTGAATGTGAGTGTAAGTAATTTGAATTTGATTCTAGAAGAGATTGGGAGCCAGTGAAGGGACATACATATGGGAGCAGCTGATGTTGAGCGGTGAGATAGATGAATGAGTCTAGCGGCCGCGTTTAGAATAGATTGGAGTTGTGAAAGGTGACTTGTTGGAATACCTGTGAGGAGTAAGTTGCAGTAATCAAGGCGGGAGATGATGAGAGACTGAATCAGTGTTTTAGTTGATTCTGAACTGAGATAGGGTCGTATTCGAGCAATGTTGCGCAGTTGAATACGGCAAGATTTTGCAAGTGTTTGAATGTGTGGTGAAAAAGACAGATGAGAGTCTAAGATGACTCCTAGGCAGCCTGTGTGGTGGAATGAAAGGTGGTGTTGTTTACGGTGAGTGATATGAGGGACAGGGGAAGATCTTGGAGAAAATATGATGAGTTCTGTTTTAGAAAGGTTCAGTTTCAGGTGGCGCTGTGACATCCAGGAGGAGACAGCAGAGAGACAGTCTGTGACTTGGGAAAGGACAGAATTAGAAAGATCAGGAGTAGACAAGTAGAGTTGGGTGCCGTCAGCATAAAGGTGATATTGAAGTCCAAATGACTGAATGAGTTTTCCTAGTGAAGTTGTATAGAGCGAGAACAGCAGGGGGCCAAGAACAGAGCCTTGAGGAACTCCAACAGAGAGTGGGAAAGTAGTAGAAGTAGAGTTAGAGAAGGAAACTTTAAAGGAACGGTCAGACAGATAAGATGTAAACCATGAAAGAGCAGTGTCCCGAATGCCAGCTGAGTGTAGAATGTCAAGGAGGAGTGTGTGGTCAACTGTATCAAAGGCTGCAGAGAGATCTAGAAGGATGAGTATGGAATAATGACCTTTAGACTTTGCCAATAGAAGATCATTGGTTACTTTGGTGAGTGCAGTTTCAGTTGAGTGTGATGGCCGGAAGCCAGATTGCAAGGGGTCGAGGAGGGAGTTGTGAGTGAGATGCTGGATCAGGCGTTTGTAAACAAGCCTTTCTAGTAATTTGGATGTGAATGGAAGAAGGGAGACCAGTCGATAGTTAGTGGGAGAGCTGGGATCAAGGGAAGGTTTTTTGAGGATAGGAGTGATTAGTGCTTGTTTGTATAATGATGGAAAGGTACCAGTAGAGAGTGAAAGATTGAATAGGTGGGTAAGTGCAGGAGAGAGTGTATCAGAGATTGGGTGGAGAAGGCGAGAGGGTATGGGGTCAAGGGAGCAGGTGGTGGGTTTTGAGCTGGCTAGAAGTTTACTAACTTCATCTAGAGTTGCAGGGGTGAAGGAGTGCAAAGTAGATGTGAGTGGACTGCACGTTGGTCTGAGATTGTTGTCGGACGGTATGCTCAGCCTAATGAGATTGATTTTTTCATTAAAGAAATGAGCAAGGTCTTGGGCGGTAACATTAATAGGTGGAGGAGGTGGAGGGGGGCATAGCAGTGAGTTAAATGTGGCAAACAGCTGCTGTGGTTTGGAGGACATAGTAGATATTAGATAAGAGAAGTATTGTTCTTTGGCTAATGATAGAGCTCGGTTATAGCAGGAGAGCATGAATTTGAAGTGGATGAAGTCAGGATCAGTTTCTCCACCGTCGCTCAGCTGATCTACTACATCTTCTGAGGTACCGAGTTACACTAGTGTGCCAGGGTTGGGGTTTAGCTGGCCTGCTGTGACGGGTGGTAGAAGGTGCAAGGGAGTCAAGTGCTGTTGAAAGGGCATCGTTGTAGAGAGAAGCTGCCATATTGGGACAGGAGAGAGTATTAATATGAGATATGGATTGTGCTGATACTGTTGATAATTGTTGTGGTTCAAAGGCATTAAGGTTTCTGTACATGTGGGTAGAGAGAGATGGTTGTGAAAGTGCAGATGAAAGCAGTATCTGAAAGGAGAGTAGATGATTGTCAGACAGAGGGTAGGGAGAGTTAATTAAGTTGGATGGGCAGCATGAGTGGCAGAATATAAGGTCAAGAGCGTGACCCTCGATGTGGGTAGGTGAGTCGGTCCACTGAGAGAGACCAAAAGAAGCTGTTAGAGAGAGAAGTTTAGAGGTGGCAGCAGAAGCAGAGTTGTCAATGGGGATGTTGAAGTCCCCTAAAATGAGAGCAGGTGTCTCACTGGAGAGAAAGTATGGAAGCCAGGCAGCAAAGTGATCCAAGAAGGTGGAGTAGGGACCTGGGGGGGGGCGATATATAACAGCAACACGCAGAGAGATTGGAGAAAACAAACGTATGCTGTGGGTTTCAAAAGGAGTGAAGGAGAGAGAAGTCGGTGTAGTTAGATTTTGAAACCTACATTTGGGGGAGAGAAGAAATCCCACCCCACCGCCATGACGGCCCTCTGGTCTAGGAGTGTGAGTAAGTGAGAAGCCTCCATAGCAGAGGCAGCAGGTGAAGCAGTGTCTGAGGGGGAGAGCCATGTTTCAGTGATTGCAAGAAGGTGAAGGGATTTAGCTATAAAAAGGTCATGGACTGCTGTTAGTTTATTGCAGATTGACCGTGCATTCCAGAGGCACATGAGAAAGGCAGGGAGGGTGTTGGTTTTATGTGAATTAGGTTTGCAATATTAGAAGTGCGTAAAGTTTGAGAGACTGGAAAAGACCTTGTTGAATGCCTGAGAGTAGGAATAAGTGAGGGTACAAATGAGTGAGTTGGACCAGGGTTTGGGGAGATGTCCCCAGCTGCAAGTAACAGTAATAATGAGAGTGAGACAAGGTGTGAGCAGTGTATTGTTTGATGGGATGAGAGGGGATAATAGATTTAACAATACAAGATAGTGTGCTTAGATTGAGAGAGGGTGATGGGAGCAGTGAAGAGGAGATTACAATTTCAGGATAGTTTGATGGATGTTGGAGTGCAGAGGATATATGCAGAAGTATAGAGGAGAGAGAGAAAAAGAAGGCAATCACATTAAACATAGTTGGACAGTATAATCCGGCTTATTTTGTTGATAGAAGAATTGTTGAGCAGTGATGTCCAGTGTTTGCTTGGAGATTCTAGTCCAACTCTGATCCAACTGCTGTTCAACTCTGTCTAACTCTATATGTTGCACTTAAACTTTCTGTACTTAAACTTGATGGACTTAAGTTGTTAAATCTGCCATGGCTCTCCTGCCATGCTCACCCCTGCTATGCTTCCCCTAGAATGAATGTCCTGATATACAGCAAGAGGGTCACATGGGTGAGGGCCAGCAATTGATTAATTAAGACAAGTTAAAGACAGAAGAATCTCTGAGTCTGGTCATCTAACAGACATCAATAGCAATAAAATGGACATACCAAAACTATTCACTAAAGCAAGCAACAAATTGCTAGATAAATTTAAACTGATGCATTTTAACACCTACCCCACAATTGAATAATTGGCAATGGTAATACAAAGATTTGCAGCAGAGTTGGATGGTGAGATGCAGAAAGCTAGGAGCAGTAAGTTCAATTAGCAGGAATTAGACATACCTGGAAGAGATGAGAAGGAGAGATGCAGTTCAGCAGGTATCCATATATGTAAGTTCTTAACTCTGTCTAACTCTATATGTTGTACTTAAACTTTCTGTACTTTAACTTGATGGACTTAAGTTGTTAAATCTGCCATGGCTCTCCTGCCATGCTCACCCCTGCTATGCTCCCCCTATAACCATGTGTTGACCTGTGCCTAGTAAGACTCAACTTCCCTATTCCGTATACCACAGGGAGAGGAAAAACGGCAAAGTCTACTTCATTTCCATATCAGTCAAAGTTGACCAATCACAAGAGGACTTTCCAATCCATGTTAAAGACTGCCTGTCAACAACATAGCACTTTGCTTAGACTCTATGACAATTCGACACCGCCGCTATCCTGTAATACCATAGGGAGACAAGAACCCACCAAATCTCCTTCATTTCCATATCGGTCAAAGTTGACCAATCACAAGAGAACTTTCCAATCCATGTTAAAGACTGCCTGTCAACAACATAGCACTTTGCTTAGACTCTATGACAATTCGACACCGCCGCTATCCTGTAATACCATAGGGAGACAACAACCCACCAAATCTCCTTCATTTCCATATCGGTCAAAGTTGACCAATCACAAGAGGACTTTCCAAGCCATGTTAAAGATTGCCTTGTCAACAACATAGCCCTTTGCCTACTATAGACTCCTCCCTGCCATACAAAAGAATAGGAAGATCCATAGGCTTCTATGACAAGAGCTGTCAGTCACATAACCCTTTGCCTAGCCTCTATGGCAAATTAGCCATTGCCTAAGCACTCCCATGATATAATCTAACATTCCAACACATAGCCATGTGTTGCCCTGTGCCTAGTAAGCCTCAACTTCCCTATCCCGTAATACCATAGGGAAAGAAAAACCGGCAAAGTCTTCATCTTCATTTCCATATCGGTCAAAGTTGACCAATCACAAGAGGACTTTCCAATCCATGTTAAAGACTGCCTGTCAACAACATAGCACTTTGCTTAGACTCTATGACAATTCGACACCACCGCTATCCTGTAATACCATAGGGAGACAAGAACCCACCAAATCTCCTTCATTTCCATATCGGTCAAAGTTGACCAATCACAAGAGGACTTTCCTTTTTTTTTTTTTTTTTTAATTTTATTTATTAAAATTATACAAAATCAAAAATACATTTCACACAAAATTTTCACAGTCATTGAACAAAACATGGAAAAAGCAAAAGGACATTAAGAAAAAATCCATGATTTCCATTTTTTTGTTTTCCAAATTCCTTCAGCATCATAACCAAGTTTCCTCTTGTCACTAATTACATAAAGGAAAAGTCTTGCCCAAATTAAACCTATACAATCATTCACATTAATTTCACATTGTTTAAATACATATAGATTTCTAGAATCCCACAAAGTTTCTTTCACACAATTCACTAAGAACCATAACACTCTAGCTTTATCATGATTCAGTCCACACAAACCAAACATAACCATTTCATACGTCAGACATTCAACATCTGTTAAACCTTTTATCAGATTTTTCAAACGACTCCACACTTCTTTTGCGTATCCGCACTCCCAAAATATGTGTGGTATATGCTCTGTTCCTCCACAGGTCTCTCTGGGACATTGTTCGTTATTTATAAGGTTCCTCCTTCTTTGAAACACTCTAGTTGGAAGACATGATTTTACACACATCCACGCCAAATCTTTCTGTCTATTTGTCAATTCTTTTTTACAAATGTTTTTCCATACAGTCTTGCTTTCATCAAAAGTCAATCCATCCACTCCTTCCATCTCTTCTTTAGCATCCAGTAAACTCAAAACCCTTTTTTTTTCACACCAAGATTCTGCACTTACACTTTCCAAACCATTCCGTCTTATACATCTTCCCATTCTCACATAAAACCAAGGTGCTTCAAAACATACGGGCTTCCTCAGGTCAACAGTACATAAACCATATCTTCTCAAAACACTCCCCCCAACATATCTCACCATATACCCAGCCAGACTTTCTTTCTTACTCAAGTTCACACACATACTTACATACTTGACAGCCAAAAAAAGTTCCACATTAACCATCCCTTTTCCTCCATTCAATTTCTTCTTCATCACTTTCTCTCTTTTTAATCTTTCCATTTTGGAATTCCACAGGAAACAAAAAATGGACCGAATAATTCTACTTAAAACTTTATCTGTAGGTGGAAAGACCATATTAATATATAACAAAATAGGCATAATAACCGCTTTTATAATCAAAATTTTCCCCTCCATAGTTAAAGACCTTAGAGTCCAAAAATTAAATTTTTGTTTAATTCGCTCATCTACCCTCTGCCAGCTTTCATATCCTCTCATATCTAAATCAAAAATGACTCCAAGCACTTTTATCCCACCTCTACATACCTTCCAACCACTCAAATCAATTTCTGCCCATGCTCCAAAACTTTTACATACACTTTTATCCAGATTTACTTTAAAACCGCTTACCATACAGAAACATTCTATTAGCAACCTTGTTCTTCTCAAAGCAGTCTGCGACTTACACACCAAAGTTACGTCATCCATGTACGCAATCACACGCAAATCTCTTCCACCACTTCCTGGCACTTCAATCCCACGCAAAACTTTATCCCTCATAATCACACGCAACAAGGGTTCAATTGTACAAATAAACAACATTGGGGACAAAGGACATCCCTGTCTTACACCCGATTCAACCCCAAAACCCTCAGTCAAAAAACCATTAACTTGAACCATACTTACCAAATCTCTATACAAACATTTAATCCATGCCAAAAACCTCTCAGGCAACCCCATTCTTTCCAAAACTTTAAACATAAAATCATGCACAACCCTATCAAATGCCTTTTCAAAATCCACAGTCACAATTGCCACAGCTTGATTCCTTTCCCTCGCATACCATACCGTATCTCTCAAACAACACAAACATTCTCCAACCTGTCTCCCTGGCACTCCACATACCTGTTCCTCACCTATCATCTTACCAATCACTCCTCTTAGTCTATTTGTTATCACCCTAGCAATAATCTTATAATCAGTATTTAATAACGTGATAGGTCTCCAATTCTTTAAATTCTTTTTATCACCTTTTTTATGCAATAACACTATCAAACCTTCTCTCATACTTTCAGATAACCTTCCATCCTCTAGTACCATCTTACATATTTCAAACACATACCTACTAATCATATCCCAAAATTCACAATAATACTCAAC
Source organism: Xenopus petersii (assembly GCA_038501925.1). Lineage (NCBI taxonomy): Eukaryota > Metazoa > Chordata > Amphibia > Anura > Pipidae > Xenopus > Xenopus petersii. The sequence continues at coordinate 153,797 of CM076677.1, read as the reverse complement.
AGGCAAACCGTCCTTCCCCGGCACCTTCTTTTTTTTCATACTTTTCATACATTCCTCAATTTCTTCTTTTCCCAAATCCTCACACAAATTTTCCTTATCTTCGATAGATAAAGCATCTTCAATCACTGACAAACACTCATTCTCCAAACTTTTATCTTGTTTTTTCCCGGTATACAAATCTTGATAAAAATCTTTTACTGTTTTTAATACTTCAGTATTCCCATGTACTTCATCACCGCTATCACTCAGCAAACATGTCATACCCACCCTTTTTCCATAAACCTTTTTAAAGAAAAAATCTGTACACTTTTCATCCAAATCTTTCACCACCATTCTAGCTTGCACAATTATTTTCTTTCCCTTAGCATCAAAATATTTTTTAACACGTTCTTTGGCCTCTTGAATCTCATATTTTACATCCTCACCTAAAGCACGTAATTCTTCCAAATACTGTAACCTTTTTTGCCACTTCTCAAAATCTTCTCTCTCACACCTCACTCTTTCAGCCCCTTTTTTTTACAAAGAAACATTTTGTTTCTCTTTTTACCCACTCCCACCATTCACACACATTATAAAAATCCCCACGCCTTTTTTCCCATTTCCCAAACCACACTTTATATTCATTCTTTATATTTTCATCCTCCAGCAAAGAAATATTTAACTTCCATACGCCCCTTCCAAATTCTTTCTCACCATCTATATGTATACATACTTTCACACATCCATGATCTGTGAAGGACATTTTCTCCACTTCAAAACTTAAAATCTCTATTGACCTAGAAAAAAAACAAAAATCAATTCTTGACAAAACATTACCATTTTCAGAAAAAAAGGTAAATTTGTTAGATTCATTTCCTGCAATTTTATATGCATCTTTTAACCCAAAAAGACCCACCATTTCTGATAAGATTTTACTGGACTTATCCATCCCCCCACCATCTCCCCCCAAAAATTTCCTATCACCATCACATAACACACAATTAAAGTCCCCAACCAAAATAAGGTTCTCTTGTCCTCCTAAGAAAAATCGTAAACGTTCAAATACAACAATTCTTTCTTTTCTCTTGGCAGGTGCATAAACATTAATTAGCTTAAACAAAAAATCCCCATACTCAAAGTAAACCAGCAATGCCCTGCCTTGGACAATATGAATTATTTTTTTAATAACAAAGTTATTATTTCTAAACAAAATCCCCACACCCCCATTTCTTTCCTTACATGTTGACCATACGCAAGGACCTAGATCCCACTTAGCACAGACAGGTTCTTCAGAAATAGCACATTCCTGTAAACAAATTATACTTAAATTGGTTAAAGCCAAAAAATAAAAAATAGCAGCCCTTCTGTTTGCAGATCTAATGCTTCTTACATTAATTGAGCCTATTTTCAAAGGCATTTAGATTGAAAAAAAGGGGGGAAAAGCATTTTCTATAAACAACATTCATTTTTTCTTTTGCACACCCATGGCTTTTGTTTTATGCCCAACACCACCAAGTTTTTTTGTAGCAGATTCAACACCTCTCATATCTCCATCCCTCTGCCCTTCCTCTTTCCTGGATTTTTTTGAGGAATCTCCTTCGGACTTTTGAAAAACCAAAGTCTTTGTTAGTTCTGCCACTTTGCCTTTGTCCAGGTACGAAGATACAGGAGCAGAAGAATCAGAGTCAATAGTCGCTGACGACTCATCCGCCACACCATCTTCAGAGTCCGACACGCTTCCAATAAGGCTACTCCCAGCAGTAGAATCAGGGCCTTTCCTCTTAAGGGAGGACTTGTCCACTTCCATTTCCACTAGGCCCGGATCTATACCCATTGGGCCAGGAACCACATCCTCAGGCAGAATATCCCCCTCACCTTCTCCACATAACATGTCAGGGACTGGATCCACCACCTCCACTACCTCCTCCACCTGATCCTGTAGCTGTTCCTCCTCTGCTGCTGGAATCACTTCTACAGGACCCAAAACAGGTTGTTCAACATTCCCACGAAGGGCATCAGCATATGTCCTGCTTGTGGGACACTGTCTCGCAAGATGGTCACATGAGCCACAAAAGTGACACTTCCTTGCAGCAACACAATCCAAAGTCTTATGACCAGGCTTAAAACAATTGCGACATACCTGGCCCACTTCACATTCCTCTTTTGTATGACCGAAACTAAAACAGTAACGGCAAAAGGTAGGTTGTCCTGGATAAAAGAGGAACCCTCGATTACTTCCAATAGAGAAAGATTGAGGGGGATGGCAAAATCCACCTATTCCATTTTTGTCCCTCTCAAATTCCACCCAGAAGCGTCTGTCACCATTAAAAGTCCCAAACACATTTTCTTTCTTTTCAGCAGGGGAAACATGGCTGCAATATCTGTGTAAAAAGGCTTGAATTTCATCATCCCGGACAAAAGGGTTAAACATATGAACAGTTAAGGGGACCCTTTGTCTTGATTTGCTGACAACAAAGGTGATCCCCTCCAAGTCTGGATGGTTTCTTTGCTCCATACTCCTCTGGTAACAAGTCTGCAACAATTCCATAGTACAAAATGATACGTCGAAAAAACCCTGCTGTGGGAAAGCCTGGACACAGAAAATCAAAGCATGCTCCATATTCAAAATTCCTTCCACCACCGTCTTCTGGACATGTCTCAAACCCCAAGTCGATTTTTTCTCCACGGGAACATACAGCCTCACTGTATTCTTTGCATCTGGCGCCAGCTTCGTAGCCATGTTGCCGGCATGAGGAATCGCCTTCTCTCGAAAGATGAATGCCCAACACCCAATAGCAGCATGCCCCACAACCCAAAATGGGAAGAGAGAAAGGCCGAACGCTGGGGTATCTTCGGTATTTGGAGGAACTGCCTATACCCAATAGCAGAAGAAGACCAACCAATCAGGAAGAACCTTCAGGCCGAGTAGTAGAGGGCCGCACCAATGCTTTCAAAAGGCTGAGAAGCGATATTGAACTGTCAGTCTCATGATAAGATCTGACAGTCCGACACATAACCATGTGTTGACATGTGCCTAGTAAGCCTCAACTTCCCTATCCCGTAATACCATAGGGAGAGAAAAACCGGCGAAGTCTTCTTCATTTCCATATCAGTCAAAGTTGACCAATCACAAGAGGACTTTCCAATCCATGTTAAAGCCTGCCTATCAACAACATAGCACTTTGCTTAGACTCTGACAATTCGACACCACCGCTATCCTGTAATACCATAGGGAGACAACAACCCACCAAATCTCCTTCATTTCCATATCGGTCAAAGTTGACCAATCACAAGAGGACTTTCCAAGCCATGTTAAAGATTGCCTGTCAACAACATAGCCCTTTGCCTACTATAGACTCCTCTCAGCCATACAAAAGAATAGGAAGATCCATAGGCTTCTATGACAAGAGCTGTCAGTCACATAACCCTTTGCCTAGCCTCTATGGCAAATTAGCCATTGCCGGTTTCTATCAGTAATAAAGTATCAAGTAGGAAAAAAAAACCCACAATTACTTTACATCACGTGAAACCAATATTTATTCTTTAAATAAAAATATACAACAACAACAAAAAGAAAACTTTTATTTTACTCCTTTACTTCAATCTTCGGATGTAGTCCAAGATATGAAATCTCAGAAATTCCTCCGAAGTATTTTCAAAATCCACATCTGCTCGCAATGCGGCTGTTTCCTCTTCCGTCCAGCTGCTAATATATTCTTTAATAACATAGTCAGGTTTGCTTTTATATTGTCTAAACAAAATCTCACCTCTTGTCTGGACTCTCTTCTGTTCACTCTCTTTTGGAACTGGGAGTTGCACTTTTAGAAACTGGGGGTTGCACTTTTGGAACTGGGGGTTGCACTTTCACCTCCACTTGTGAACTTTCAGTTTTCCTTTTCTTCTTTTCCTTTTTTGAAGAGTCTGGCCTCTTCACAGCCAGACTTTCCACCTGTAAAGCAATTGCTTCCAGACCACTCACCCCTGAGTCCTCAAGGAGCATTTGCACCTGTTCCGGATCCCCGGACTCACCAGATGAAATTTCCTCCTGACTCACAGTTTTACTCCTTTTTGGACACGTTGAATACAGGTGACCTACTTGAAAGCATAAATTACACTTTTTAGGGTGAACACAGTCTTTCGACTCATGAGTAGACTCACCACAGTTTCCACAATCTTTGCAGTTTTCGGCTGTATGACCATACGCACGACATCTTCGACAAAAAACCGGCATGCCTGAGAAATGGCAGTCTAAATTGATGCCTCCCAACTTAAACCTAGCTGGAGGTAACTTGCCTTTCTTGAATTTTGCCTTGAATTTCACCTTTGATGTCCAGATTCCGACCTCACTTAATATTTTGCCTGAAAAAGTCAATTTTTCACAAAACTGATTAAGCACAGTCTCTACCTCCTTTATACTTACGAAAGGAGAGTACGACTTCACCACCAAGATGACTTCCTCCTGCGAAATGTGGGGAAACACCCTGTATCCACGTAGCCGAGCATCTTCACGATTTCCTTCCAGAATCTTTAAGAAGCTCAAAAAGATACCTTCTCCATTGAAAGTCACATCGTATACTCCTCGTCGCGGATAATCTTGAATCGCCAGGATCTCCGTCTTCCTAACATGACCAAATTCCCCGAGGATGACTTCAACGATGTAGCGCAGCTTACTTTCTCCTTCGATCACCTCTTCCACCACGACACGAACTGAATTCTTCAGCTTAGCGAAGCTTGGAACGACATCTTCGCCAGTGTCCATGTTCTCAACGACACGCTTCCAGTTTTCACTGAAGTGTTCAATCTCTTGCACTCCCGGTTTCCCCCTTGGCTTAGGGTTTCCACCGGAGTGAACGTTCGCCTCTCGTTGCCTGGAATCGTGTGCCCTTATAAGGACACACACCCTCCAGGCACCCAATGGCCAAGACACTAGCTGTTCCCCGAAGGTACTACACTTGATCTTAGCCAAAAGGCCGAGAAGCGATCCAGGAATGTCAGTTTATGATATAATCTAACATTCCTACACATGGCCATGTGTTGACCTGTGCCTAGTAAGCCTCAACTTCCCTATCCCGTAATACCATAGGGAGAGAAAAACCGGCAAAGTCTTCAACTTCATTTCCATATCGGTCAAAGTTGACCAATCACAAGAGGACTTTCCAATCCATGTTAAAGACTGCCTGTCAACAACATAGCACTTTGCTTAGACTCTATGACAATTCGACACCGCCGCTATCCTGTAATACCATAGGGAGACAACAACCCACCAAATCTCCTTCATTTCCATATCGATCAAAGTTAACCAATCACAAGAGGACTTTCCAAGCCATGTTAAAGATTGCCTGTCAACAACATAGCCCTTTGCCTACTATAGACTCCTCCCTGCCATACAAAAGAATAGGAAGATCCATAGGCTTCTATGACAAGAGCTGTCAGTCACATAACCCTTTGCCTAGCCTCTATGGCAAATTAGCCATTGCCGATTTTTCCGATTTTAAATAGTTTATTAACAACAAAAATAATTACATCATCAGAAAAAAAACAATAATAATAAATTACAGAACTAAAAACAGGACAATAATTTTTTCATATTTCTTGACAAGTAAATTTGACAGAATTACTTGACAATATTATTCCATTGTTTAAACCCCCAAATTAACATTGCTTTTTCATTTCCGAGATATTTTTTATCTCTTAAAAAATAAATATACATTTGACTAAAAGCAATTCGAATACAGGTTTTAACATCGATAACATCAGTTTTAAAAAGTAAAATATTTCTGCATTTCCAAATAGCATTTTTCAAACAATTAATTATCATCCAACAAATTTCAAACTGTTTTATGGATGGACAAATAAAAAGACCATATAAAACCATTTGATAATTAAAATTCTTAAGATCCCCAACTTGCTTAAAAAGAGGTCCTACTGTTTTCCAGAGCTCTTGCGCATAGGGGCAATTCCAAAACACATGTAATATGGTCTCATCATTGCAGCATGAGTTCCTCGGGCATTTCCCCCGTGCCAACATCCCCCTTTTATGTTGGCATTCACGCGTGGGGAGGCACTGGTGGACAATGGCCCAAGAGAGGTCTTTGTGGACATTTGCAAGATATTTCCCAAACACATTGCGCCACACTTTTTTAGACCTTTGCTGGGAAAAATTTGAAACAGATAAAACAATTTCATCATTTTTCTTTAAAACCTTGGTAACCTGTTTTTGATTCCCCAATATTTCAGAGTTGACCTCTTTCAGGTGGAAGGATCTAATTGCCTTTTCAAGTACCACATAGTGCTTAGGGGGACATAACAATACAGGTGAATTCAAAGGAACCCGGAACCAATGTTTAAAAATCATACCTGCTGCATATTTAAGAAAGCAACTAAAAATTCCATCCGTATTTAAAAGTTTAAAACAAAAGCAGAAATATTTGACATAAAAGAATAAAAGAAGGTTGGGAACATCTTTACCGCCATTTATCTTCTCTTTATACATATAATCTCTCTTTAATTTCTCCATTGTTGAACCCCACAAAAACTTAAAACATACCCTGGTGAGTTTTCTTATGTATAAGTAAGAAGGAGGGAAAACCAGAGCCACATGGAGCATAATAGGTAATAGAATCATTTTTATGATTGAAACTTTCCCTTCCATTGTGAGCTTTCTCAAATTCCACATTAAAACCTTCCTTTCCATTTTTATTAAAACTGAATCCCAATTTGGGGTGCTTGTATTTGCAGCATTAAAAACAATTCCTAAAATTTTGATATGATCCTGTTTAACACTGATTTCAGGGGTGAGAGACTCATCCCACACCCCTATACCCAGACAATTGCATTTGTGTAAGTTTAACTTAAAACCAGACGCACAGCAGAAAATGGGCGTCTGAAAAAGTGCTCTTTTTAAGGAGTAGGAGGAAGAGCATAAAACAGTGACATCATCCATATAGCTTAACACTTTAGCTTGTCGTCCTCCTCCACCGGGGACATGAATACCTCGAATGACTTTATCAGATCTTAAAAGAATTAAAAGAGGTTCAATCGCACAAATAAACAGAAAGGGGGATAAGGGACATCCCTGTTTCACCCCTGACTTTAAAAGTACCTGCTGGGTTAAAAAGCCATTAATAGAAATTTGATTAAAACAGGACCTATATAAAACCTTTATGCTTTTTAAAAGAATATCAGGTATTGCCATTTTTTCCAAAATGCTAAAAAGAAAAGAATGAGAAAGGCGATCGAAAGCTTTCTCAAAATCAATGGATAAAATAGCAAGATTTAACTTTCTTTCTTTACAGTACCATATAACATCACGTATTATATTGAGGGATTCGGACATGCTTCTTCCAGGAATCCCACATACCTGGTCTGGATGGATTAACTTTTCAGCAAAAGGTTTTAAACGTAAAGCAATAAGTTTGGCCATGATTTTATAATCGACATTTAGGAGAGTAATAGGCCTGTAGTTTTCTAGGCTCTCCTTGTTGCCCTTTTTAAAAATTAAAGACACAATCCCTCTTCTCCAGGAAGGGGGTAAAATATCAACAGTAAAAACCTCTTTATACAATAATAAAAGATCGTCTTTTAAAAGGTCCCAAAAGTGTAAATAAAATTCCACTGGTAGGCCATCCTCACCAGGGGTTTTACCAAATAAAAAGCTTTTAAAAACCATTAGCAGTTCTTCAATGGTGATGTCTTTGGATAAAAGCTCTTGATCTAAAACACTTAATTTACACTCTAAAACATTCAAACAATCTTTTAAAATAGAGGCATCGATACTTTTTTCATTAAATAGAAGCTGATAAAAATTAAATGCAATGTCTAAAATTTCACTCATTTTAGTTTTACCATCAAGTGAGGAAATAAGTTCTTTTTTGTCCATAACTTTTTTAAAGAAAAACCTAGAACATTTCTCGCCTTCTTCTAGGTGCTGGACATGTGCATTAAAGATTATTTCTTTACCTTTTTTGTCGATCAGCTTCTTGATTTCCGCTTTTAAGGAAAAAATATCTTGGTCAACATCAATATCGACACTTTGCATTTTTAAAAGCGCTTGTAATCTTAAATTTAAAATATAAAACCATTGTTTTTTCCGTTTTGCGGCTATCTTACCCGCTTTGACAAAAAATGCTTTGATTTTTGGCTTAACACCCTCCCACCAATGTAGCATTGAATCACGGGGATTACGTGCATTCTGCCAACATTGATAGGTCCGTTTAAACCGGTCACACAATTGGGGATCATCCAGCAATTGAAGATTTAGTCTCCAGAGACCTCCATTTACCCTTTTTTCCCCGGAGATTTCTAGGTGAGCACATAAAACCTTATGATCTGAAAACACGTTATTTAAAAGATCACATTTAAAAGGGTTAAAAGCCTCAGATAAAAATATAAAATCAATTCTGGACTGTATCCTCCCATTTGACCATGTTGTATCAGGGTTGGTAAAAAGCATTTTAAAACTATCTTTTAGCCTAAAATCGTCAATAAAATTTTTTAACAGATAAGATGTTCGGTCTCTATTGTTAGGGTCACCTCCTTGTCGATGTTCACCTGCAAAGACACAATTAAAGTCTCCGCCTACTAGTAGAGGAGATGACCCAACAGCAAACAATGGTAACATTTCAAAAAGATCAGCCCTATCCTGCTTATCAGGAGAGGCATAAATATTTAAAAGACGTAAAAAAAGACCCTTAAAAAACACATGTACTAAAACCGCTCGACCAGGTAAAATTTCAGTGACAGTCTGAATAGAGGTGTGGGTTCCACGAAACAGTATTCCCACTCCTGCGCACTTGTTCTCATTTGAACCCGACCAAACGGACAGTCCCAGTTTCCAATCTTTTTTCAGGTGAGTATAGTCCGTACTGCTTTCAATTGCACACTCCTGTAAAAAACATATATCAAAGTCCAAAGTCTCAAGGTAGGAGAATAAAGCCGCCCTACGGCTAGGGCTCTTTATGGATCTCACATTTAGTGAGAAAAGTTTAAGAGAAGTCATTATGAAAACTTATAAAGGAACAGTGTCCATATCGAACTCAAAGCAGGAGATATATTGAGAACCCCCCAATCCTTGTTGAGGAGAGGGAGGATCAGCAAAATTTACCGGATCCGGGGAAGATACATAGCATGCGTCCACCACGATCTGGAGTTCTCCTTCGCTTGAACTTGAAGACAACGAAAACTGTTTCTTTTGAACACTGCCTTTCTCAATTCGCAGACGCTTCTCTGCAGGATGTTGATCTTCCTCCTCTTTTCCTTGAGATACATGAGCCACTCCACTGACCTTCGGACCACCAGGACCCTCCAAGACAGACTTCTCCATCCCAGACACTCCCGGAACCTCCTTCTGGCCACGGCGCGACCTTCTCCTGGACTTTTTCTTTCGCTCAGCTTTTATCCATTGCTCTTCACAGGTGGCATCTGGAATCGTCATGGCAGGGTTTTCCGCTGATGAACTTTCGGACCCTTGCTCCGACTCCATCAATGATGCCCGGCGGCTGGTGTTTCCGCCCTTTGACACAGACCCCAGCACTGCTGGTACAGCAAAAGTCTGTTCCGAAACCACCACACCTGGGATCCTCATCGCACGCTGCTCGGATCCCACCGCCAGTGTGCACAATGCCTTCTCATGGGTAGGGATTACCAGAGGCTTGGCGATCCCTTTCCCTAAATCAGAAACCGATTTCCTACGAGCCTCCTGGACCTTCATCGAGTGCTCGGTTGTTGGCAATTCAACCGAATCGTTCTCAGGACCGACTACTGAGCTCCTTCTCGCCACTATCGGTTTTGATTTAACTGGCATTTTGCCACTCACAGACAGTACGGACGACTCACCTGACTTACCCGAGGTCTTCTTAGCTGGGACGGCAACCGCTGTCGACACCTGCTCAGACCTCGCACTGGATTTCTCTGCCCGCTCAGCCCCGGCGCCCTGTCTCTTAGCCTTTCTGGGGCAATCTCTATACTTGTGGCCTTCCTGCCCACACATATTACACATTTGTTTTTGTGTGCACGCAACAGCAATATGACCCGGTCGACCACACTTATTACACCGGGTCATCTTAGCGTCCGGACAGGACTCTCTTGTATGTCCAAAGCGGTTACAGTTGCGGCAGTACAAGGGCATACCAGGGTAAAAAAGGTATCCCCTGTTTCTTCCAATGTGAAAATTTGACGGAGGGTGCATAAATCCACCGATTCCATCCGGGTCTTTACGAAACTTCACAAAAAATTTCTTTTTCCCATTCCAGTGTCCGAGTCCACCCTTAACTAAATGGGAGAAGCGGACCTCGGTACAATACCGCTGCAGAAAGGTGACAATGTCCGCGGTATCAATAAATGGGTTAAACAGGTGGACGACCAGCGGGACGTCCTCCAACCCATATAAAAGAAAAAACTTGAGGCCATCAAGTCTATCCTCTTTCAGTTCTTTGTTGGATAATACTGCGTAGATGTTTTCACAGCAATGGAGAGAGGTGAAGGTGATGGTATATGCTCCCCTCCTCTCTTGGTCCTGAAGGCAAAGAATTTCTTCATTCTTGAGGTTGAAAACGCCAAGCAGAATCTCCCCCACAATGAATCTCAAATCCTTCAGGCTCCGATGTTCTTCTTCGACTTCAATCCTTACGGTGTTCTTCAGCTGGGTTTCCCCGCTCGGAAAATCAAAGGTGAATGGCATTCTTGACTCACTTTTTCTCCCAAGCAGAAATCCTCCTCAAGCCTTCCGCCAAGGCGGTCGTCACCCGTCTATCGGAGGAATGCCCCCAACCCAATTGCAGCAAGCAGGTTAAGTCCACCCGAAGGTGGGCGATCCTGCATAGGCAGAGAAGGGGGGTCTCCGACAGCTATTCAGCAAGACGTCTCCTGTGTAATACAATTGACATCAAGCCAAATAGTCAAGTAGCGACCATGTGTGGAACATCAAACCATGATATAATCTAACATTCCTACACATTACCATGTGTTGACCTGTGCCTAGTAAGCCTCAACTTCCCTATCCCATAATACCATAGGGAGAGAAAAACCGGCAAAGTCTTCATCTTCATTTCCATATCGGTCAAAGTTGACCAATCACAAGAGGACTTTCCAATCCATGTTAAAGACTGCCTGTCAACAACATAGCACTTTGCTTAGACTCTATGACAATTCAACACCGCCGCTATCCTGTAATACCATAGGGAGACAAGTGCCCACCAAATCTCCTTCATTTACATATCAGTCAAAGTTGACCAATCACAAGAGGACTTTCCAAGCCATGTTAAAGACTGCCTGTCAACAACATAGCACTTTGCTTAGACTCTATGACCATTCGACACCGCCGCTATCCTGTAATACCATAGGGAGACAACAACCCACCAAATCTCCTTCATTTCCATATCGGTCAAAGTTGACCAATCACAAGAGGACTTTCCAAGCCATGTTAAAGATTGCCTGTCAACAACATAGCCCTTTGCCTACTATAGACTCCTCCCTGCCATACAAAAGAATAGGAAGATCCATAGGCTTCTATGACAAGAGCTGTCAGTCACATAACCCTTTGCCTAGCCTCTATGGCAAATTAGCCATTGCCTAAGCACTCCCATGATATAATCTAACATTCCAACACATATACATGTGTTGACCTGTGCCTAGTAAGCCTCAACTTCCCTATCCCGTAATACCATAGGGAGAGAAAAACCGGCAAAGTCTTCATCTTCATTTCCATATCGGTCAAAGTTGACCAATCACAAGAGGACTTTCCAATCCATGTTAAAGACTGCCTGTCAACAACATAGCACTTTGCTTAGACTCTATGACAATTCGACACCGCCGCTATCCCGTAATACCATAGGGAGAGAAAAAACAGCCAACTCTTCTTCATTTCCATATCGGTCAAAGTTGACCAATCACAAGAGGAATTGTCAAAGTTTGAGTTTTCAAAGTTTTCAAAGTTTAATTTTTCAAAGTTTTCAAAGTTTAATTTTATCAAAGTTTTCAAAGTTTGATTTTTCAAAGTTTTCAAAGTTTGATTTTTCAAAGTTTTCAAAGTTTCATTTTTTCAACGTTTTCAAGGTTTGATTTTTCAAAGTTTTCAAAGTTTCATTTTTTCAACATTTTCAACATTTTCAAGGTTTGATTTTTCAAAGTTTTCAAAGTTTAATTTTTCAGTTTTCAGTTTCATTTTTCAAAGTTTTCAACTTCATTTTTCCACAGTGCCGCTGACAAGTCAAGAAGCCGAAAAGTGCCGCTGTTAATCGCCTACGGCCACACCACCCTGAAAGTGCCTGATCTCGTCTGATCTCAGAAGTGATACAGGGTCGGGCCTGGTTAGTACCTGGATGGCAGACCGCCTGGTAATACCAGGTGTCGTAGGCTTTTCAAAGTTTTCAACTTTATTTTGCCACAGCATCGCCGACAAGTCATGGAGCCAAAAGGTGCTGCTATGCATCACCTGTAGCCACACTACCCTGAAAGTGCCTGCTCTCGTCTGATCTGTGAAGTGATACAGGGTCAGCCCTGGTTAGTACATGGATTGGAGACCGCCTGAGAAGTTTTCAAAGCTTCATATTTTCAAGGTTTGATTTTTTAAAGTTTTCAAAGTTTGAGTTTTCAAAGTTTGAGTTTTCAAAGTATTCAAAGTTTAATATTTCAAAGTTTTCAAAGTTTGATTTTTCAAAGTTTTCAAAGTTTTCAAAGTTTCATTTTTTCAACGTTTTCAAGGTTTGATTTTTCAAAGTTTTCAAAGTTTCATTTTTTCAACGTTTTCAAGGTTTGATTTTTCAAAGTTATCGAAGTTTCATTTTTTCAACGGTTTCAACGTTTTCAAGGTTTGATTTTTCAAAGTTTTCAAAGTTTCATTTTTTCAACGTTTTCAACGTTTTCAAGGTTTGATTTTTCAAAGTTTTTAAAGTTTAATTTTTTCAAAGTTTTCAAAGTTTGATTTTTCAAAGTTTCATATTTTCAACGTTTTCAAGGTTTGATTTTTCAAAGTTTTCAAAGTTTCATTTTTTCAACGTTTTCAAGGTTTGATTTTTCAAAGTTTTCAAAGTTTGATTTTTCAAAGTTTTCAAAGTTTCATTTTTTCAACGTTTTCAAGGTTTGATTTTTCAAAGTTTTCAAAATTTCATTTTTTCAACGTTTTCAACGTTTTCAAGGTTTGATTTTTCAAAGTTTTCAAAGTTTAATTTTTGTTTTCAGTTTCATTTTTCAAAGTTTTCATTTTCATTTTTCCACAGTGCCGCTAACAAGTCAAGAAGCCGAAAAGTGCCGATGTTCATCGCCTACAGCCACACCACCCTGAAAGTCCCTGATCTTGTCTGATCTCAGAAGCGATACAGGGTCGGGCCTGGTTAGTACCTGGATGGGAGACCGCCTGGGAATACCAGGTGTCGTAGGCTTTTCAAAGTTTTCAACTTTATTTTGCCACAGCATCGCCGACAAGTCATGGAGCCAAAAGGTGCTGCTATGCATCGCCTATAGCCACACTACCCTGAAAGTGCCTGCTCTCGTCTGGTCTGTGAAGTGATACAGGGTCAGGCCTGGTTAGTACCTGGATGGGAGACTGCCTGAGAAGTTTTCAAAGCTTCATATTTTCAACTGTTTCAAGGTTTGATTTTTTAAAGTTTTCAAATTTTGAGTTTTCAAAGTTTTCAAAGTTTCATTTTTTCAACGTTTTCAAGGTTTGATTTTTCAAAGTTTTCAAAGTTTCATTTTTTCAACGTTTTCAATGTTTTCAAGGTTTGATTTTTCAAAGTTTTCAAAGTTTAATTTTTTCAAAGTTTTCAAAGTTTGATTTTTCAAAGTTTTCAAAGTTTGATTTTTCAAAGTTTTAAAAGATTCATTTTTTCAACGTTTTCAATGTTTGATTTTTCAAAGTTTTCAAAGTTTCATTTTTTCAACGTTTTCAACGTTTGATTTTTCAACGTTTTCAAAGTTTAATTTTTCAGTTTTCAGTTTCATTTTTCAAAGTTTTCAACTTCATTTTTCCACAGTGCCGCTGACAAGTCAAGAAGCCGAAAAGTGCCACTGTTGATCGCCTACGGCCACACCACCCTGAAAGTGCCTGATCTCGTCTGATCTCAGAAGCGATACAGGGTCGGGCCTGGTTAGTACCTGGATGGGAGACCGCCTGGGAATACCAGGTGTCGTAGGTTTTTCAGCTTTATTTTGCCACAGCATCGCCGACAAATCATGGAGCCAAAAGGTGCTGCTATGCATCGCCTATAGCCACACTACCCTGAAAGTGCCTGCTCTCGTCTGGTCTGTGAAGTGATACAGGTTCAGGCCTGGTTAGTACCTCGATGGGAGACCGCCTGAGAATTTTTCAAAGCTTCAATTTTTCAACTTTTTCAAGGTTTGATTTTTTAAAGTTTTTAAAGTTTGAGTTTTCAAAGTTTGAGTTTTCAAAGTTTTCAAAGTTTCATTTTTTCAAAGTTTTCAAAGTTTGATTGTTCAAAGTTTTCAAAGTTTGATATTTCATAGTTTTCAAAGTTTCATTTTTTCAAAGTTTTCAAGGTTTGATTTTTCAAAGTTTTCAAAGTTTCATTTTTTCAACGTTTTCAACGTTTTCATGGTTTGATTTTTCAAAGTTTTCAAAGTTTCATTTTTTCAACGTTTTCAAAGTTTGATTTTTCAAAGTTTTCAAAGTTTGATTTTTCAAAGTTTTCAAAGTTTCATTTTTTCAACGTTTTCAAGGTTTGATTTTTCAAAGTTTTCAAATTTTCATTTTTTCAACGTTTTCATGGTTTGATTTTTCAAAGTTTTCAAAGTTTCATTTTCTCAACGTTTTCAAAGTTTGATTTTTCAAAGTTTTCAAAGTTTGATTTTTCAAAGTTTTCAAAGTTTGATTTTTTCAACGTTTTCAAGGTTTGATTTTTCAAAGTTTTCAAAGTTTCATTTTTTCAACGTTTTCAACGTTTTCAAGGTTTGATTTTTCAAAGTTTAATTTTTTCAAAGTTTTCAAAGTTTGATTTTTCAAAGTTTTCAAAGTTTGATTTTTCAAATTTTTCAAAGTTTCATTTTTTCAACGTTTTCAAGGTTTTGATTTTTCAACGTTTTCAAAGTTTCATTTTTTCAACGTTTTCAACGTTTTCAAAGTTTAATTTTTCAGTTTTCAGTTTCATTTTTCAAAGTTTTCAACTTCATTTTTCCACAGTGCCACTGACAAGTCAAGAAGCCGAAAAGTGCCACTGTTCATCGCCTACGGCCACACCACCCTGGAAGTGCCTGATCTCAGAAGCGATACAGGGTTGGGCCTGGTTAGTACCTGGATGGGAGACCGCCTGGGAATACCAGGTGTCGTAGGGTTTTCAGCTTTATTTTGCCACAGCATCGCCGACAAATCATGGAGCCAAAAGGTGCTGCTATGCATCGCCTATAGCCACACTACCCTGAAAGTGCCTGCTCTCGTCTGGTCTGTGAAGTGATACAGGTTCAGGCCTGGTTAGTACCTCGATGGGAGACCGCCTGAGAAGTTTTCAAAGCTTCAATTTTTCAACTTTTTCAAGGTTTGATTTTTTAAAGTTTTCAAAGTTTGAGTTTTCAAAGTTTGAGTTTTCAAAGTATTCAAAGTTTAATTTTTCAAAGTTTTCAAAGTTTCATTTTTTCAAAGTTTTCAAAGTTTGATTGTTCAAAGTTTTCAAAGTTTGATATTTCATAGTTTTCAAAGTTTCATTTTTTCAACCTTTTCAAGGTTTGATTTTTCAAAGTTTTCAAAGTTTCATGTTTTCAACGTTTTCATGGTTTGATTTTTCAAAGTTTTCAAAGTTTGATTTTTCAAAGTTTTCAAAGTTTGATTTTTCAAAGTTTTCAAAGTTTCATTTTTTCAACGTTTTCAAGGTTTGATTTTTCAAAGTTTTCAAAGTTTCATTTTTTCAACGTTTTCAACGTTTTCAAGGTTTGATTTTTCAAAGTTTTCAAAGTTTCATTTTTGTTTTCAGTTTCATTTTTCAAAGTTTTCAACTTCATTTTTCCACAGTGCCGCTAACAAGTCAAGAAGCCGAAAAGTGCCGATGTTCATCGCCTACAGCCACACCACCCCGAAAGTCCCTGATCTTGTCTGATCTCAGAAGCGATACAGGGTCGGGCCTGGTTAGTACCTGGATGGGAGACCGCCTTGGAATACCAGGTGTCGTAGGCTTTTCAAAGTTTTCAACTTTATTTTGCCACAGCATCACCGACAAGTCATGGAGCGAAAAGGTGCTGCTATGCATCGCCTATAGCCACACTACCCTGAAAGTGCCTGCTCTCGTCTGGTCTGTGAAGTGATACAGGGTCAGGCCTGGTTAGTACCTGGATGGGAGACCGCCTGAGAAGTTTTCAAAGCTTCATATTTTCAACTGTTTCAAGGTTTGATTTTTTAAAGTTTTCAAAGTTTGAGTTTTCAAAGTTTTCAAAGTTTCATTTTTTCAACGTTTTCAAGGTTTGATTTTTCAAAGTTTTCAAAGTTTCATTTTTTCAACGTTTTCAATGTTTTCAAGGTTTGATTTTTCAAAGTTTTCAAAGTTTAATTTTTTCAAAGTTTTCAAAGTTTGATTTTTCAAAGTTTTCAAAGTTTGATTTTTCAAAGTTTTAAAAGATTAATTTTTTCAACGTTTTCAAGGTTTGATTTTTCAAAGCTTTCAAAGTCTCATTTTTTCAACGTTTTCAACGTTTGATTTTTCAACGTTTTCAACGTTTGATTTTTCAACGTTTCAAAGTTTAATTTTTCAGTTTTCAGTTTCATTTTTCAAAGTTTTCAACTTCATTTTTCCACAGTGCCGCTGACAAGTCAAGAAGCCGAAAAGTGCCACTGTTCATCGCCTACGGCCACACCACCCTGAAAGTGCCTGATCTCGTCTGATCTCAGAAGCGATACAGGGTTGGGCCTGGTTAGTACCTGGATGGGAGACCGCCTGGGAATACCAGGTGTCGTAGGCTTTTCAAATTTTTCAACTTTATTTTGCCACAGCATCGCCGACAAGTCATGGAGCCAAAAGGTGCTGCTGTTCATCCCCTATAGCCACACTACCCTGAAAGTCCCTGCTCTCGTCTGATCTGTGCAGTGCTACAGGGGCAGGCCTGGTTAGTACCTGGATGGGAGACCGCCGAAGAAGTTTTCAAAGCTTCTTTATTTCAAGGTTTGATTTTTTAAAGTTTTCAAAGTTTGAGTTTTCAAAGTTTGAGTTTTCAAAGTTTGAGTTTTAAAAGTTTGAGTTTTCAAAGTTTGAGTTTTCAAAGTTCGAGTTTTCAAAGTTTGAGTTTTCAAAGTTTTCAAAGTTTAATTTTTCAAATATTTCAACGTTTTCAAAATTTGATTTTTCAAAGTTTTCAAAGTTTAAATTTATTCAAAGTTTTCAAAGTTTGATTTTTTCAACGTTTTTAAGGTTTGATTTTTCAACGTTTTCAAAGTTTCATTTTTCAGTTTTCAGTTTCATTTTTCAAAGTTTTCATTTTTCCACAGTGCCACTGACAAGTCAAGAAGCCGAATAGTGCCGCTGTTCATCGCCTACGGCCACACCACCCTGAAAGTGCCTGATCTCGTCTGATCTCAGAAGCGATACAGGGTTGGGCCTGGTTAGTACCTGGATGGGAGACCGCCTGGGAATACCAGGTGTCGTAGGCTTTTCAAAGTTTTCAACTTTATTTTGCCACAGCATCGCCGACAAGTCATGGAGCCAAAAGGTGCTGCTGTTCATCGCCTATAGCCACACTACCCTGAAAGTGCCTGCTCTCGTCTGATCTGCGAAGTGATGTATGGTCAGGCCTGATTAGTACCTGGATGGGAGACCGTCTGAGAAGTTTTCAAAGCTTAATTTTTTCAAGGTTTGATTTTTTAAAGTTTTCAAAGTTTGAGTTTTCAAAGTTTGAGTTTTCAAAGTTTTCAAAGTTTAATTTTTCAAAGTTTTCAACGTTTTCAAAGTTTGAGTTTTCAAAGTTTTCAAAGTTTAATTTTTCAAAGTTTTCAACGTTTTCAAAATTTGATTTTTCAAAGTTTTCAAAGTTTAAATTTTTTCAAAGTTTTCAAAGTTTGATTTTTTCAACGTTTTCAAGGTTTGATTTTTCAACGTTTTCAAAGTTTCATTTTTTCAACGTTTTCAGCGTTTTCAAGGTTTGATTTTTCAACGTTTTCAAAGTTTAATTTTTCAGTTTTCAGTTTAATTTTTCAAAGTTTTCATTTTCATTTTTCCACAGTGCCGCTGACAAGTCAAGAAGCCGAAAAGTGCCGCTGTTCATCGCCTACGGCCACACCACCCTGAAAGTGCCTGATCTCGTCTGATCTCAGAAGCGATACAGGGTCGGGCCTGGTTAGTACCTGGATGGGAGACCGCCTGGGAATACCAGGTGTCGTAGGCTTTTCAAAGTTTTTATCTTTATTTAGCCACAGCATCGCCGACAAGTCATGGAGCCAAAAGGTGCTGTTGTTCATCGCCTATAGCCACACTACCCTGAAAGTGCCTGCTCTCGTCTGATCTGTGTAGTGATACAGGGGCAGGCCTGCTTAGTACCTGGATGGGAGACCGCCTGAGAGGTTTTCTAAGCTTCATTTTTTCAAGGTTTGATTTTTTAAAGTTTTCAAAGTTTGAGTTTTCAAAGTTTGAGTTTTCAAAGTTTTCAAAGTTTAATTTTTCAAAGTTTTCAACGTTTTCAAAATTAGATTTTTCAAAGTTTTCAAAGTTTAAATTTTTTCAAAGTTTTCAAAGTTTGATTTTTTTAACGTTTTCAAGGTTTGATTTTTCAACGTTTTCAAAGTTTCATTTTTTCAACGTTTTCAAGGTTTGATTTTTAAACTTTTCAAAGTTTCATTTTTCACTTTTCAGTTTCATTTTTCAAAGTTTTCATTTTTCAACAGTGCCGCTGACAAGTCAAGAAGCCGAAAAGTGCCGCTGGTCATCGCCTACGGCCACACCACCCTGAAAGTGCCTGATCTCGTCTGATCTCAGAAGCGATACAGGGTCGGGCCTGGTTAGTAGCTGGATGGGAAACCGCCTGGAATACCAGGTGTCGTAGGCGTTTCAAAGTTTTTCAACTTTATTTTGCCACAGCATCTCCGACAAGTCATGGAGCCAAAAGGTGCTGCTCTTCATCGCCTATAGCCACACTACCTTGAAAGTGCCTGCTTTCGTCGGATCTGTGAAGTGATACGGGGGCAGGCCTGGTTAGTACCTGGATGGGAGACCGCCTGAGAAGTTTTTAAAGATTCATTTTTTCAAGGTTTGATTTTTTAAAGTTTTCAAAGTTTGAGTTTTCAAAGTTTTCAAAGTTTAATTTTTCAAAGTTTTCAATGTTTTCAAAATTTGATTTTTCAAAGTTTTCAAAGTTTAAATTTTTTCAAAGTTTGATTTTTTCAATGTTTTCAAGGTTTGATTTTTCAACGTTTTCAAAGTTTCATTTTTTCAAAGTTTTCAACGTTTTCAAGGTTTGATTTTCCAACGTTTTCAAAGTTTAATTTTTCAGTTTTCAGTTTCATTTTTCAAAGTTTTCATTTTCATTTTTCCACAGTGCCGCTGACAAGTCAAGAAGCCGAAAAGTGCCGCTGTTCATCGCCTGCGGGTAGCCACCCTTAAAGTGCCTGATCTCGTCTGATCTGAGAAGCGATACAGGGTCGGGCCTGGTTAGTACCTGGATGGGAGACCGCCTGGGAATACCAGTTGTCGTAGGTTTTTTAAAGTTTTCAACTTTATTTTGCCACAACATCGCCGACAAGTCATGGAGCCAAAAGGTGCTGCTGTTCGTCGCCTATAGGCACACTACCCTGAAAGTGCCTGCTCTTGTCTGATCTGTGAAGTGATACAGGGGCAGGCCTGGTTAGTACCTGGATGGGAGACCACCTGAGAAGTTTTCAAAGCTTCATTTTTTCAAGGTTTGATTTTTTAAAGTTTTCAAAGTTTGAGTTTTCAAAGTTTGAGTTTTCAAAGTTCGAGTTTTCAAAGTTTGAGTTTTCAAAGTTTTCAAAGTTTAAATTTTTTCAAAGTTTTCAAAGTTTGATTTTTTCAACGTTTTCAAGGTTTGATTTTTCAACGTTTTCAAAGTTTAATTTTTTCAACGTTTTCAACGTTTTCAAGGTTTGATTTTTCAACGTTTTCACAGTTTAATTTTTCAGTTTTCAGTTTCATTTTTCAAAGTTTTCATTTTTCCACAGTGCCACTGACAAGTCAAGAAGCCGAAAAGTGCCGCTGTTCATTGCCTACGGCCACACCACCCTGAAAGTGCCAATTCTCGTCTGATTTCAGAAGCGATACAGTGTCGGGCCAGGTTAGTACCTGGATGGGAGACCGCCTGGGAATACCAGGTGTTGTAGGCTTTTCAAAGTTTTCAACTTTATTTTGCCACAGCATCGCTGACAAGTCATGGAGCCAAAATGTGCTGCTGTTCATCGACTATAGCCACACTACCCTGAAAGTGCCTGCTCTCGTCTGATCTGTGAAGTGATACAGGGGCAGGCCTGGTTAGTACCTGGATGGGAGACCGCCTGAGAAGTTTTCAAAGCTTCATTTTTTCAAGGTTTGATTTTTTAAAGTTTTCAAAGTTTGAGTTTTCAAAGTTTGATTTTTCAAAGTTTGAGTTTTCAAAGTTTTCAAAATTTGATTTTTCAAAGTTTTCAAAGTTTAAATTTTTTTTTCAAAGTTTGATTTTTTCAACGTTTTCAAGGTTTGATTTTTCAACGTTTTCAAAGTTTCATTTTTTCAACGTTTTCAACGTTTTCAAGGTTTGATTTTTCAACGTTTTCAAAGTTTAATTTTTCAGTTTTCAGTTTCATTTTTCAAAGTTTTCATTTTCATTTTTCCACAGTGCCGCTGACAAGTCAAGAAGCCGAAAAGTGCCGCTGTTCATCGCCTACGGCCACACCACCCTGAAAGTACCTGATCTCGTCTGATCTCAGAAGCGATACAGGGTCGGGCCTGGTTAGTACCTGCATGGGAGACCGCCTGGGAATACCAGGTGTCGTAGGCTTTTCAAAGTTTTCATCTTTATTTTGCCACAGCATCGCCGACAAGTCATGGAGCCAAAAGGTGCTACTGTTCATCGCCTATAGCCACACTACCCTGAAAGTGCCTGCTCTCGTCTGATCTGTGAAGTGATACAGGGGCAGGCCTGGTTAGTACCTGGATGGGAGACCGCCTGAGAAGTTTTCAAAGCTTCATTTTTTCAAGGTTTGATTTTTTAAAGTTTTCAAAGTTTGAGTTTTCAAAGTTTGATTTTTCAAAGTTTGAGTTTTCAAAGTTCGAGTTTTCAAAGTTTGAGTTTTCAAAGTTTTCAAAGTTTAATTTTTCAAAGTTTTCAAAATTTGATTTTTCAAAGTTTTCAAAGTTTAAATTTTTTCAAAGTTTTCAAAGTTTGATTTTTTCAACGTTTTCAAGGTTTGATTTTTCAACGTTTTCAAAGTTTAATTTTTCAATTTTCAGTTTCATTTTTCAAAGTTTTCATTTTCATTTTTCCACAGTGCCGCTGACAAGTCAAGAAGCCAAACAGTGCCGCTGTTCATCGCCTACGGCCACACCACCCTGAAAGTGCCTGATCTCAGAAGCGATACAGGGTCAGGCCTGGTTAGTACATGGATGGGAGACCGCCTGGGAATACCAGGTGTCGTAGGCTTTTCAAAGTTTTCAACTTTATTTTGCCAGAGCATCGCCGACAAGTCATGGAGCCAAAAGGTGCTGCTGTTCGTCGCCTATAGCCACACTACCCTGAAAGTGCCTGCTCTTGTCTGATCTGTGTAGTGATTCAGGGGCAGGCCTGGTTAGTACCTGGATGGGAGACCGCCTGAGAAGTTTTCAAAGCTACATTTTTTCAAGGTTTGATTTTTTAAAGTTTTCAAAGTTTAAGTTTTCAAAGTTCGAGTTTTCAAAGTTTGAGTTTTCAAAGTTTTCAAAGTTTAATTTTTCAAAGTTTTCAAAGTTTTCAAAATTTGATTTTTCAAAGTTCTCAAAGTTTAAATTTTTTCAAAGTTTTCAAAGTTTGATTTTTTCAACGTTTTCAAGGTTTGATTTTTCAACGTTGTCAAAGTTTCATTTTTTTAAACGTTTTCAAGGTTTTCAAGGTTTGATTTTTCAACGTTTTCAAAGTTAAATTTTTCAGTTTAATTTTTTAAAGTTTTCAGTTTCATTTTTCCACAGTGCCGCTGACAAGTCAAGAAGCCGAAAAGTGCCGTTCTTCATCGCCTACGGCCACACCACCCTGAAAGTGTCTGATCTCAGAAGCGATACAGGGTCGGGCCTGGTTAGTACCTGGATGGGAGACCGCCTGGGAATACGAGGTGTCGTAGGCTTTTCAAAGTTTTCAACCTTATTTTGCCACAGACAAGTCATGGAGCCAAAAGGTGCTGCTGTTCTTTGCCTATAGCCACACTACCCTGAAAGTGCCTGCTCTCGTCTGATCTGCAAAGTGATGTAGGGTCAGACCTGATTAGTACCTGGATGGGAGACCGTCTGAGAAGTTTTCAAAGCTTCATTTTTTCAAGGATCGATTTTTTAAAGTTTTCAAAGTTTGAGTTTTCAAAGTTTGAGTTTTCAAAGTTCGAGTTTTCAAAGTTTGAGTTTTCAAAGTTTTCAAAGTTTAATTTTTCAAAGTTTTCAACGTTTAAAAATTTTGATTTTTCAAAGTTCTCAAAGTTTAAATTTTTTCAAAGTTTTCAAAGTTTGATTTTTTCAACGTTTTCAAGGTTTGATTTTTCAACGTTTTCAAAGTTTCATTTTTTTAAACGTTTTCAACGTTTTCAAGGGTTGATTTTTCAACGTTTTCAAAGTTAAATTTTTCAGTTTTCAGTTTCATTTTTCAAAGTTTTCATTTTCATTTTTCCACAGTGCCGCTGACAAGTCAAGAAGCCGAAAAGTGCCGCTGTTCCTCGCCTACGGCCACACCACCCTGAAAGTGCCTGATCTCGTTTGATCTCAGAAGCGATACAGGGTTGGGCCTGGTTATTACCTGGATGGGAGACTGCCTGGGAATACCAGGTGTCGTAGGCTTTTCAAAGTTTTCAACTTTATTTTGCCACAGCATCGCCGACAAGTCATGGAGCCAAAAGGTGCTGCTGTTCTTTGCCTATAGCCACACTACCCTGAAAGTGCCTGCTCTCGTCTGTTCTGCGAAGTGATATATGGTCAGGCCTGATAAGTACCTGGATGGGAGACCGTCTGAGAAGTTTTCAAAGCTTCATTTTGTCAAGGTTTGATTTTTTAAAGTTTTCAAAGTTTGAGTTTTCAAAGTTTGAGTTTTCAAAGTTCGAGTTTTCAAAGTTTGAGTTTTCAAAGTTTTCAAAGTTTAATTTTTCAAAGTTTTCAACGTTTTCAAAATTTAATTTTTCGAAGTTTTCAAAGTTAAAATTTTTTCAAAGTTTTCAAAGTTTGATTTTTTCAACGTTTTCAAGGTTTGATTTTTCAACGTTTTCAAAGTTTCATTTTTTTAAAGTTTTCAACGTTTTCAAGGTTTAATTTTTCAACGTTTCCAAAGTTTCATTTTTCAGTTTTCAGTTTCATTTTTCAAAGTTTTCATTTTCATTTTTCCACAGTGCCGCTGACAAGTCAAAAAGCCGAAACGTGCCGCTGTTCATCGCCTACGGCCACACCACCCTGAAAGTGCCTGATCTCAGAAGCGGTACAGGGTAGGGCCTGGTTAGTACCTGGATGGGAGACCGCCTGGGAATACCAGGTGTCGTAGGCATTTCAAAGTTTTCAACTTTATTTTGCCACAGCATCGCCGACAAGTCATGGAGCCAAAAGGTGCTGCTGTTCATCGCCTATAGCCAAACTACCCTGAAAGTGCCTGCTCTGGTCTGATCTGTGAAGTGCTACAGGGGCAGGCCTGGTTAGTACCTGGATGGGAGACCGCTTGAGAAGTTTTCAAAGCTTCATTTTTTCAAGGTTTAAGTTTTTTTAAGTTTTCAAAGTTTGAGTTTTCAAAGTTTGAGTTTTCAAAGTTTGAGTTTTCAAAGTTCGAGTTTCAAAGTTTGAGTTTTCAAAGTTTTCAAAGTTTAATTTTTCAAAGTTTTCAACGTTTTCAAAATTAGATTTTTCAAAGTTTTCAAAGTTTAAATTTTTTCAAAGTTTTCAAAGTTTGATTTTTTCAACGTTTTCAAGGTTTGATTTTTCAACGTTTTCAAAGTTTCATTTTTTCAACGTTTTCAACATTTTCAAGGTTTGATTTTTCAATGTTTTCAAAGTTAAATTTTTCAGTTTTCAGTTTCATTTTTCAAAGTTTTCATTTTCAATTTTCCACAGTGCCGCTGACAAGTCAAGAAGCCGAAAAGTGCCGCTGTTCAATTACGGCCACACCACCCTGAAAGTGCTGATCTCGTCTGATCTCAGAAGCGGTACAGGGTAGGGTCTGGTTAGAACCTGGATTTGAGACCGCCTGGGAATACCAGGTGTTGTAGGCTTTTCAAAGTTTTCAACTTTATTTTGCCACAGCATCGCCGACAAGTCATGGAGCCAAAAGGTGCTGCTGTTCATCGGCTATAGCCACACTACCCTGAAAGTGCCTGCTCTCGTCTGATCTGTGAAGTGATGCAGGGGCAGGCCTGGTTAGTACCTGGATGGGAGATCGCCTGAGAAGTTTTCAAAGGTTCATTTTTTCAAGGTTTGATTTTTTAAAGTTTTCAAAGTTTGAGTTTTCAAAGTTTGAGTTTTCAAAGTTTGAGTTTTCAAAGTTTGAGTTTTCAAAGTTTTCAAAGTTCAATTTTTCAAAGTTTTCAACGTTTTCAAAATTTGATTTTTCAAAGTTTTCAAAGTTTGATTTTTTCAACGTTTTCAAGGTTTGATTTTACAACGTTTTCAAAGTTTAATTTTTTCAACGTTTTCAACGTTTTCAAGGTTTGATTTTTCAACGTTTTCAAAGTTTAATTTTTCAGTTTTCAGTTTCATTTTTCAAAGTTTTCATTTTCATTTTTCCACAGTGCCGCTGACAAGTCAAGAAGCCGAAAAGTGCCGCTATTCATCGCCTATGGCCACACCACCCTGAAAGTGCCTGATCTCGTCTGATCTCAGAAGCGATACAGAGTCGGGCCTGCTTACTACCTGCATGGGAGACCGCCTGGGAATACCAGGTGTCGTAGGCTTTTCAAAGTTTTCAACTTTATTTTGCCACAGCATCGCCGACAAGTCATGGAGCCAAAAGGTGCTGCTGTCAATCGCCTATAGCCACACTACCCTGAAAGTGCCTGCTATCGTCTGCTCTGTGAAGTGATACAGGGGCAGGCCTGGTTAGTACCTGGATGGGAGACCACCTGAGAAGTTTTCAAAGCTTCACTTTTTTCAAGGTTTGATTTTTTAAAGTTTTCAAAGTTTGAGTTTTCAAAGTTTGAGTTTTCAAAGTTTGAGTTTTCAAAGTTTGAGTTTTCAAAGTTTTCAAAGTTTAATTTTTCAAAGTTTTCAACGTTTTCAAAATTTGATTTTTCAAAGTTTTCAAAGTTTAAAATTTTTCAAAGTTTTCAAAGTATGATTTTTTCAATGTTTTCAAGGTTTGATTTTTCAACGTTTTCAAAGTTTCATTTTTTCAACGTTTTCAACGTTTTCAAGGTTTAATTTTTCAACGTTTTCAAAGTTTAATTTTTCAGTTTTCAGTTTCATTTTTCAAAGTTTTCATTTTCATTTTTCCACAGTGCCGCTGACAAGTCAAGAAGCCGAAAAGTGCCGCTGTTCATCGCCTACGGCCACACCACCCTGAAAGTGCCTGATCTTGTCTGATCTCAGAAGCGATACAGGGTAGGGCCTGGTTAGTACCTGCATGGGATACCGCCTGGGAATACCAGGTGTCGTAGGCATTTCAAACTTTTCAACTTTATTTTGCCACAGCATTGCCGACAAGTCATGGAGCCAAAAGGTGCTGCTGTTCATCGCCTATAGCCACACTACCCTGAAAGTGCCTGCTCTCGTCTGATCTGTGAAGTGATACAGGGGCAGGCCTGGTTAGTACCTGGATGGGAGACCGCCTGAGAAGTTTTCAAAGCTTCATTTTTTCAAGGTTTGATTTTTTAAAGTTTTCAAAGTTTGAGTTTTCAAAGTTCGAGTTTTCAAAGTTTGAGTTTTCAAAGTTTTCAAAGTTTAATTTTTCAAAGTTTTCAACGTTTTCAAAATTTGATTTTTCAAAGTTTTCAAAGTTTAAAATTTTTCAAAGTTTTCAAAGTTTGATTTTTTCAACGTTTTCAAGGTTTGATTTTTCAACGTTTTCAAAGTTTCATTTTTTCAACGTTTTCAACGTTTTCAAGGTTTGTTTTTTCAACGTTTTCAAAGTTTAATTTTTCAGTTTTCAGTTTCATTTTTCAGTTTTCATCTTTATTTTGCCACAGCATCGCCGACAAGTCATGGAGCCAAAAGGTGCTGCTGTTCATTGCCTATAGCCACACTACCCTGAAAGTGCCTGCTCTCGTTTGATCTGTGAAGTGATACAGGGGCAGGCCTGGTTAGTACCTGAATGGGAGACCGCCTGAGAAGTTTTCAAAGCTTCATGTTTTTCAAGGTTTGATTTTTTAAAGTTTTCAAAGTTTGAGTTTTCAAAGTTTGATTTTTCAAAGTTTGAGTTTTCAAAGTTCGAGTTTTCAAAGTTTGAGTTTTCAAAGTTTGAGTTTTCAAAGTTTTCAAAGTTTAATTTTTCAAAGTTTTCACCGTTTTCAAAATTTGATTTTTCAAAGTTTTCAAAGTTTAAATTTTTTCAAAGTTTTCAAAGTTTGATTTTTTCAACGTTTTCAAGGTTTGATTTTTCAACGTTTTCAAAGTTTCATTTTTTCAACGCTTTCAACGTTTTCAAGGTTTGATTTTTCAACGTTTTCAAAGTTTAATTTTTCAGTTTTCAGTTTCATTTTTCAAAGTTTTCATTTTCATTTTTCCACAGTGCCGCTGACAAGTCAAGAAGCCGAAAAGTGCCGCTGTTCATCACTTACGGCCACACCACCCTGAAAGTACCTGATCTCGTCTGAGCTCAGAAGCGATACAGGGTCGCTCCTGGTTAGTACCTGGATGGGAGACCGCCTGGGAATACCAGGTGTCGTAGGCTTTTCAAAGTTTTCAACTTTATTTTGCCACAGCATCGCCGACAAGTCATGGAGCCAAAAGGTGCTGCTGTTCATCGCCTATAGCCACACTACCCTGAAAGTGCCTGCTCTCGTCTGATCTGTGAATTGATACAGGGGCCGGCCTGGTTAGTACCTGGATGGGAGACCGCCTGAGAAGTTTTCAAAGCTTCATTTTTTCAAGGTTTGATTTTTTAAAGTTTTCAAAGTTTGAGTTTTCAAAGTTTGAGTTTTCAAAGTTTGAGTTTTCAAAGTTTGAGTTTTCAAAGTTTGAGTTTTCAAAGTTCGAGTTTTCAAAGTTTGAGTTTTCAAAGTTTTCAAAGTTTAATTTTTCAAAGTTTTCAACGTTTTCAAAATTTGATTTTTCAAAGTTTTCAAAGTTTAAATTTTTTCAAAGTTTTCAAAGTTTGATTTTTTCAACGTTTTCAAGATTTGATTTTTCAACGTTTTCAAAGTTTCATTTTTTCAACGCTTTCAACGTTTTCAAGGTTTGATTTTTCAACGTTTTCAAAGTTTAATTTTTCAGTTTTCAGTTTCATTTTTCAAAGTTTTCATTTTCATTTTTCCACAGTGCTGCTGACAAGTCAAGAAGCCGAAAAGTGCCGCTGTTGATCGCCTACGGCCACACTACCCTGAAAGTGCCTGATCTCGTCTGATCTCAGAAGCGATACAGGGTCGGGCCTGGTTAGTACCTGGATGGGTGACCGCCTGGGAATACCAGGTGTCGTAGGCTTTTCAAAGTTTTCAACTTTATTTTGCCACAGCATCGCCGACAAGTCATGGAGCCAAAAGGTGCTGCTGTTCATCGCCTATAGCCACACTACCCTGAAAGTGCCTGCTCTCGTCTGATCTGTGAAGTGATACAGGGGCAGGCCTGGTTAGTACCTGGATGGGAGACCGCCTGAGAAGTTTTCAAAGGTTCATTTTTTCATGGTTTGATTTTTTAAAGTTTTCAAAGTTTGAGTTTTCAAAGTTTGAGTTTTCTAAGTTCGAGTTTTCAAAGTTTGAGTTTTCAAAGTTTTCAAAGTTTAATTTTTCAAAGTTTTCACCGTTTTCAAAATTTGATTTTTCAAAGTTTTCAAAGTTTAAATTTTTTCAAAGTTTTCAAAGTTTGATTTTTTCAACGTTTTCAAGGTTTGATTTTTCAACGTTTTCAAAGTTTCATTTTTTCAACGCTTTCAACGTTTTCAAGGTTTGATTTTTCAACGTTTTCAAAGTTTAATTTTTCAGTTTTCAGTTTCTTTTTTCAAAGTTTTCATTTTCATTTTTCCACAGTGCCGCTGACAAGTCAAGAAGCCGAAAAGTGCCGCTGTTCATCACCTACGGCCACACCACCCTGAAAGTGCCTGATCTCGTCTGAGCTCAGAAGCGATACAGGGTCGCTCCTGGTTAGTACCTGGATGGGAGACCGCCTGGGAATACCAGGTGTCGTAGGCTTTTCAAAGTTTTCAACTTTATTTTGCCACAGCATCGCCGACAAGTCATGGAGCCAAAAGGTGCTGCTGTTCATCGCCTATAGCCACACTACCCTGAAAGTGCCTGCTCTCGTCTGATCTGTGAACTGATACAGGGGCAGGCCTGGTTAGTACCTGGATGGGAGACCGCCTGAGAAGTTTTCAAAGCTTCATTTTTTCAAGGTTTGATTTTTTAAAGTTTTCAAAGTTTGAGTTTTCAAAGTTTGATTTTTCAAAGTTTGAGTTTTCAAAGTTTGAGTTTTCAAAGTTCGAGTTTTCAAAGTTTGAGTTTTCAAAGTTTTCAAAGTTTAATTTTTCAAAGTTTTCAACGTTTTCAAAATTTGATTTTTCAAAGTTTTCAAAGTTTAAATTTTTTCAAAGTTTTGAAAGTTTGATTTTTTCAACGTTTTCAAGGTTTGATTTTTCAACGTTTTCAAAGTTTCATTTTTTCAACGCTTTCAACGTTTTCAAGGTTTGATTTTTCAACGTTTTCAAAGTTTAATTTTTCAGTTTTCAGTTTCATTTTTCAAAGTTTTCATTTTCATTTTTCCACAGTGCCGCTGACAAGTCAAGAAGCCGAAAAGTGCCGCTGTTCATCACCTACGGCCACACCACCCTGAAAGTGCCTGAGCTCAGAAGCGATACAGTGTCGCTCCTGGTTAGTACCTGGATGGGAGACCGCCTGGGAATACCAGGTGTCGTAGGCTTTTCAAAGTTTTCAACTTTATTTTGCCACAGCATCGCCGACAAGTCATGGAGCCAAAAGGTGCTGCTGTTCATCGCCTATAGCCACACTACCCTGAAAGTGCCTGCTCTCGTCTGATCTGTGAATTGATACAGGGGCCGGCCTGGTTAGTACCTGGATGGGAGACCGCCTGAGAAGTTTTCAAAGCTTCATTTTTTCAAGGTTTGATTTTTTAAAGTTTTCAAAGTTTGAGTTTTCAAAGTTTGAGTTTTCAAAGTTTGAGTTTTCAAAGTTCGAGTTTTCAAAGTTTGAGTTTTCAAAGTTTTCAAAGTTTAATTATTCAAAGTTTTCAACGTTTTCAAAATTTGATTTTTCAAAGTTTTCAAAGTTTAAATTTTTTCAAAGTTTTCAAAGTTTGATTTTTTCAACGTTTTCAAGATTTGATTTTTCAACGTTTTCAAAGTTTCATTTTTTCAACGCTTTCAACGTTTTCAAGGTTTGATTTTTCAACGTTTTCAAAGTTTAATTTTTCAGTTTTCAGTTTCATTTTTCAAAGTTTTCATTTTCATTTTTCCACAGTGCTGCTGACAAGTCAAGAAGCCGAAAAGTGCCGCTGTTCATCGCCTACGGCCACACTACCCTGAAAGTGCCTGATCTCGTCTGATCTCAGAAGCGATACAGGGTCGGGCCTGGTTAGTACCTGGATGGGTGACCGCCTGGGAATACCAGGTGTCGTAGGCTTTTCAAAGTTTTCAACTTTATTTTGCCACAGCATCGCCGACAAGTCATGGAGCCAAAAGGTGCTGCTGTTCATCGCCTATAGCCACACTACCCTGAAAGTGCCTGCTCTCGTCTGATCTGTGAAGTGATACAGGGGCAGGCCTGGTTAGTACCTGGATGGGAGACCGCCTGAGAAGTTTTCAAAGGTTCATTTTTTCATGGTTTGATTTTTTAAAGTTTTCAAAGTTTGAGTTTTCAAAGTTTGAGTTTTCAAAGTTCGAGTTTTCAAAGTTTGAGTTTTCAAAGTTTTCAAAGTTTAATTTTTCAAAGTTTTCACCGTTTTCAAAATTTGATTTTTCAAAGTTTTCAAAGTTTAAATTTTTTCAAAGTTTTCAAAGTTTGATTTTTTCAACGTTTTCAAGGTTTGATTTTTCAACGTTTTCAAAGTTTCGTTTTTTCAACGCTTTCAACGTTTTCAAGGTTTGATTTTTCAACGTTTTCAAAGTTTAATTTTTCAGTTTTCAGTTTCATTTTTCAAAGTTTTCATTTTCATTTTTCCACAGTGCCGCTGACAAGTCAAGAAGCCGAAAAGTGCCGCTGTTCATCACCTACGGCCACACCACCCTGAAAGTGCTTGATCTCGTCTGAGCTCAGAAGCGATACAGGGTCGCTCCTGGTTAGTACCTGGATGGGAGACCGCCTGGGAATACCAGGTGTCGTAGGCTTTTCAAAGTTTTCAACTTTATTTTGCCACAGCATCGCCGACAAGTCATGGAGCCAAAAGGTGCTGCTGTTCATCGCCTATAGCCACACTACCCTGAAAGTGCCTGCTCTCGTCTGATCTGTGAATTGATACAGGGGCAGGCCTGGTTAGTACCTGGATGGGAGACCGCCTGAGAAGTTTTCAAAGCTTCATTTTTTCAAGGTTTGATTTTTTAAAGTTTTCAAAGTTTGAGTTTTCAAAGTTTGATTTTTCAAAGTTTGAGTTTTCAAAGTTTGAGTTTTCAAAGTTCGAGTTTTCAAAGTTTGAGTTTTCAAAGTTTTCAAAGTTTAATTTTTCAAAGTTTTCAACGTTTTCAAAATTTGATTTTTCAAAGTTTTCAAAGTTTAAATTTTTTCAAAGTTTTGAAAGTTTGATTTTTTCAACGTTTTCAAGGTTTGATTTTTCAACGTTTTCAAAGTTTCATTTTTTCAACGCTTTCAACGTTTTCAAGGTTTGATTTTTCAACGTTTTCAAAGTTTAATTTTTCAGTTTTCAGTTTCATTTTTCAAAGTTTTCATTTTCATTTTTCCACAGTGCCGCTGACAAGTCAAGAAGCCGAAAAGTGCCGCTGTTCATCACCTACGGCCACACCACCCTGAAAGTGCCTGATTTCGTCTGAGCTCAGAAGCGATACAGGGTCGGGCCTGGTTAGTACCTGGATGGGAGACCGCCTGGGAATACCTGGTGTCGTAGGCTTTTCAAAGTTTTCAACTTTATTTTGCCACAGCATCGCCGACAAGTCATGGAGCCAAAAGGTGCTGCTGTTCATCGCCTATAGCCACACTACCCTGTAAGTGCCTGCTCTCGTCTGATCTGTGAATTGATACATGGGCAGGCCTGGTTAGTACCTGGATGGGAGACCGCCTGAGAAGTTTTCAAAGCTTCATTTTTTCAAGGTTTGATTTTTTAAAGTTTTCAAAGTTTGAGTTTTCAAAGTTTGAGTTTTCAAAGTTTGAGTTTTCAAAGTTTTCAAAGTTTGATTTTTCAAAGTTTTCAAGGTTTGATTTTTCAACGTTTTCAAAGTTTAATTTTTCAGTTTTCAGTTTCATTTTTCAAAGTTTTCATTTTCATTTTTCCACTGTGCCGCTGACAAGTCAAGAAGCCGAAAAGTGCCGCTATTCATCGCCTATGGCCACACCAGCCTGAAAGTGCCTGATCTCAGAAGCGATACAGGGTCGGGCCTGGTTAGTACCTGGATGGGAGACCGCCTGGGAATACCAGGTGTCGTAGGCTTTTCAAAGTTTTCATCTTTATTTTGCCACAGCATCGCCGACAAGTCATGGAGCCAAAAGGTGCTGCTGTTCATCGCCTATAGCCGCACTACCCTGAAAGTGCCTGATCTCGTTTGATCTGTGAAGTGATACAGGGGCAGGCCTGGTTAGTACCTGGATGGGAGACCGCCTGAGAAGTTTTCAAAGCTTCATTTTTTCAAGGTTTGATTTTTTAAAGTTTTCAAAGTTTGAGTTTTCAAAGTTTGAGTTTTCAAAGTTTGAGTTTTCAAAGTTCGAGTTTTCAAAGTTTGAGTTTTCAAAGTTTTCAAAGTTTAATTTTTCAAAGTTTTCAACGTTTTCAAAATTTGATTTTTCAAAGTTTTCAAAGTTTAAATTTTTTCAAAGTTTTCAAAGTTTGATTTTTTCAACGTTTTCAAGATTTGATTTTTCAACGTTTTCAAAGTTTCATTTTTTCAACGCTTTCAACGTTTTCAAGGTTTGATTTTTCAACGTTTTCAAAGTTTAATTTTTCAGTTTTCAGTTTCATTTTTCAAAGTTTTCATTTTCATTTTTCCACAGTGCTGCTGACAAGTCAAGAAGCCGAAAAGTGCCGCTGTTCATCGCCTACGGCCACACTACCCTGAAAGTGCCGGATCTCGTCTGATCTCAGAAGCGATACAGGGTCGGGCCTGGTTAGTACCTGGATGGGTGACCGCCTGGGAATACCAGGTGTCGTAGGCTTTTCAAAGTTTTCAACTTTATTTTGCCACAGCATCGCCGACAAGTCATGGAGCCAAAAGGTGCTGCTGTTCATCGCCTATAGCCACACTACCCTGAAAGTGCCTGCTCTCGTCTGATCTGTGAAGTGATACAGGGGCAGGCCTGGTTAGTACCTGGATGGGAGACCGCCTGAGAAGTTTTCAAAGGTTCATTTTTTCAAGGTTTGATTTTTTAAAGTTTTCAAAGTTTGAGTTTTCAAAGTTTGAGTTTTCAAAGTTTGAGTTTTCAAAGTTTGAGTTTTCAAAGTTTTCAAAGTTTAATTTTTCAAAGTTTTCACCGTTTTCAAAATTTGATTTTTCAAAGTTTTCAAAGTTTAAATTTTTTCAAAGTTTTCAAAGTTTGATTTTTTCAACGTTTTCAAGGTTTGATTTTTCAACGTTTTCAAAGTTTCATTTTTTCAACGCTTTCAACGTTTTCAAGGTTTGATTTTTCAACGTTTTCAAAGTTTAATTTTTCAGTTTTCAGTTTCATTTTTCAAAGTTTTCATTTTCATTTTTCCACAGTGCCGCTGACAAGTCAAGAAGCCGAAAAGTGCCGCTGTTCATCACTTACGGCCACACCACCCTGAAAGTGCCTGATCTCGTCTGAGCTCAGAAGCGATACAGGGTCGCTCCTGGTTAGTACCTGGATGGGAGACCGCCTGGGAATACCAGGTGTCGTAGGCTTTTCAAAGTTTTCAACTTTATTTTGCCACAGCATCGCCGACAAGTCATGGAGCCAAAAGGTGCTGCTGTTCATCGCCTATAGCCACACTACCCTGAAAGTGCCTGCTCTCGTCTGATCTGTGAATTGATACAGGGGCCGGCCTGGTTAGTACCTGGATGGGAGACCGCCTGAGAAGTTTTCAAAGCTTCATTTTTTCAAGGTTTGATTTTTTAAAGTTTTCAAAGTTTGAGTTTTCAAAGTTTGAGTTTTCAAAGTTTGAGTTTTCAAAGTTTGAGTTTTCAAAGTTCGAGTTTTCAAAGTTTGAGTTTTCAAAGTTTTCAAAGTTTAATTTTTCAAAGTTTTCAACGTTTTCAAAATTTGATTTTTCAAAGTTTTCAAAGTTTAAATTTTTTCAAAGTTTTGAAAGTTTGATTTTTTCAACGTTTTCAAGGTTTGATTTTTCAACGTTTTCAAAGTTTCATTTTTTCAACGCTTTCAACGTTTTCAAGGTTTGATTTTTCAACGTTTTCAAAGTTTAATTTTTCAGTTTTCAGTTTCATTTTTCAAAGTTTTCATTTTCATTTTTCCACAGTGCCGCTGACAAGTCAAGAAGCCGAAAAGTGCCGCTGTTCATCACCTACGGCCACACCACCCTGAAAGTGCCTGATTTCGTCTGAGCTCATAAGCGATACAGGGTCGGGCCTGGTTAGTACCTGGATGGGAGACCGCCTGGGAATACCTGGTGTCGTAGGCTTTTCAAAGTTTTCAACTTTATTTTGCCACAGCATCGCCGACAAGTCATGGAGCCAAAAGGTGCTGCTGTTCATCGCCTATAGCCACACTACCCTGTAAGTGCCTGCTCTCGTCTGATCTGTGAATTGATACATGGGCAGGCCTGGTTAGTACCTGGATGGGAGACCGCCTGAGAAGTTTTCAAAGCTTCATTTTTTCAAGGTTTGATTTTTTAAAGATTTCAAAGTTTGAGTTTTCAAAGTTTGAGTTTTCAAAGTTTGAGTTTTCAAAGTTCGAGTTTTCAAAGTTTGAGGTTTCAAAGTTTTCAAAGTTTAATTTTTCAAAGTTTTCAACGTTTTCAAAATTTGATTTTTCAAAGTTTTCAAAGTTTAAATTTTTTCAAAGTTTTCAAAGTTTGATTTTTTCAACGTTTTCAAGGTTTGAATTTTCAACGTTTTCAAAGTTTCATTTTTTCAACGTTTTCAACGTTTTCAAGGTTTGTTTTTTCAACGTTTTCAAAGTTTAATTTTTCAGTTTTCAGTTTCATTTTTCAAAGTTTTCATTTTCATTTTTCCACAGTGCCGCTGACAAGTCAAGAAGCCGAAAAGTGCTGCTATTCATTGCCTATGGCCACACCACCCTGAAAGTGCCTGATCTCGTCGGATCTCAGAAGCGATACAGGGTCGAGCCTGGTTAGTACCTGGATGGGAGACCGCCTGGGAATACCAGGTGTCGTAGGCTTTTCAAAGTTTTCATCTTTATTTTGCCACAGCATCGCCGACAAGTCATGGAGCCAAAAGGTGCTGCTGTTCATCGCCTATAGCCACACTACCCTGTAAGTGCCTGCTCTCGTCTGATCTGTGAATTGATACAGGGGCAGGCCTGGTTAGTACCTGGATGGGAGACCGCCTGAGAAGTTTTCAAAGCTTCATTTTTTCAAGGTTTGATTATTTAAAGTTTTCAAAGTTTGAGTTTTCAAAGTTTGAGTTTTCAAAGTTCGAGTTTTCAAAGTTTGAGTTTTCAAAGTTTTCAAAGTTTAATTTTTCAAAGTTTTCAACGTTTTCAAAATTTGATTTTTCAAAGTTTTCAAAGTTTAAATTTTTTCAAAGTTTTCAAAGTTTGATTTTTTCAACGTTTTCAAGGTTTGATTTTTCAACGTTTTCAAAGTTTCATTTTTTCAACGCTTTCAACGTTTTCAAGGTTTGATTTTTCAACGTTTTCAAAGTTTAATTTTTCAGTTTTCAGTTTCATTTTTCAAAGTTTTCATTTTCATTTTTCCACAGTGCCGCTGACAAGTCAAGAAGCCGAAAAGTGCCGCTGTTCATCACCTACGGCCACACCACCCTGAAAGTGCCTTATCTCGTCTGAGCTCAGAAGCGATACAGGGTCGGGCCTGGTTAGTACCTGGATGGGAGACCGCCTGGGAATACCAGGTGTCGTAGGCTTTTCAAAGTTTTCAACTTTATTTTGCCACAGCATCGCCGACAAGTCATGGAGCCAAAAGGTGCTGCTGTTCATCGCCTATAGCCACACTACCCTGAAAGTGCCTGCTCTCGTCTGATCTGTGAAGTGATATAGGGGCAGGCCTGGTTAGTACCTGGATGGGAGACCGCCTGAGAAGTTTTCAAAGCTTCATTTTTTCAAGGTTTGATTTTTTAAAGTTTTCAAAGTTTGAGTTTTCAAAGTTTGAGTTTTCAAAGTTTGAGTTTTCAAAGTTCGAGTTTTCAAAGTTTGAGTTTTCAAAGTTTTTAAAGTTTAATTTTTCAAAGTTTTCAACGTTTTCAAAATTTGATTTTTCAAAGTTTTCAAAGTTTAAATTTTTTCAAAGTTTTCAAAGTTTGATTTTTTCAATGTTTTCAAGGTTTGATTTTTCAACGTTTTCAAAGTTTCATTTTTTCAACGTTTTCAACATTTTCAAGGTTTGATTTTTCAACGTTTTCAAAGTTTAATTTTTCAGTTTTCAGTTTCATTTTTCAAAGTTTTCATTTTCAATTTTCCACAGTGCCGCTGACAAGTCAAGAAGCCGAAAAGTGCCGCTGTTCATCGCCTACGGCCACACCACCCTGAAAGTGCCTGATCTCGTCTGATCTCAGAAGCG
Organism: Xenopus petersii; assembly: GCA_038501925.1. NCBI lineage: Eukaryota > Metazoa > Chordata > Amphibia > Anura > Pipidae > Xenopus > Xenopus petersii. Next base: position 117,771 of record CM076677.1, on the reverse strand, counting down.
ATACAGGGTAGGGCCTGGTTAGTACCTGGATGGGAGACCGCCTGGGAATACCAGGTGTCGTAGGCTTTTCAAAGTTTTCAACTTTATTTTGCCACAGCATCGCCGACAAGTCATGGAGCCAAAAGGTGCTGCTATTCATCGCCTATAGCCACACTACCCTGAAAGTGCCTGCTCTCGTCTGATCTGTGAAGTGATACAGGGGCAGGCCTGGTTAGTACCTGGATGGGAGACCGCCTGAGAAGTTTTCAAAGCTTCATTTTTTCAAGGTTTGATTTTTTAAAGTTTTCAAAGTTTGAGTTTTCAAAGTTTGATTTTTCAAAGTTTGAGTTTTCAAAGTTTGAGTTTTCAAAGTTCGAGTTTTCAAAGTTTGAGTTTTCAAAGTTTTCAAAGTTTAATTTTTCAAAGTTTTCAAAGTTTTCAAAATTTGATTTTTCAAAGTTTTCAAAGTTTAAATTTTTTCAAAGTTTTGAAAGTTTGATTTTTTCAACGTTTTCAAGGTTTGATTTTTCAACGTTTTCAAAGTTTCATTTTTTCAACGCTTTCAACGTTTTCAAGGTTTGATTTTTCAACGTTTTCAAAGTTTAATTTTTCAGTTTTCAGTTTCATTTTTCAAAGTTTTCATTTTCATTTTTCCACAGTGCCGCTGACAAGTCAAGAAGCCGAAAAGTGCCGCTGTTCATCACCTACGGCCACACCACCCTGAAAGTGCCTGATCTCGTCTGAGCTCAGAAGCGATACAGGGTCGGGCCTGGTTAGTACCTGGATGGGAGACCGCCTGGGAATACCAGGTGTCGTAGGCTTTTCAAAGTTTTCAACTTTATTTTGCCACAGCATCGCCGACAAGTCATGGAGCCAAAAGGTGCTGCTGTTCATCGCCTATAGCCACACTACCCTGAAAGTGCCTGCTCTCGTCTGATCTGTGAAGTGATACAGGGGCAGGCCTGGTTAGTACCTGGATGGGAGACCGCCTGAGAAGTTTTCAAAGCTTCATTTTTTCAAGGTTTGATTTTTTAAAGTTTTCAAAGTTTGAGTTTTCAAAGTTTGAGTTTTCAAAGTTTGAGTTTTCAAAGTTTGAGTTTTCAAAGTTCGAGTTTTCAAAGTTTGAGTTTTCAAAGTTTTCAAAGTTTAATTTTTCAAAGTTTTCAACGTTTTCAAAATTTGATTTTTCAAAGTTTTCAAAGTTTAAATTTTTTCAAAGTTTTCAAAGTTTGATTTTTTCAACATTTTCAAGGTTTGATTTTTCAACGTTTTCAAAGTTTCATTTTTTCAACGTTTTCAACATTTTCAAGGTTTGATTTTTCAACGTTTTCAAAGTTTAATTTTTCAGTTTTCAGTTTCATTTTTCAAAGTTTTCATTTTCAATTTTCCACAGTGCCGCTGACAAGTCAAGAAGCCGAAAAGTGCTGCTGTTCATCGCCTACGGCCACACCACCCTGAAAGTGCCTGCTCTCGTCTGATCTGTGAAGTGATACAGGGGCAGGCCTGGTTAGTACCTGGATGGGAGACCGCCTGAGAAGTTTTCAAAGGTTCATTTTTTCAAGGTTTGATTTTATAAAGTTTTCAAAGTTTGAGTTTTCAAAGTTTGAGTTTTCAAAGTTCGAGTTTTCAAAGTTTGAGTTTTCAAAGTTTTCAACGTTTTCAAAATTTGATTTTTCAAAGTTTTCAAAGTTTAATTTTTTTCAAAGTTTTCAAAGTTTGATTTTTTCAACGTTTTCAAGGTTTGATTTTTCAACGTTTTCAAAGTTTCATTTTTTCAACGTTTTCAACGTTTTCAAGGTTTGTTTTTTCAACGTTTTCAAAGTTTAATTTTTCAGTTTTCAGTTTCATTTTTCAAAGTTTTCATTTTCATTTTTCCACAGTGCCGTTGACAAGTCAAGAAGCCGAAAAGTGCCGCTATTCATCGCCTACGGCCACACCACCCTGAAAGTGCCTGATCTCAGAAGCGATACAGGGTCGGGCCTGGTTAGTACCTGGATGGGAGACCGCCTGGGAAAACCAGGTGTCGTAGGCTTTTCAAAGTTTTCATCTTTATTTTGCCACAGCATCGCCGACAAGTCATGGAGCCAAAAGGTGCTGCTGTTCATCACCTATAGCCACACTACCCTGAAAGTGCCTGCTCTCGTTTGATCTTTGAAGTGATACAGGGGCAGGCCTGGTTAGTACCTGGATGGGAGACCTCCTGAGAATTTTTCAAAGCTTCATTTTTTCAAGGTTTGATTTTTTAAAGTTTTCAAAGTTTGAGTTTTCAAAGTTTGATTTTTCAAAGTTTGAATTTTCAAAGTTTGAGTTTTCAAAGTTCGAGTTTTCAAAGTTTGAGTTTTCAAAGTTTTCAAAGTTTAATTTTTCAAAGTTTTCAACGTTTTCAAAATTTGATTTTTCAAAGTTTTCAAAGTTTAAATTTTTTCAAAGTTTTCAAAGTTTGATTTTTTCAACGTTTTCAAGGTTTGATTTTTCAACGTTTTCAAAGTTTCATTTTTTCAACGCTTTCAACGTTTTCAAGGTTTGATTTTTCAACGTTTTCAAAGTTTAATTTTTCAGTTTTCAGTTTCATTTTTCAAAGTTTTCATTTTCATTTTTCCACAGTGCCGCTGACAAGTCAAGAAGCCGAAAAGTGCCGCTGTTCATCACCTACGGCCACACCACCCTGAAAGTGACTGATCTCGTCTGCGCTCAGAAGCGATACAGGGTCGGGCCTGGTTAGTACCTGGATGGGAGGCCGCCTGGGAATACCAGGTGTCGTAGGCTTTTCAAAGTTTTCAACTTTATTTTGCCACAGCATCGCCGACAAGTCATGGAGCCAAAAGGTGCTGCTGTTCATCGCCTATAGCCACACTACCCTGAAAGTGCCTGCTCTTGTCTGATTTGTGAAGTGATACAGGGGCAGGCCTGGTTAGTACCTGGATGGGAGACCGCCTGAGAAGTTTTCAAAGCTTCATTTTTTCAAGGTTTGATTTTTTAAAGTTTTCAAAGTTTGAGTTTTCAAAGTTTGAGTTTTCAAAGTTCGAGTTTTCAAAGTTTTCAATGTTTAATTTTTCAAAGTTTTCAAAGTTTTCAAAATTTGATTTTTGCAACGTTTTCAAGGTTTGATTTTTCAACGTTTTCAAAGTTTCATTTTTTCAACGTTTTCAACGTTTTCAAGGTTTGTTTTTTCAACGTTTTCAAAGTTTAATTTTTCAGTTTTCAGTTTCATTTTTCAAAGTTTTTATTTTCATTTTTCCACTGTGCCGCTGACAAGTCAAGAAGCCGAAAAGTGCCGCTATTCATCGCCTATGGCCACACCAGCCTGAAAGTGCCTGATCTCGTCTGATCTCAGAAGCGATACAGGGTCGGGCCTGGTTAGTACCTGGATGGGAGACCGCCTGGGAATACCAGGTGTCGTAGGCTTTTCATAGTTTTCATCTTTATTTTGCCACAGCATCGCCGACAAGTCATGGAGCCAAAAGGTGCTGCTGTTCATCGCCTATAGCCACACTACCCTGAAAGTGCCTGCTCTCATTTGATCTGTGAAGTGATACAGGGGCAGGCCTGGTTAGTACCTGGATGGGAGACCGCATGAGAAGTTTTCAAAGCTTCATTTTTTCAAGGTTTGATTTTTTAAAGTTTTCAAAGTTTGAGTTTTCAAAGTTTGAGTTTTCAAAGTTTGAGTTTTCAAAGTTTGAGTTTTCAAAGTTTGAGTTTTCAAAGTTTTCAAAGTTTAATTTTTCAAAGTTTTCAACGTTTTCAAAATTTGATTTTTCAAAGTTTTCAAAGTTTAAATTTTTTCAAAGTTTTCAAAGTTTGATTTTTTCAACGTTTTCAAGATTTGATTTTTCAACGTTTTCAAAGTTTCATTTTTTCAACGCTTTCAACGTTTTCAAGGTTTGATTTTTCAACGTTTTCAAAGTTTAATTTTTCAGTTTTCAGTTTCATTTTTCAAAGTTTTCATTTTCATTTTTCCACAGTGCCGCTGACAAGTCAAGAAGCCGAAAAGTGCCGCTGTTCATCGCCTATGGCCACATTACCCTGAAAGTGCCTGATCTCGTCTGATCTCGGAAGTGATACAGGGTCGGGCCTGGTTAGTACCTGGATGGGAGACCGCATGGGAATACCAGGTGTCGTAGGCTTTTCAAAGTTTTCAACTTTATTTTGCCACAGCATCGCCGACAAGTCATGGAGCCAAAAGGTGCTGCTGTTCATCGCCTATAGCCACACTACCCTGAAAGTGCCTGCTCTCGTCTGATCTGTGAAGTGATACAGGGGCAGGCCTGGTTAGTACCTGGATAGGAGACCGTCTGAGAAGTTTTCAAAGGTTCATTTTTTCAAGGTTTGATTTTTTAAAGTTTTCAAAGTTTGAGTTTTCAAAGTTTGAGTTTTCAAAGTTTGAGTTTTCAAAGTTTTCAAAGTTTAATTTTTCAAAGTTTTCAACGTTTTCAAAATTTGATTTTTCAAAGTTTTCAAAGTTTAAATTTTTTCAAAGTTTTGAAAGTTTGATTTTTTCAACGTTTTCAAGGTTTGATTTTTCAACATTTTCAAAGTTTCATTTTTTCAACGTTTTCAAAGTTTAATTTTTTAGTTTTCAGCTTCATTTTTCAAAGTTTTCATTTTCATTTTTCCACAGTGCCGCTGACAAGTCAAGAAGCCGAAAAGTGCCGCTGTTCATCGCCTACGGCCACACCACCCTGAAAGTGCCTGATCTCAGAAGCGATACAGGGTCGGGCCTGCTTAGTACCTGGATGGGAGACCTGGGAATACCAGGTGTCGTATTCTTTTCAAAGTTTTCAACTTTATTTTGCCACAGCATCGCCGACAAGTCATGGAGCCAAAAGGTGCTGCTGTTCATCGCCTATAGCCACACTACCCTGAAAGTGCCTGCTCTCGTCTGATCTGTGAAGTGATACAGGGGCAGGCCTGGTTAGTACCTGGATGGGAGACCGCCTGAGAAGTTTTCAAAGGTTCATTTTTTCAAGGTTTGATTTTTTAAAGTTTTCAAAGTTTGAGTTTTCAAAGTTTGATTTTTCAAAGTTTGAGTTTTCAAAGTTTGAGTTTTCAAAGTTCGAGTTTTCAAAGTTTGAGTTTTCAAAGTTTTCAAAGTTTAATTTTTCAAAGTTTTCAATGTTTTCAAAATTTGATTTTTCAAAGTTTTCAAAGTTTAAATTTCTTCAAAGTTTTGAAAGTTTGATTTTTTCAACGTTTTCAAGGTTTGATTTTTCAACGTTTTCAAAGTTTCATTTTTTCAACGCTTTCAGCGTTTTCAAGGTTTGATTTTTCAACGTATTCAAAGTATAATTTTTCAGTTTTCAGTTTCATTTTTCAAAGTTTTCATTTTCATTTTTCCACAGTGCCGCTGACAAGTCAAGAAGCCGAAAAGTGCCGCTGTTCATCACCTACGGCCACACCACCCTGAAAGTGCCTGATCTCGTCTGAGCTCAGAAGCGATACAGGGTCGGGCCTGGTTAGTACCTGGATGGGAGACTGCCTGGGAATTCCAGGTGTCGTAGGCTTTTCAAAGTTTTCAACTTTATTTTGCCACAGCATCGCCGACAAGTCATGGAGCCAAAAGGTGCTGCTGTTCATCGACTATAGCCACACTACCCTGAAAGTGCCTGCTCTCGTCTGATCTGTGAAGTGATACAGGGGCAGGCCTGGTTAGTACCTGGATGGGAGACCGCCTGAGAAGTTTTCAAAGCTTCATTTTTTCAAGGTTTGATTTTTTAAAGTTTTCAAAGTTTGAGTTTTCAAAGTTTGAGTTTTCAAAGTTCGAGTTTTCAAAGTTTGAGTTTTCAAAGTTTTCAAAGTTTAATTTTTCAAAGTTTTCAACGTTTTCAAAATTTGATTTTTCAAAGTTTTCAAAGTTTAAATTTTTTCAAAGTTTTCAAAGTTTGATTTTTTCAAAGTTTTCAAGGTGTGATTTTTCAACGTTTTCAAAGTTTCATTTTTTCAACGTTTTCAACATTTTCAAGGTTTGATTTTTCAACGTTTTTAAAGTTTAATTTTTCAGTTTTCAGTTTCATTTTTCAAAGTTTTCATTTTCAATTTTCCACAGTGCCGCTGACAAGTCAAGAAGCCGAAAAGTGCCACTGTTCATCGCCTACGGCCACACCACCCTGAAAGTGCCTGATCTCGTCTGATCTCAGAAGCGATACAGGGTAGGGCCTGGTTAGTACCTGGATGGGAGACCGCCTGGGAATACCAGGTGTCGTAGGCTTTTCAAAGTTTTCAACTTTATTTTGCCACAGCATCGCCGACAAGTCATGGAGCCAAAAGGTGCTGCAGTTCATCGCCTATAGCCACACTACACTGAAAGTGCTTGCTCTCGTCTGATCTGTGAAGTGATACAGGGGCAGGCCTGGTTAGTACCTGGATGGGAGACCGCCTGAGAAGTTTTCAAAGGTTCATTTTTTCAAGGTTTGATTTTTTAAAGTTTTCAAAGTTTGAGTTTTCAAAGTTTGAGTTTTCAAAGTTTGAGTTTTCAAAGTTTGAGTTTTCAAAGTTCGAGTTTTCAAAGTTTGAGTTTTCAAAGTTTTCAACGTTTTCAAAATTTGATTTTTCAAAGTTTTCAAAGTTTAAATTTTTTCAAAGTTTTCAAAGTTTGATTTTTTCAACGTTTTCAAGGTTTGATTTTTCAACGTTTTCAAAGTTTCATTTTTTCAACGTTTTCAACGTTTTCAAGGTTTGTTTTTTCAACGTTTTCAAAGTTTAATTTTTCAGTTTTCAGTTTCATTTTTCAAAGTTTTCATTTTCATTTTTCCACAGTGCCGCTGACAAGTCAAGAAGCCGAAAAGTGCCGCTGTTCATCGCCTACGGCCACACCACCCTGAAAGTGTCTGATCTCAGAAGCGATACAAGGTCGGGCCTGGTTAGTACCTGGATGGGAGACCGCCTGGGAATACCAGGTGTCGTAGGCTTTTCAAAGTTTTCATCTTTATTTTGCCACAGCATCGCCGACAAGTCATGGAGCCAAAAGGTGCTGCTGTTCATCACCTATAGCCACACTACCCTGAAAGTGCCTGCTCTCGTTTGATCTGTGAAGTGATACAGGGGCAGGCCTGGATGGGAGACCACCTGAGAAGTTTTCAAAGCTTCATTTTTTCAAGGTTTGATTTTTTAAAGTTTTCAAAGTTTGAGTTTTCAAAGTTTGATTTTTCAAAGTTTGAGTTTTCAAAGTTTGAGTTTTCAAAGTTCGAGTTTTCAAAGTTTGAGTTTTCAAAGTTTTCAAAGTTTAATTTTTCAAAGTTTTCAACGTTTTCAAAATTTGATTTTTCAAAGTTTTCAAAGTTTAAATTTTTTCAAAGTTTTGAAAGTTTGATTTTTTCAACGTTTTCAAGGTTTGATTTTTCAACGTTTTCAAAGTTTCATTTTTTCAACGCTTTCAACGTTTTCAAGGTTTGATTTTTCAACGTTTTCAAAGTTTAATTTTTCAGTTTTCAGTTTCATTTTTCAAAGTTTTCATTTTCATTTTTCCACAGTGCCGCTGACAAGTCAAGAAGCCGAAAAGTGCCGCTGTTCATCACCTACGGCCACACCACCCTGAAAGTGCCTGATCTCGTCTGCGCTCAGAAGCGATACGGGGTCGGGCCTGGTTAGTACCTGGATGGGAGACCGCCTGGGAATACCAGGTGTCGTAGGCTTTTCAAAGTTTTCATCTTTATTTTGCCACAGCATCGCCGACAAGTCATGGAGCCAAAAGGTGCTGCTGTTCATCGCCTATAGCCACACTACCCTGAAAGTGCCTGCTCTCGTCTGATCTGTGAAGTGATACAGGGGCAGGCCTGGTTAGTACCTGGATGGGAGACCGCCTGAGAAGTTTTCAATGCTTCATTTTTTCAAGGTTTGATTTTTTAAAGTTTTCAAAGTTTGAGTTTTCAAAGTTTGAGTTTTCAAAGTTCGAGTTTTCAAAGTTTTCAATGTTTAATTTTTCAAAGTTTTCAAAGTTTTCAAAATTTGATTTTTCAAAGTTTTCAAAGTTTAAATTTTTTCAAAGTTTTCAAAGTTTGAGTTTTGCAACGTTTTCAAGGTTTGATTTTTCAACGTTTTCAAAGTTTCATTTTTTCAACGTTTTCAACGTTTTCAAGGTTTGTTTTTTCAACGTTTTCAAAGTTTAATTTTTCAGTTTTCAGTTTCATTTTTCAAAGTTTTCATTTTCATTTTTCCACTGTGCCGCTGACAAGTCAAGAAGCCGAAAAGTGCCGCTATTCATCGCCTATGGCCACACAAGCCTGAAAGTGCCTGATGATCTCAGAAGCGATACAGGGTCGGGCCTGGTTAGTACCTGGATGGGAGACCGCCTGGGAATACCAGGTGTCGTAGGCTTTTCAAAGTTTTCATCTTTATTTTGCCACAGCATCGCCGACAAGTCATGGAGCCAAAAGGTGCTGCTGTTCATTGCCTATAGCCACACTACCCTGAAAGTGCCTGCTCTCGTTTTATCTGTGAAGTGATACAGGGGCAGGCCTGGTTAGTACCTGGATGGGAGACCGCATGAGAAGTTTTCAAAGCTTCATTTTTTCAAGGTTTGATTTTTTAAAGTTTTCAAAGTTTGAGTTTTCAAAGTTTGAGTTTTCAAAGTTTGAGTTTTCAAAGTTCGAGTTTTCAAAGTTTGAGTTTTCAAAGTTTTCAAGTTTAATTTTTCAACGTTTTCAACGTTTTCAAAATTTGATTTTTCAAAGTTTTCAAAGTTTAAATTTTTTCAAAGTTTTCAAAGTTTGATTTTTTCAACGTTTTCAAGATTTGATTTTTCAACGTTTTCAAAGTTTCATTTTTTCAACGCTTTCAACGTTTTCAAGGTTTGATTTTTCAACGTTTTCAAAGTTTAATTTTTCAGTTTTCAGTTTCATTTTTCAAAGTTTTCATTTTCATTTTTCCACAGTGCCGCTGACAAGTCAAGAAGCCGAAAAGTGCCGCTGTTCATCGCCTACGGCCACACCACCCTGAAAGTGCCTGATCTCGTCTGATCTCAGAAGCGATACAGGGTCGGGCCTGGTTAGTACCTGGATGGGAGACCGCCTGGGAATACCAGGTGTCGTAGGCTTTTCAAAGTTTTCAATTTTATTTTGCCACAGCATCGCCGACAAGTCATGGAGCCAAAAGGTGCTGCTGTTCATCGCCTATAGCCACACTACCCTGAAAGTGCCTGCTCTCGTCTGATCTGTGAAGTGATACAGGGGCAGGCCTGGTTAGTACCTGGATGGGAGACCGCCTGAGAAGTTTTCAAAGCTTCATTTTTTCAAGGTTTGATTTTTTAAAGTTTTAAAGTTTTCAAAGTTTGAGTTTTCAAAGTTTGAGTTTTCAAAGTTCGAGTTTTCAAAGTTTGAGTTTTCAAAGTTTTCAAAGTTTAATTTTTCAAAGTTTTCAAAGTTTTCAAAATTTGATTTTTCAAAGTTTTCAAAGTTTAAATTTTTTCAAAGTTTTCAAAGTTTGATTTTTTCAACGTTTTCAAGATTTGATTTTTCAACGTTTTCAAAGTTTCATTTTTTCAACGCTTTCAACGTTTTCAAGGTTTGATTTTTCAACGTTTTCAAAGTTTAATTTTTCAGTTTTCAGTTTCATTTTTCAAAGTTTTCATTTTCATTTTTCCACAGTGCTGCTGACAAGTCAAGAAGCCGAAAAGTGCCGCTGTTCATCGCCTACGGCCACACTACCCTGAAAGTGCCTGATCTCGTCTGATCTCAGAAGCGATACAGGGTCGGGCCTGGTTAGTACCTGGATGGGTGACCGCCTGGGAATACCAGGTGTCGTAGGCTTTTCAAAGTTTTCAACTTTATTTTGCCACAGCATCGCCGACAAGTCATGGAGCCAAAAGGTGCTGCTGTTCATCGCCTATAGCCACACTACCCTGAAAGTGCCTGCTCTCGTCTGATCTGTGAAGTGATACAGGGGCAGGCCTGGTTAGTACCTGGATGGGAGACCGCCTGAGAAGTTTTCAAAGGTTCATTTTTTCAAGGTTTGATTTTTTAAAGTTTTCAAAGTTTGAGTTTTGATTTTTTAAAGTTTTCAAAGTTTGAGTTTTCAAAGTTTGAGTTTTCAAAGTTGAGTTTTCAAAGTTTGAGTTTTCAAAGTTTTCAAAGTTTAATTTTTCAAAGTTTTCACCGTTTTCAAAATTTGATTTTTCAAAGTTTTCAAAGTTTAAATTTTTTCAAAGTTTTCAAAGTTTGATTTTTTCAACGTTTTCAAGGTTTGATTTTTCAACGTTTTCAAAGTTTCATTTTTTCAACGCTTTCAACGTTTTCAAGGTTTGATTTTTCAACGTTTTCAAAGTTTAATTTTTCAGTTTTCAGTTTCATTTTTCAAAGTTTTCATTTTCATTTTTCCACAGTGCCGCTGACAAGTCAAGAAGCCGAAAAGTGCCGCTGTTCATCACTTACGGCCACACCACCCTGAAAGTGCCTGATCTCGTCTGAGCTCAGAAGCGATACAGGGTCGCTCCTGGTTAGTACCTGGATGGGAGACCGCCTGGGAATACCAGGTGTCGTAGGCTTTTCAAAGTTTTCAACTTTATTTTGCCACAGCATCGCCGACAAGTCATGGAGCCAAAAGGTGCTGCTGTTCATCGCCTATAGCCACACTACCCTGAAAGTGCCTGCTCTCGTCTGATCTGTGAATTGATACAGGGGCCGGCCTGGTTAGTACCTGGATGGGAGACCGCCTGAGAAGTTTTCAAAGCTTCATTTTTTCAAGGTTTGATTTTTTAAAGTTTTCAAAGTTTGAGTTTTCAAAGTTTGAGTTTTCAAAGTTTGAGTTTTCAAAGTTTGAGTTTTCAAAGTTCGAGTTTTCAAAGTTTGAGTTTTCAAAGTTTTCAAAGTTTAATTTTTCAAAGTTTTCAACGTTTTCAAAATTTGATTTTTCAAAGTTTTCAAAGTTTAAATTTTTTCAAAGTTTTGAAAGTTTGATTTTTTCAACGTTTTCAAGGTTTGATTTTTCAACGTTTTCAAAGTTTCATTTTTTCAACGCTTTCAACGTTTTCAAGGTTTGATTTTTCAACGTTTTCAAAGTTTAATTTTTCAGTTTTCAGTTTCATTTTTCAAAGTTTTCATTTTCATTTTTCCACAGTGCCGCTGACAAGTCAAGAAGCCGAAAAGTGCCGCTGTTCATCACCTACGGCCACACCACCCTGAAAGTGCCTGATTTCGTCTGAGCTCATAAGCGATACAGGGTCGGGCCTGGTTAGTACCTGGATGGGAGACCGCCTGGGAATACCTGGTGTCGTAGGCTTTTCAAAGTTTTCAACTTTATTTTGCCACAGCATCGCCGACAAGTCATGGAGCCAAAAGGTGCTGCTGTTCATCGCCTATAGCCACACTACCCTGTAAGTGCCTGCTCTCGTCTGATCTGTGAATTGATACATGGGCAGGCCTGGTTAGTACCTGGATGGGAGACCGCCTGAGAAGTTTTCAAAGCTTCATTTTTTCAAGGTTTGATTTTTTAAAGATTTCAAAGTTTGAGTTTTCAAAGTTTGAGTTTTCAAAGTTTGAGTTTTCAAAGTTCGAGTTTTCAAAGTTTGAGGTTTCAAAGTTTTCAAAGTTTAATTTTTCAAAGTTTTCAACGTTTTCAAAATTTGATTTTTCAAAGTTTTCAAAGTTTAAATTTTTTCAAAGTTTTCAAAGTTTGATTTTTTCAACGTTTTCAAGGTTTGAATTTTCAACGTTTTCAAAGTTTCATTTTTTCAACGTTTTCAACGTTTTCAAGGTTTGTTTTTTCAACGTTTTCAAAGTTTAATTTTTCAGTTTTCAGTTTCATTTTTCAAAGTTTTCATTTTCATTTTTCCACAGTGCCGCTGACAAGTCAAGAAGCCGAAAAGTGCTGCTATTCATTGCCTATGGCCACACCACCCTGAAAGTGCCTGATCTCGTCGGATCTCAGAAGCGATACAGGGTCGAGCCTGGTTAGTACCTGGATGGGAGACCGCCTGGGAATACCAGGTGTCGTAGGCTTTTCAAAGTTTTCATCTTTATTTTGCCACAGCATCGCCGACAAGTCATGGAGCCAAAAGGTGCTGCTGTTCATCGCCTATAGCCACACTACCCTGTAAGTGCCTGCTCTCGTCTGATCTGTGAATTGATACAGGGGCAGGCCTGGTTAGTACCTGGATGGGAGACCGCCTGAGAAGTTTTCAAAGCTTCATTTTTTCAAGGTTTGATTATTTAAAGTTTTCAAAGTTTGAGTTTTCAAAGTTTGAGTTTTCAAAGTTCGAGTTTTCAAAGTTTGAGTTTTCAAAGTTTTCAAAGTTTAATTTTTCAAAGTTTTCAACGTTTTCAAAATTTGATTTTTCAAAGTTTTCAAAGTTTAAATTTTTTCAAAGTTTTCAAAGTTTGATTTTTTCAACGTTTTCAAGGTTTGATTTTTCAACGTTTTCAAAGTTTCATTTTTTCAACGCTTTCAACGTTTTCAAGGTTTGATTTTTCAACGTTTTCAAAGTTTAATTTTTCAGTTTTCAGTTTCATTTTTCAAAGTTTTCATTTTCATTTTTCCACAGTGCCGCTGACAAGTCAAGAAGCCGAAAAGTGCCGCTGTTCATCACCTACGGCCACACCACCCTGAAAGTGCCTTATCTCGTCTGAGCTCAGAAGCGATACAGGGTCGGGCCTGGTTAGTACCTGGATGGGAGACCGCCTGGGAATACCAGGTGTCGTAGGCTTTTCAAAGTTTTCAACTTTATTTTGCCACAGCATCGCCGACAAGTCATGGAGCCAAAAGGTGCTGCTGTTCATCGCCTATAGCCACACTACCCTGAAAGTGCCTGCTCTCGTCTGATCTGTGAAGTGATATAGGGGCAGGCCTGGTTAGTACCTGGATGGGAGACCGCCTGAGAAGTTTTCAAAGCTTCATTTTTTCAAGGTTTGATTTTTTAAAGTTTTCAAAGTTTGAGTTTTCAAAGTTTGAGTTTTCAAAGTTTGAGTTTTCAAAGTTCGAGTTTTCAAAGTTTGAGTTTTCAAAGTTTTTAAAGTTTAATTTTTCAAAGTTTTCAACGTTTTCAAAATTTGATTTTTCAAAGTTTTCAAAGTTTAAATTTTTTCAAAGTTTTCAAAGTTTGATTTTTTCAATGTTTTCAAGGTTTGATTTTTCAACGTTTTCAAAGTTTCATTTTTTCAACGTTTTCAACATTTTCAAGGTTTGATTTTTCAACGTTTTCAAAGTTTAATTTTTCAGTTTTCAGTTTCATTTTTCAAAGTTTTCATTTTCAATTTTCCACAGTGCCGCTGACAAGTCAAGAAGCCGAAAAGTGCCGCTGTTCATCGCCTACGGCCACACCACCCTGAAAGTGCCTGATCTCGTCTGATCTCAGAAGCGATACAGGGTAGGGCCTGGTTAGTACCTGGATGGGAGACCGCCTGGGAATACCAGGTGTCGTAGGCTTTTCAAAGTTTTCAACTTTATTTTGCCACAGCATCGCCGACAAGTCATGGAGCCAAAAGGTGCTGCTATTCATCGCCTATAGCCACACTACCCTGAAAGTGCCTGCTCTCGTCTGATCTGTGAAGTGATACAGGGGCAGGCCTGGTTAGTACCTGGATGGGAGACCGCCTGAGAAGTTTTCAAAGCTTCATTTTTTCAAGGTTTGATTTTTTAAAGTTTTCAAAGTTTGAGTTTTCAAAGTTTGATTTTTCAAAGTTTGAGTTTTCAAAGTTTGAGTTTTCAAAGTTCGAGTTTTCAAAGTTTGAGTTTTCAAAGTTTTCAAAGTTTAATTTTTCAAAGTTTTCAAAGTTTTCAAAATTTGATTTTTCAAAGTTTTCAAAGTTTAAATTTTTTCAAAGTTTTGAAAGTTTGATTTTTTCAACGTTTTCAAGGTTTGATTTTTCAACGTTTTCAAAGTTTCATTTTTTCAACGCTTTCAACGTTTTCAAGGTTTGATTTTTCAACGTTTTCAAAGTTTAATTTTTCAGTTTTCAGTTTCATTTTTCAAAGTTTTCATTTTCATTTTTCCACAGTGCCGCTGACAAGTCAAGAAGCCGAAAAGTGCCGCTGTTCATCACCTACGGCCACACCACCCTGAAAGTGCCTGATCTCGTCTGAGCTCAGAAGCGATACAGGGTCGGGCCTGGTTAGTACCTGGATGGGAGACCGCCTGGGAATACCAGGTGTCGTAGGCTTTTCAAAGTTTTCAACTTTATTTTGCCACAGCATCGCCGACAAGTCATGGAGCCAAAAGGTGCTGCTGTTCATCGCCTATAGCCACACTACCCTGAAAGTGCCTGCTCTCGTCTGATCTGTGAAGTGATACAGGGGCAGGCCTGGTTAGTACCTGGATGGGAGACCGCCTGAGAAGTTTTCAAAGCTTCATTTTTTCAAGGTTTGATTTTTTAAAGTTTTCAAAGTTTGAGTTTTCAAAGTTTGAGTTTTCAAAGTTTGAGTTTTCAAAGTTTGAGTTTTCAAAGTTCGAGTTTTCAAAGTTTGAGTTTTCAAAGTTTTCAAAGTTTAATTTTTCAAAGTTTTCAACGTTTTCAAAATTTGATTTTTCAAAGTTTTCAAAGTTTAAATTTTTTCAAAGTTTTCAAAGTTTGATTTTTTCAACATTTTCAAGGTTTGATTTTTCAACGTTTTCAAAGTTTCATTTTTTCAACGTTTTCAACATTTTCAAGGTTTGATTTTTCAACGTTTTCAAAGTTTAATTTTTCAGTTTTCAGTTTCATTTTTCAAAGTTTTCATTTTCAATTTTCCACAGTGCCGCTGACAAGTCAAGAAGCCGAAAAGTGCTGCTGTTCATCGCCTACGGCCACACCACCCTGAAAGTGCCTGCTCTCGTCTGATCTGTGAAGTGATACAGGGGCAGGCCTGGTTAGTACCTGGATGGGAGACCGCCTGAGAAGTTTTCAAAGGTTCATTTTTTCAAGGTTTGATTTTATAAAGTTTTCAAAGTTTGAGTTTTCAAAGTTTGAGTTTTCAAAGTTCGAGTTTTCAAAGTTTGAGTTTTCAAAGTTTTCAACGTTTTCAAAATTTGATTTTTCAAAGTTTTCAAAGTTTAATTTTTTTCAAAGTTTTCAAAGTTTGATTTTTTCAACGTTTTCAAGGTTTGATTTTTCAACGTTTTCAAAGTTTCATTTTTTCAACGTTTTCAACGTTTTCAAGGTTTGTTTTTTCAACGTTTTCAAAGTTTAATTTTTCAGTTTTCAGTTTCATTTTTCAAAGTTTTCATTTTCATTTTTCCACAGTGCCGTTGACAAGTCAAGAAGCCGAAAAGTGCCGCTATTCATCGCCTACGGCCACACCACCCTGAAAGTGCCTGATCTCAGAAGCGATACAGGGTCGGGCCTGGTTAGTACCTGGATGGGAGACCGCCTGGGAAAACCAGGTGTCGTAGGCTTTTCAAAGTTTTCATCTTTATTTTGCCACAGCATCGCCGACAAGTCATGGAGCCAAAAGGTGCTGCTGTTCATCACCTATAGCCACACTACCCTGAAAGTGCCTGCTCTCGTTTGATCTTTGAAGTGATACAGGGGCAGGCCTGGTTAGTACCTGGATGGGAGACCTCCTGAGAATTTTTCAAAGCTTCATTTTTTCAAGGTTTGATTTTTTAAAGTTTTCAAAGTTTGAGTTTTCAAAGTTTGATTTTTCAAAGTTTGAATTTTCAAAGTTTGAGTTTTCAAAGTTCGAGTTTTCAAAGTTTGAGTTTTCAAAGTTTTCAAAGTTTAATTTTTCAAAGTTTTCAACGTTTTCAAAATTTGATTTTTCAAAGTTTTCAAAGTTTAAATTTTTTCAAAGTTTTCAAAGTTTGATTTTTTCAACGTTTTCAAGGTTTGATTTTTCAACGTTTTCAAAGTTTCATTTTTTCAACGCTTTCAACGTTTTCAAGGTTTGATTTTTCAACGTTTTCAAAGTTTAATTTTTCAGTTTTCAGTTTCATTTTTCAAAGTTTTCATTTTCATTTTTCCACAGTGCCGCTGACAAGTCAAGAAGCCGAAAAGTGCCGCTGTTCATCACCTACGGCCACACCACCCTGAAAGTGACTGATCTCGTCTGCGCTCAGAAGCGATACAGGGTCGGGCCTGGTTAGTACCTGGATGGGAGGCCGCCTGGGAATACCAGGTGTCGTAGGCTTTTCAAAGTTTTCAACTTTATTTTGCCACAGCATCGCCGACAAGTCATGGAGCCAAAAGGTGCTGCTGTTCATCGCCTATAGCCACACTACCCTGAAAGTGCCTGCTCTTGTCTGATTTGTGAAGTGATACAGGGGCAGGCCTGGTTAGTACCTGGATGGGAGACCGCCTGAGAAGTTTTCAAAGCTTCATTTTTTCAAGGTTTGATTTTTTAAAGTTTTCAAAGTTTGAGTTTTCAAAGTTTGAGTTTTCAAAGTTCGAGTTTTCAAAGTTTTCAATGTTTAATTTTTCAAAGTTTTCAAAGTTTTCAAAATTTGATTTTTGCAACGTTTTCAAGGTTTGATTTTTCAACGTTTTCAAAGTTTCATTTTTTCAACGTTTTCAACGTTTTCAAGGTTTGTTTTTTCAACGTTTTCAAAGTTTAATTTTTCAGTTTTCAGTTTCATTTTTCAAAGTTTTTATTTTCATTTTTCCACTGTGCCGCTGACAAGTCAAGAAGCCGAAAAGTGCCGCTATTCATCGCCTATGGCCACACCAGCCTGAAAGTGCCTGATCTCGTCTGATCTCAGAAGCGATACAGGGTCGGGCCTGGTTAGTACCTGGATGGGAGACCGCCTGGGAATACCAGGTGTCGTAGGCTTTTCATAGTTTTCATCTTTATTTTGCCACAGCATCGCCGACAAGTCATGGAGCCAAAAGGTGCTGCTGTTCATCGCCTATAGCCACACTACCCTGAAAGTGCCTGCTCTCATTTGATCTGTGAAGTGATACAGGGGCAGGCCTGGTTAGTACCTGGATGGGAGACCGCATGAGAAGTTTTCAAAGCTTCATTTTTTCAAGGTTTGATTTTTTAAAGTTTTCAAAGTTTGAGTTTTCAAAGTTTGAGTTTTCAAAGTTTGAGTTTTCAAAGTTTGAGTTTTCAAAGTTTGAGTTTTCAAAGTTTTCAAAGTTTAATTTTTCAAAGTTTTCAACGTTTTCAAAATTTGATTTTTCAAAGTTTTCAAAGTTTAAATTTTTTCAAAGTTTTCAAAGTTTGATTTTTTCAACGTTTTCAAGATTTGATTTTTCAACGTTTTCAAAGTTTCATTTTTTCAACGCTTTCAACGTTTTCAAGGTTTGATTTTTCAACGTTTTCAAAGTTTAATTTTTCAGTTTTCAGTTTCATTTTTCAAAGTTTTCATTTTCATTTTTCCACAGTGCCGCTGACAAGTCAAGAAGCCGAAAAGTGCCGCTGTTCATCGCCTATGGCCACATTACCCTGAAAGTGCCTGATCTCGTCTGATCTCGGAAGTGATACAGGGTCGGGCCTGGTTAGTACCTGGATGGGAGACCGCATGGGAATACCAGGTGTCGTAGGCTTTTCAAAGTTTTCAACTTTATTTTGCCACAGCATCGCCGACAAGTCATGGAGCCAAAAGGTGCTGCTGTTCATCGCCTATAGCCACACTACCCTGAAAGTGCCTGCTCTCGTCTGATCTGTGAAGTGATACAGGGGCAGGCCTGGTTAGTACCTGGATAGGAGACCGTCTGAGAAGTTTTCAAAGGTTCATTTTTTCAAGGTTTGATTTTTTAAAGTTTTCAAAGTTTGAGTTTTCAAAGTTTGAGTTTTCAAAGTTTGAGTTTTCAAAGTTTTCAAAGTTTAATTTTTCAAAGTTTTCAACGTTTTCAAAATTTGATTTTTCAAAGTTTTCAAAGTTTAAATTTTTTCAAAGTTTTGAAAGTTTGATTTTTTCAACGTTTTCAAGGTTTGATTTTTCAACATTTTCAAAGTTTCATTTTTTCAACGTTTTCAAAGTTTAATTTTTTAGTTTTCAGCTTCATTTTTCAAAGTTTTCATTTTCATTTTTCCACAGTGCCGCTGACAAGTCAAGAAGCCGAAAAGTGCCGCTGTTCATCGCCTACGGCCACACCACCCTGAAAGTGCCTGATCTCAGAAGCGATACAGGGTCGGGCCTGCTTAGTACCTGGATGGGAGACCTGGGAATACCAGGTGTCGTATTCTTTTCAAAGTTTTCAACTTTATTTTGCCACAGCATCGCCGACAAGTCATGGAGCCAAAAGGTGCTGCTGTTCATCGCCTATAGCCACACTACCCTGAAAGTGCCTGCTCTCGTCTGATCTGTGAAGTGATACAGGGGCAGGCCTGGTTAGTACCTGGATGGGAGACCGCCTGAGAAGTTTTCAAAGGTTCATTTTTTCAAGGTTTGATTTTTTAAAGTTTTCAAAGTTTGAGTTTTCAAAGTTTGATTTTTCAAAGTTTGAGTTTTCAAAGTTTGAGTTTTCAAAGTTCGAGTTTTCAAAGTTTGAGTTTTCAAAGTTTTCAAAGTTTAATTTTTCAAAGTTTTCAATGTTTTCAAAATTTGATTTTTCAAAGTTTTCAAAGTTTAAATTTCTTCAAAGTTTTGAAAGTTTGATTTTTTCAACGTTTTCAAGGTTTGATTTTTCAACGTTTTCAAAGTTTCATTTTTTCAACGCTTTCAGCGTTTTCAAGGTTTGATTTTTCAACGTATTCAAAGTATAATTTTTCAGTTTTCAGTTTCATTTTTCAAAGTTTTCATTTTCATTTTTCCACAGTGCCGCTGACAAGTCAAGAAGCCGAAAAGTGCCGCTGTTCATCACCTACGGCCACACCACCCTGAAAGTGCCTGATCTCGTCTGAGCTCAGAAGCGATACAGGGTCGGGCCTGGTTAGTACCTGGATGGGAGACTGCCTGGGAATTCCAGGTGTCGTAGGCTTTTCAAAGTTTTCAACTTTATTTTGCCACAGCATCGCCGACAAGTCATGGAGCCAAAAGGTGCTGCTGTTCATCGACTATAGCCACACTACCCTGAAAGTGCCTGCTCTCGTCTGATCTGTGAAGTGATACAGGGGCAGGCCTGGTTAGTACCTGGATGGGAGACCGCCTGAGAAGTTTTCAAAGCTTCATTTTTTCAAGGTTTGATTTTTTAAAGTTTTCAAAGTTTGAGTTTTCAAAGTTTGAGTTTTCAAAGTTCGAGTTTTCAAAGTTTGAGTTTTCAAAGTTTTCAAAGTTTAATTTTTCAAAGTTTTCAACGTTTTCAAAATTTGATTTTTCAAAGTTTTCAAAGTTTAAATTTTTTCAAAGTTTTCAAAGTTTGATTTTTTCAAAGTTTTCAAGGTGTGATTTTTCAACGTTTTCAAAGTTTCATTTTTTCAACGTTTTCAACATTTTCAAGGTTTGATTTTTCAACGTTTTTAAAGTTTAATTTTTCAGTTTTCAGTTTCATTTTTCAAAGTTTTCATTTTCAATTTTCCACAGTGCCGCTGACAAGTCAAGAAGCCGAAAAGTGCCACTGTTCATCGCCTACGGCCACACCACCCTGAAAGTGCCTGATCTTGTCTGATCTCAGAAGCGATACAGGGTAGGGCCTGGTTAGTACCTGGATGGGAGACCGCCTGGGAATACCAGGTGTCGTAGGCTTTTCAAAGTTTTCAACTTTATTTTGCCACAGCATCGCCGACAAGTCATGGAGCCAAAAGGTGCTGCAGTTCATCGCCTATAGCCACACTACACTGAAAGTGCTTGCTCTCGTCTGATCTGTGAAGTGATACAGGGGCAGGCCTGGTTAGTACCTGGATGGGAGACCGCCTGAGAAGTTTTCAAAGGTTCATTTTTTCAAGGTTTGATTTTTTAAAGTTTTCAAAGTTTGAGTTTTCAAAGTTTGAGTTTTCAAAGTTTGAGTTTTCAAAGTTTGAGTTTTCAAAGTTCGAGTTTTCAAAGTTTGAGTTTTCAAAGTTTTCAACGTTTTCAAAATTTGATTTTTCAAAGTTTTCAAAGTTTAAATTTTTTCAAAGTTTTCAAAGTTTGATTTTTTCAACGTTTTCAAGGTTTGATTTTTCAACGTTTTCAAAGTTTCATTTTTTCAACGTTTTCAACGTTTTCAAGGTTTGTTTTTTCAACGTTTTCAAAGTTTAATTTTTCAGTTTTCAGTTTCATTTTTCAAAGTTTTCATTTTCATTTTTCCACAGTGCCGCTGACAAGTCAAGAAGCCGAAAAGTGCCGCTGTTCATCGCCTACGGCCACACCACCCTGAAAGTGTCTGATCTCAGAAGCGATACAAGGTCGGGCCTGGTTAGTACCTGGATGGGAGACCGCCTGGGAATACCAGGTGTCGTAGGCTTTTCAAAGTTTTCATCTTTATTTTGCCACAGCATCGCCGACAAGTCATGGAGCCAAAAGGTGCTGCTGTTCATCACCTATAGCCACACTACCCTGAAAGTGCCTGCTCTCGTTTGATCTGTGAAGTGATACAGGGGCAGGCCTGGATGGGAGACCACCTGAGAAGTTTTCAAAGCTTCATTTTTTCAAGGTTTGATTTTTTAAAGTTTTCAAAGTTTGAGTTTTCAAAGTTTGATTTTTCAAAGTTTGAGTTTTCAAAGTTTGAGTTTTCAAAGTTCGAGTTTTCAAAGTTTGAGTTTTCAAAGTTTTCAAAGTTTAATTTTTCAAAGTTTTCAACGTTTTCAAAATTTGATTTTTCAAAGTTTTCAAAGTTTAAATTTTTTCAAAGTTTTGAAAGTTTGATTTTTTCAACGTTTTCAAGGTTTGATTTTTCAACGTTTTCAAAGTTTCATTTTTTCAACGCTTTCAACGTTTTCAAGGTTTGATTTTTCAACGTTTTCAAAGTTTAATTTTTCAGTTTTCAGTTTCATTTTTCAAAGTTTTCATTTTCATTTTTCCACAGTGCCGCTGACAAGTCAAGAAGCCGAAAAGTGCCGCTGTTCATCACCTACGGCCACACCACCCTGAAAGTGCCTGATCTCGTCTGCGCTCAGAAGCGATACGGGGTCGGGCCTGGTTAGTACCTGGATGGGAGACCGCCTGGGAATACCAGGTGTCGTAGGCTTTTCAAAGTTTTCATCTTTATTTTGCCACAGCATCGCCGACAAGTCATGGAGCCAAAAGGTGCTGCTGTTCATCGCCTATAGCCACACTACCCTGAAAGTGCCTGCTCTCGTCTGATCTGTGAAGTGATACAGGGGCAGGCCTGGTTAGTACCTGGATGGGAGACCGCCTGAGAAGTTTTCAATGCTTCATTTTTTCAAGGTTTGATTTTTTAAAGTTTTCAAAGTTTGAGTTTTCAAAGTTTGAGTTTTCAAAGTTCGAGTTTTCAAAGTTTTCAATGTTTAATTTTTCAAAGTTTTCAAAGTTTTCAAAATTTGATTTTTCAAAGTTTTCAAAGTTTAAATTTTTTCAAAGTTTTCAAAGTTTGAGTTTTGCAACGTTTTCAAGGTTTGATTTTTCAACGTTTTCAAAGTTTCATTTTTTCAACGTTTTCAACGTTTTCAAGGTTTGTTTTTTCAACGTTTTCAAAGTTTAATTTTTCAGTTTTCAGTTTCATTTTTCAAAGTTTTCATTTTCATTTTTCCACTGTGCCGCTGACAAGTCAAGAAGCCGAAAAGTGCCGCTATTCATCGCCTATGGCCACACAAGCCTGAAAGTGCCTGATCTCGTCTGATCTCAGAAGCGATACAGGGTCGGGCCTGGTTAGTACCTGGATGGGAGACCGCCTGGGAATACCAGGTGTCGTAGGCTTTTCAAAGTTTTCATCTTTATTTTGCCACAGCATCGCCGACAAGTCATGGAGCCAAAAGGTGCTGCTGTTCATTGCCTATAGCCACACTACCCTGAAAGTGCCTGCTCTCGTTTTATCTGTGAAGTGATACAGGGGCAGGCCTGGTTAGTACCTGGATGGGAGACCGCATGAGAAGTTTTCAAAGCTTCATTTTTTCAAGGTTTGATTTTTTAAAGTTTTCAAAGTTTGAGTTTTCAAAGTTTGAGTTTTCAAAGTTTGAGTTTTCAAAGTTCGAGTTTTCAAAGTTTGAGTTTTCAAAGTTTTCAAAGTTTAATTTTTCAACGTTTTCAACGTTTTCAAAATTTGATTTTTCAAAGTTTTCAAAGTTTAAATTTTTTCAAAGTTTTCAAAGTTTGATTTTTTCAACGTTTTCAAGATTTGATTTTTCAACGTTTTCAAAGTTTCATTTTTTCAACGCTTTCAACGTTTTCAAGGTTTGATTTTTCAACGTTTTCAAAGTTTAATTTTTCAGTTTTCAGTTTCATTTTTCAAAGTTTTCATTTTCATTTTTCCACAGTGCCGCTGACAAGTCAAGAAGCCGAAAAGTGCCGCTGTTCATCGCCTACGGCCACACTACCCTGAAAGTGCCTGATCTCGTCTGATCTCAGAAGCGATACAGGGTCGGGCCTGGTTAGTACCTGGATGGGAGACCGCCTGGGAATACCAGGTGTCGTAGGCTTTTCAAAGTTTTCAATTTTATTTTGCCACAGCATCGCCGACAAGTCATGGAGCCAAAAGGTGCTGCTGTACATCGCCTATAGCCACACTACCCTGAAAGTGCCTGCTCTCGTCTGATCTGTGAAGTGATACAGGGGCAGGCCTGGTTAGTACCTGGATGGGAGACCGCCTGAGAAGTTTTCAAAGCTTCATTTTTTCAAGGTTTGATTTTTTAAAGTTTTCAAAGTTTGAGATTTCAAAGTTTGAGATTTCAAAGTTTGAGTTTTCAAAGTTCGAGTTTTCAAAGTTTTCAATGTTTAATTTTTCAAAGTTTTCAAAGTTTTCAAAATTTGATTTTTCAAAGTTTTCAAAGTTTAAATTTTTTCAAAGTTTTCAAAGTTTGATTTTTTCAACGTTTTCAAGGTTTGATTTTTCAACGTTTTCAAAGTTTCATTTTTTCAACGTTTTCAACGTTTTCAAGGTTTGTTTTTTCAACGTTTTCAAAGTTTAATTTTTCAGTTTTCAGTTTCATTTTTCAAATTTTTCATTTTCATTTTTCCACAGTGCCGCTGACAAGTCAAGAAGCCGAAAAGTGCCGCTATTCATCGCCTATGGCTACACCACCCTGAAAGTGCCTGATCTCGTCTGATCTCAGAAGCGATACAGGGTAGGGCCTGGTTAGTACCTGGATGGGAGACCGCCTGGGAATACCAGGTGTCGTAGGCTTTTCAAAGTTTTCATCTTTATTTTGCCACAGCATCGCCGACAAGTCATGGAGCCAAAAGGTGCTGCTGTTCATCGCCTATAGCCACACTACCCTGAAAGTGCATGCTCTCGTTTGATCTGTGAAGTGATACAGGGGCAGGCCTGGTTAGTACCTGGATGGGAGACCGCCTGAGAAGTTTTCAAAGCTTCATTTTTTCAAGGTTTGATTTTTTAAAGTTTTCAAAGTTTGAGTTTTCAAAGTTTGATTTTTCAAAGTTTGAGTTTTCAAAGTTTGAGTTTTCAAAGTTGAGTTTTCAAAGTTTGAGTTTTCAAAGTTTTCAAAGTTTAATTTTTCAAAGTTTTCAACGTTTTCAAAATTTGATTTTTCAAAGTTTTCAAAGTTTAAATTTTTTCAAAGTTTTCAAAGTTTGATTTTTTCAACGTTTTCAAGGTTTGATTTTTCAACGTTTTGAAAGTTTCAGTTTTTTCAACGCTTTCAACGTTTTCAAGGTTTGATTTTTCAACGTTTTCAAAGTTTAATTTTTCAGTTTTCAGTTTCATTTTTCAAAGTTTTCATTTTCATTTTTCCACAGTGCCGCTGACAAGTCAAGAAGCCGAAAAGTGCCGCTGTTCATCACCTACGGCCACACCACCCTGAAAGTGCCTGATCTCGTCTGAGCTCAGAAGCGATACAGGGTCGGTCCTGGTTAGTACCTGGATGGGAGACCGCCTGGGAATACCAGGTGTTGCAGGCTTTTCAAAGTTTTCAACTTTATTTTGCCACAGCATCGCCGACAAGTCATGGAGCCAAAAGGTGCTGCTGTTCATCGCCTATAGCCACACTACCCTGAAAGTGCCTGCTCTCGTCTGTTCTGTGCATTGATACAGGGGCAGGCCTGGTTAGTACCTGGATGGGAGACCGCCTGAGAAGTTTTCAAAGCTTCATTTTTTCAAGGTTTGATTTTTTAAAGTTTTCAAAGTTTGAGTTTTCAAAGTTTGAGTTTTCAAAGTTTGAGTTTTCAAAGTTCGAGTTTTCAAAGTTTGAGTTTTCAAAGTTTTCAAAGTTTAATTTTTCAACGTTTTCAACGTTTTCAAAATTTGATTTTTCAAAGTTTTCAAAGTTTAAATTTTTTCAAAGTTTTGAAAGTTTGATTTTTTCAACGTTTTCAAGGTTTGATTTTTCAACGTTTTCAAAGTTTCATTTTTTCAACGTTTTCAACGTTTTCAAGGTTTGATTTTTCAACGTTTTCAAAGTTTCATTTTTCAGTTTTCAGTTTCATTTTTCAAAGTTTTCATTTTCATTTTTCCACAGTGCCGCTGACAAGTCAAGAAGCCGAAAAGTGCTGCTGTTCATCGCCTACGGCCACACCACCCTGAAAGTGCCTGATCTCAGAAGCGATACAGGGTCGGGCCTGGTTAGTACCTGGATGGGAGACCGCCTGGGAATACCAGGTGTCGTAGGCTTTTCAAAGTTTTCAACTTTATTTTGCCACAGCATCGCCGACAAGTCATTAGGGATGTAGCGAACGTCGGAAAAAAAGTTCGCGAACATATTCGCGAACTTGCGCAAAAATGCGAGCGGTTCGCGAACGGTTCGCAAACCCCATAGACTTCAATGGGAAGGCGAACTTTAACATCTAAAAAAGACATTTCTGGCCAGAAAAATGATTTTAAAGTTGTTTAAAGGGTGCAACGACCTGGACAGTGGCATGCCAGAGGGGGATCAAGGGCAAAAATGTATCTGAAAAATCTGCCTGTGTGTGCTTGGAAGAGATAGTGTAGGGGGATAGCTGTTAGTGATTTCAGGGACAGATGATAGTAAGTTTGCTGGCTAGTAATCTGCTTGATACTGCTCTGTATTGGAGGGACAGAAGTCTGCAGGGATTTGAGGGACATTTTAGCTTAGGTAGCTTTGCTGGCTAGTAATCTACTGTTCTCTTTAAACAACTGCCATACGTTGACCTTGTAGGCATTGTTTGCCCAGTTTTTTTGGACGCAGCCACTGAAGCACAGTTGCCAGAAAAAATATGCCATATAAATGCTGAAAATAGTCATTTTTCGCCATACGTTGACCTTGTAGACATTGTTTGCCCAGTTTTTTTGGATGCAGCCACTGAAGCACAGTTGCCAGAAAAAATATGCCATATAAATGCTGAAAATAGTCATTTTTTGCCATACGTTGACCTTGTAGGCATTGTTTGCCCAGTTTTTTTGGTTGCAGCCACTGAAGCACAGTTGCCAGAAAAAATATGCCATATAAATGCTGAAAATAGTAATTTTTTGCCATACGTTGACCTTGTAGGCATTGTTTGCCCAAAAAAACTGGGCAAACAATGCCTACAAGGTCAACGTCGTTGACCTTGTAGGCATTGTTTGCCCAGTTTTTTTGGCCGCAGCCACTGAAGCACAGAGGCCAGAAAAAATATGCCATATAAATGCTGAAAATAGTCATTTTTTTGGTCGCAGCCACTGAAGCACAGTTGCCAGAAAAATTATGCCATATAAATGCTGAAAATATAAATTTTTTTGGTTGCAGCCACTGAAGCACAGAGGCCAGAAAAATTATGCCATATAAATGGAGAAAATATGCATTTTTTTGGTTGCAGCCACTGAAGCACAGAGGCCAGAAAAATTATGCCATATAAATGGAGAAAATATGCATTTTTTTGGTTGCAGCCACTGAAGCACAGAGGCCAGAAAAATTATGCCATATAAATGGAGAAAATATGCATTTTTTTGGTTGCAGCCACTGAAGCACAGAGGCCAGAAAAATTATGCCATATAAATGGAGAAAATATGCATTTTTTTGGTTGCAGCCACTGAAGCACAGAGGCCAGAAAAATTATGCCATATAAATGCAGAAAATATGCATTTTTTTGGTTGCAGCCACTGAAGCACAGAGGCCAGAAAAATTATGCCATATAAATGCAGAAAATATGCATTTTTTTGGACGCAGCCACTGAAGCACAGTTGCCAGAAAAAATATGCCATATAAATGCTGAAAATAGTCATTTTTCGCCATACGTTGACCTTGTAGACATTGTTTGCCCCGTTTTTTTGGTTGCAGCCACTGAAGCACAGAGGCCAGAAAAAATTAAACCAGTAGGGTTTGCACCCTAGTTTGTAACGGTGGCGGAGGGAGGAGGACGCTAAAGGACAGCTGTGTGTGGAGTCATGAGGCTTGAAGAGAAGGACAGCTGCATAGAAGTCAGAACAAGTCTTCCGGCGTGCAGTAACCCTCCGAGATCCACCCCTCATTCATTTTAATAAAGGTCAGGTAATCGACACTTTTGTGACCTAGGCGAGTTCTCTTCTCAGTTACAATCCCTCCTGCTGCACTGAAGGTCCTTTCTGAGAGCACACTTGAGGCTGGGCAAGACAAGAGGTTCATGGCAAATTGTGACAGCTCTGGCCACAGATCAAGCCTGCGCACCCAGTAGTCCAGGGGTTCATCGCTCCTCAGAGTGTCGATATCTGCAGTTAATGCCAGGTAGTCCGCTACCTGCCGGTCGAGGCGTTCTTTGAGGGTGGATCCAGAAGGGTTGTGGCGCTGCCTTGGACAGAAAAACATTTGCATGTCTGATGTTACAGACCGGCCAAAGGGCTTTGTCCTTGCAGGTGTGCTCGTGGCAGGATTACTGGCACCTCTGCCCCTGGAATGTTGATGAGTTCCTGAAGTGACATCACCCTTAAAAGCATTGTACAACATGTTTTGCAGGCTGGTTTGTAAATGCCGCATCTTTTCAGACTTGTGGTATGTTGGTAACATTTCTGACACTTTATGCTTGTACCGAGGGTCTAGTAGCGTTGCGACCCAGTACAGGTCCTTCTCCTTAAGCCTCTTGATACGGGGGTCCTTCAACAGGCATGACAGCATGAAAGACCCCATTCTCACAAGGTTGGATGCAGAGCTATCCATCTCCGCTTCCTCATTATCAAGGACTGCATCATCCACGGTCTCCTCCCCCCAGCCACGTACAAGACCAGGGGTCCCCAAAAGGTCACCACTAGCCCCCTGGGAAGCCTGCTCCTGTTGGTCCTCCTCCTCCTCCTCCACAAAGCCACCTTCCTCCTCTGACTCCACTTCTGGCACCTCTCCCTGCGTTGCAGCAGGTGCCTGGGTTCGTTCTGGTGATTCCGACCATAAATCGTGCGCTTCCAGCTCATCTGTCACTCGTCGCACGGCACGCTCCAGGAAGAAAGCGAAGGGTATTAGGTCGCTGATGGTGCCTTCGGTGCGACTGACCATATTTGTCACCTCTTCAAAAGGTCGCATGAGCCTGCAGGCATCGCGCATAAGCACCCAGTAACGGGGGAAAAAAATCCCCAGCTCTGCAGATCCAGTCCTACCACCCAGTTCAAAAAGGTACTCGTTGACGGCCCTTTGTTGTTGCAGCAGACGTTCCAACATAAGGAGCGTTGAATTCCAGCGAGTCTGGCTGTCAGAAATCAAACGCCTGACTGGCATGTTGTAGCGCTGCTGAATGTCAGCAAGGCGTGCCATGGCTGTGTAGGAACGTCTGAAATGGGCCGACACCTTTCTGGACTGGGTGAGAACGTCCTGGAATCCTGGGTACTTGGAGACAAAACGTTGGACTATTAAATTTAACACATGTGCCATGCAGGGCACATGTGTTAAATTGCCCAGTCTCAACGCTGCCAACAGATTGCTTCCATTGTCACACACCACTTTTCCGATCTGCAGTTGGTGTGGGGTCAGCCACCGATCGGCCTGTGACTGCAGAGATGACAGGAGTACAGATCCGGTATGGTTTTTGCTTTCCAGGCACGTCATCCCCAAGACAGCGTGACAACGGCGTACCTGGCACGTCGAATAGCCTAGGGGGAGCTGGGGGTGCACAGGTGTGGAGGAGGAGAAGGAGGACCCAGCAGCAGAGTAAGAAGAAGAAGAGGAAGAAGACGAGGTAGAGAGCGATGGAGGAGTAGAGGTGGTGGCAGAACCGCGTGCAATCTGTGGCGGTGACACCAACTCCACTGTTGTTGTTGTTGAGCTACCCATTCCCTGCTTCCCATTCCCAGCCATTACCAAGTTCACCCAGTGGGCAGTGTAGGTGACATACCTGCCCTGACCATGCTTGGAGGACCATGCGTCAGTAGTCATATGGACCTTTGGCCCAACACTAAGTGACAGAGATGCGGTAACTTGGCTCTGCACATGTTGGTACAGGTGTGGTATTCCCTTTTTAGAAAAAAAATTGCGGCTGGGTACCTTCCACTGCGGTGTCCCAATTGCTACAAATTTGCGGAAGGCCTCAGAGTCCACCAGCTGGTATGGTAAAAGCTGGCGGGCTAAGAGTGCAGACAAGCCAGCTGTCAGACGCCGGGCAAGGGGGTGACAGTCAGACATTGGCTTCTTACGCTCAAACATGGCCTTCACAGAAACTTGGCTGGTGGCAGATGACTGGGAATGGGAACAGGTGGTCAAGGTGGAAGGCGGAGTGGAGGGTGGTTCAGATGGGTCAAGGAGAGCAGAGGTAGAGCAGTAAGATGCTGGACCAGAAGGAGTGTGGCTTTTAGTTTGCCTGTTGCCTTTGAGGTGTTGCTCCCAAAGTGCTTTGTGCTTGCCGCTCATGTGCCTTCGCATAGAAGTTGTACCTATGTGGCTGTTGGGCTTACCAAGGCTCAGTTTCTGACTGCACTCATTGCAAATTACAATGCTTTTGTCAGAGGCACACACATTAAAAAAATCCCACACTGCTGACTTTTTGGAAGTGTGCGATCTGGCGGTAACAGTAGAAGTTGGCGGCATTGGCGGCAATGGCGGGTGCGTTGGCTGGCTGAACACAGGTGCCGATACATGTTGTTGCCCTACTGATCCCTGCGGGCTGTCCTCCCTGCTTCTTCTAAGTCTTATTCTCCTACTGCCTCTCTGACTCTCCGTCTCTCCATCTGAACTACCCTCCTCTTGCTCTCTTCTACTAGGCACCCACAAAACATCAATCTCCTCATCATCATTCTCCTCAGATGCATCAATTTCTTCTGACACATCACAGAAGGAAGCAGCAGCGGGGACCTCCTCCTCATCACTCATCATTATGTCCATCTCTGTCGTGTTCTCTGCCAGAATTAAATCTGGTGTAACGTCCTCATCTCCTTCATCTTCTTCTGCCAATAATGGTTGCGCATTACTCAGTTCAAGAAACTCATGGGAAAATAACTCCTCTGACTCCAGTGAAGAAGGGGCACCAGTGGTGGAGGAAGTGTTACGTGGGGTGGCCATAGCAGTGGAGGATGAGGAGGATGTTGTGGTAAAGTTAGAAACGGTAGAGGATGGGGTGTGCTGTGTAAGCCAGTCAACTACCTCTTCAGCATTTTGGGAGTTCAGGGTCATTGGCTTTTTAAAACTGGGCAATTTGCTAGGGCCACAGGATTGCATAGCAGCACGGCCCCTAGCACGGCCTCTGCGTGGCGGCCTGCCTTTGCCTGGCATTATTTTTAAAAAAACAACAACAACAAAAACTCAGTTGGTTTTTCTGGAAACGATAATACACACAGCTAGATGGCAGTTTGAAGAAAACAGTGTGCAAATAATGCCTACAAGGTCAACGTATACACAGCGGTGGATACGGATTACGTAAAATATAAGAATGCTGCTTGAAAAAAAGTAACTCAAGTGGTTTTTCTAGAGACGATAATATTATCAATATTTAGACAAAATGTGAACAAGCTCACACAGCTAGATGGCGGTTTGAAGAAAACACTGTGCAAATAATGCCTACAAGGTCAACGTATACACAGCGGTGGATACGGATTACGTAAAATATAAGAATGCTGCTTGAAAAAAAGTAACTCAAGTGGTTTTTCTAGAGACGATAATATTATCAATATTTAGACAAAATGTGAACAAGCTCACACAGCTAGATGGCGGTTTGAAGAAAACACTGTGCAAATAATGCCTACAAGGTCAACGTATACACAGCGGTGGATACGGATTACGTAAAATATAAGAATGCTGCTTGAAAAAAAGTAACTCAAGTGGTTTTTCTAGAGACGATAATATTATCAATATTTAGACAAAATGTGAACAAGCTCACACAGCTAGATGGCGGTTTGAAGAAAACACTGTGCAAATAATGCCTACAAGGTCAACGTATACACAGCGGTGGATACGGATTACGTAAAATATAAGAATGCTGCTTGAAAAAAAGTAACTCAAGTGGTTTTTCTAGAGACGATAATATTATCAATATTTAGACAAAATGTGAACAAGCTCACACAGCTAGATGGCGGTTTGAAGAAAACACTGTGCAAATAATGCCTACAAGATCAACGTATACACTACTACAGCGGTGGATACGGATTACGTAAAATATATTATGGCTGCTTGAAAAAAGTCACTCCGGTGTTTTTTCTGGAGACGGTAATATTATGGATATTTAGACAGAATGTGAACAAGGTCACACAGCTAGATGGCAGTTGGTTGAATAACACACTGGGCAAAAAATGCCTACAGGGCAAATAATGCCTAAAAGGTCAACTTATACACTACTACAGCGATGGATACGGATTACGTAAAATTTATTATGGCTGCTTGAAAAAAGTCACTCCGGTGTTTTTTCTGGAGACGGTAATATTATGGATATTTAGACAGAATGTGAACAAGGTCACACAGCTAGATGGCAGTTGGTTGAATAACACACTGGGCAAAAAATGCCTACAGGGCAAATAATGCCTAAAAGGTCAACTTATACACTACTACAGCGATGGATACGGATTACGTAAAATTTATTATGGCTGCTTGAAAAAAGTCACTCCGGTGTTTTTTCTGGAGACGGTAATATTATGGATATTTAGACAGAATGTGAACAAGGTCACACAGCTAGATGGCAGTTGGTTGAATAACACACTGGGCAAAAAATGCCTACAGGGCAAATAATGCCTAAAAGGTCAACTTATACACTACTACAGCGATGGATACGGATTACGTAAAATTTATTATGGCTGCTTGAAAAAAGTCACTCCGGTGTTTTTTCTGGAGACGGTAATATTATGGATATTTAGACAGAATGTGAACAAGGTCACACAGCTAGATGGCAGTTGGTTGAATAACACACTGGGCAAAAAATGCCTACAGGGCAAATAATGCCTAAAAGGTCAACTTATACACTACTACAGCGATGGATACGGATTACGTAAAATTTATTATGGCTGCTTGAAAAAAGTCACTCCGGTGTTTTTTCTGGAGACGGTAATATTATGGATATTTAGACAGAATGTGAACAAGGTCACACAGCTAGATGGCAGTTGGTTGAATAACACACTGGGCAAAAAATGCCTACAGGGCAAATAATGCCTAAAAGGTCAACTTATACACTACTACAGCGGTAGTAAAATAAAAAAAAGTAAAATAAAAAAAAAATGAATATTAAAAAAAAAAAATTACAGTTGGTGCTGCTGAACTACTAGGAGCAGCAGATTAGCACACCAGTCCCACTCCCCAACACTGCTAGACTAATAGCACTGGGCTCTTATAGTAGTAGTAGTAGTAGTAGTAGTAGTAGTAGTAGTAGTAGTAAAACAACAAAAAAATAAATAAAAGCAGTCCTTACAAGGACTACTGTTATTGCAGCAGTCAGCAGATGAGATCAGAAGCAGGACAGCTGCCCACTGCAGCTACATACAGAGCACTGCAGTAGAAGGTAGATTACTAGCCAGCAAAGCTACCTAAGCTTAAATGTCCCTCAAACCCCTGCAGACTTCTGTCCCTCCAATAACAGAGCAGTATCAAAACGATTACTAGCCAGCAAACTTTCAACTGTCCCTGAAATCACTAACAGGCAGCAGCTCTCTCCCTACACTATCTCTTCAGCACACACAGGCAGAGTGAAAAAACGCTGCAGGGCTTCGGTTTTTATAGGGAAGGGGAGTGGTCCAGGGGAGAGCTTCCTGATTGGCTGCCATGTACCTGCTGGTCTGGGGTGAGAGGGCAAAAAAAAGCGCCAACAATGGCGAACCCAAAATGGCGAACGTCGCGCGGCGTTCGCGAACTTCCGGCGAGCGCGAACACCCGATGTTCGCGCGAACAAGTTCGCCGGCGAACAGTTCGCGCCATCTCTGCAAGTCATGGAGCCAAAAGGTGCTGCTGTTCATCGCCTATAGCCACACTACCCTGAAAGTACCTGCTCTCGTCTGATCTGTGAAGTGATACAGGGGCAGGCCTGGTTAGTACCTGGATGGGAGACCGCCTGAGAAGTTTTCAAAGCTTCATTTTTTCAAGGTTTGATTTTTTAAAGTTTTCAAAGTTTGAGTTTTCAAAGTTTGAGTTTTCAATGTTTGAGTTTTCAAAGTTTGAGTTTTCAAAGTTTTCAAAGTTTTAATTTTTTCAAAGTTTTCAAAGTTTGATTTTTTCAACGTTTTCAAGGTTTGATTTTTCAACGTTTTCAAAGTTTAATTTTTCAGTTTTCAGTTTCATTTTTCAAAGTTTTCATTTTCATTTTTCCACAGTGCCGCTGACAAGTCAAGAAGCCGAAAAGTGCCGCTGTTCCTCACCTACGGCCACACCACCCTGAAAGTGCCTGATCTCGTCTGAGCTCAGAAGTGATACAGGGTCGGGCCTGGTTAGTACCTGGATGGGAGACCGCCTGGGAATACCAGGTGTCGTAGGCTTTTCAAAGTTTTCAACTTTATTTTGCCACAGCATCGCCGACAAGTCATGGAGCCAAAAGGTGCTGCTGTTCATCCCCTATAGCCACACTACCCTGAAAGTGCCTGCTCTCGTCTGATCTGTGAATTGATACAGGGGCAGGCCTGGTTAGTACCTGGATGGGAGACCGCCTGAGAAGTTTTCAAAGCTTCATTTTTTCAAGGTTTGATTTTTTAAAGTTTTCAAAGTTTGAGTTTTCAAAGTTTGAGTTTTCAAAGTTCGAGTTTTCAAAGTTTGAGTTTTCAAAGTTTTCAAAGTTTAATTTTTCAAAGTTTTCAACGTTTTCAAAATTTGATTTTTCAAAGTTTTCAAAGTTTAAATTTTTTCAAAGTTTTCAAAGTTTGATTTTTTCAACGTTTTCAAGGTTTGATTTTTCAACGTTTTCAAAGTTTCATTTTTTCAACGCTTTCAACGTTTTCAAGGTTTGATTTTTCAACGTTTTCAAAGTTTAATTTTTCAGTTTTCAGTTTCATTTTTCAAAGTTTTCATTTTCATTTTTCCACAGTGCCGCTGACAAGTCAAGAAGCCGAAAAGTGCCGCTGTTCATCACCTACGGCCACACCACCCTGAAAGTGCCTGATCTCGTCTGAGCTCAGAAGCGATACAGGGTCGGGCCTGGTTAGTACCTGGATGGGAGACCGCCTGGGAATACCAGGTGTCGTAGGCTTTTCAAAGTTTTCAACTTTATTTTGCCACAGCATCGCCGACAAGTCATGGAGCCAAAAGGTGCTGCTGTTCATCGGCTATAGCCACACTACCCTGAAAGTGCCTGCTCTCGTCTGATCTGTGAAGTGATATAGGGGCAGGCCTGGTTAGTACCTGGATGGGAGACCGCCTGAGAAGTTTTCAAAGCTTCATTTTTTCAAGGTTTGATTTTTTAAAGTTTTCAAAGTTTGAGTTTTCAAAGTTTGAGTTTTCAAAGTTTGAGTTTTCAAAGTTTGAGTATTCAAAGTTCGAGTTTTCAAAGTTTGAGTTTTCAAAGTTTTTAAAGTTTAATTTTTCAAAGTTTTCAACGTTTTCAAAATTTGATTTTTCAAAGTTTTCAAAGTTTAAATTTTTTCAAAGTTTTCAAAGTTTGATTTTTTCAACGTTTTCAAGGTTTGATTTTTCAACGTTTTCAAAGTTTCATTTTTTCAACGTTTTCAACATTTTCAAGGTTTGATTTTTCAACGTTTTCAAAGTTTAATTTTTCAGTTTTCAGTTTCATTTTTCAAAGTTTTCATTTTCAATTTTCCACAGTGCCGCTGACAAGTCAAGAAGCCGAAAAGTGCCGCTGTTCATCGCCTACGGCCACACCACCCTGAAAGTGCCTGATCTCGTCTGATCTCAGAAGCGATACAGGGTAGGGCCTGGTTAGTACCTGGATGGGAGACCGCCTGGGAATACCAGGTGTCGTAGGCTTTTCAAAGTTTTCAACTTTATTTTGCCACAGCATCGCCGACAAGTCATGGAGCCAAAAGGTGCTGCTGTTCATCGCCTATAGCCACACTACACTGAAAGTGCCTGCTCTCGTCTGATCTGTGAAGTGATACAGGGGCAGGCCTGGTTAGTACCTGGATGTGAGACCGCCTGAGAAGTTTTCAAAGGTTCATTTTTTCAAGGTTTGATTTTTTAAAGTTTTCAAAGTTTGAGTTTTCAAAGTTTGAGTTTTCAAAGTTTGAGTTTTCAAAGTTTGAGTTTTCAAAGTTTTCAAAGTTTAATTTTTCAAAGTTTTCAACGTTTTCAAAATTTGATTTTTCAAAGTTTTTAAAGTTTAAATTTTTTCAAAGTTTTCAAAGTTTGATTTTTTCAACGTTTTCAAGGTTTGATTTTTCAACATTTTCAAAGTTTCATTTTTTCAACGTTTTCAACATTTTCAAGGTTTGATTTTTCAACGTTTTCAAAGTTTAATTTTTCAGTTTTCAGTTTCATTTTTCAAAGTTTTCATTTTCATTTTTCCACAGTGCCGCTGACAAGTCAAGAAGCCGAAAAGTGCCGCTGTTCATCGCCTACGGCCACACCACCCTGAAAGTGCCTGATCTCGTCTGATCTCAGAAGTTATACAGGGTAGGGCCTGGTTTGTACCTGGATGGGAGACCGCCTGGGAATACCATTTGTCGTAGGCTTTTCAAAGTTTTCAACTTTATTTTGCCACAGCATCGCCGACAAGTCATGGAGCCAAAAGGTGCTGCTGTTCATTGCCTATAGCCACACTACCCTGAAAGTGCCTGCTCTCGTCTGATCTTTGAAGTGATACAGGGGCAGGCCTGGTTAGTACCTGGATGGGAGACCGTCTGAGAAGTTTTCAAAGCTTCATTTTTTCAAGGTTTGATTTTTTAAAGTTTTCAAAGTTTGAGTTTTCAAAGTTTGAGTTTTCAAAGTTCGAGTTTTCAAAGTTTGAGTTTTCAAAGTTTTCAAAGTTTAATTTTTCAAAGTTTTCAACGTTTTCAAAATTTGATTTTTCAAAGTTTTCAAAGTTTAAATTTTTTCAAAGTTTGATTTTTTCAACGTTTTCAAGGTTTGATTTTTCAACGTTTTCAAAGTTTAATTTTTCAGTTTTCAGTTTCATTTTTCAAAGTTTTCATTTTCATTTTTCCACAGTGCCGCTGACAAGTCAAGAAGCCGAAAAGTGCCACTGTTCATCGCCTACGGCCACACCACCCTGAAAGTGCCTGATCTCGTCTGATCTCAGAAGCGATACAGGGTAGGGCCTGGTTTGTACCTGGATGGGAGACCGCCTGGGAATACCATTTGTCGTAGGCTTTTCAAAGTTTTCAACTTTATTTTGCCACAGCATCGCCGACAAGTCATGGAGCCAAAAGGTGCTGCTGTTCATCGCCTATAGCCACACTACCCTGAAAGTGCCTGCTCTCGTCTGATCTGTGAAGTGATACAGGGTCAGGCCTGGTTAGTACCTGGATGGGAGACCGCCTGAGAAGTTTTCAAAGCTTAATTTTTTCAAGGTTTGATTTTTTAAAGTTTTCAAAGTTTGAGTTTTCAAAGAATGAGTTTTCAAAGTTTGAGTTTTCAAAGTTTTCAAAGTTTAATTTTTCAAAGTTTTCAACGTTTTCAAAATTTGATTTTTCAAAGTTTTCAAAGTTTAAATTTTTTCAAAGTTTCCAAAGTTTGATTTTTTCAACGTTTTCAAGGTTTGATTTTTCAACGTTTTCAAAGTTTCATTTTTTCAACGTTTTCAACGTTTTCAAGGTTTGTTTTTTCAACGTTTTCAAAGTTTAATTTTTCAGTTTTCAGTTTCATTTTTCAAAGTTTTCATTTTCATTTTTCCACAGTGCCGCTGACAAGTCAAGAAGCCGAAAAGTGCCGCTATTCATCGCCTACGGCCACACCACCCTGAAAGTGCCTGATCTCGTCTGATCTCAGAAGTGATACAGGGTCGGGCCTGGTTAGTACCTGGATGGGAGACCGCCTGGAAATACCAGGTGTCGTAGGCTTTTCAAAGTTTTCATCTTTATTTTGCCACAGCATCGCCGACAAGTCATGGAGCCAAAAGGTGCTGCTGTTCATCACCTATAGCCACACTATCCTGAAAGTGCCTGCTCTCGTTTGATCTGTGAAGTGATACAGGGGCAGGCCTGGTTAGTACCTGGATGGGAGACCGCCTGAGAAGTTTTCAAAGCTTCATTTTTTCAAGGTTTAATTTTTAAAGTTTTCAAAGTTTGAGTTTTCAAAGTTCGAGTTTTCAAAGTTTGAGTTTTCAAAGTTTTCAAAGTTTAATTTTTCAAAGTTTTCAACGTTTTCAAAATTTGATTTTTCAAAGTTTTCAAAGTTTAAATTTTTTCAAAGTTTTCAAAGTTTGATTTTTTCAACGTTTTCAAGGTTTGATTTTTCAACATTTTCAAAGTTTAATTTTTTCAACGTTTTCAAAGTTTAATTTTTTAGTTTTCAGCTTCATTTTTCAAAGTTTTCATTTTCATTTTTCCACAGTGCCGCTGACAAGTCAAGAAGCCGAAAAGTGCCGCTGTTCATCGCCTACGGCCACACCACCCTGAAAGTGCCTGATCTCAGAAGCGATACAGGGTCGGGCCTGCTTAGTACCTGGATGGGAGACCGCCTGGGAATACCAGGTGTCGTAGGCTTTTCAAAGTTTTCAACTTTATTTTGCCACAGCATCGCCGACAAGTCATGGAGCCAAAAGGTGCTGCTGTTCATTGCCTATAGCCACACTACCCTGAAAGTGCCTGCTCTCGTCTGATCTGTGAAGTGATACAGGGGCAGGCCTGGTTAGTACCTGGATGGGAGACCGCCTGAGAAGTTTTCAAAGCTTCATTTTTTCAAGGTTTGATTTTTTAAAGTTTTCAAAGTTTGAGTTTTCAAAGTTTGAGTTTTCAAAGTCTGAGTTTTCAAAGTTCGAGTTTTCAAAGTTTGAGTTTTCAAAGTTTTCAAAGTTTAATTTTTCAAAGTTTTCAACGTTTTCAAAATTTGATTTTTCAAAGTTTTCAAAGTTTAAATTTTTTCAAAGTTTTCAAAGTTTGATTTTTTCAACGTTTTCAAGGTTTGATTTTTCAACGTTTTCAAAGTTTCATTTTTTCAACGTTTTCAACATTTTCAAGGTTTGATTTTTCAACGTTTTCAAAGTTTAATTTTTCAGTTTTCAGTTTCATTTTTCAAAGTTTTCATTTTCAATTTTCCACAGTGCCGCTGACA
This sequence comes from Xenopus petersii, assembly GCA_038501925.1. Lineage (NCBI taxonomy): Eukaryota > Metazoa > Chordata > Amphibia > Anura > Pipidae > Xenopus > Xenopus petersii. The sequence continues at coordinate 80,502 of CM076677.1, read as the reverse complement.
AGTCAAGAAGCCGAAAAGTGCCGCTGTTCATCGCCTATGGCCACACCACCCTGAAAGTGCTTGATCTCGTCTGATCTCAGAAGCGATACAGGGTAGGGCCTGGTTAGTACATGGATGGGAGACCGCCTGGGAATACCAGGCGTCGTAGGCTTTTCAAAGTTTTCAACTTTATTTTGCCACAGCATCGCCGACAAGTCATTGAGCCAAAAGGTGCTGCTGTTCATCGCCTATAGCCACACTACACTGAAAGTGCCTGCTCTCGTCTGATCTGTGAAGTGATACATGGGCAGGCCTGGTTAGTACCTGGATGGGAGACCGCCTGAGAAGTTTTCAAAGGTTCATTTTTTCAAGGTTTGATTTTTTAAAGTTTTCAAAGTTTGAGTTTTCAAAGTTTGAGTTTTCAAAGTTCGAGTTTTCAAAGTTTGAGTTTTCAAAGTTTTCAACGTTTTCAAAATTTGATTTTTCAAAGTTTTCAAAGTTTAAATTTTTTCAAAGTTTTCAAAGTTTGATTTTTTCAACGTTTTCAAGGTTTGATTTTTCAACGTTTTCAAAGTTTCATTTTTTCAACGTTTTCAACGTTTTCAAGGTTTGTTTTTTCAACGTTTTCAAAGTTTAATTTTTCAGTTTTCAGTTTCATTTTTCAAAGTTTTCATTTTCATTTTTCCACAGTGCCGCTGACAAGTCAAGAAGCCGAAAAGTGCCGCTATTCATCGCCTACGGCCACACCACCCTGTAAGTGCCTGATCTCGTCTGATCTCAGAAGCGATACAGGGTCGGGCCTGCTTAGTACCTGGATGGGAGACCGCCTGGGAATACCAGGTGTCGTAGGCTTTTCAAAGTTTTCATCTTTATTTTGCCACAGCATCGCCGACAAGTCATGGAGCCAAAAGGTGCTGCTGTTCATCACCTATAGCCACACTACCCTGAAAGTGCCTGCTCTCGTTTGATCTGTGAAGTGATACAGGGGCAGGCCTGGTTAGTACCTGGATGGGAGACCGCCTGAGAAGTTTTCAAAGCTTCATTTTTTCAAGGTTTGATTTTTTAAAGTTTTCAAAGTTTGAGTTTTCAAAGTTTGAGTTTTCAAAGTTCGAGTTTTCAAAGTTTGAGTTTTCAAAGTTTTCAAAGTTTAATTTTTCAAAGTTTTCAACGTTTTCAAAATTTGATTTTTCAAAGTTTTCAAAGTTTAAATTTTTTCAAAGTTTTCAAAGTTTGATTTTTTCAACGTTTTCAAGGTTTGATTTTTCAACGTTTTCAAAGTTTCATTTTTTCAACGTTTTCAACATTTTCAAGGTTTGATTTTTCAACGTTTTCAAAGTTTAATTTTTCAGTTTTCAGTTTCATTTTTCAAAGTTTTCATTTTCAATTTTCCACAGTGCCGCTGACAAGTCAAGAAGCCGAAAAGTGCCGCTGTTCATCGCCTACGGCCACACCATCCTGAAAGTGCCTGATCTCGTCTGATCTCAGAAGCGATACAGGGTAGGGCCTGGTTAGTACCTGGATGGGAGACCGCCTGGGAATACCAGGTGTCGTGGGCTTTTCAAAGTTTTCAACTTTATTTTGCCACAGCATCGCCGACAAGTCATGGAGCCAAAAGGTGCTGCTGTTCATCGCCTATAGCAACACTACACTGAAAGTGCCTGCTCTCGTCTGATCTGTGAAGTGATACAGGGGCAGGCCTGGTTAGTACCTGGATGGGAAACCGCCTGAGAAGTTTTCAAAGCTTCATTTTTTCAAGGTTTGATTTTTTAAAGTTTTCAAAGTTTGAGTTTTCAAAGTTTGAGTTTTCAAAGTTCGAGTTTTCAAAGTTTGAGTTTTCAAAGTTTTCAAAGTTTTCAAAGTTTAATTTTTCAAAGTTTTCAACGTTTTCAAAATTTGATTTTTCAAAGTTTTCAAAGTTTAAATTTTTTCAAAGTTTTCAAAGTTTGATTTTTTCAACGTTTTCAAGGTTTGATTTTTCAACGTTTTCAAAGTTTCATTTTTTCAACGCTTTCAACGTTTTCAAGGTTTGATTTTTCAACGTTTACAAAGTTTAATTTTTCAGTTTTCAGTTTCATTTTTCAAAGTTTTCATTTTCATTTTTCCACAGTGCCGCTGACAAGTCAAGAAGCCGAAAAGTGCAGCTGTTCATCACCTACGGCCACACCACCCTGAAAGTGCCTGATCTCGTCTGAGCTCAGAAGCGATACAGGGTCGGGCCTGGTTAGTACCTGGATGGGAGACCGCCTGGGAATACCAGGTGTCGTAGGCTTTTCAAAGTTTTCAACTTTATTTTGCCACAGCATCGCCGACAAGTCATGGAGCCAAAAGGTGCTGCTGTTCATCGCCTATAGCCACACTACCCTGAAAGTGCCTGCTCTCGTCTGATCTGTGAAGTGATACAGGGGCAGGCCTGGTTAGTACCTGGATGGGAGACCGCCTGAGAAGTTTTCAAAGCTTCATTTTTTCAAGGTTTGATTTTTTAAAGTTTTCAAAGTTTGAGTTTTCAAAGTTTGAGTTTTCAAAGTTTGAGTTTTCAAAGTTTGAGTTTTCAAAGTTTGAGTTTTCAAAGTTTTCAAAGTTTAATTTTTCAAAGTTTTCAACGTTTTCAAAATTTGATTTTTCAAAGTTTTCAAAGTTTAAATTTTTTCAAAGTTTTCAAAGTTTGATTTTTTCAACGTTTTCAAGGTTTGATTTTTCAACGTTTTCAAAGTTTCATTTTTTCAACGTTTTCAACATTTTCAAGGTTTGATTTTTCAACGTTTTCAAAGTTTAATTTTTCAGTTTTCAGTTTCATTTTTCAAAGTTTTCATTTTCAATTTTCCACAGTGCCGCTGACAAGTCAAGAAGCCGAAAAGTGCCGCTGTTCATCGCCTACGGCCACACCACCCTGAAAGTGCCTGATCTCGTCTGATCTCAGAAGCGATACAGGGTAGGGCCTGGTTAGTACCTGGATGGGAGACCGCCTGGGAATACCAGGTGTCGTAGGGTTTTCAACTTTATTTTGCCACAGCATCGCCGACAAGTCATGGAGCCAAAAGGTGCTGCTGTTCATCGCCTATAGCCACACTACACTGAAAGTGCCTGCTCTCGTCTGATCTGTGAAGTGATACAGGGGCAGGCCTGGTTAGTACCTGGATGGGAGACCGCCTGAGAAGTTTTCAAAGGTTCATTTTTTCAAGGTTTGATTTTTTAAAGTTTTCAAAGTTTGAGTTTTCAAAGTTTGAGTTTTCAAAGTTCGAGTTTTCAAAGTTTGAGTTTTCAAAGTTTTCAACGTTTTCAAAATTTGATTTTTCAAAGTTTTCAAAGTTTAAATTTTTTCAAAGTTTTCAAAGTTTGATTTTTTCAACGTTTTCAAGGTTTGATTTTTCAACGTTTTCAAAGTTTCATTTTTTCAACGTTTTCAACGTTTTCAAGGTTTGTTTTTTCAACGTTTTCAAAGTTTAATTTTTCAGTTTTCAGTTTCATTTTTCAAAGTTTTCATTTTCATTTTTCCACAGTGCCGCTGACAAGTCAAGAAGCCGAAAAGTGCCGCTGTTCATAACCTACGGCCACACCACCCTGAAAGTGCCTGATCTCGTCTGAGCTCAGAAGCGATACAGGGTCGCTCCTGGTTAGTACCTGGATGGGAGACCGCCTGGGAATACCAGGTGTCGTAGGCTTTTCAAAGTTTTCAACTTTATTTTGCCACAGCATCGCCGACAAGTCATGGAGCCAAAAGGTGCTGCTGTTCATCGCCTTTAGCCACACTACCCTGAAAGTGCCTGCTCTTGTCTGATCTGTGAATTGATACAGGGGCAGGCCTGGTTAGTACCTGGATGGGAGACCGCCTGAGAAGTTTTCAAAGCTTCATTTTTTCAAGGTTTGATTTTTTAAAGTTTTCAAAGTTTGAGTTTTCAAAGTTTGATTTTTCAAAGTTTGAGTTTTCAAAGTTTGAGTTTTCAAAGTTTTCAAAGTTTAATTTTTCAAAGTTTTCAACGTTTTCAAAATTTGATTTTTCAAAGTTTTCAAAGTTTAAATTTTTTCAAAGTTTTGAAAGTTTGATTTTTTCAACGTTTTCAAGGTTTGATTTTTCAACGTTTTCAAAGTTTCATTTTTTCAACGCTTTCAACGTTTTCAAGGTTTGATTTTTCAACGTTTTCAAAGTTTAATTTTTCAGTTTTCAGTTTCATTTTTCAAAGTTTTCATTTTTCCACAGTGCCGCTGACAAGTCAAGAAGCCGAAAAGTGCCGCTGTTCATCACCTACGGCCACACCACCCTGAAAGTGCCTGAGCTTAGAAGCGATACAGGGTTGCTCATGGTTAGTACCTGGATGGGAGACCGCCTGGGAATACCAGGTGTCGTAGGCTTTTCAAAGTTTTCAACTTTATTTTGCCACAGCATCGCCGACAAGTCATGGAGCCAAAAGGTGCTGCTGTTCATCGCCTATAGCCACACTACCCTGAAAGTGCCTGCTCTCGTCTGATCTGTGAATTGATACAGGGGCAGGCCTGGTTAGTACCTGGATGGGAGACCGCCTGAGAAGTTTTCAAAGCTTCATTTTTTCAAGGTTTGATTTTTTAAAGTTTTCAAAGATTGAGTTTTCAAAGTTTGATTTTTCAAAGTTTGAGTTTTCAAAGTTCGAGTTTTCAAAGTTTGAGTTTTCAAAGTTTTCAAAGTTTAATTTTTCAAAGTTTTCAACGTTTTCAAAATTTGATTTTTCAAAGTTTTCAAAGTTTAAATTTTTTCAAAGTTTTGAAAGTTTGATTTTTTCAACGTTTTCAAGATTTGATTTTTCAACGTTTTCAAAGTTTCATTTTTTCAAAGTTTTCAACGTTTTCAAGGTTTGTTTTTTCAACGTTTTCAAAGTTTAATTTTTCAGTTTTCAGTTTCATTTTTCAAAGTTTTCATTTTCATTTTTCCACAGTGCCGCTGACAAGTCAAGAAGCCGAAAAGTGCCCCTATTCATCGCCTACGGCCACACCACCCTGAAAGTGCCTGATCTCGTCTGAGCTCAGAAGCGATACAGGGTCGGGCCTGGTTAGTACCTGGATGGGAGACCGCCTGGGAATACCAGGTGTCGTAGGCTTTTCAAAGTTTTCATCTTTATTTTGCCACAGCATCGCCGACAAGTCATGGAGCCAAAAGGTGCTGCTGTTCATCACCTATAGCCACACTACCCTGAAAGTGCCTGCTCTCGTTTCATCTGTGAAGTGATACAGGGGCAGGCCTGGTTAGTACCTGGATGGGAGACCGCCTGAGAAGTTTTCAAAGCTTCATTTTTTCAAGGTTTGATTTTTTAAAGTTTTCAAAGTTTGAGTTTTCAAAGTTTGAGTTTTCAAAGTTCGAGTTTTCAAAGTTCGAGTTTTCAAAGTTTGAGTTTTCAAAGTTTTCAAAGTTTAATTTTTCAAAGTTTTCAACGTTTTCAAAATTTGATTTTTCAAAGTTTTCAAAGTTTAAATTTTTTCAAAGTTTTCAAAGTTTGATTTTTTCAACGTTTTCAAGGTTTGATTTTTCAACGTTTTCAAAGTTTCATTTTTTCAACGTTTTCAACATTTTCAAGGTTTGATTTTTCAACGTTTTCCAAGTTTAATTTTTCAGTTTTCAGTTTCATTTTTCAAAGTTTTCATTTTCAATTTTCCACAGTGCCGCTGACAAGTCAAGAAGCCGAAAAGTGCCGCTGTTCATCGCCTACGGCCACACCACCCTGAAAGTGCCTGATCTCGTCTGATCTCAGAAGCGATACAGGGTAGGGCCTGGTTAGTACCTGGATGGGAGACCGCCTGGGAATGCCAGGTGTCGTAGGGTTTTCAACTTTATTTTGCCACAGCATCGCCGACAAGTCATGGAGCCAAAAGGTGCTGCTGTTCATCGCCTATAGCCACACTACACTGAAAGTGCCTGCTCTCGTCTGATCTGTGAAGTGATACAGGGGCAGGCCTGGTTAGTACCTGGATGGGAGACCGCCTGAGAAGTTTTCAAAGGTTCATTTTTTCAAGGTTTGATTTTTTAAAGTTTTCAAAGTTTGAGTTTTCAAAGTTTGAGTTTTCAAAGTTCGAGTTTTCAAAGTTTGAGTTTTCAAAGTTTTCAACGTTTTCAAAATTTGATTTTTCAAAGTTTTCAAAGTTTAAATTTTTTCAAAGTTTTCAAAGTTTCATTTTTTCAACGTTTTCAACGTTTTCAAGGTTTGTTTTTTCAACGTTTTCAAAGTTTAATTTTTCAGTTTTCAGTTTCATTTTTCAAAGTTTTCATTTTCATTTTTCCACAGTGCCGCTGACAAGTCAAGAAGCCGAAAAGTGCCGCTGTTCATAACCTACGGCCACACCACCCTGAAAGTGCCTGATCTCGTCTGAGCTCAGAAGCGATACAGGGTCGCTCCTGGTTAGTACCTGGATGGGAGACCGCCTGGGAATACCAGGTGTCGTAGGCTTTTCAAAGTTTTCAACTTTATTTTGCCACAGCATCGCCGACAAGTCATGGAGCCAAAAGTGCTGCTGTTCATCGCCTTTAGCCACACTACCCTGAAAGTGCCTGCTCTTGTCTGATCTGTGAATTGATACAGGGGCAGGCCTGGTTAGTACCTGGATGGGAGACCGCCTGAGAAGTTTTCAAAGCTTCATTTTTTCAAGGTTTGATTTTTTAAAGTTTTCAAAGATTGAGTTTTCAAAGTTTGATTTTTCAAAGTTTGAGTTTTCAAAGTTCGAGTTTTCAAAGTTTGAGTTTTCAAAGTTTTCAAAGTTTAATTTTTCAAAGTTTTCAACGTTTTCAAAATTTGATTTTTCAAAGTTTTCAAAGTTTAAATTTTTTCAAAGTTTTGAAAGTTTGATTTTTTCAACGTTTTCAAGATTTGATTTTTCAAAGTTTTCAAAGTTTCATTTTTTCAAAGTTTTCAACGTTTTCAAGGTTTGTTTTTTCAACGTTTTCAAAGTTTAATTTTTCAGTTTTCAGTTTCATTTTTCAAAGTTTTCATTTTCATTTTTCCACAGTGCCGCTGACAAGTCAAGAAGCCGAAAAGTGCCCCTATTCATCGCCTACGGCCACACCACCCTGAAAGTGCCTGATCTCGTCTGAGCTCAGAAGCGATACAGGGTCGGGCCTGGTTAGTACCTGGATGGGAGACCGCCTGGGAATACCAGGTGTCGTAGGCTTTTCAAAGTTTTCAACTTTATTTTGCCACAGCATCGCCGACAAGTCATGGAGCCAAAAGGTGCTGCTGTTCATCGCCTATAGCCACACTACACTGAAAGTGCCTGCTCTCGTCTGATCTGTGAAGTGATACAGGGGCAGGCCTGGTTAGTACCTGGATGTGAGACCGCCTGAGAAGTTTTCAAAGGTTCATTTTTTCAAGGTTTGATTTTTTAAAGTTTTCAAAGTTTGAGTTTTCAAAGTTTGAGTTTTCAAAGTTTGAGTTTTCAAAGTTTTCAAAGTTTAATTTTTCAAAGTTTTCAACGTTTTCAAAATTTGATTTTTCAAAGTTTTTAAAGTTTAAATTTTTTCAAAGTTTTCAAAGTTTGATTTTTTCAACGTTTTCAAGGTTTGATTTTTCAACGTTTTCAAAGTTTCATTTTTTCAACGTTTTCAACATTTTCAAGGTTTGATTTTTCAACGTTTTCAAAGTTTAATTTTTCAGTTTTCAGTTTCATTTTTCAAAGTTTTCATTTTCATTTTTCCACAGTGCCGCTGACAAGTCAAGAAGCCGAAAAGTGCCGCTGTTCATCGCCTACGGCCACACCACCCTGAAAGTGCCTGATCTCGTCTGATCTCAGAAGTTATACAGGGTAGGGCCTGGTTTGTACCTGGATGGGAGACCGCCTGGGAATACCATTTGTCGTAGGCTTTTCAAAGTTTTCAACTTTATTTTGCCACAGCATCGCCGACAAGTCATGGAGCCAAAAGGTGCTGCTGTTCATTGCCTATAGCCACACTACCCTGAAAGTGCCTGCTCTCGTCTGATCTTTGAAGTGATACAGGGGCAGGCCTGGTTAGTACCTGGATGGGAGACCGTCTGAGAAGTTTTCAAAGCTTCATTTTTTCAAGGTTTGATTTTTTAAAGTTTTCAAAGTTTGAGTTTTCAAAGTTTGAGTTTTCAAAGTTCGAGTTTTCAAAGTTTGAGTTTTCAAAGTTTTCAAAGTTTAATTTTTCAAAGTTTTCAACGTTTTCAAAATTTGATTTTTCAAAGTTTTCAAAGTTTAAATTTTTTCAAAGTTTGATTTTTTCAACGTTTTCAAGGTTTGATTTTTCAACGTTTTCAAAGTTTAATTTTTCAGTTTTCAGTTTCATTTTTCAAAGTTTTCATTTTCATTTTTCCACAGTGCCGCTGACAAGTCAAGAAGCCGAAAAGTGCCGCTGTTCATCGCCTACGGCCACACCACCCTGAAAGTGCCTGATCTCGTCTGATCTCAGAAGCGATACAGGGTAGGGCCTGGTTTGTACCTGGATGGGAGACCGCCTGGGAATACCATTTGTCGTAGGCTTTTCAAAGTTTTCAACTTTATTTTGCCACAGCATCGCCGACAAGTCATGGAGCCAAAAGGTGCTGCTGTTCATCGCCTATAGCCACACTACCCTGAAAGTGCCTGCTCTCGTCTGATCTGTGAAGTGATACAGGGTCAGGCCTGGTTAGTACCTGGATGGGAGACCGCCTGAGAAGTTTTCAAAGCTTCATTTTTTCAAGGTTTGATTTTTTAAAGTTTTCAAAGTTTGAGTTTTCAAAGAATGAGTTTTCAAAGTTTGAGTTTTCAAAGTTTTCAAAGTTTAATTTTTCAAAGTTTTCAACGTTTTCAAAATTTGATTTTTCAAAGTTTTCAAAGTTTAAATTTTTTCAAAGTTTCCAAAGTTTGATTTTTTCAACGTTTTCAAGGTTTGATTTTTCAACGTTTTCAAAGTTTCATTTTTTCAACGTTTTCAACGTTTTCAAGGTTTGTTTTTTCAACGTTTTCAAAGTTTAATTTTTCAGTTTTCAGTTTCATTTTTCAAAGTTTTCATTTTCATTTTTCCACAGTGCCGCTGACAAGTCAAGAAGCCGAAAAGTGCCGCTATTCATTGCCTACGGCCACACCACCCTGAAAGTGCCTGATCTCGTCTGAACTCAGAAGTGATACAGGGTCGGGCCTGGTTAGTACCTGGATGGGAGACCGCCTGGAAATACCAGGTGTCGTAGGCTTTTCAAAGTTTTCATCTTTATTTTGCCACAGCATCGCCGACAAGTCATGGAGCCAAAAGGTGCTGCTGTTCATCACCTATAGCCACACTATCCTGAAAGTGCCTGCTCTCGTTTGATCTGTGAAGTGATACAGGGGCAGGCCTTGTTAGTACCTGGATGGGAGACCGCCTGAGAAGTTTTCAAAGCTTCATTTTTTCAAGGTTTAATTTTTTAAAGTTTTCAAAGTTTGAGTTTTCAAAGTTCGAGTTTTCAAAGTTTGAGTTTTCAAAGTTTTCAAAGTTTAATTTTTCAAAGTTTTCAACGTTTTCAAAATTTGATTTTTCAAAGTTTTCAAAGTTTAAATTTTTTCAAAGTTTTCAAAGTTTGATTTTTTCAACGTTTTCAAGGTTTGATTTTTCAACATTTTCAAAGTTTAATTTTTTCAACGTTTTCAAAGTTTAATTTTTTAGTTTTCAGCTTCATTTTTCAAAGTTTTCATTTTCATTTTTCCACAGTGCCGCTGACAAGTCAAGAAGCCGAAAAGTGCCGCTGTTCATCGCCTACGGCCACACCACCCTGAAAGTGCCTGATCTCAGAAGCGATACAGGGTCGGGCCTGCTTAGTACCTGGATGGGAGACCGCCTGGGAATACCAGGTGTCGTAGGCTTTTCAAAGTTTTCAACTTTATTTTGCCACAGCATCGCCGACAAGTCATGGAGCCAAAAGGTGCTGCTGTTCATTGCCTATAGCCACACTACCCTGAAAGTGCCTGCTCTCGTCTGATCTGTGAAGTGATACAGGGGCAGGCCTGGTTAGTACCTGGATGGGAGACCGCCTGAGAAGTTTTCAAAGCTTCATTTTTTCAAGGTTTGATTTTTTAAAGTTTTCAAAGTTTGAGTTTTCAAAGTTTGAGTTTTCAAAGTCTGAGTTTTCAAAGTTCGAGTTTTCAAAGTTTGAGTTTTCAAAGTTTTCAAAGTTTAATTTTTCAAAGTTTTCAACGTTTTCAAAATTTGATTTTTCAAAGTTTTCAAAGTTTAAATTTTTTCAAAGTTTTCAAAGTTTGATTTTTTCAACGTTTTCAAGGTTTGATTTTTCAACGTTTTCAAAGTTTCATTTTTTCAACGTTTTCAACATTTTCAAGGTTTGATTTTTCAACGTTTTCAAAGTTTAATTTTTCAGTTTTCAGTTTCATTTTTCAAAGTTTTCATTTTCAATTTTCCACAGTGCCGCTGACAAGTCAAGAAGCCGAAAAGTGCCGCTGTTCATCGCCTACGGCCACACCACCCTGAAAGTGCTTGATCTCGTCTGATCTCAGAAGCGATACAGGGTAGGGCCTGGTTAGTACATGGATGGGAGACCGCCTGGGAATACCAGGTGTCGTAGGCTTTTCAAAGTTTTCATCTTTATTTTGCCACAGCATCGCCGACAAGTCATGGAGCCAAAAGGTGCTGCTGTTCATCACCTATAGCCACACTATCCTGAAAGTGCCTGCTCTCGTTTGATCTGTGAAGTGATACAGGGGCAGGCCTTGTTAGTACCTGGATGGGAGACCGCCTGAGAAGTTTTCAAAGCTTCATTTTTTCAAGGTTTAATTTTTTAAAGTTTTCAAAGTTTGAGTTTTCAAAGTTCGAGTTTTCAAAGTTTGAGTTTTCAAAGTTTTCAAAGTTTAATTTTTCAAAGTTTTCAACGTTTTCAAAATTTGATTTTTCAAAGTTTTCAAAGTTTAAATTTTTTCAAAGTTTTCAAAGTTTGATTTTTTCAACGTTTTCAAGGTTTGATTTTTCAACATTTTCAAAGTTTAATTTTTTCAACGTTTTCAAAGTTTAATTTTTTAGTTTTCAGCTTCATTTTTCAAAGTTTTCATTTTCATTTTTCCACAGTGCCGCTGACAAGTCAAGAAGCCGAAAAGTGCCGCTGTTCATCGCCTACGGCCACACCACCCTGAAAGTGCCTGATCTCAGAAGCGATACAGGGTCGGGCCTGCTTAGTACCTGGATGGGAGACCGCCTGGGAATACCAGGTGTCGTAGGCTTTTCAAAGTTTTCAACTTTATTTTGCCACAGCATCGCCGACAAGTCATGGAGCCAAAAGGTGCTGCTGTTCATTGCCTATAGCCACACTACCCTGAAAGTGCCTGCTCTCGTCTGATCTGTGAAGTGATACAGGGGCAGGCCTGGTTAGTACCTGGATGGGAGACCGCCTGAGAAGTTTTCAAAGCTTCATTTTTTCAAGGTTTGATTTTTTAAAGTTTTCAAAGTTTGAGTTTTCAAAGTTTGAGTTTTCAAAGTCTGAGTTTTCAAAGTTCGAGTTTTCAAAGTTTGAGTTTTCAAAGTTTTCAAAGTTTAATTTTTCAAAGTTTTCAACGTTTTCAAAATTTGATTTTTCAAAGTTTTCAAAGTTTAAATTTTTTCAAAGTTTTCAAAGTTTGATTTTTTCAACGTTTTCAAGGTTTGATTTTTCAACGTTTTCAAAGTTTCATTTTTTCAACGTTTTCAACATTTTCAAGGTTTGATTTTTCAACGTTTTCAAAGTTTAATTTTTCAGTTTTCAGTTTCATTTTTCAAAGTTTTCATTTTCAATTTTCCACAGTGCCGCTGACAAGTCAAGAAGCCGAAAAGTGCCGCTGTTCATCGCCTACGGCCACACCACCCTGAAAGTGCTTGATCTCGTCTGATCTCAGAAGCGATACAGGGTAGGGCCTGGTTAGTACATGGATGGGAGACCGCCTGGGAATACCAGGTGTCGTAGGCTTTTCAAAGTTTTCAACTTTATTTTGCCACAGCATCGCCGACAAGTCATTGAGCCAAAAGGTGCTGCTGTTCATCGCCTATAGCCACACTACACTGAAAGTGCCTGCTCTCGTCTGATCTGTGAAGTGATACATGGGCAGGCCTGGTTAGTACCTGGATGGGAGACCGCCTGAGAAGTTTTCAAAGGTTCATTTTTTCAAGGTTTGATTTTTTAAAGTTTTCAAAGTTTGAGTTTTCAAAGTTCGAGTTTTCAAAGTTTGAGTTTTCAAAGTTTTCAACGTTTTCAAAATTTGATTTTTCAAAGTTTTCAAAGTTTAAATTTTTTCAAAGTTTTCAAAGTTTGATTTTTTCAACGTTTTCAAGGTTTGATTTTTCAACGTTTTCAAAGTTTCATTTTTTCAACGTTTTCAACGTTTTCAAGGTTTGTTTTTTCAACGTTTTCAAAGTTTAATTTTTCAGTTTTCAGTTTCATTTTTCAAAGTTTTCATTTTCATTTTTCCACAGTGCCGCTGACAAGTCAAGAAGCCGAAAAGTGCCGCTATTCATCGCCTACGGCCACACCACCCTGTAAGTGCCTGATCTCGTCTGATCTCAGAAGCGATACAGGGTCGGGCCTGCTTAGTACCTGGATGGGAGACCGCCTGGGAATACCAGGTGTCGTAGGCTTTTCAAAGTTTTCATCTTTATTTTGCCACAGCATCGCCGACAAGTCATGGAGCCAAAAGGTGCTGCTGTTCATCACCTATAGCCACACTACCCTGAAAGTGCCTGCTCTCGTTTGATCTGTGAAGTGATACAGGGGCAGGCCTGGTTAGTACCTGGATGGGAGACCGCCTGAGAAGTTTTCAAAGCTTCATTTTTTCAAGGTTTGATTTTTTAAAGTTTTCAAAGTTTGAGTTTTCAAAGTTTGAGTTTTCAAAGTTCGAGTTTTCAAAGTTTGAGTTTTCAAAGTTTTCAAAGTTTAATTTTTCAAAGTTTTCAACGTTTTCAAAATTTGATTTTTCAAAGTTTTCAAAGTTTAAATTTTTTCAAAGTTTTCAAAGTTTGATTTTTTCAACGTTTTCAAGGTTTGATTTTTCAACGTTTTCAAAGTTTCATTTTTTCAACGTTTTCAACATTTTCAAGGTTTGATTTTTCAACGTTTTCAAAGTTTAATTTTTCAGTTTTCAGTTTCATTTTTCAAAGTTTTCATTTTCAATTTTCCACAGTGCCGCTGACAAGTCAAGAAGCCGAAAAGTGCCGCTGTTCATCGCCTACGGCCACACCATCCTGAAAGTGCCTGATCTCGTCTGATCTCAGAAGCGATACAGGGTAGGGCCTGGTTAGTACCTGGATGGGAGACCGCCTGGGAATACCAGGTGTCGTGGGCTTTTCAAAGTTTTCAACTTTATTTTGCCACAGCATCGCCGACAAGTCATGGAGCCAAAAGGTGCTGCTGTTCATCGCCTATAGCAACACTACACTGAAAGTGCCTGCTCTCGTCTGATCTGTGAAGTGATACAGGGGCAGGCCTGGTTAGTACCTGGATGGGAAACCGCCTGAGAAGTTTTCAAAGCTTCATTTTTTCAAGGTTTGATTTTTTAAAGTTTTCAAAGTTTGAGTTTTCAAAGTTTGAGTTTTCAAAGTTCGAGTTTTCAAAGTTTGAGTTTTCAAAGTTTTCAAAGTTTTCAAAGTTTAATTTTTCAAAGTTTTCAACGTTTTCAAAATTTGATTTTTCAAAGTTTTCAAAGTTTAAATTTTTTCAAAGTTTTCAAAGTTTGATTTTTTCAACGTTTTCAAGGTTTGATTTTTCAACGTTTTCAAAGTTTCATTTTTTCAACGCTTTCAACGTTTTCAAGGTTTGATTTTTCAACGTTTACAAAGTTTAATTTTTCAGTTTTCAGTTTCATTTTTCAAAGTTTTCATTTTCATTTTTCCACAGTGCCGCTGACAAGTCAAGAAGCCGAAAAGTGCAGCTGTTCATCACCTACGGCCACACCACCCTGAAAGTGCCTGATCTCGTCTGAGCTCAGAAGCGATACAGGGTCGGGCCTGGTTAGTACCTGGATGGGAGACCGCCTGGGAATACCAGGTGTCGTAGGCTTTTCAAAGTTTTCAACTTTATTTTGCCACAGCATCGCCGACAAGTCATGGAGCCAAAAGGTGCTGCTGTTCATCGCCTATAGCCACACTACCCTGAAAGTGCCTGCTCTCGTCTGATCTGTGAAGTGATACAGGGGCAGGCCTGGTTAGTACCTGGATGGGAGACCGCCTGAGAAGTTTTCAAAGCTTCATTTTTTCAAGGTTTGATTTTTTAAAGTTTTCAAAGTTTGAGTTTTCAAAGTTTGAGTTTTCAAAGTTTGAGTTTTCAAAGTTTGAGTTTTCAAAGTTTGAGTTTTCAAAGTTTTCAAAGTTTAATTTTTCAAAGTTTTCAACGTTTTCAAAATTTGATTTTTCAAAGTTTTCAAAGTTTAAATTTTTTCAAAGTTTTCAAAGTTTGATTTTTTCAACGTTTTCAAGGTTTGATTTTTCAACGTTTTCAAAGTTTCATTTTTTCAACGTTTTCAACATTTTCAAGGTTTGATTTTTCAACGTTTTCAAAGTTTAATTTTTCAGTTTTCAGTTTCATTTTTCAAAGTTTTCATTTTCAATTTTCCACAGTGCCGCTGACAAGTCAAGAAGCCGAAAAGTGCCGCTGTTCATCGCCTACGGCCACACCACCCTGAAAGTGCCTTATCTCGTCTGATCTCAGAAGCGATACAGGGTAGGGCCTGGTTAGTACCTGGATGGGAGACCGCCTGGGAATACCAGGTGTCGTAGGGTTTTCAACTTTATTTTGCCACAGCATCGCCGACAAGTCATGGAGCCAAAAGGTGCTGCTGTTCATTGCCTATAGCCACACTACACTGAAAGTGCCTGCTCTCGTCTGATCTGTGAAGTGATACAGGGGCAGGCCTGGTTAGTACCTGGATGGGAGACCGCCTGAGAAGTTTTCAAAGGTTCATTTTTTCAAGGTTTGATTTTTTAAAGTTTTCAAAGTTTGAGTTTTCAAAGTTTGAGTTTTCAAAGTTTGAGTTTTCAAAGTTCGAGTTTTCAAAGTTTGAGTTTTCAAAGTTTTCAAAGTTTAATTTTTCAAAGTTTTCAACGTTTTCAAAATTTGATTTTTCAAAGTTTTCAAAGTTTAAATTTTTTCAAAGTTTTGAAAGTTTGATTTTTTCAACGTTTTCAAGGTTTGATTTTTCAACGTTTTCAAAGTTTCATTTTTTCAACGCTTTCAACGTTTTCAAGGTTTGATTTTTCAACGTTTTCAAAGTTTAATTTTTCAGTTTTCAGTTTCATTTTTCAAAGTTTTCATTTTTCCACAGTGCCGCTGACAAGTCAAGAAGCCGAAAAGTGCCGCTGTTCATCACCTACGGCCACACCACCCTGAAAGTGCCTGAGCTCAGAAGCGATACAGGGTTGCTCCTGGTTAGTACCTGGATGGGAGACCGCCTGGGAATACCAGGTGTCGTAGGCTTTTCAAAGTTTTCAACTTTATTTTGCCACAGCATCGCCGACAAGTCATGGAGCCAAAAGGTGCTGCTGTTCATCGCCTATAGCCACACTACCCTGAAAGTGCCTGCTCTCGTCTGATCTGTGAATTGATACAGGGGCAGGCCTGGTTAGTACCTGGATGGGAGACCGCCTGAGAAGTTTTCAAAGCTTCATTTTTTCAAGGTTTGATTTTTTAAAGTTTTCAAAGATTGAGTTTTCAAAGTTTGATTTTTCAAAGTTTGAGTTTTCAAAGTTCGAGTTTTCAAAGTTTGAGTTTTCAAAGTTTTCAAAGTTTAATTTTTCAAAGTTTTCAACGTTTTCAAAATTTGATTTTTCAAAGTTTTCAAAGTTTAAATTTTTTCAAAGTTTTGAAAGTTTGATTTTTTCAACGTTTTCAAGGTTTGATTTTTCAACGTTTTCAAAGTTTCATTTTTTCAACGTTTTCAACGTTTTCAAGGTTTGTTTTTTCAACGTTTTCAAAGTTTAATTTTTCAGTTTTCAGTTTCATTTTTCAAAGTTTTCATTTTCATTTTTCCACAGTGCCGCTGACAAGTCAAGAAGCCGAAAAGTGCCCCTATTCATCGCCTACGGCCACACCACCCTGAAAGTGCCTGATCTCGTCTGAGCTCAGAAGCGATACAGGGTCGGGCCTGGTTAGTACCTGGATGGGAGACCGCCTGGGAATACCAGGTGTCGTAGGCTTTTCAAAGTTTTCATCTTTATTTTGCCACAGCATCGCCGACAAGTCATGGAGCCAAAAGGTGCTGCTGTTCATCACCTATAGCCACACTACCCTGAAAGTGCCTGCTCTCGTTTCATCTGTGAAGTGATACAGGGGCAGGCCTGGTTAGTACCTGGATGGGAGACCGCCTGAGAAGTTTTCAAAGCTTCATTTTTTCAAGGTTTGATTTTTTAAAGTTTTCAAAGTTTGAGTTTTCAAAGTTCGAGTTTTCAAAGTTTGAGTTTTCAAAGTTTTCAAAGTTTAATTTTTCAAAGTTTTCAACGTTTTCAAAATTTGATTTTTCAAAGTTTTCAAAGTTTAAATTTTTTCAAAGTTTTCAAAGTTTGATTTTTTCAACGTTTTCAAGGTTTGATTTTTCAACGTTTTCAAAGTTTCATTTTTTCAACGCTTTCAACGTTTTCAAGGTTTGATTTTTCAACGTTTTCAAAGTTTAATTTTTCAGTTTTCAGTTTCATTTTTCAAAGTTTTCATTTTCATTTTTCCACAGTGCCGCTGACAAGTCAAGAAGCCGAAAAGTGCAGCTGTTCATCACCTACGGCCACACCACCCTGAAAGTGCCTGATCTCGTCTGAGCTCAGAAGCGATACAGGGTCGGGCCTGGTTAGTACCTGGATGGGAGACCGCCTGGGAATACCAGGTGTCGTAGGCTTTTCAAAGTTTTCAACTTTATTTTGCCATTGCATCGCCGACAAGTCATGGAGCCAAAAGGTGCTGCTGTTCATCGCCTATAGCCACACTACCCTGAAAGTGCCTGCTCTCGTCTGATCTGTGAAGTGATACAGGGGCAGGCCTGGTTAGTACCTGGATGGGAGACCGCCTGAGAAGTTTTCAAAGCTTCATTTTTTCAATGTTTGATTTTTTAAAGTTTTCAAAGTTTGAGTTTTCAAAGTTTGAGTTTTCAAAGTTTGAGTTTTCAAAGTTTTCAAAGTTTAATTTTTCAAAGTTTTCAATGTTTTCAAAATTTGATTTTTCAAAGTTTTCAAAGTTTAAATTTTTTCAAAGTTTGATTTTTTCAATGTTTTCAAGGTTTGATTTTTCAACGTTTTCAAAGTTTCATTTTTTCAAAGTTATCAACGTTTTCAAGGTTTGATTTTCCAACGTTTTCAAAGTTTAATTTTTCAGTTTTCAGTTTCATTTTTCAAAGTTTTCATTTTCATTTTTCCACAGTGCCGCTGACAAGTCAAGAAGCCGAAAAGTGCCGCTGTTCATCGCCTACGGGTAGCCACCCTTAAAGTGCCTGATCTCGTCTGATCTGAGAAGCGATACAGGGTCGGGCCTGGTTAGTACCTGGATGGGAGACCGCCTGGGAATACCAGTTGTCGTAGGTTTTTTAAAGTTTTCAACTATATTTTGCCACAGCATCGCCGACAAGTCATGGAGCCAAAAGGTGCAGCTGTTCGTCGCCTATAGGCACACTACCCTGAAAGTGCCTGCTCTTGTCTGATCTGTGAAGTGATACAGAGGCAGGCCTGGTTAGTACCTGGATGGGAGACCACCTGAGAAGTTTTCAAAGCTTCATTTTTTCAAGGTTTGATTTTTTAAAGTTTTCAAAGTTTGAGTTTTCAAAGTTTCAGTTTTCAAAGTTCGAGTTTTCAAAGTTTGAGTTTTCAAAGTTTTCAAAGTTTAAATTTTTTCAAAGTTTTCAAAGTTTGATTTTTTCAACGTTTTCAAGGTTTGATTTTTCAACGTTTTCAAAGTTTCATTTTTTCAACGTTTTCAACGTTTTCAAGGTTTGATTTTTCAACGTTTTCACAGTTTAATTTTTCAGTTTTCAGTTTCATTTTTCAAAGTTTTCATTTTTCCACAGTGCCACTGACAAGTCAAGAAGCCGAAAAGTGCCGCTGTTCATCGCCTACGGCCACACCACCCTGAAAGTGCCTATTCTCGTTTGATCTCAGAAGCGATACAGTGTCGGGCCAGGTTACTACCTGGATGGGAGACCGCCTGGGAATACCAGGTGTCGTAGGCTTTTCAAAGTTTTCAACTTTATTTTGCCACAGCATCGCTGACAAGTCATGGAGCCAAAAGGTGCTGCTGTTCATCGACTATAGCCACACTACCCTGAAAGTGCCTGCTCTCGTCTGTGTAGTGATACAGGAGCAGGCCTGGTTAGTACCTGGGTGGGAGACCGACTGAGAAGTTTTCAAATCTTCATTTTTTCAAGGTTTGATTTTTTAAAGTTTTCAAAGTTTGAGTTTTCAAAGTTCGAGTTTTCAAAGTTTGAGTTTTCAAAGTTTACAAAATTTGATTTTTCAAAGTTTTCAAAGTTTAAATTTTTTTTTCAAAGTTTGATTTTTTCAACGTTTTCAAGGTTTGATTTTTCAACGTTTTCAAAGTTTCATTTTTTCAACGTTTTCAACGTTTTCAAGGTTTGATTTTTCAACGTTTTCAAAGTTTAATTTTTCAGTTTTCAGTTTCATTTTTCAAAGTTTTCATTTTCATTTTTCCACAGTGCCGCTGACAAGTCAAGAAGCCGAAAAGTGCCGCTGTTCATCGCCTACGGCCACACCACCCTGAAAGTATCTGATATTGTCTGATCTCAGAAGCGATACAGGGTCGGGCCTGGTTAGTACCTGCATGGGAGACCGCCTGGGAATACCAGGTGTCGTAGGCTTTTCAAAGTTTTCATCTTTATTTTGCCACAGCATCGCCGACAAGTCATGGAGCCAAAAGGTGCTGCTGTTCATCGCCTATAGCCACACTACCCTGAAAGTGCCTGCTCTCATCTGATCTGTGAAGTGATACAGGGGCAGGCCTGGTTAGTACCTTGATGGGAGACCGACTGAGAAGTTTTCAAAGCTTCATTTTTTCAAGGTTTGATTTTTTAAAGTTTTCAAAGTTCGAGTTTTCAAAGTTTGAGTTTTCAAAGTTTTCAAAGTTTAATTTTTCAAAGTTTTCAACGTTTCAAAATTTGATTTTTCAAAGTTTTCAAAGTTTAAATTTTTTCAAAGTTTTCAAAGTTTGATTTTTTCAACGTTTTCAAGGTTTGATTTTTCAACGTTTTCAATGTTTCATTTTTTCAACGTTTTCAACGTTTTCAAGGTTTGATTTTTCAATGTTTTCAAAGTTTAATTTTTCAGTTTTCAGTTTCATTTTTCAAAGTTTTCATTTTCATTTTTCCACAGTGCCGCTGACAAGTCAAGAAGCCGAAAAGTGCCGTTGTTCATCGCCTACGGCCACACCACCCTGTAAGTGTCTGATCTCAGAAGCGGTACAGGGTCGGGCCTGGTTAGTACCTGGATGGGAGACCGCCTGGGAATACCAGGTGTCGTAGGCTTTTCAAAGTTTTCATCTTTATTTTGCCACAGCATTGCCGACAAGTCATGGAGCCAAAAGGTGCTGCTGTTCATCGCCTATAGCCACACTACCCTGAAAGTGCCTGCTCTCGTTTGATCTGTGAAGTAATACAGGGGCAGGCCTGGTTAGTACCTGGATGGGAGACTGCCTTTGAAGTTTTCAAAGCTTCATTTTTTCAAGGTTTGATTTTTTAAAGTTTTCAAAGTTTGAGTTTTCAAAGTTTGAGTTTTCAAAGTTTGAGTTTTCAAAGTTCGAGTTTTCAAAGTTTGAGTTTTCAAAGTTTTCAAAGTTTAATTTTTCAAAGTTTTCAACGTTTTCAAAATTTGATTTTTCAAAGTTTTCAAAGTTTAAATTTTTTCAAAGTTTTCAAAGTTTGATTTTTTCAACGTTTTCAAGGTTTGATTTTTCAACGTTTTCAAAGTTTCATTTTTTCAACGTTTTCAAAGTTTAATTTTTTAGTTTTCAGTTTCATTTTTCAAAGTTTTCATTTTCATTTTTCCACAGTGCCGCTGACAAGTCAAGAAGCCGAAAAGTGCCGCTGTTCATCGCCTACGGCCACACCACCCTGAAAGTGCCTGATCTCGTCTGATCTCAGAAGCGATACAGAGTCGGGCCTGCTTACTACCTGCATGGGAGACCGCCTGGGAATACCAGGTGTCGTAGGCTTTTCAAAGTTTTCAACTTTATTTTGCCACAGCATCGCCGACAAGTCATGGAGCCAAAAGGTGCTGCTGTTCATCGCCTATAGCCACACTACCCTGAAAGTGCCTGCTATCGTCTGCTCTGTGAAGTGATACAGGGGCAGGCCTGGTTAGTACCTGGATGGGAGACCGCCTGAGAAGTTTTCAAAGCTTCACTTTTTTCAAGGTTTGATTTTTTAAAGTTTTCAAAGTTTGAGTTTTCAAAGTTTGAGTTTTCAAAGTTTGAGTTTTCAAAGTTTTCAAAGTTTAATTTTTCAAAGTTTTCAACGTTTTCAAAATTTGATTTTTCAAAGCTTTCAAAGTTTAAAATTTTTCAAAGTTTTCAAAGTATGATTTTTTCAATGTTTTCAAGGTTTGATTTTTCAACGTTTTCAAAGTTTCATTTTTTCAACGTTTTCAACGTTTTCAAGGTTTAATTTTTCAACGTTTTCAAAGTTTAATTTTTCAGTTTTCAGTTTCATTTTTCAAAGTTTTCATTTTCATTTTTCCACAGTGCTGCTGACAAGTCAAGAAGCCGAAAAGTGCCGCTGTTCATCACCTACGGCCACACCACCCTGAAAGTGCCTGATCTCGTCTGAGCTCAGAAGCGATACAGGGTTGGACCTGGTTAGTACCTGGATGGGAGACCGCCTGGGAATACCAGGTGTCGTAGGCTTTTCAAAGTTTTCAACATTATTTTGCCACAGCATCGCCGACAAGTCATGGAGCCAAAAGGTGCTGCTGTTCATCGCCTATAGCCACACTACCCTGAAAGTGCCTGCTCTCGTTTGATCTGTGAAGTGATACAGGGGCAGGCCTGGTTAGTACCTGGATGGGAGACCGCCTGAGAAGTTTTCAAAGCTTCATTTTTTCAAGGTTTGATTTTTTAAAGTTTTCAAAGTTTGAGTTTTCAAAGTTTGATTTTTCAAAGTTTGAGTTTTCAAAGTTTGAGTTTTCAAAGTTCGAGTTTTCAAAGTTTGAGTTTTCAAAGTTTTCAAAGTTTAATTTTTCAAAGTTTTCAACGTTTTCAAAATTTGATTTTTCAAAGTTTTCAAAGTTTAAATTTTTTCAAAGTTTTCAAAGTTTGATTTTTTCAACGTTTTCAAGGTTTGATTTTTCAACGTTTTCAAAGTTTCATTTTTTCAACGTTTTCAACATTTTTAAGGTTTGATTTTTCAACGTTTTCAAAGTTTAATTTTTCAGTTTTCAGTTTCATTTTTCAAAGTTTTCATTTTCAATTTTCCACAGTTCCGCTGACAAGTCAAGAAGCCGAAAAGTGCCGCTGTTCCTCGCCTACGGCCACACCACCCTGAAAGTGCCTGATCTCGTCTGATCTCAGAAGCGATACAGGGTAGGGCCTGGTTAGTTCCTGGATTGGAGACCGCCTGGGAATACCAGGTGTCGTAGGCTTTTCAAAGTTTTCAACTTTATTTTGCCACAGCATCGCCGACAAGTCATGGAGCCAAAAGGTGCTGCTGTTCATCGCATATAACAAAATACACTGAAAGTGCCTGCTCTCGTCTGATCTGTGAAGTGATACAGGGGCAGGCCTGGTTAGTACCTGGATGGGAGACCGCCTGAGAAGTTTTCAAAGGTTCATTTTTTCAAGGTTTGATTTTTTAAAGTTTTCAAAGTTTGAGTTTTCAAAGTTTGAGTTTTCAAAGTTCGAGTTTTCAAAGTTCGAGTTTTCAACGTTTTCAACGTTTTCAAAATTTGATTTTTCAAAGTTTTCAAAGTTTAAATTTTTTCAAAGTTTTCAAAGTTTGATTTTTTCAACGTTTTCAAGGTTTGATTTTTCAACGTTTTCAAAGTTTCATTTTTTCAACGCTTTCAACGTTTTCAAGGTTTGATTTTTCAACGTTTTCAAAGTTTAATTTTTCAGTTTTCAGTTTCATTTTTCAAAGTTTTCATTTTCATTTTTCCACAGTGCCGCTGACAAGTCAAGAAGCCGAAAAGTGCCGCTGTTCATCACCTACGGCCACACCACCCTGAAAGTGCCTGATCTCATCTGAGCTCAGAAGCGATACAGGGTCGGGCCTGGTTAGTACCTGGATGGGAGACCGCCTGGGAATACCAGGTGTCGTAGGCTTTTCAAAGTTTTCAACTTTATTTTGCCACAGCATCGCCGACAAGTCATGGAGCCAAAAGGTGATGCTGTTCATCGCCTATAGCCACACTACCCTGAAAGTGCCTGCTCTCGTCTGATCTGTGAAGTGATACAGGGGCAGGCCTGGTTAGTACCTGGATGGGAGACCGCCTGAGAAGTTTTCAAAGCTTCATTTTTTCAAGGTTTGATTTTTTAAAGTTTTCAAAGTTTGAGTTTTCAAAGTTTGAGTTTTCAAAGTTTGAGTTTTCAAAGTTCGAGTTTTCAAAGTTTGAGTTTTCAAAGTTTTCAAAGTTTAATTTTTCAAAGTTTTCAACGTTTTCAAAATTTGATTTTTCAAAGTTTTCAAAGTTTAAATTTTTTCAAAGTTTTCAAAGTTTGATTTTTTCAACGTTTTCAAGGTTTGATTTTTCAACGTTTTCAAAGTTTCATTTTTTCAACGTTTTCAACATTTTTAAGGTTTGATTTTTCAACGTTTTCAAAGTTTAATTTTTCAGTTTTCAGTTTCATTTTTCAAAGTTTTCATTTTCAATTTTCCACAGTTCCGCTGACAAGTCAAGAAGCCGAAAAGTGCCGCTGTTCCTCGCCTACGGCCACACCACCCTGAAAGTGCCTGATCTCGTCTGATCTCAGAAGCGATACAGGGTAGGGCCTGGTTAGTACCTGGATTGGAGACCGCCTGGGAATACCAGGTTTCGTAAGCTTTTCAAAGTTTTCAACTTTATTTTGCCACAGCATCGCCGACAAGTCATGGAGCCAAAAGGTGCTGCTGTTCATCGCATATAGCCACACTACACTGAAAGTGCCTGCTCTCGTCTGATCTGTGAAGTGATACAGGGGCAGGCCTGGTTAGTACCTGGATGGGAGACCGCCTGAGAAGTTTTCAAAGGTTCATTTTTTCAAGGTTTGATTTTTTAAAGTTTTCAAAGTTTGAGTTTTCAAAGTTTGAGTTTTCAAAGTTCGAGTTTTCAAAGTTCGAGTTTTCAACGTTTTCAACGTTTTCAAAATTTGATTTTTCAAAGTTTTCAAAGTTTAAATTTTTTCAAAGTTTTCAAAGTTTGATTTTTTCAACGTTTTCAAGGTTTGATTTTTCAACGTTTTCAAAGTTTCATTTTTTCGACGTTTTCAACGTTTTCAAGGTTTGTTTTTTCAACGTTTTCAAAGTTTAATTTTTCAGTTTTCAGTTTCATTTTTCAAAGTTTTCATTTTCATTTTTCCACAGTGCCGCTGACAACTCAAGAAGCCGAAAAGTGCCGCTATTCATCGCCTACGGCCACACCACCCTGAAAGTGCCTGATCTCGTCTGATCTCAGAAGCGATACAGGGTCGGGCCTGGTTAGTACCTGGATGGGAGACCGCCTGGGAATACCAGGTGTCGTAGGCTTTTCAAAGTTTTCATCTTTATTTTGCCACAGCATCGCCGACAAGTCATGGAGCCAAAAGGTGCTGCTGTTCATCACCTATAGCCACACTACCCTGAAAGTGCCTGCTCTCGTTTGATCTGTGAAGTGATACAGGGGCAGGCCTGGTTAGTACCTGGTTTGGAGACCGCCTGAGAAGTTTTCAAAGCTTCATTTTTTCAAGGTTTGATTTTTTAAAGTTTTCAAAGTTTGAGTTTTCAAAGTTTGATTTTTCAAAGTTTGAGTTTTCAAAGTTTTCAAAGTTTAATTTTTCAAAGTTTTCACCGTTTTCAAAATTTGATTTTTCAAAGTTTTCAAAGTTTAAATTTTTTCAAAGTTATCAAAGTTTGATTTTTTCAACGTTTTCAAGGTTTGATTTTTCAACGTTTTCAAAGTTTCATTTTTTCAACGCTTTCAACGTTTTCAAGGTTTGATTTTTCAACGTTTTCAAAGTTTAATTTTTCAGTTTTCAGTTTCATTTTTCAAAGTTTTCATTTTCATTTTTCCACAGTGCCGCTGACAAGTCAAGAAGCCGAAAAGTGCCGCTGTTCATCACCTACGGCCACACCACCCTGAAAGTGCCTGATCTCGTCTGAGCTCAGAAGCGATACAGGGTCGCTCCTGGTTAGTACCTGGATTGGAGACCGCCTGGGAATACCAGGTGTCGTAGGCTTTTCAAAGTTTTCAACTTTATTTTGCCACAGCATCGCCGACAAGTCATGGAGCCAAAAGGTGCTGCTGTTCATCGCCTATAGCCACACTACCCTGAAAGTGCCTGCTCTCGTCTGATCTGTGAATTGATACAGGGGCCGGCCTTGTTAGTACCTGGATGGGAGACCGCCTGAGAAGTTTTCAAAGCTTCATTTTTTCAAGGTTTGATTTTTTAAAGTTTTCAAAGTTTGAGTTTTCAAAGTTTGATTTTTCAAAGTTTGAGTTTTCAAAGTTTGAGTTTTCAAAGTTCGAGTTTTCAAAGTTTGAGTTTTCAAAGTT
Source organism: Xenopus petersii (assembly GCA_038501925.1). Classification (NCBI taxonomy): domain Eukaryota; kingdom Metazoa; phylum Chordata; class Amphibia; order Anura; family Pipidae; genus Xenopus; species Xenopus petersii. The sequence continues at coordinate 55,928 of CM076677.1, read as the reverse complement.
TTCAAAGTTTAATTTTTCAAAGTTTTCAACGTTTTCAAAATTTGATTTTTCAAAGTTTTCAAAGTTTAAATTTTTTCAAAGTTTTGAAAGTTTGATTTTTTCAATGTTTTCAAGGTTTGATTTTTCAACGTTTTCAAAGTTTCATTTTTTCAACGCTTTCAACGTTTTCAAGGTTTGATTTTTCAACGTTTTCAAAGTTTAATTTTTCAGTTTTCAGTTTCATTTTTCAAAGTTTTCATTTTCATTTTTCCACAGTGCCGCTGACAAGTCAAGAAGCCGAAAAGTGCCGCTGTTCATCACCTACGGCCACACCACCCTGAAAGTGCCTGATTTCGTCTGAGCTCAGAAGCGATACAGGGTCTGGCCTGGTTAGTACCTGGATGGGAGACCGCCTGGGAATACCTGGTGTCGTAGGCTTTTCAAAGTTTTCAACTTTATTTTGCCACAGCATCGCCGACAAGTCATGGAGCCAAAAGGTGCTGCTGTTCATCGCCTATAGCCACAGTACCCTGTAAGTGCCTGCTCTCGTCTGATCTGTGAATTGATACATGGGCAGGCCTGGTTAGTACCTGGATGGGAGACCGCCTGAGAAGTTTTCAAAGCTTCATTTTTTCAAGGTTTGATTTTTTAAAGTTTTCAAAGTTTGAGTTTTCAAAGTTTGAGTTTTCAAAGTTTGAGTTTTCAAAGTTTGAGTTTTCAAAGTTTGAGTTTTCAAAGTTCGAGTTTTCAAAGTTTGAGTTTTCAAAGTTTTCAAAGTTTAATTTTTCAAAGTTTTCAACGTTTTCAAAATTTGATTTTTCAAAGTTTTCAAAGTTTAAATTTTTTCAAAGTTTTCAAAGTTTGATTTTTTCAACGTTTTCAAGGTTTGATTTTTCAACGTTTTCAAAGTTTCATTTTTTCAACGCTTTCAACGTTTTCAAGGTTTGATTTTTCAATGTTTTCAAAGTTTAATTTTTCAGTTTTCAGTTTCATTTTTCAAAGTTTTCATTTTCATTTTTCCACAGTGCCGCTAACAAGTCAAGAAGCCGAAAAGTGCCGCTGTTCATCACCTACGGCCACACCACCCTGAAAGTGCCTGATTTCGTCTGAGCTCAGAAGCGATACAGGGTCGCTCCTGGTTAGTACCTGGATGGGAGACCGCCTGGGAATACCAGGTGTCGTAGGCTTTTCAAAGTTTTCAACTTTATTTTGCCACAGCATCGCCGACAAGTCATGGAGCCAAAAGGTGCTGCTGTTCATCGCCTATAGCCACACTACCCTGAAAGTGCCTGCTCTCGTCTGATCTGTGAAGTGATACAGGGGCAGGCCTGGTTAGTACCTGGATGGGAGACCGCCTGAGAAGTTTTCAAAGGTTCATTTTTTCAAGGTTTGATTTTTTAAAGTTTTCAAAGTTTGAGTTTTCAAAGTTTGAGTTTTCAAAGTTCGAGTTTTCAAAGTTTGAGTTTTCAAAGTTTTCAAAGTTTAATTTTTCAAAGTTTTCACCGTTTTCAAAATTTGATTTTTCAAAGTTTTCAAAGTTTAAATTTTTTCAAAGTTATCAAAGTTTGATTTTTTCAACGTTTTCAAGGTTTGATTTTTCAACGTTTTCAAAGTTTCATTTTTTCAACGCTTTCAACGTTTTCAAGGTTTGATTTTTCAACGTTTTCAAAGTTTAATTTTTCAGTTTTCAGTTTCATTTTTCAAAGTTTTCATTTTCATTTTTCCACAGTGCCGCTGACAAGTCAAGAAGCCGAAAAGTGCCGCTGTTCATCACCTACGGCCACACCACCCTGAAAGTGCCTGATCTCGTCTGAGCTCAGAAGCGATACAGGGTCGCTCCTGGTTAGTACCTGGATGGGAGACCGCCTGGGAATACCAGGTGTCGTAGGCTTTTCAAAGTTTTCAACTTTATTTTGCCACAGCATCGCCGACAAGTCATGGAGCCAAAAGGTGCTGCTGTTCATCGCCTATAGCCACACTACCCTGAAAGTGCCTGCTCTCGTCTGATCTGTGAATTGATTCAGGGGCCGGCCTGGTTAGTACCTGGATGGGAGACCGCCTGAGAAGTTTTCAAAGCTTCATTTTTTCAAGGTTTGATTTTTTAAAGTTTTCAAAGTTTGAGTTTTCAAAGTTTGATTTTTCAAAGTTTGAGTTTTCAAAGTTTGAGTTTTCAAAGTTCGAGTTTTCAAAGTTTGAGTTTTCAAAGTTTTCAAAGTTTAATTTTTCAAAGTTTTCAACGTTTTCAAAATTTGATTTTTCAAAGTTTTCAAAGTTTAAATTTTTTCAAAGTTTTGAAAGTTTGATTTTTTCAACGTTTTCAAGGTTTGATTTTTCAACGTTTTCAAAGTTTCATTTTTTCAACGCTTTCAACGTTTTCAAGGTTTGATTTTTCAACGTTTTCAAAGTTTAATTTTTCAGTTTTCAGTTTCATTTTTCAAAGTTTTCATTTTCATTTTTCCACAGTGCCGCTGACAAGTCAAGAAGCCGAAAAGTGCCACTGTTCATCACCTACGGCCACACCACCCTGAAAGTGCCTGATTTCGTCTGAGCTCAGAAGCGATACAGGGTCTGGCCTGGTTAGTACCTGGATGGGAGACCGCCTGGGAATACCTGGTGTCGTAGGCTTTTCAAAGTTTTCAACTTTATTTTGCCACAGCATCGCCGACAAGTCATGGAGCCAAAAGGTGCTGCTGTTCATCGCCTATAGCCACACTACCCTGTAAGTGCCTGCTCTCGTCTGATCTGTGAATTGATACATGGGCAGGCCTGGTTAGTACCTGGATGGGAGACCGCCTGAGAAGTTTTCAAAGCTTCATTTTTTCAAGGTTTGATTTTTTAAAGTTTTCAAAGTTTGAGTTTTCAAAGTTTGAGTTTTCAAAGTTTGAGTTTTCAAAGTTCGAGTTTTCAAAGTTTGAGGTTTCAAAGTTTTCAAAGTTTAATTTTTCAAAGTTTTCAACGTTTTCAAAATTTGATTTTTCAAAGTTTTCAAAGTTTAAATTTTTTCAAAGTTTTCAAAGTTTGATTTTTTCAACGTTTTCAAGGTTTGATTTTTCAACGTTTTCAAAGTTTCATTTTTTCAACGTTTTCAACGTTTTCAAGGTTTGTTTTTTCAACGTTTTCAAAGTTTAATTTTTCAGTTTTCAGTTTCATTTTTCAAAGTTTTCATTTTCATTTTTCCACAGTGCCGCTGACAAGTCAAGAAGCCGAAAAGTGCTGCTATTCATCGCCTATGGCCACACCACCCTGAAAGTGCCTGATCTCGTCGGATCTCAGAAGCGATACAGGGTCGAGCCTGGTTAGTACCTGGATGGGAGACCGCCTGGGAATACCAGGTGTCGTAGGCTTTTCAAAGTTTTCATCTTTATTTTGCCACAGCATCGCCGACAAGTCATGGAGCCAAAAGGTGCTGCTGTTCATCGCCTATAGCCACACTACCCTGTAAGTGCCTGCTCTCGTCTGATCTGTGAATTGATACAGGGGCAGGCCTGGTTAGTACCTGGATGGGAGACCGCCTGAGAAGTTTTCAAAGCTTCATTTTTTCAAGGTTTGATTTTTTAAAGTTTTCAAAGTTTGAATTTTCAAAGTTTGAGTTTTCAAAGTTTGAGTTTTCAAAGTTCGAGTTTTCAAAGTTTGAGTTTTCAAAGTTTTCAAAGTTTAATTTTTCAAAGTTTTCAACGTTTTCAAAATTTGATTTTTCAAAGTTTTCAAAGTTTAAATTTTTTCAAAGTTTTCAAAGTTTGATTTTTTCAACGTTTTCAAGGTTTGATTTTTCAACGTTTTCAAAGTTTCATTTTTTCAACGCTTTCAACGTTTTCAAGGTTTGATTTTTCAACGTTTTCAAAGTTTAATTTTTCAGTTTTCAGTTTCATTTTTCAAAGTTTTCATTTTCATTTTTCCACAGTGCCGCTGACAAGTCAAGAAGCCGAAAAGTGCCGCTGTTCATCACCTACGGCCACACCACCCTGAAAGTGCCTTATCTCGTCTGAGCTCAGAAGCGATACAGGGTCGGGCCTGGTTAGTACCTGGATGGGAGACCGCCTGGGAATACCAGGTGTCGTAGGCTTTTCAAAGTTTTCAACTTTATTTTGTCACAGCATCGCCGACAAGTCATGGAGCCAAAAGGTGCTGCTGTTCATCGCCTATAGCCACACTACCCTGAAAGTGCCTGCTCTCGTCTGATCTGTGAAGTGATACAGGGGCAGGCCTGGTTAGTACCTGGATGGGAGACCGCCTGAGAAGTTTTCAAAGCTTCAGTTTTTCAAGGTTTGATTTTTTAAAGTTTTCAAAGTTTGAGTTTTCAAAGTTTGATTTTTCAAAGTTTGAGTTTTCAAAGTTTGAGTTTTCAAAGTTCGAGTTTTCAAAGTTTGAGTTTTCAAAGTTTTCAAAGTTTAATTTTTCAAAGTTTTCAACGTTTTCAAAATTTGATTTTTCAAAGTTTTCAAAGTTTAAATTTTTTCAAAGTTTTCAAAGTTTGATTTTTTCAACGTTTTCAAGGTTTGATTTTTCAACGTTTTCAAAGTTTCATTTTTTCAACGTTTTCAACGTTTTCAAGGTTTGTTTTTTCAACGTTTTCAAAGTTTAATTTTTCAGTTTTCAGTTTCATTTTTCAAAGTTTTCATTTTCATTTTTCCACAGTGCCGCTGACAAGTCAAGAAGCCGAAAAGTGCTGCTATTCATCGCCTATGGCCACACCACCCTGAAAGTGCCTGATCTCGTCGGATCTCAGAAGCGATACAGGGTCGAGCCTGGTTAGTACCTGGATGGGAGACCGCCTGGGAATACCAGGTGTCGTAGGCTTTTCAAAGTTTTCATCTTTATTTTGCCACAGCATCGCCGACAAGTCATGGAGCCAAAAGGTGCTGCTGTTCATCGCCTATAGCCACACTACCCTGTAAGTGCCTGCTCTCGTCTGATCTGTGAATTGATACAGGGGCAGGCCTGGTTAGTACCTGGATGGGAGACCGCCTGAGAAGTTTTCAAAGCTTCATTTTTTCAAGGTTTGATTTTTTAAAGTTTTCAAAGTTTGAATTTTCAAAGTTTGAGTTTTCAAAGTTTGAGTTTTCAAAGTTCGAGTTTTCAAAGTTTGAGTTTTCAAAGTTTTCAAAGTTTAATTTTTCAAAGTTTTCAACGTTTTCAAAATTTGATTTTTCAAAGTTTTCAAAGTTTAAATTTTTTCAAAGTTTTCAAAGTTTGATTTTTTCAACGTTTTCAAGGTTTGATTTTTCAACGTTTTCAAAGTTTCATTTTTTCAACGCTTTCAACGTTTTCAAGGTTTGATTTTTCAACGTTTTCAAAGTTTAATTTTTCAGTTTTCAGTTTCATTTTTCAAAGTTTTCATTTTCATTTTTCCACAGTGCCGCTGACAAGTCAAGAAGCCGAAAAGTGCCGCTGTTCATCACCTACGGCCACACCACCCTGAAAGTGCCTTATCTCGTCTGAGCTCAGAAGCGATACAGGGTCGGGCCTGGTTAGTACCTGGATGGGAGACCGCCTGGGAATACCAGGTGTCGTAGGCTTTTCAAAGTTTTCAACTTTATTTTGTCACAGCATCGCCGACAAGTCATGGAGCCAAAAGGTGCTGCTGTTCATCGCCTATAGCCACACTACCCTGAAAGTGCCTGCTCTCGTCTGATCTGTGAAGTGATACAGGGGCAGGCCTGGTTAGTACCTGGATGGGAGACCGCCTGAGAAGTTTTCAAAGCTTCAGTTTTTCAAGGTTTGATTTTTTAAAGTTTTCAAAGTTTGAGTTTTCAAAGTTTGATTTTTCAAAGTTTGAGTTTTCAAAGTTTGAGTTTTCAAAGTTCGAGTTTTCAAAGTTTGAGTTTTCAAAGTTTTCAAAGTTTAATTTTTCAAAGTTTTCAAAGTTTTCAAAATTTGATTTTTCAAAGTTTTCAAAGTTTAAATTTTTTCAAAGTTTTGAAAGTTTGATTTTTTCAACGTTTTCAAGGTTTGATTTTTCAACGTTTTCAAAGTTTAATTTTTCAGTTTTCAGTTTCATTTTTCAAAGTTTTCATTTTCATTTTTCCACAGTGCCGCTGACAAGTCAAGAAGCCGAAAAGTGCCGCTGTTCATCACCTACGGCCACACCACCCTGAAAGTGCCTGATCTCGTCTGAGCTCAGAAGCGATACAGGGTCGGGCCTGGTTAGTACCTGGATGGGAGACCGCCTGGGAATACCAGGTGTCGTAGGCTTTTCAAAGTTTTCAACTTTATTTTGCCACAGCATCGCCGACAAGTCATGGAGCCAAAAGGTGCGGCTGTTCATCGCCTATAGCCACACTACCCTGAAAGTGCCTGCTCTCGTCTGATCTGTGAAGTGATACAAGGGCAGGCCTGGTTAGTACCTGGATGGGAGACCGCCTGAGAAGTTTTCAAAGCTTCATTTTTTCAAGGTTTGATTTTTTAAAGTTTTCAAAGTTTGAGTTTTCAAAGTTTGAGTTTTCAAAGTTCGAGTTTTCAAAGTTTGAGTTTTCAAAGTTTTCAAAGTTTAATTTTTCAAAGTTTTCAACGTTTTCAAAATTTGATTTTTCAAAGTTTTCAAAGTTTAAATTTTTTCAAAGTTTTCAAAGTTTGATTTTTTCAACATTTTCAAGGTTTGATTTTTCAACGTTTTCAAAGTTTCATTTTTTCAACGTTTTCAACATTTTCAAGGTTTGATTTTTCAACGTTTTCAAAGTTTAATTTTTCAGTTTTCAGTTTCATTTTTCAAAGTTTTCATTTTCAATTTTCCACAGTGCCGCTGACAAGTCAAGAAGCCGAAAAGTGCCGCTGTTCATCGCCTACGGCCACACCACCCTGAAAGTGCCTGCTCTCGTCTGATCTGTGAAGTGATACAGGGGCAGGCCTGGTTAGTACCTGGATGGGAGACCGCCTGAGAAGTTTTCAAAGGTTCATTTTTTCAAGGTTTGATTTTATAAAGTTTTCAAAGTTTGAGTTTTCAAAGTTTGAGTTTTCAAAGTTCGAGTTTTCAAAGTTTGAGTTTTCAAAGTTTTCAACGTTTTCAAAATTTGATTTTTCAAAGTTTTCAAAGTTTAATTTTTTTCAAAGTTTTCAAAGTTTGATTTTTTCAACGTTTTCAAGGTTTGATTTTTCAACGTTTTCAAAGTTTCATTTTTTCAACGTTTTCAACGTTTTCAAGGTTTGTTTTTTCAACGTTTTCAAAGTTTAATTTTTCAGTTTTCAGTTTCATTTTTCAAAGTTTTCATTTTCATTTTTCCACAGTAGAAGCCGAAAAGTGCCGCTATTCATCGCCTACGGCCACACCACCCTGAAAGTGCCTGATTTCAGAAGCGATACAGGGTCGGGCCTGGTTAGTACCTGGATGGGAGACCGCCTGGGAAAACCAGGTGTCGTAGGCTTTTCAAAGTTTTCATCTTTATTTTGCCACAGCATCGCCGACAAGTCATGGAGCCAAAAGGTGCTGCTGTTCATCACCTATAGCCACACTACCCTGAAAGTGCCTGCTCTCGTTTGATCTTTGAAGTGATACAGGGGCAGGCCTGGTTAGTACCTGGATGGGAGACCTCCTGAGAAGTTTTCAAAGCTTCATTTTTTCAAGGTTTGATTTTTTAAAGTTTTCAAAGTTTGAGTTTTCAAAGTTTGATTTTTCAAAGTTTGAATTTTCAAAGTTTGAGTTTTCAAAGTTCGAGTTTTCAAAGTTTGAGTTTTCAAAGTTTTCAAAGTTTAATTTTTCAAAGTTTTCAACGTTTTCAAAATTTGATTTTTCAAAGTTTTCAAAGTTTAAATTTTTTCAAAGTTTTCAAAGTTTGATTTTTTCAACGTTTTCAAGGTTTGATTTTTCAACGTTTTCAAAGTTTAAATTTTTTCAACGCTTTCAACGTTTTCAAGGTTTGATTTTTCAACGTTTTCAAAGTTTAATTTTTCAGTTTTCAGTTTCATTTTTCAAAGTTTTCATTTTCATTTTTCCACAGTGCCGCTGACAAGTCAAGAAGCCGAAAAGTGCCGCTGTTCATCACCTACGGCCACACCACCCTGAAAGTGCCTGATCTCGTCTGCGCTCAGAACCGATACAGGGTCGGGCCTGGTTAGTACCTGGATGGGAGACCGCCTGGGAATACCAGGTGTCGTAGGCTTTTCAAAGTTTTCAACTTTATTTTGCCACAGCATCGCCGACAAGTCATGGAGCCAAAAGGTGCTGCTGTTCATCGCCTATAGCCACACTACCCTGAAAGTGCCTGCTCTTGTCTGATTTGTGAAGTGATACAGGGGCAGGCCTGGTTAGTACCTGGATGGGAGACCGCCTGAGAAGTTTTCAAAGCTTCATTTTTTCAAGGTTTGATTTTTTAAAGTTTTCAAAGTTTGAGATTTCAAAGTTTGAGATTTCAAAGTTTGAGTTTTCAAAGTTCGAGTTTTCAAAGTTTTCAATGTTTAATTTTTCAAAGTTTTCAAAGTTTTCAAAATTTGATTTTTGCAACGTTTTCAAGGTTTGATTTTTCAACGTTTTCAAAGTTTCATTTTTTCAACGTTTTCAACGTTTTCAAGGTTTGTTTTTTCAACGTTTTCAAAGTTTAATTTTTCAGTTTTCAGTTTCATTTTTCAAAGTTTTTATTTTCATTTTTCCACTGTGCCGCTGACAAGTCAAGAAGCCGAAAAGTGCCGCTATTCATCGCCTATGGCCACACCAGCCTGAAAGTGCCTGATCTCGTCTGATCTCAGAAGCGATACAGGGTCGGGCCTGGTTAGTACCTGGATGGGAGACCGCCTGGGAATACCAGGTGTCGTAGGCTTTTCATAGTTTTCATCTTTATTTTGCCACAGCATCGCCGACAAGTCATGGAGCCAAAAGGTGCTGCTGTTCATCGCCTATAGCCACACTACCCTGAAAGTGCCTTCTCTCATTTGATCTGTGAAGTGATACAGGGGCAGGCCTGGTTAGTACCTGGATGGGAGACCGCATGAGAAGTTTTCAAAGCTTCATTTTTTCAAGGTTTGATTTTTTAAAGTTTTCAAAGTTTGAGTTTTCAAAGTTCGAGTTTTCAAAGTTTGAGTTTTCAAAGTTTTCAAAGTTTAATTTTTCAAAGTTTTCAACGTTTTCAAAATTTGATTTTTCAAAGTTTTCAAAGTTTAAATTTTTTCAAAGTTTTCAAAGTTTGATTTTTTCAACGTTTTCAAGATTTGATTTTTCAACGTTTTCAAAGTTTCATTTTTTCAACACTTTCAACGTTTTCAAGGTTTGATTTTTCAACGTTTTCAAAGTTTAATTTTTCAGTTTTCAGTTTCATTTTTCAAAGTTTTCATTTTCATTTTGCCACAGCATCGCCGACAAGTCATGGAGCCAAAAGGTGCTGCTGTTCATCGCCTATAGCCACACTACCCTGAAAGTGCCTGCTCTCGTCTGATCTGTGAAGTGATACAGGGGCAGGCCTGGTTAGTACCTGAATAGGAGACTGTCTGAGAAGTTTTCAAAGGTTCATTTTTTCAAGGTTTGATTTTTTAAAGTTTTCAAAGTTTGAGTTTTCAAAGTTTGAGTTTTCAAAGTTTGAGTTTTCAAAGTTTTCAAAGTTTAATTTTTCAAAGTTTTCAACGTTTTCAAAATTTGATTTTTCAAAGTTTTCAAAGTTTAAATTTTTTCAAAGTTTTCAAAGTTTGATTTTTTCAACGTTTTCAAGGTTTGATTTTTCAACATTTTCAAAGTTTCATTTTTTCAACGTTTTCAAAGTTTAATTTTTTAGTTTTCAGCTTCATTTTTCAAAGTTTTCATTTTCATTTTTCCACAGTGCCGCTGACAAGTCAAGAAGCCGAAAAGTGCCGCTGTTCATCGCCTACGGCCACACCACCCTGAAAGTGCCTGATCTCAGAAGCGATACAGGGTCGGGCCTGCTTAGTACCTGGATGGGAGACCGCCTGGGAATACCAGGTGTCGTATTCTTTTCAAAGTTTTCAACTTTATTTTGCCACAGCATCGCCGACAAGTCATGGAGCCAAAAGGTGCTGCTGTTCATCGCCTATAACCACACTACCCTGAAAGTGCCTGCTCTCGTCTGATCTGTGAAGTGATACAGGGGCAGGCCTGGTTAGTACCTGGATGGGAGACCGCCTGAGAAGTTTTCAAAGGTTCATTTTTTCAAGGTTTGATTTTTTAAAGTTTTCAAAGTTTGAGTTTTCAAAGTTTGATTTTTCAAAGTTTGAGTTTTCAAAGTTTGAGTTTTCAAAGTTCGAGTTTTCAAAGTTTGAGTTTTCAAAGTTTTCAAAGTTTAATTTTTCAAAGTTTTCAATGTTTTCAAAATTTGATTTTTCAAAGTTTTCAAAGTTTAAATTTCTTCAAAGTTTTGAAAGTTTGATTTTTTCAACGTTTTCAAGGTTTGATTTTTCAACGTTTTCAAAGTTTCATTTTTTCAACGCTTTCAGCGTTTTCAAGGTTTGATTTTTCAACGTATTCAAAGTATAATTTTTCAGTTTTCAGTTTCATTTTTCAAAGTTTTCATTTTCATTTTTCCACAGTGCCGCTGACAAGTCAAGAAGCCGAAAAGTGCCGCTGTTCATCACCTACGGCCACACCACCCTGAAAGTGCCTGATCTCATCTGAGCTCAGAAGCGATACAGGGTCGGGCCTGGTTAGTACCTGGATGGGAGACTGCCTGGGAATACCAGGTGTCGTAGGCTTTTCAAAGTTTTCAACTTTATTTTGCCACAGCATCGCCGACAAGTCATGGAGCCAAAAGGTGCTGCTGTTCATCGCCTATAGCCACACTACCCTGAAAGTGCCTGCTCTCGTCTGATCTGTGAAGTGATACAGGGGCAGGCCTGGTTAGTACCTGGATGGGAGACCGCCTGAGAAGTTTTCAAAGCTTCATTTTTTCAAGGTTTGATTTTTTAAAGTTTTCAAAGTTTGAGTTTTCAAAGTTTGAGTTTTCAAAGTTCGAGTTTTCAAAGTTTGAGTTTTCAAAGTTTTCAAAGTTTAATTTTTCAAAGTTTTCAACGTTTTCAAAATTTGATTTTTCAAAGTTTTCAAAGTTTAAATTTTTTCAAAGTTTTCAAAGTTTGATTTTTTCAAAGTTTTCAAGGTTTGATTTTTCAACGTTTTCAAAGTTTCATTTTTTCAACGTTTTCAACATTTTCAAGGTTTGATTTTTCAACGTTTTTAAAGTTTAATTTTTCAGTTTTCAGTTTCATTTTTCAAAGTTTTCATTTTCAATTTTCCACAGTGCCGCTGACAAGTCAAGAAGCCGAAAAGTGCCGCTGTTTATCGCCTACGGCCACACCACCCTGAAAGTGCCTGATCTCGTCTGATCTCAGAAGCGATACAGGGTAGGGCCTGGTTAGTACCTGGATGGGAGACCGCCTGGGAATACCAGGTGTCGTAGGCTTTTCAAAGTTTTCAACTTTATTTTGCCACAGCATCGCCGACAAGTCATGGAGCCAAAAGGTGCTGCTGTTCATCGCCTATAGCCACACTACACTGAAAGTGCTTGCTCTCGTCTGATCTGTGAAGTGATACAGGGGCAGGCCTGGTTAGTACCTGGATGGGAGACCGCCTGAGAAGTTTTCAAAGGTTCATTTTTTCAAGGTTTGATTTTTTAAAGTTTTCAAAGTTTGAGTTTTCAAAGTTTGAGTTTTCAAAGTTCGAGTTTTCAAAGTTTGAGTTTTCAAAGTTTTCAACGTTTTCAAAATTTGATTTTTCAAAGTTTTCAAAGTTTAAATTTTTTCAAAGTTTTCAAAGTTTGATTTTTTCAACGTTTTCAAGGTTTGATTTTTCAACGTTTTCAAAGTTTCATTTTTTCAACGTTTTCAACGTTTTCAAGGTTTGTTTTTTCAACGTTTTCAAAGTTTAATTTTTCAGTTTTCAGTTTCATTTTTCAAAGTTTTCATTTTCATTTTTCCACAGTGCCGCTGACAAGTCAAGAAGCCGAAAAGTGCCGCTATTCATCGCCTACGGCCACACCACCCTGAAAGTGTCTGATCTCAGAAGCGATACAGGGTCGGGCCTTGTTAGTACCTGGATGGGAGACCGCCTGGGAATACCAGGTGTCGTAGGCTTTTCAAAGTTTTCATCTTTATTTTGCCACAGCATCGCCGACAAGTCATGGAGCCAAAAGGTGCTGCTGTTCATCACCTATAGCCACACTACCCTGAAAGTGCCTGCTCTCGTTTGATCTGTGAAGTGATACAGGGGCAGGCCTGGATGGGAGACCACCTGAGAAGTTTTCAAAGCTTCATTTTTTCAAGGTTTGATTTTTTAAAGTTTTCAAAGTTTGAGTTTTCAAAGTTTGATTTTTCAAAGTTTGAGTTTTCAAAGTTTGAGTTTTCAAAGTTTGAGTTTTCAAAGTTTGAGTTTTCAAAGTTTTCAAAGTTTAATTTTTCAAAGTTTTCAACGTTTTCAAAATTTGATTTTTCAATGTTTTCAAAGTTTAAATTTTTTCAAAGTTTTGAAAGTTTGATTTTTTCAACGTTTTCAAGGTTTGATTTTTCAACGTTTTCAAAGTTTCATTTTTTCAACGCTTTCAACGTTTTCAAGGTTTGATTTTTCAACGTTTTCAAAGTTTAATTTTTCAGTTTTCAGTTTCATTTTTCAAAGTTTTCATTTTCATTTTTCCACAGTGCCGCTGACAAGTCAAGAAGCCGAAAAGTGCCGCTGTTCATCACCTACGGCCACACCACCCTGAAAGTGCCTGATCTCGTCTGCGCTCAGAAGCGATACAGGGTCGGGCCTGGTTAGTACCTGGATGGGAGACCGCCTGGGAATACCAGGTGTCGTAGGCTTTTCAAAGTTTTCATCTTTATTTTGCCACAGCATCGCCGACAAGTCATGGAGCCAAAAGGTGCTGCTGTTCATCGCCTATAGCCACACTACCCTGAAAGTGCCTGCTCTCGTCTGATCTGTGAAGTGATACAGGGGCAGGCCTGGTTAGTACCTGGATGGGAGTCCGCCTGAGAAGTTTTCAATGCTTCATTTTTTCAAGGTTTGATTTTTTAAAGTTTTCAAAGTTTGAGTTTTCAAAGTTTGAGTTTTCAAAGTTCGAGTTTTCAAAGTTTTCAATGTTTAATTTTTCAAAGTTTTCAAAGTTTTCAAAATTTGATTTTTCAAAGTTTTCAAAGTTTAAATTTTTTCAAAGTTTTCAAAGTTTGATTTTTTCAACGTTTTCAAGATTTGATTTTTCAACGTTTTCAAAGTTTCATTTTTTCAACGCTTTCAACGTTTTCAAGGTTTGATTTTTCAACGTTTTCAAAGTTTCATTTTTCAGTTTTCAGTTTCATTTTTCAAAGTTTTCATTTTCATTTTTCCACAGTGCCGCTGACAAGTCATGGAGCCAAAAGGTGCTGCTGTTCATCGCCTATAGCCACACTACCCTGAAAGTGCCTGCTCTCGTCTGATCTGTGAAGTGATACAGGGGCAGGCCTGGTTAGTACCTGGATGGGAGACCGCCTGAGAAGTTTTCAAAGCTTCATTTTTTCAAGGTTTGATTTTTTAAAGTTTTCAAAGTTTGAGATTTCAAAGTTTGAGATTTCAAAGTTTGAGTTTTCAAAGTTCGAGTTTTCAAAGTTTTCAATGTTTAATTTTTCAAAGTTTTCAAAGTTTTCAAAATTTGATTTTTCAAAGTTTTCAAAGTTTAAATTTTTTCAAAGTTTTCAAAGTTTGATTTTTTCAACGTTTTCAAGGTTTGATTTTTCAACGTTTTCAAAGTTTCATTTTTTCAACGTTTTCAACGTTTTCAAGGTTTGTTTTTTCAACGTTTTCAAAGTTTAATTTTTCAGTTTTCAGTTTCATTTTTCAAATTTTTCATTTTCATTTTTCCACAGTGCCGCTGACAAGTCAAGAAGCCGAAAAGTGCCGCTATTCATCGCCTATGGCCACACCACCCTGAAAGTGCCTGATCTCGTCTGATCTCAGAAGCGATACAGGGTCGGGCCTGGTTAGTACCTGGATGGGAGACCGCCTGGGAATACCAGGTGTCGTAGGCTTTTCAAAGTTTTCATCTTTATTTTGCCACAGCATCGCCGACAAGTCATGGAGCCAAAAGGTGCTGCTGTTCATCGCCTATAGCCACACTACCCTGAAAGTGCATGCTCTCGTTTGATCTGTGAAGTGATACAGGGGCAGGCCTGGTTAGTACCTGGATGGGAGACCGCCTGAGAAGTTTTCAAAGCTTCATTTTTTCAAGGTTTGATTTTTTAAAGTTTTCAAAGTTTGAGTTTTCAAAGTTTGATTTTTCAAAGTTTGAGTTTTCAAAGTTTGAGTTTTCAAAGTTGAGTTTTCAAAGTTTGAGTTTTCAAAGTTTTCAAAGTTTAATTTTTCAAAGTTTTCAACGTTTTCAAAATTTGATTTTTCAAAGTTTTCAAAGTTTAAATTTTTTCAAAGTTTTCAAAGTTTGATTTTTTCAACGTTTTCAAGGTTTGATTTTTCAACGTTTTCAAAGTTTCATTTTTTCAACGCTTTCAACGTTTTCAAGGTTTGATTTTTCAACGTTTTCAAAGTTTAATTTTTCAGTTTTCAGTTTCATTTTTCAAAGTTTTCATTTTCATTTTTCCACAGTGCCGCTGACAAGTCAAGAAGCCGAAAAGTGCCGCTGTTCATCACCTACGGCCACACCACCCTGAAAGTGCCTGATCTCGTCTGAGCTCAGAAGCGATACAGGGTCGGTCCTGGTTAGTACCTGGATGGGAGACCGCCTGGGAATACCAGGTGTTGCAGGCTTTTCAAAGTTTTCAACTTTATTTTGCCACAGCATCGCCGACAAGTCATGGAGCCAAAAGGTGCTGCTGTTCATCGCCTATAGCCACACTACCCTGAAAGTGCCTGCTCTCGCCTGATCTGTGCATTGATACAGGGGCAGGCCTGGTTAGTACCTGGATGGGAGACCGCCTGAGAAGTTTTCAAAGCTTCATTTTTTCAAGGTTTGATTTTTTAAAGTTTTCAAAGTTTGAGTTTTCAAAGTTTGAGTTTTCAAAGTTTGAGTTTTCAAAGTTCGAGTTTTCAAAGTTTGAGTTTTCAAAGTTTTCAAAGTTTAATTTTTCAAAGTTTTCAACGTTTTCAAAATTTGATTTTTCAAAGTTTTCAAAGTTTAAATTTTTTCAAAGTTTTCAAAGTTTGATTTTTTCAAAGTTTTCAAGGTTTGATTTTTCAACGTTTTCAAAGTTTCATTTTTTCAACGTTTTCAACATTTTCAAGGTTTGATTTTTCAACGTTTTTAAAGTTTAATTTTTCAGTTTTCAGTTTCATTTTTCAAAGTTTTCATTTTCAATTTTCCACAGTGCCGCTGACAAGTCAAGAAGCCGAAAAGTGCCGCTGTTCATCGCCTACGGCCACACCACCCTGAAAGTGCCTGATCTCGTCTGATCTCAGAAGCGATACAGGGTAGGGCCTGGTTAGTACCTGGATGGGAGACCGCCTGGGAATACCAGGTGTCGTAGGCTTTTCAAAGTTTTCATCTTTATTTTGCCACAGCATCGCCGACAAGTCATGGAGCCAAAAGGTGCTGTTGTTCATCGCCTATAGCCACACTACACTGAAAGTGCTTGCTCTCGTCTGATCTGTGAAGTGATACAGGGGCAGGCCTGGTTAGTACCTGGATGGGAGACCGCCTGAGAAGTTTTCAAAGGTTCATTTTTTCAAGGTTTGATTTTTTAAAGTTTTCAAAGTTTGAGTTTTCAAAGTTTGAGTTTTCAAAGTTCGAGTTTTCAAAGTTTGAGTTTTCAAAGTTTTCAACGTTTTCAAAATTTGATTTTTCAAAGTTTTCAAAGTTTAAATTTTTTCAAAGTTTTCAAAGTTTGATTTTTTCAACGTTTTCAAGGTTTGATTTTTCAACGTTTTCAAAGTTTCATTTTTTCAACGTTTTCAACGTTTTCAAGGTTTGTTTTTTCAACGTTTTCAAAGTTTAATTTTTCAGTTTTCAGTTTCATTTTTCAAAGTTTTCATTTTCATTTTTCCACAGTGCCGCTGACAAGTCAAGAAGCCGAAAAGTGCCGCTATTCATCGCCTACGGCCACACCACCCTGAAAGTGTCTGATCTCAGAAGCGATACAGGGTCGGGCCTGGTTAGTACCTGGATGGGAGACCGCCTGGGAATACCAGGTGTCGTAGGCTTTTCAAAGTTTTCATCTTTATTTTGCCACAGCATCGCCGACAAGTCATGGAGCCAAAAGGTGCTGCTGTTCATCACCTATAGCCACACTACCCTGAAAGTGCCTGCTCTCGTTTGATCTGTGAAGTGATACAGGGGCAGGCCTGGATGGGAGACCACCTGAGAAGTTTTCAAAGCTTCATTTTTTCAAGGTTTGATTTTTTAAAGTTTTCAAAGTTTGAGTTTTCAAAGTTTGATTTTTCAAAGTTTGAGTTTTCAAAGTTTGAGTTTTCAAAGTTCGAGTTTTCAAAGTTTGAGTTTTCAAAGTTTTCAAAGTTTAATTTTTCAAAGTTTTCAACGTTTTCAAAATTTGATTTTTCAATGTTTTCAAAGTTTAAATTTTTTCAAAGTTTTGAAAGTTTGATTTTTTCAACGTTTTCAAGGTTTGATTTTTCAACGTTTTCAAAGTTTCATTTTTTCAACGCTTTCAACGTTTTCAAGGTTTGATTTTTCAACGTTTTCAAAGTTTAATTTTTCAGTTTTCAGTTTCATTTTTCAAAGTTTTC
The DNA here is from genome assembly GCA_038501925.1 of Xenopus petersii. Classification (NCBI taxonomy): domain Eukaryota; kingdom Metazoa; phylum Chordata; class Amphibia; order Anura; family Pipidae; genus Xenopus; species Xenopus petersii. Next base: position 39,364 of record CM076677.1, on the reverse strand, counting down.
ATTTTCATTTTTCCACAGTGCCGCTGACAAGTCAAGAAGCCGAAAAGTGCCGCTGTTCATCACCTACGGCCACACCACCCTGAAAGTGCCTGATCTCGTCTGCGCTCAGAAGCGATACAGGGTCGGGCCTGGTTAGTACCTGGATGGGAGACCGCCTGGGAATACCAGGTGTCGTAGGCTTTTCAAAGTTTTCATCTTTATTTTGCCACAGCATCGCCGACAAGTCATGGAGCCAAAAGGTGCTGCTGTTCATCGCCTATAGCCACACTACCCTGAAAGTGCCTGCTCTCGTCTGATCTGTGAAGTGATACAGGGGCAGGCCTGGTTAGTACCTGGATGGGAGTCCGCCTGAGAAGTTTTCAATGCTTCATTTTTTCAAGGTTTGATTTTTTAAAGTTTTCAAAGTTTGAGTTTTCAAAGTTTGAGTTTTCAAAGTTCGAGTTTTCAAAGTTTTCAATGTTTAATTTTTCAAAGTTTTCAAAGTTTTCAAAATTTGATTTTTCAAAGTTTTCAAAGTTTAAATTTTTTCAAAGTTTTCAAAGTTTGATTTTTTCAACGTTTTCAAGATTTGATTTTTCAACGTTTTCAAAGTTTCATTTTTTCAACGCTTTCAACGTTTTCAAGGTTTGATTTTTCAATGTTTTCAAAGTTTCATTTTTCAGTTTTCAGTTTCATTTTTCAAAGTTTTCATTTTCATTTTTCCACAGTGCCGCTGACAAGTCATGGAGCCAAAAGGTGCTGCTGTTCATCGCCTATAGCCACACTACCCTGAAAGTGCCTGCTCTCGTCTGATCTGTGAAGTGATACAGGGGCAGGCCTGGTTAGTACCTGGATGGGAGACCGCCTGAGAAGTTTTCAAAGCTTCATTTTTTCAAGGTTTGATTTTTTAAAGTTTTCAAAGTTTGAGATTTCAAAGTTTGAGATTTCAAAGTTTGAGTTTTCAAAGTTCGAGTTTTCAAAGTTTTCAATGTTTAATTTTTCAAAGTTTTCAAAGTTTTCAAAATTTGATTTTTCAAAGTTTTCAAAGTTTAAATTTTTTCAAAGTTTTCAAAGTTTGATTTTTTCAACGTTTTCAAGGTTGGATTTTTCAACGTTTTCAAAGTTTCATTTTTTCAACGTTTTCAACGTTTTCAAGGTTTGTTTTTTCAACGTTTTCAAAGTTTAATTTTTCAGTTTTCAGTTTCATTTTTCAAATTTTTCATTTTCATTTTTCCACAGTGCCGCTGACAAGTCAAGAAGCCGAAAACTGCCGCTATTCATCGCCTATGGCCACACCACCCTGAAAGTGCCTGATCTCGTCTGATCTCAGAAGCGATACAGGGTCGGGCCTGGTTAGTACCTGGATGGGAGACCGCCTGGGAATACCAGGTGTCGTAGGCTTTTCAAAGTTTTCATCTTTATTTTGCCACAGCATCGCCGACAAGTCATGGAGCCAAAAGGTGCTGCTGTTCATCGCCTATAGCCACACTACCCTGAAAGTGCATGCTCTCGTTTGATCTGTGAAGTGATACAGGGGCAGGCCTGGTTAGTACCTGGATGGGAGACCGCCTGAGAAGTTTTCAAAGCTTCATTTTTTCAAGGTTTGATTTTTTAAAGTTTTCAAAGTTTGAGTTTTCAAAGTTTGATTTTTCAAAGTTTGAGTTTTCAAAGTTTGAGTTTTCAAAGTTGAGTTTTCAAAGTTTGAGTTTTCAAAGTTTTCAAAGTTTAATTTTTCAAAGTTTTCAACGTTTTCAAAATTTGATTTTTCAAAGTTTTCAAAGTTTAAATTTTTTCAAAGTTTTCAAAGTTTGATTTTTTCAACGTTTTCAAGGTTTGATTTTTCAACGTTTTCAAAGTTTCATTTTTTCAACGCTTTCAACGTTTTCAAGGTTTGATTTTTCAACGTTTTCAAAGTTTAATTTTTCAGTTTTCAGTTTCATTTTTCAAAGTTTTCATTTTCATTTTTCCACAGTGCCGCTGACAAGTCAAGAAGCCGAAAAGTGCCGCTGTTCATCACCTACGGCCACACCACCCTGAAAGTGCCTGATCTCGTCTGAGCTCAGAAGCGATACAGGGTCGGTCCTGGTTAGTACCTGGATGGGAGACCGCCTGGGAATACCAGGTGTTGCAGGCTTTTCAAAGTTTTCAACTTTATTTTGCCACAGCATCGCCGACAAGTCATGGAGCCAAAAGGTGCTGCTGTTCATCGCCTATAGCCACACTACCCTGAAAGTGCCTGCTCTCGTCTGATCTGTGCATTGATACAGGGGCAGGCCTGGTTAGTACCTGGATGGGAGACCGCCTGAGAAGTTTTCAAAGCTTCATTTTTTCAAGGTTTGATTTTTTAAAGTTTTCAAAGTTTGAGTTTTCAAAGTTTGAGTTTTCAAAGTTTGAGTTTTCAAAGTTCGAGTTTTCAAAGTTTGAGTTTTCAAAGTTTTCAAAGTTTAATTTTTCAACGTTTTCAACGTTTTCAAAATTTGATTTTTCAAAGTTTTCAAAGTTTAAATTTTTTCAAAGTTTTGAAAGTTTGATTTTTTCAACGTTTTCAAGGTTTGATTTTTCAACGTTTTCAAAGTTTCATTTTTTCAACGTTTTCAACGTTTTCAAGGTTTGATTTTTCAACGTTTTCAAAGTTTCATTTTTCAGTTTTCAGTTTCATTTTTCAAAGTTTTCATTTTCATTTTTCCACAGTGCCGCTGACAAGTCAAGAAGCCGAAAAGTGCTGCTGTTCATCGCCTACGGCCACACCACCCTGAAAGTGCCTGATCTCAGAAGCGATACAGGGTCGGGCCTGGTTAGTACCTGGATGGGAGACCGCCTGGGAATACCAGGTGTCGTAGGCTTTTCAAAGTTTTCAACTTTATTTTGCCACAGCATCGCCGACAAGTCATTAGGGATGTAGCGAACGTCGGAAAAAAAGTTCGCGAACATATTCGCGAACTTGCGCAAAAATGCGAGCGGTTCGCGAACGGTTCGCAAACCCCATAGACTTCAATGGGAAGGCGAACTTTAACATCTAAAAAAGACATTTCTGGCCAGAAAAATGATTTTAAAGTTGTTTAAAGGGTGCAACGACCTGGACAGTGGCATGCCAGAGGGGGATCAAGGGCAAAAATGTATCTGAAAAATCTGCCTGTGTGTGCTTGGAAGAGATAGTGTAGGGGGATAGCTGTTAGTGATTTCAGGGACAGATGATAGTAAGTTTGCTGGCTAGTAATCTGCTTGATACTGCTCTGTATTGGAGGGACAGAAGTCTGCAGGGATTTGAGGGACATTTTAGCTTAGGTAGCTTTGCTGGCTAGTAATCTACTGTTCTCTTTAAACAACTGCCATACGTTGACCTTGTAGGCATTGTTTGCCCAGTTTTTTTGGACGCAGCCACTGAAGCACAGTTGCCAGAAAAAATATGCCATATAAATGCTGAAAATAGTCATTTTTCGCCATACGTTGACCTTGTAGACATTGTTTGCCCAGTTTTTTTGGATGCAGCCACTGAAGCACAGTTGCCAGAAAAAATATGCCATATAAATGCTGAAAATAGTCATTTTTTGCCATACGTTGACCTTGTAGGCATTGTTTGCCCAGTTTTTTTGGTTGCAGCCACTGAAGCACAGTTGCCAGAAAAAATATGCCATATAAATGCTGAAAATAGTAATTTTTTGCCATACGTTGACCTTGTAGGCATTGTTTGCCCAAAAAAACTGGGCAAACAATGCCTACAAGGTCAACGTCGTTGACCTTGTAGGCATTGTTTGCCCAGTTTTTTTGGCCGCAGCCACTGAAGCACAGAGGCCAGAAAAAATATGCCATATAAATGCTGAAAATAGTCATTTTTTTGGTCGCAGCCACTGAAGCACAGTTGCCAGAAAAATTATGCCATATAAATGCTGAAAATATAAATTTTTTTGGTTGCAGCCACTGAAGCACAGAGGCCAGAAAAATTATGCCATATAAATGGAGAAAATATGCATTTTTTTGGTTGCAGCCACTGAAGCACAGAGGCCAGAAAAATTATGCCATATAAATGGAGAAAATATGCATTTTTTTGGTTGCAGCCACTGAAGCACAGAGGCCAGAAAAATTATGCCATATAAATGGAGAAAATATGCATTTTTTTGGTTGCAGCCACTGAAGCACAGAGGCCAGAAAAATTATGCCATATAAATGGAGAAAATATGCATTTTTTTGGTTGCAGCCACTGAAGCACAGAGGCCAGAAAAATTATGCCATATAAATGCAGAAAATATGCATTTTTTTGGTTGCAGCCACTGAAGCACAGAGGCCAGAAAAATTATGCCATATAAATGCAGAAAATATGCATTTTTTTGGACGCAGCCACTGAAGCACAGTTGCCAGAAAAAATATGCCATATAAATGCTGAAAATAGTCATTTTTCGCCATACGTTGACCTTGTAGACATTGTTTGCCCCGTTTTTTTGGTTGCAGCCACTGAAGCACAGAGGCCAGAAAAAATTAAACCAGTAGGGTTTGCACCCTAGTTTGTAACGGTGGCGGAGGGAGGAGGACGCTAAAGGACAGCTGTGTGTGGAGTCATGAGGCTTGAAGAGAAGGACAGCTGCATAGAAGTCAGAACAAGTCTTCCGGCGTGCAGTAACCCTCCGAGATCCACCCCTCATTCATTTTAATAAAGGTCAGGTAATCGACACTTTTGTGACCTAGGCGAGTTCTCTTCTCAGTTACAATCCCTCCTGCTGCACTGAAGGTCCTTTCTGAGAGCACACTTGAGGCTGGGCAAGACAAGAGGTTCATGGCAAATTGTGACAGCTCTGGCCACAGATCAAGCCTGCGCACCCAGTAGTCCAGGGGTTCATCGCTCCTCAGAGTGTCGATATCTGCAGTTAATGCCAGGTAGTCCGCTACCTGCCGGTCGAGGCGTTCTTTGAGGGTGGATCCAGAAGGGTTGTGGCGCTGCCTTGGACAGAAAAACATTTGCATGTCTGATGTTACAGACCGGCCAAAGGGCTTTGTCCTTGCAGGTGTGCTCGTGGCAGGATTACTGGCACCTCTGCCCCTGGAATGTTGATGAGTTCCTGAAGTGACATCACCCTTAAAAGCATTGTACAACATGTTTTGCAGGCTGGTTTGTAAATGCCGCATCTTTTCAGACTTGTGGTATGTTGGTAACATTTCTGACACTTTATGCTTGTACCGAGGGTCTAGTAGCGTTGCGACCCAGTACAGGTCCTTCTCCTTAAGCCTCTTGATACGGGGGTCCTTCAACAGGCATGACAGCATGAAAGACCCCATTCTCACAAGGTTGGATGCAGAGCTATCCATCTCCGCTTCCTCATTATCAAGGACTGCATCATCCACGGTCTCCTCCCCCCAGCCACGTACAAGACCAGGGGTCCCCAAAAGGTCACCACTAGCCCCCTGGGAAGCCTGCTCCTGTTGGTCCTCCTCCTCCTCCTCCACAAAGCCACCTTCCTCCTCTGACTCCACTTCTGGCACCTCTCCCTGCGTTGCAGCAGGTGCCTGGGTTCGTTCTGGTGATTCCGACCATAAATCGTGCGCTTCCAGCTCATCTGTCACTCGTCGCACGGCACGCTCCAGGAAGAAAGCGAAGGGTATTAGGTCGCTGATGGTGCCTTCGGTGCGACTGACCATATTTGTCACCTCTTCAAAAGGTCGCATGAGCCTGCAGGCATCGCGCATAAGCACCCAGTAACGGGGGAAAAAAATCCCCAGCTCTGCAGATCCAGTCCTACCACCCAGTTCAAAAAGGTACTCGTTGACGGCCCTTTGTTGTTGCAGCAGACGTTCCAACATAAGGAGCGTTGAATTCCAGCGAGTCTGGCTGTCAGAAATCAAACGCCTGACTGGCATGTTGTAGCGCTGCTGAATGTCAGCAAGGCGTGCCATGGCTGTGTAGGAACGTCTGAAATGGGCCGACACCTTTCTGGACTGGGTGAGAACGTCCTGGAATCCTGGGTACTTGGAGACAAAACGTTGGACTATTAAATTTAACACATGTGCCATGCAGGGCACATGTGTTAAATTGCCCAGTCTCAACGCTGCCAACAGATTGCTTCCATTGTCACACACCACTTTTCCGATCTGCAGTTGGTGTGGGGTCAGCCACCGATCGGCCTGTGACTGCAGAGATGACAGGAGTACAGATCCGGTATGGTTTTTGCTTTCCAGGCACGTCATCCCCAAGACAGCGTGACAACGGCGTACCTGGCACGTCGAATAGCCTAGGGGGAGCTGGGGGTGCACAGGTGTGGAGGAGGAGAAGGAGGACCCAGCAGCAGAGTAAGAAGAAGAAGAGGAAGAAGACGAGGTAGAGAGCGATGGAGGAGTAGAGGTGGTGGCAGAACCGCGTGCAATCTGTGGCGGTGACACCAACTCCACTGTTGTTGTTGTTGAGCTACCCATTCCCTGCTTCCCATTCCCAGCCATTACCAAGTTCACCCAGTGGGCAGTGTAGGTGACATACCTGCCCTGACCATGCTTGGAGGACCATGCGTCAGTAGTCATATGGACCTTTGGCCCAACACTAAGTGACAGAGATGCGGTAACTTGGCTCTGCACATGTTGGTACAGGTGTGGTATTCCCTTTTTAGAAAAAAAATTGCGGCTGGGTACCTTCCACTGCGGTGTCCCAATTGCTACAAATTTGCGGAAGGCCTCAGAGTCCACCAGCTGGTATGGTAAAAGCTGGCGGGCTAAGAGTGCAGACAAGCCAGCTGTCAGACGCCGGGCAAGGGGGTGACAGTCAGACATTGGCTTCTTACGCTCAAACATGGCCTTCACAGAAACTTGGCTGGTGGCAGATGACTGGGAATGGGAACAGGTGGTCAAGGTGGAAGGCGGAGTGGAGGGTGGTTCAGATGGGTCAAGGAGAGCAGAGGTAGAGCAGTAAGATGCTGGACCAGAAGGAGTGTGGCTTTTAGTTTGCCTGTTGCCTTTGAGGTGTTGCTCCCAAAGTGCTTTGTGCTTGCCGCTCATGTGCCTTCGCATAGAAGTTGTACCTATGTGGCTGTTGGGCTTACCAAGGCTCAGTTTCTGACTGCACTCATTGCAAATTACAATGCTTTTGTCAGAGGCACACACATTAAAAAAATCCCACACTGCTGACTTTTTGGAAGTGTGCGATCTGGCGGTAACAGTAGAAGTTGGCGGCATTGGCGGCAATGGCGGGTGCGTTGGCTGGCTGAACACAGGTGCCGATACATGTTGTTGCCCTACTGATCCCTGCGGGCTGTCCTCCCTGCTTCTTCTAAGTCTTATTCTCCTACTGCCTCTCTGACTCTCCGTCTCTCCATCTGAACTACCCTCCTCTTGCTCTCTTCTACTAGGCACCCACAAAACATCAATCTCCTCATCATCATTCTCCTCAGATGCATCAATTTCTTCTGACACATCACAGAAGGAAGCAGCAGCGGGGACCTCCTCCTCATCACTCATCATTATGTCCATCTCTGTCGTGTTCTCTGCCAGAATTAAATCTGGTGTAACGTCCTCATCTCCTTCATCTTCTTCTGCCAATAATGGTTGCGCATTACTCAGTTCAAGAAACTCATGGGAAAATAACTCCTCTGACTCCAGTGAAGAAGGGGCACCGGTGGTGGAGGAAGTGTTACGTGGGGTGGCCATAGCAGTGGAGGATGAGGAGGATGTTGTGGTAAAGTTAGAAACGGTAGAGGATGGGGTGTGCTGTGTAAGCCAGTCAACTACCTCTTCAGCATTTTGGGAGTTCAGGGTCATTGGCTTTTTAAAACTGGGCAATTTGCTAGGGCCACAGGATTGCATAGCAGCACGGCCCCTAGCACGGCCTCTGCGTGGCGGCCTGCCTTTGCCTGGCATTATTTTTAAAAAAACAACAACAACAAAAACTCAGTTGGTTTTTCTGGAAACGATAATACACACAGCTAGATGGCAGTTTGAAGAAAACAGTGTGCAAATAATGCCTACAAGGTCAACGTATACACAGCGGTGGATACGGATTACGTAAAATATAAGAATGCTGCTTGAAAAAAAGTAACTCAAGTGGTTTTTCTAGAGACGATAATATTATCAATATTTAGACAAAATGTGAACAAGCTCACACAGCTAGATGGCGGTTTGAAGAAAACACTGTGCAAATAATGCCTACAAGGTCAACGTATACACAGCGGTGGATACGGATTACGTAAAATATAAGAATGCTGCTTGAAAAAAAGTAACTCAAGTGGTTTTTCTAGAGACGATAATATTATCAATATTTAGACAAAATGTGAACAAGCTCACACAGCTAGATGGCGGTTTGAAGAAAACACTGTGCAAATAATGCCTACAAGGTCAACGTATACACAGCGGTGGATACGGATTACGTAAAATATAAGAATGCTGCTTGAAAAAAAGTAACTCAAGTGGTTTTTCTAGAGACGATAATATTATCAATATTTAGACAAAATGTGAACAAGCTCACACAGCTAGATGGCGGTTTGAAGAAAACACTGTGCAAATAATGCCTACAAGGTCAACGTATACACAGCGGTGGATACGGATTACGTAAAATATAAGAATGCTGCTTGAAAAAAAGTAACTCAAGTGGTTTTTCTAGAGACGATAATATTATCAATATTTAGACAAAATGTGAACAAGCTCACACAGCTAGATGGCGGTTTGAAGAAAACACTGTGCAAATAATGCCTACAAGATCAACGTATACACTACTACAGCGGTGGATACGGATTACGTAAAATTTATTATGGCTGCTTGAAAAAAGTCACTCCGGTGTTTTTTCTGGAGACGGTAATATTATGGATATTTAGACAGAATGTGAACAAGGTCACACAGCTAGATGGCAGTTGGTTGAATAACACACTGGGCAAAAAATGCCTACAGGGCAAATAATGCCTAAAAGGTCAACTTATACACTACTACAGCGATGGATACGGATTACGTAAAATTTATTATGGCTGCTTGAAAAAAGTCACTCCGGTGTTTTTTCTGGAGACGGTAATATTATGGATATTTAGACAGAATGTGAACAAGGTCACACAGCTAGATGGCAGTTGGTTGAATAACACACTGGGCAAAAAATGCCTACAGGGCAAATAATGCCTAAAAGGTCAACTTATACACTACTACAGCGATGGATACGGATTACGTAAAATTTATTATGGCTGCTTGAAAAAAGTCACTCCGGTGTTTTTTCTGGAGACGGTAATATTATGGATATTTAGACAGAATGTGAACAAGGTCACACAGCTAGATGGCAGTTGGTTGAATAACACACTGGGCAAAAAATGCCTACAGGGCAAATAATGCCTAAAAGGTCAACTTATACACTACTACAGCGGTAGTAAAATAAAAAAAAGTAAAATAAAAAAAAAATGAATATTAAAAAAAAAAAATTACAGTTGGTGCTGCTGAACTACTAGGAGCAGCAGATTAGCACACCAGTCCCACTCCCCAACACTGCTAGACTAATAGCACTGGGCTCTTATAGTAGTAGTAGTAGTAGTAGTAGTAGTAGTAGTAGTAGTAGTAAAACAACAAAAAAATAAATAAAAGCAGTCCTTACAAGGACTACTGTTATTGCAGCAGTCAGCAGATGAGATCAGAAGCAGGACAGCTGCCCACTGCAGCTACATACAGAGCACTGCAGTAGAAGGTAGATTACTAGCCAGCAAAGCTACCTAAGCTTAAATGTCCCTCAAACCCCTGCAGACTTCTGTCCCTCCAATAACAGAGCAGTATCAAAACGATTACTAGCCAGCAAACTTTCAACTGTCCCTGAAATCACTAACAGGCAGCAGCTCTCTCCCTACACTATCTCTTCAGCACACACAGGCAGAGTGAAAAAACGCTGCAGGGCTTCGGTTTTTATAGGGAAGGGGAGTGGTCCAGGGGAGAGCTTCCTGATTGGCTGCCATGTACCTGCTGGTCTGGGGTGAGAGGGCAAAAAAAAGCGCCAACAATGGCGAACCCAAAATGGCGAACGTCGCGCGGCGTTCGCGAACTTCCGGCGAGCGCGAAAACCCGATGTTCGCGCGAACAAGTTCGCCGGCGAACAGTTCGCGCCATCTCTGCAAGTCATGGAGCCAAAAGGTGCTGCTGTTCATTGCCTATAGCCACACTACCCTGAAAGTACCTGCTCTCGTCTGATCTGTGAAGTGATACAGGGGCAGGCCTGGTTAGTACCTGGATGGGAGACCGCCTGAGAAGTTTTCAAAGCTTCATTTTTTCAAGGTTTGATTTTTTAAAGTTTTCAAAGTTTGAGTTTTCAAAGTTTGAGTTTTCAATGTTTGAGTTTTCAAAGTTTGAGTTTTCAAAGTTTTCAAAGTTTTAATTTTTTCAAAGTTTTCAAAGTTTGATTTTTTCAACGTTTTCAAGGTTTGATTTTTCAACGTTTTCAAAGTTTAATTTTTCAGTTTTCAGTTTCATTTTTCAAAGTTTTCATTTTCATTTTTCCACAGTGCCGCTGACAAGTCAAGAAGCCGAAAAGTGCCGCTGTTCCTCACCTACGGCCACACCACCCTGAAAGTGCCTGATCTCGTCTGAGCTCAGAAGTGATACAGGGTCGGGCCTGGTTAGTACCTGGATGGGAGACCGCCTGGGAATACCAGGTGTCGTAGGCTTTTCAAAGTTTTCAACTTTATTTTGCCACAGCATCGCCGACAAGTCATGGAGCCAAAAGGTGCTGCTGTTCATCCCCTATAGCCACACTACCCTGAAAGTGCCTGCTCTCGTCTGATCTGTGAATTGATACAGGGGCAGGCCTGGTTAGTACCTGGATGGGAGACCGCCTGAGAAGTTTTCAAAGCTTCATTTTTTCAAGGTTTGATTTTTTAAAGTTTTCAAAGTTTGAGTTTTCAAAGTTTGAGTTTTCAAAGTTCGAGTTTTCAAAGTTTGAGTTTTCAAAGTTTTCAAAGTTTAATTTTTCAAAGTTTTCAACGTTTTCAAAATTTGATTTTTCAAAGTTTTCAAAGTTTAAATTTTTTCAAAGTTTTCAAAGTTTGATTTTTTCAACGTTTTCAAGGTTTGATTTTTCAACGTTTTCAAAGTTTCATTTTTTCAACGCTTTCAACGTTTTCAAGGTTTGATTTTTCAACGTTTTCAAAGTTTAATTTTTCAGTTTTCAGTTTCATTTTTCAAAGTTTTCATTTTCATTTTTCCACAGTGCCGCTGACAAGTCAAGAAGCCGAAAAGTGCCGCTGTTCATCACCTACGGCCACACCACCCTGAAAGTGCCTGATCTCGTCTGAGCTCAGAAGCGATACAGGGTCGGGCCTGGTTAGTACCTGGATGGGAGACCGCCTGGGAATACCAGGTGTCGTAGGCTTTTCAAAGTTTTCAACTTTATTTTGCCACAGCATCGCCGACAAGTCATGGAGCCAAAAGGTGCTGCTGTTCATCGGCTATAGCCACACTACCCTGAAAGTGCCTGCTCTCGTCTGATCTGTGAAGTGATATAGGGGCAGGCCTGGTTAGTACCTGGATGGGAGACCGCCTGAGAAGTTTTCAAAGCTTCATTTTTTCAAGGTTTGATTTTTAAAGTTTTCAAAGTTTGAGTTTTCAAAGTTTGAGTTTTCAAAGTTTGAGTTTTCAAAGTTTGAGTATTCAAAGTTCGAGTTTTCAAAGTTTGAGTTTTCAAAGTTTTTAAAGTTTAATTTTTCAAAGTTTTCAACGTTTTCAAAATTTGATTTTTCAAAGTTTTCAAAGTTTAAATTTTTTCAAAGTTTTCAAAGTTTGATTTTTTCAACGTTTTCAAGGTTTGATTTTTCAACGTTTTCAAAGTTTCATTTTTTCAACGTTTTCAACATTTTCAAGGTTTGATTTTTCAACGTTTTCAAAGTTTAATTTTTCAGTTTTCAGTTTCATTTTTCAAAGTTTTCATTTTCAATTTTCCACAGTGCCGCTGACAAGTCAAGAAGCCGAAAAGTGCCGCTGTTCATCGCCTACGGCCACACCACCCTGAAAGTGCCTGATCTCGTCTGATCTCAGAAGCGATACAGGGTAGGGCCTGGTTAGTACCTGGATGGGAGACCGCCTGGGAATACCAGGTGTCGTAGGCTTTTCAAAGTTTTCAACTTTATTTTGCCACAGCATCGCCGACAAGTCATGGAGCCAAAAGGTGCTGCTGTTCATCGCCTATAGCCACACTACACTGAAAGTGCCTGCTCTCGTCTGATCTGTGAAGTGATACAGGGGCAGGCCTGGTTAGTACCTGTATGTGAGACCGCCTGAGAAGTTTTCAAAGGTTCATTTTTTCAAGGTTTGATTTTTTAAGTTTTCAAAGTTTGAGTTTTCAAAGTTTGAGTTTTCAAAGTTTGAGTTTTCAAAGTTTTCAAAGTTTAATTTTTCAAAGTTTTCAACGTTTTCAAAATTTGATTTTTCAAAGTTTTTAAAGTTTAAATTTTTTCAAAGTTTTCAAAGTTTGATTTTTTCAACGTTTTCAAGGTTTGATTTTTCAACATTTTCAAAGTTTCATTTTTTCAACGTTTTCAACATTTTCAAGGTTTGATTTTTCAACGTTTTCAAAGTTTAATTTTTCAGTTTTCAGTTTCATTTTTCAAAGTTTTCATTTTCATTTTTCCACAGTGCCGCTGACAAGTCAAGAAGCCGAAAAGTGCCGCTGTTCATCGCCTACGGCCACACCACCCTGAAAGTGCCTGATCTCGTCTGATCTCAGAAGTTATACAGGGTAGGGCCTGCTTTGTACCTGGATGGGAGACCGCCTGGGAATACCATTTGTCGTAGGCTTTTCAAAGTTTTCAACTTTATTTTGCCACAGCATCGCCGACAAGTCATGGAGCCAAAAGGTGCTGCTGTTCATTGCCTATAGCCACACTACCCTGAAAGTGCCTGCTCTCGTCTGATCTTTGAAGTGATACAGGGGCAGGCCTGGTTAGTACCTGGATGGGAGACCGTCTGAGAAGTTTTCAAAGCTTCATTTTTTCAAGGTTTGATTTTTTAAAGATTTCAAAGTTTGAGTTTTCAAAGTTTGAGTTTTCAAAGTTCGAGTTTTCAAAGTTTGAGTTTTCAAAGTTTTCAAAGTTTAATTTTTCAAAGTTTTCAACGTTTTCAAATTTGATTTTTCAAAGTTTTCAAAGTTTAAATTTTTTCAAAGTTTGATTTTTTCAACGTTTTCAAGGTTTGATTTTTCAACGTTTTCAAAGTTTAATTTTTCAGTTTTCAGTTTCATTTTTCAAAGTTTTCATTTTCATTTTTCCACAGTGCCGCTGACAAGTCAAGAAGCCGAAAAGTGCCGCTGTTCATCGCCTACGGCCACACCACCCTGAAAGTGCCTGATCTCGTCTGATCTCAGAAGCGATACAGGGTAGGGCCTGGTTTGTACCTGGATGGGAGACCGCCTGGGAATACCATTTGTCGTAGGCTTTTCAAAGTTTTCAACTTTATTTTGCCACAGCATCGCCGACAAGTCATGGAGCCAAAAGGTGCTGCTGTTCATCGCCTATAGCCACACTACCCTGAAAGTGCCTGCTCTCGTCTGATCTGTGAAGTGATACAGGGTCAGGCCTGGTTAGTACCTGGATGGGAGACCGCCTGAGAAGTTTTCAAAGCTTAATTTTTTCAAGGTTTGATTTTTTAAAGTTTTCAAAGTTTGAGTTTTCAAAGAATGAGTTTTCAAAGTTTGAGTTTTCAAAGTTTTCAAAGTTTAATTTTTCAAAGTTTTCAACGTTTTCAAAATTTGATTTTTCAAAGTTTTCAAAGTTTAAATTTTTTCAAAGTTTCCAAAGTTTGATTTTTTCAACGTTTTCAAGGTTTGATTTTTCAACGTTTTCAAAGTTTCATTTTTTCAACGTTTTCAACGTTTTCAAGGTTTGTTTTTTCAACGTTTTCAAAGTTTAATTTTTCAGTTTTCAGTTTCATTTTTCAAAGTTTTCATTTTCATTTTTCCACAGTGCCGCTGACAAGTCAAGAAGCCGAAAAGTGCCGCTATTCATCGCCTACGGCCACACCACCCTGAAAGTGCCTGATCTCGTCTGATCTCAGAAGTGATACAGGGTCGGGCCTGGTTAGTACCTGGATGGGAGACCGCCTGGAAATACCAGGTGTCGTAGGCTTTTCAAAGTTTTCATCTTTATTTTGCCACAGCATCGCCGACAAGTCATGGAGCCAAAAGGTGCTGCTGTTCATCACCTATAGCCACACTATCCTGAAAGTGCCTGCTCTCGTTTGATCTGTGAAGTGATACAGGGGCAGGCCTGGTTAGTACCTGGATGGGAGACCGCCTGAGAAGTTTTCAAAGCTTCATTTTTTCAAGGTTTAATTTTTTAAAGTTTTCAAAGTTTGAGTTTTCAAAGTTCGAGTTTTCAAAGTTTGAGTTTTCAAAGTTTTCAAAGTTTAATTTTTCAAAGTTTTCAACGTTTTCAAAATTTGATTTTTCAAAGTTTTCAAAGTTTAAATTTTTTCAAAGTTTTCAAAGTTTGATTTTTCAACGTTTTCAAGGTTTGATTTTTCAACATTTTCAAAGTTTAATTTTTTCAACGTTTTCAAAGTTTAATTTTTTAGTTTTCAGCTTCATTTTTCAAAGTTTTCATTTTCATTTTTCCACAGTGCCGCTGACAAGTCAAGAAGCCGAAAAGTGCCGCTGTTCATCGCCTACGGCCACACCACCCTGAAAGTGCCTGATCTCAGAAGCGATACAGGGTCGGGCCTGCTTAGTACCTGGATGGGAGACCGCCTGGGAATACCAGGTGTCGTAGGCTTTTCAAAGTTTTCAACTTTATTTTGCCACAGCATCGCCGACAAGTCATGGAGCCAAAAGGTGCTGCTGTTCATTGCCTATAGCCACACTACCCTGAAAGTGCCTGCTCTCGTCTGATCTGTGAAGTGATACAGGGGCAGGCCTGGTTAGTACCTGGATGGGAGACCGCCTGAGAAGTTTTCAAAGCTTCATTTTTTCAAGGTTTGATTTTTTAAAGTTTTCAAAGTTTGAGTTTCAAAGTTTGAGTTTTCAAAGTCTGAGTTTTCAAAGTCTGAGTTTTCAAAGTTCGAGTTTTCAAAGTTTGAGTTTTCAAAGTTTTCAAAGTTTAATTTTTCAAAGTTTTCAACGTTTTCAAAATTTGATTTTTCAAAGTTTTCAAAGTTTAAATTTTTTCAAAGTTTTCAAAGTTTGATTTTTTCAACGTTTTCAAGGTTTGATTTTTCAACGTTTTCAAAGTTTCATTTTTTCAACGTTTTCAACATTTTCAAGGTTTGATTTTTCAACGTTTTCAAAGTTTAATTTTTCAGTTTTCAGTTTCATTTTTCAAAGTTTTCATTTTCAATTTTCCACAGTGCCGCTGACAAGTCAAGAAGCCGAAAAGTGCCGCTGTTCATCGCCTATGGCCACACCACCCTGAAAGTGCTTGATCTCGTCTGATCTCAGAAGCGATACAGGGTAGGGCCTGGTTAGTACATGGATGGGAGACCGCCTGGGAATACCAGGCGTCGTAGGCTTTTCAAGTTTTCAACTTTATTTTGCCACAGCATCGCCGACAAGTCATTGAGCCAAAAGGTGCTGCTGTTCATCGCCTATAGCCACACTACACTGAAAGTGCCTGCTCTCGTCTGATCTGTGAAGTGATACATGGGCAGGCCTGGTTAGTACCTGGATGGGAGACCGCCTGAGAAGTTTTCAAAGGTTCATTTTTTCAAGGTTTGATTTTTTAAAGTTTTCAAAGTTTGAGTTTTCAAAGTTTGAGTTTTCAAAGTTCGAGTTTTCAAAGTTTGAGTTTTCAAAGTTTTCAACGTTTTCAAAATTTGATTTTTCAAAGTTTTCAAAGTTTAAATTTTTTCAAAGTTTTCAAAGTTTGATTTTTTCAACGTTTTCAAGGTTTGATTTTTCAACGTTTTCAAAGTTTCATTTTTTCAACGTTTTCAACGTTTTCAAGGTTTGTTTTTTCAACGTTTTCAAAGTTTAATTTTTCAGTTTTCAGTTTCATTTTTCAAAGTTTTCATTTTCATTTTTCCACAGTGCCGCTGACAAGTCAAGAAGCCGAAAAGTGCCGCTATTCATCGCCTACGGCCACACCACCCTGTAAGTGCCTGATCTCGTCTGATCTCAGAAGCGATACAGGGTCGGGCCTGCTTAGTACCTGGATGGGAGACCGCCTGGGAATACCAGGTGTCGTAGGCTTTTCAAAGTTTTCATCTTTATTTTGCCACAGCATCGCCGACAAGTCATGGAGCCAAAAGGTGCTGCTGTTCATCACCTATAGCCACACTACCCTGAAAGTGCCTGCTCTCGTTTGATCTGTGAAGTGATACAGGGGCAGGCCTGGTTAGTACCTGGATGGGAGACCGCCTGAGAAGTTTTCAAAGCTTCATTTTTTCAAGGTTTGATTTTTTAAAGTTTTCAAAGTTTGAGTTTTCAAAGTTTGAGTTTTCAAAGTTCGAGTTTTCAAAGTTTGAGTTTTCAAAGTTTTCAAAGTTTAATTTTTCAAAGTTTTCAACGTTTTCAAAATTTGATTTTTCAAAGTTTTCAAAGTTTAAATTTTTTCAAAGTTTTCAAAGTTTGATTTTTTCAACGTTTTCAAGGTTTGATTTTTCAACGTTTTCAAAGTTTCATTTTTTCAACGTTTTCAACATTTTCAAGGTTTGATTTTTCAACGTTTTCAAAGTTTAATTTTTCAGTTTTCAGTTTCATTTTTCAAAGTTTTCATTTTCAATTTTCCACAGTGCCGCTGACAAGTCAAGAAGCCGAAAAGTGCCGCTGTTCATCGCCTACGGCCACACCATCCTGAAAGTGCCTGATCTCGTCTGATCTCAGAAGCGATACAGGGTAGGGCCTGGTTAGTACCTGGATGGGAGACCGCCTGGGAATACCAGGTGTCGTGGGCTTTTCAAAGTTTTCAACTTTATTTTGCCACAGCATCGCCGACAAGTCATGGAGCCAAAAGGTGCTGCTGTTCATCGCCTATAGCAACACTACACTGAAAGTGCCTGCTCTCGTCTGATCTGTGAAGTGATACAGGGGCAGGCCTGGTTAGTACCTGGATGGGAAACCGCCTGAGAAGTTTTCAAAGCTTCATTTTTTCAAGGTTTGATTTTTTAAAGTTTTCAAAGTTTGAGTTTTCAAAGTTTGAGTTTTCAAAGTTCGAGTTTTCAAAGTTTGAGTTTTCAAAGTTTTCAAAGTTTTCAAAGTTTAATTTTTCAAAGTTTTCAACGTTTTCAAAATTTGATTTTTCAAAGTTTTCAAAGTTTAAATTTTTTCAAAGTTTTCAAAGTTTGATTTTTTCAACGTTTTCAAGGTTTGATTTTTCAACGTTTTCAAAGTTTCATTTTTTCAACGCTTTCAACGTTTTCAAGGTTTGATTTTTCAACGTTTACAAAGTTTAATTTTTCAGTTTTCAGTTTCATTTTTCAAAGTTTTCATTTTCATTTTTCCACAGTGCCGCTGACAAGTCAAGAAGCCGAAAAGTGCAGCTGTTCATCACCTACGGCCACACCACCCTGAAAGTGCCTGATCTCGTCTGAGCTCAGAAGCGATACAGGGTCGGGCCTGGTTAGTACCTGGATGGGAGACCGCCTGGGAATACCAGGTGTCGTAGGCTTTTCAAAGTTTTCAACTTTATTTTGCCACAGCATCGCCGACAAGTCATGGAGCCAAAAGGTGCTGCTGTTCATCGCCTATAGCCACACTACCCTGAAAGTGCCTGCTCTCGTCTGATCTGTGAAGTGATACAGGGGCAGGCCTGGTTAGTACCTGGATGGGAGACCGCCTGAGAAGTTTTCAAAGCTTCATTTTTTCAAGGTTTGATTTTTTAAAGTTTTCAAAGTTTGAGTTTTCAAAGTTTGAGTTTTCAAAGTTTGAGTTTTCAAAGTTTGAGTTTTCAAAGTTTTCAAAGTTTAATTTTTCAAAGTTTTCAACGTTTTCAAAATTTGATTTTTCAAAGTTTTCAAAGTTTAAATTTTTTCAAAGTTTTCAAAGTTTGATTTTTTCAACGTTTTCAAGGTTTGATTTTTCAACGTTTTCAAAGTTTCATTTTTTCAACGTTTTCAACATTTTCAAGGTTTGATTTTTCAACGTTTTCAAAGTTTAATTTTTCAGTTTTCAGTTTCATTTTTCAAAGTTTTCATTTTCAATTTTCCACAGTGCCGCTGACAAGTCAAGAAGCCGAAAAGTGCCGCTGTTCATCGCCTACGGCCACACCACCCTGAAAGTGCCTTATCTCGTCTGATCTCAGAAGCGATACAGGGTAGGGCCTGGTTAGTACCTGGATGGGAGACCGCCTGGGAATACCAGGTGTCGTAGGGTTTTCAACTTTATTTTGCCACAGCATCGCCGACAAGTCATGGAGCCAAAAGGTGCTGCTGTTCATCGCCTATAGCCACACTACACTGAAAGTGCCTGCTCTCGTCTGATCTGTGAAGTGATACAGGGGCAGGCCTGGTTAGTACCTGGATGGGAGACCGCCTGAGAAGTTTTCAAAGGTTCATTTTTTCAAGGTTTGATTTTTTAAAGTTTTCAAAGTTTGAGTTTTCAAAGTTTGAGTTTTCAAAGTTCGAGTTTTCAAAGTTTGAGTTTTCAAAGTTTTCAACATTTTCAAAATTTGATTTTTCAAAGTTTTCAAAGTTTAAATTTTTTCAAAGTTTTCAAAGTTTGATTTTTTCAACGTTTTCAAGGTTTGATTTTTCAACGTTTTCAAAGTTTCATTTTTTCAACGTTTTCAACGTTTTCAAGGTTTGTTTTTTCAACGTTTTCAAAGTTTAATTTTTCAGTTTTCAGTTTCATTTTTCAAAGTTTTCATTTTCATTTTTCCACAGTGCCGCTGACAAGTCAAGAAGCCGAAAAGTGCCGCTGTTCATAACCTACGGCCACACCACCCTGAAAGTGCCTGATCTCGTCTGAGCTCAGAAGCGATACAGGGTCGCTCCTGGTTAGTACCTGGATGGGAGACCGCCTGGGAATACCAGGTGTCGTAGGCTTTTCAAAGTTTTCAACTTTATTTTGCCACAGCATCGCCGACAAGTCATGGAGCCAAAAGGTGCTGCTGTTCATCGCCTTTAGCCACACTACCCTGAAAGTGCCTGCTCTTGTCTGATCTGTGAATTGATACAGGGGCAGGCCTGGTTAGTACCTGGATGGGAGACCGCCTGAGAAGTTTTCAAAGCTTCATTTTTTCAAGGTTTGATTTTTTAAAGTTTTCAAAGTTTGAGTTTTCAAAGTTTGATTTTTCAAAGTTTGAGTTTTCAAAGTTTGAGTTTTCAAAGTTTTCAAAGTTTAATTTTTCAAAGTTTTCAACGTTTTCAAAATTTGATTTTTCAAAGTTTTCAAAGTTTAAATTTTTTCAAAGTTTTGAAAGTTTGATTTTTTCAACGTTTTCAAGGTTTGATTTTTCAACGTTTTCAAAGTTTCATTTTTTCAACGCTTTCAACGTTTTCAAGGTTTGATTTTTCAACGTTTTCAAAGTTTAATTTTTCAGTTTTCAGTTTCATTTTTCAAAGTTTTCATTTTTCCACAGTGCCGCTGACAAGTCAAGAAGCCGAAAAGTGCCGCTGTTCATCACCTACGGCCACACCACCCTGAAAGTGCCTGAGCTTAGAAGCGATACAGGGTTGCTCATGGTTAGTACCTGGATGGGAGACCGCCTGGGAATACCAGGTGTCGTAGGCTTTTCAAAGTTTTCAACTTTATTTTGCCACAGCATCGCCGACAAGTCATGGAGCCAAAAGGTGCTGCTGTTCATCGCCTATAGCCACACTACCCTGAAAGTGCCTGCTCTCGTCTGATCTGTGAATTGATACAGGGGCAGGCCTGGTTAGTACCTGGATGGGAGACCGCCTGAGAAGTTTTCAAAGCTTCATTTTTTCAAGGTTTGATTTTTTAAAGTTTTCAAAGATTGAGTTTTCAAAGTTTGATTTTTCAAAGTTTGAGTTTTCAAAGTTCGAGTTTTCAAAGTTTGAGTTTTCAAAGTTTTCAAAGTTTAATTTTTCAAAGTTTTCAACGTTTTCAAAATTTGATTTTTCAAAGTTTTCAAAGTTTAAATTTTTTCAAAGTTTTGAAAGTTTGATTTTTTCAACGTTTTCAAGATTTGATTTTTCAACGTTTTCAAAGTTTCATTTTTTCAAAGTTTTCAACGTTTTCAAGGTTTGTTTTTTCAACGTTTTCAAAGTTTAATTTTTCAGTTTTCAGTTTCATTTTTCAAAGTTTTCATTTTCATTTTTCCACAGTGCCGCTGACAAGTCAAGAAGCCGAAAAGTGCCCCTATTCATCGCCTACGGCCACACCACCCTGAAAGTGCCTGATCTCGTCTGAGCTCAGAAGCGATACAGGGTCGGGCCTGGTTAGTACCTGGATGGGAGACCGCCTGGGAATACCAGGTGTCGTAGGCTTTTCAAAGTTTTCATCTTTATTTTGCCACAGCATCGCCGACAAGTCATGGAGCCAAAAGGTGCTGCTGTTCATCACCTATAGCCACACTACCCTGAAAGTGCCTGCTCTCGTTTCATCTGTGAAGTGATACAGGGGCAGGCCTGGTTAGTACCTGGATGGGAGACCGCCTGAGAAGTTTTCAAAGCTTCATTTTTTCAAGGTTTGATTTTTTAAAGTTTTCAAAGTTTGAGTTTTCAAAGTTTGAGTTTTCAAAGTTCGAGTTTTCAAAGTTCGAGTTTTCAAAGTTTGAGTTTTCAAAGTTTTCAAAGTTTAATTTTTCAAAGTTTTCAACGTTTTCAAAATTTGATTTTTCAAAGTTTTCAAAGTTTAAATTTTTTCAAAGTTTTCAAAGTTTGATTTTTTCAACGTTTTCAAGGTTTGATTTTTCAACGTTTTCAAAGTTTCATTTTTTCAACGTTTTCAACATTTTCAAGGTTTGATTTTTCAACGTTTTCCAAGTTTAATTTTTCAGTTTTCAGTTTCATTTTTCAAAGTTTTCATTTTCAATTTTCCACAGTGCCGCTGACAAGTCAAGAAGCCGAAAAGTGCCGCTGTTCATCGCCTACGGCCACACCACCCTGAAAGTGCCTGATCTCGTCTGATCTCAGAAGCGATACAGGGTAGGGCCTGGTTAGTACCTGGATGGGAGACCGCCTGGGAATGCCAGGTGTCGTAGGGTTTTCAACTTTATTTTGCCACAGCATCGCCGACAAGTCATGGAGCCAAAAGGTGCTGCTGTTCATCGCCTATAGCCACACTACACTGAAAGTGCCTGCTCTCGTCTGATCTGTGAAGTGATACAGGGGCAGGCCTGGTTAGTACCTGGATGGGAGACCGCCTGAGAAGTTTTCAAAGGTTCATTTTTTCAAGGTTTGATTTTTTAAAGTTTTCAAAGTTTGAGTTTTCAAAGTTTGAGTTTTCAAAGTTCGAGTTTTCAAAGTTTGAGTTTTCAAAGTTTTCAACGTTTTCAAAATTTGATTTTTCAAAGTTTTCAAAGTTTAAATTTTTTCAAAGTTTTCAAAGTTTCATTTTTTCAACGTTTTCAACGTTTTCAAGGTTTGTTTTTTCAACGTTTTCAAAGTTTAATTTTTCAGTTTTCAGTTTCATTTTTCAAAGTTTTCATTTTCATTTTTCCACAGTGCCGCTGACAAGTCAAGAAGCCGAAAAGTGCCGCTGTTCATAACCTACGGCCACACCACCCTGAAAGTGCCTGATCTCGTCTGAGCTCAGAAGCGATACAGGGTCGCTCCTGGTTAGTACCTGGATGGGAGACCGCCTGGGAATACCAGGTGTCGTAGGCTTTTCAAAGTTTTCAACTTTATTTTGCCACAGCATCGCCGACAAGTCATGGAGCCAAAAGTGCTGCTGTTCATCGCCTTTAGCCACACTACCCTGAAAGTGCCTGCTCTTGTCTGATCTGTGAATTGATACAGGGGCAGGCCTGGTTAGTACCTGGATGGGAGACCGCCTGAGAAGTTTTCAAAGCTTCATTTTTTCAAGGTTTGATTTTTTAAAGTTTTCAAAGATTGAGTTTTCAAAGTTTGATTTTTCAAAGTTTGAGTTTTCAAAGTTCGAGTTTTCAAAGTTTGAGTTTTCAAAGTTTTCAAAGTTTAATTTTTCAAAGTTTTCAACGTTTTCAAAATTTGATTTTTCAAAGTTTTCAAAGTTTAAATTTTTTCAAAGTTTTGAAAGTTTGATTTTTTCAACGTTTTCAAGATTTGATTTTTCAAAGTTTTCAAAGTTTCATTTTTTCAAAGTTTTCAACGTTTTCAAGGTTTGTTTTTTCAACGTTTTCAAAGTTTAATTTTTCAGTTTTCAGTTTCATTTTTCAAAGTTTTCATTTTCATTTTTCCACAGTGCCGCTGACAAGTCAAGAAGCCGAAAAGTGCCCCTATTCATCGCCTACGGCCACACCACCCTGAAAGTGCCTGATCTCGTCTGAGCTCAGAAGCGATACAGGGTCGGGCCTGGTTAGTACCTGGATGGGAGACCGCCTGGGAATACCAGGTGTCGTAGGCTTTTCAAAGTTTTCAACTTTATTTTGCCACAGCATCGCCGACAAGTCATGGAGCCAAAAGGTGCTGCTGTTCATCGCCTATAGCCACACTACACTGAAAGTGCCTGCTCTCGTCTGATCTGTGAAGTGATACAGGGGCAGGCCTGGTTAGTACCTGGATGTGAGACCGCCTGAGAAGTTTTCAAAGGTTCATTTTTTCAAGGTTTGATTTTTTAAAGTTTTCAAAGTTTGAGTTTTCAAAGTTTGAGTTTTCAAAGTTTGAGTTTTCAAAGTTTTCAAAGTTTAATTTTTCAAAGTTTTCAACGTTTTCAAAATTTGATTTTTCAAAGTTTTAAAGTTTAAATTTTTTCAAAGTTTTCAAAGTTTGATTTTTTCAACGTTTTCAAGGTTTGATTTTTCAACGTTTTCAAAGTTTCATTTTTTTCAACGTTTTCAACATTTTCAAGGTTTGATTTTTCAACGTTTTCAAAGTTTAATTTTTCAGTTTTCAGTTTCATTTTTCAAAGTTTTCATTTTCATTTTTCCACAGTGCCGCTGACAAGTCAAGAAGCCGAAAAGTGCCGCTGTTCATCGCCTACGGCCACACCACCCTGAAAGTGCCTGATCTCGTCTGATCTCAGAAGTTATACAGGGTAGGGCCTGGTTTGTACCTGGATGGGAGACCGCCTGGGAATACCATTTGTCGTAGGCTTTTCAAAGTTTTCAACTTTATTTTGCCACAGCATCGCCGACAAGTCATGGAGCCAAAGGTGCTGCTGTTCATTGCCTATAGCCACACTACCCTGAAAGTGCCTGCTCTCGTCTGATCTTTGAAGTGATACAGGGGCAGGCCTGGTTAGTACCTGGATGGGAGACCGTCTGAGAAGTTTTCAAAGCTTCATTTTTTCAAGGTTTGATTTTTAAAGTTTTCAAAGTTTGAGTTTTCAAAGTTTGAGTTTTCAAAGTTCGAGTTTTCAAAGTTTGAGTTTTCAAAGTTTTCAAAGTTTAATTTTCAAAGTTTTCAACGTTTTCAAAATTTGATTTTTCAAAGTTTTCAAAGTTTAAATTTTTTCAAAGTTTGATTTTTTCAACGTTTTCAAGGTTTGATTTTTCAACGTTTTCAAAGTTTAATTTTTCAGTTTTCAGTTTCATTTTTCAAAGTTTTCATTTTCATTTTTCCACAGTGCCGCTGACAAGTCAAGAAGCCGAAAAGTGCCGCTGTTCATCGCCTACGGCCACACCACCCTGAAAGTGCCTGATCTCGTCTGATCTCAGAAGCGATACAGGGTAGGGCCTGGTTTGTACCTGGATGGGAGACCGCCTGGGAATACCATTTGTCGTAGGCTTTTCAAAGTTTTCAACTTTATTTTGCCACAGCATCGCCGACAAGTCATGGAGCCAAAAGGTGCTGCTGTTCATCGCCTATAGCCACACTACCCTGAAAGTGCCTGCTCTCGTCTGATCTGTGAAGTGATACAGGGTCAGGCCTGGTTAGTACCTGGATGGGAGACCGCCTGAGAAGTTTTCAAAGCTTCATTTTTTCAAGGTTTGATTTTTTAAAGTTTTCAAAGTTTGAGTTTTCAAAGAATGAGTTTTCAAAGTTTGAGTTTTCAAAGTTTTCAAAGTTTAATTTTTCAAAGTTTTCAACGTTTTCAAAATTTGATTTTTCAAAGTTTTCAAAGTTTAAATTTTTTCAAAGTTTCCAAAGTTTGATTTTTTCAACGTTTTCAAGGTTTGATTTTTCAACGTTTTCAAAGTTTCATTTTTTCAACGTTTTCAACGTTTTCAAGGTTTGTTTTTTCAACGTTTTCAAAGTTTAATTTTTCAGTTTTCAGTTTCATTTTTCAAAGTTTTCATTTTCATTTTTCCACAGTGCCGCTGACAAGTCAAGAAGCCGAAAAGTGCCGCTATTCATTGCCTACGGCCACACCACCCTGAAAGTGCCTGATCTCGTCTGAACTCAGAAGTGATACAGGGTCGGGCCTGGTTAGTACCTGGATGGGAGACCGCCTGGAAATACCAGGTGTCGTAGGCTTTTCAAAGTTTTCATCTTTATTTTGCCACAGCATCGCCGACAAGTCATGGAGCCAAAAGGTGCTGCTGTTCATCACCTATAGCCACACTATCCTGAAAGTGCCTGCTCTCGTTTGATCTGTGAAGTGATACAGGGGCAGGCCTTGTTAGTACCTGGATGGGAGACCGCCTGAGAAGTTTTCAAAGCTTCATTTTTTCAAGGTTTAATTTTTAAAGTTTTCAAAGTTTGAGTTTTCAAAGTTCGAGTTTTCAAAGTTTGAGTTTTCAAAGTTTTCAAAGTTTAATTTTTCAAAGTTTTCAACGTTTTCAAAATTTGATTTTTCAAAGTTTTCAAAGTTTAAATTTTTTCAAAGTTTTCAAAGTTTGATTTTTTCAACGTTTTCAAGGTTTGATTTTTCAACATTTTCAAAGTTTAATTTTTTCAACGTTTTCAAAGTTTAATTTTTTAGTTTTCAGCTTCATTTTTCAAAGTTTTCATTTTCATTTTTCCACAGTGCCGCTGACAAGTCAAGAAGCCGAAAAGTGCCGCTGTTCATCGCCTACGGCCACACCACCCTGAAAGTGCCTGATCTCAGAAGCGATACAGGGTCGGGCCTGCTTAGTACCTGGATGGGAGACCGCCTGGGAATACCAGGTGTCGTAGGCTTTTCAAAGTTTTCAACTTTATTTTGCCACAGCATCGCCGACAAGTCATGGAGCCAAAAGGTGCTGCTGTTCATTGCCTATAGCCACACTACCCTGAAAGTGCCTGCTCTCGTCTGATCTGTGAAGTGATACAGGGGCAGGCCTGGTTAGTACCTGGATGGGAGACCGCCTGAGAAGTTTTCAAAGCTTCATTTTTTCAAGGTTTGATTTTTTAAAGTTTTCAAAGTTTGAGTTTTCAAAGTTTGAGTTTTCAAAGTCTGAGTTTTCAAAGTTCGAGTTTTCAAAGTTTGAGTTTTCAAAGTTTTCAAAGTTTAATTTTTCAAAGTTTTCAACGTTTTCAAAATTTGATTTTTCAAAGTTTTCAAAGTTTAAATTTTTTCAAAGTTTTCAAAGTTTGATTTTTTCAACGTTTTCAAGGTTTGATTTTTCAACGTTTTCAAAGTTTCATTTTTTCAACGTTTTCAACATTTTCAAGGTTTGATTTTTCAACGTTTTCAAAGTTTAATTTTTCAGTTTTCAGTTTCATTTTTCAAAGTTTTCATTTTCAATTTTCCACAGTGCCGCTGACAAGTCAAGAAGCCGAAAAGTGCCGCTGTTCATCGCCTACGGCCACACCACCCTGAAAGTGCTTGATCTCGTCTGATCTCAGAAGCGATACAGGGTAGGGCCTGGTTAGTACATGGATGGGAGACCGCCTGGGAATACCAGGTGTCGTAGGCTTTTCAAAGTTTTCAACTTTATTTTGCCACAGCATCGCCGACAAGTCATTGAGCCAAAAGGTGCTGCTGTTCATCGCCTATAGCCACACTACACTGAAAGTGCCTGCTCTCGTCTGATCTGTGAAGTGATACATGGGCAGGCCTGGTTAGTACCTGGATGGGAGACCGCCTGAGAAGTTTTCAAAGGTTCATTTTTTCAAGGTTTGATTTTTTTAAAGTTTTCAAAGTTTGAGTTTTCAAAGTTTGAGTTTTCAAAGTTCGAGTTTTCAAAGTTTGAGTTTTCAAAGTTTTCAACGTTTTCAAAATTTGATTTTTCAAAGTTTTCAAAGTTTAAATTTTTTCAAAGTTTTCAAAGTTTGATTTTTTCAACGTTTTCAAGGTTTGATTTTTCAACGTTTTCAAAGTTTCATTTTTTCAACGTTTTCAACGTTTTCAAGGTTTGTTTTTTCAACGTTTTCAAAGTTTAATTTTTCAGTTTTCAGTTTCATTTTTCAAAGTTTTCATTTTCATTTTTCCACAGTGCCGCTGACAAGTCAAGAAGCCGAAAAGTGCCGCTATTCATCGCCTACGGCCACACCACCCTGTAAGTGCCTGATCTCGTCTGATCTCAGAAGCGATACAGGGTCGGGCCTGCTTAGTACCTGGATGGGAGACCGCCTGGGAATACCAGGTGTCGTAGGCTTTTCAAAGTTTTCATCTTTATTTTGCCACAGCATCGCCGACAAGTCATGGAGCCAAAAGGTGCTGCTGTTCATCACCTATAGCCACACTACCCTGAAAGTGCCTGCTCTCGTTTGATCTGTGAAGTGATACAGGGGCAGGCCTGGTTAGTACCTGGATGGGAGACCGCCTGAGAAGTTTTCAAAGCTTCATTTTTTCAAGGTTTGATTTTTTAAAGTTTTCAAAGTTTGAGTTTTCAAAGTTTGAGTTTTCAAAGTTCGAGTTTTCAAAGTTTGAGTTTTCAAAGTTTTCAAAGTTTAATTTTTCAAAGTTTTCAACGTTTTCAAAATTTGATTTTTCAAAGTTTTCAAAGTTTAAATTTTTTCAAAGTTTTCAAAGTTTGATTTTTTCAACGTTTTCAAGGTTTGATTTTTCAACGTTTTCAAAGTTTCATTTTTTCAACGTTTTCAACATTTTCAAGGTTTGATTTTTCAACGTTTTCAAAGTTTAATTTTTCAGTTTTCAGTTTCATTTTTCAAAGTTTTCATTTTCAATTTTCCACAGTGCCGCTGACAAGTCAAGAAGCCGAAAAGTGCCGCTGTTCATCGCCTACGGCCACACCATCCTGAAAGTGCCTGATCTCGTCTGATCTCAGAAGCGATACAGGGTAGGGCCTGGTTAGTACCTGGATGGGAGACCGCCTGGGAATACCAGGTGTCGTGGGCTTTTCAAAGTTTTCAACTTTATTTTGCCACAGCATCGCCGACAAGTCATGGAGCCAAAAGGTGCTGCTGTTCATCGCCTATAGCAACACTACACTGAAAGTGCCTGCTCTCGTCTGATCTGTGAAGTGATACAGGGGCAGGCCTGGTTAGTACCTGGATGGGAAACCGCCTGAGAAGTTTTCAAAGCTTCATTTTTTCAAGGTTTGATTTTTTAAAGTTTTCAAAGTTTGAGTTTTCAAAGTTTGAGTTTTCAAAGTTCGAGTTTTCAAAGTTTGAGTTTTCAAAGTTTTCAAAGTTTTCAAAGTTTAATTTTTCAAAGTTTTCAACGTTTTCAAAATTTGATTTTTCAAAGTTTTCAAAGTTTAAATTTTTTCAAAGTTTTCAAAGTTTGATTTTTTCAACGTTTTCAAGGTTTGATTTTTCAACGTTTTCAAAGTTTCATTTTTTCAACGCTTTCAACGTTTTCAAGGTTTGATTTTTCAACGTTTACAAAGTTTAATTTTTCAGTTTTCAGTTTCATTTTTCAAAGTTTTCATTTTCATTTTTCCACAGTGCCGCTGACAAGTCAAGAAGCCGAAAAGTGCAGCTGTTCATCACCTACGGCCACACCACCCTGAAAGTGCCTGATCTCGTCTGAGCTCAGAAGCGATACAGGGTCGGGCCTGGTTAGTACCTGGATGGGAGACCGCCTGGGAATACCAGGTGTCGTAGGCTTTTCAAAGTTTTCAACTTTATTTTGCCACAGCATCGCCGACAAGTCATGGAGCCAAAAGGTGCTGCTGTTCATCGCCTATAGCCACACTACCCTGAAAGTGCCTGCTCTCGTCTGATCTGTGAAGTGATACAGGGGCAGGCCTGGTTAGTACCTGGATGGGAGACCGCCTGAGAAGTTTTCAAAGCTTCATTTTTTCAAGGTTTGATTTTTTAAAGTTTTCAAAGTTTGAGTTTTCAAAGTTTGAGTTTTCAAAGTTTGAGTTTTCAAAGTTTGAGTTTTCAAAGTTTGAGTTTTCAAAGTTTTCAAAGTTTAATTTTTCAAAGTTTTCAACGTTTTCAAAATTTGATTTTTCAAAGTTTTCAAAGTTTAAATTTTTTCAAAGTTTTCAAAGTTTGATTTTTTCAACGTTTTCAAGGTTTGATTTTTCAACGTTTTCAAAGTTTCATTTTTTCAACGTTTTCAACATTTTCAAGGTTTGATTTTTTCAACGTTTTCAAAGTTTAATTTTTCAGTTTTCAGTTTCATTTTTCAAAGTTTTCATTTTCAATTTTCCACAGTGCCGCTGACAAGTCAAGAAGCCGAAAAGTGCCGCTGTTCATCGCCTACGGCCACACCACCCTGAAAGTGCCTTATCTCGTCTGATCTCAGAAGCGATACAGGGTAGGGCCTGGTTAGTACCTGGATGGGAGACCGCCTGGAATACCAGGTGTCGTAGGGTTTTCAACTTTATTTTGCCACAGCATCGCCGACAAGTCATGGAGCCAAAAGGTGCTGCTGTTCATCGCCTATAGCCACACTACACTGAAAGTGCCTGCTCTCGTCTGATCTGTGAAGTGATACAGGGGCAGGCCTGGTTAGTACCTGGATGGGAGACCGCCTGAGAAGTTTTCAAAGGTTCATTTTTTCAAGGTTTGATTTTTTAAAGTTTTCAAAGTTTGAGTTTTCAAAGTTTGAGTTTTCAAAGTTCGAGTTTTCAAAGTTTGAGTTTTCAAAGTTTTCAACGTTTTCAAAATTTGATTTTTCAAAGTTTTCAAAGTTTAAATTTTTTCAAAGTTTTCAAAGTTTGATTTTTTCAACGTTTTCAAGGTTTGATTTTTCAACGTTTTCAAAGTTTCATTTTTTCAACGTTTTCAACGTTTTCAAGGTTTGTTTTTTCAACGTTTTCAAAGTTTAATTTTTCAGTTTTCAGTTTCATTTTTCAAAGTTTTCATTTTCATTTTTCCACAGTGCCGCTGACAAGTCAAGAAGCCGAAAAGTGCCGCTGTTCATAACCTACGGCCACACCCCCCTGAAAGTGCCTGATCTCGTCTGAGCTCAGAAGCGATACAGGGTCGCTCCTGGTTAGTACCTGGATGGGAGACCTCCTGGGAATACCAGGTGTCGTAGGCTTTTCAAAGTTTTCAACTTTATTTTGCCACAGCATCGCCGACAAGTCATGGAGCCAAAAGGTGCTGCTGTTCATCGCCTTTAGCCACACTACCCTGAAAGTGCCTGCTCTTGTCTGATCTGTGAATTGATACAGGGGCAGGCCTGGTTAGTACCTGGATGGGAGACCGCCTGAGAAGTTTTCAAAGCTTCATTTTTTCAAGGTTTGATTTTTTAAAGTTTTCAAAGTTTGAGTTTTCAAAGTTTGATTTTTCAAAGTTTGAGTTTTCAAAGTTTGAGTTTTCAAAGTTTTCAAAGTTTAATTTTTCAAAGTTTTCAACGTTTTCAAAATTTGATTTTTCAAAGTTTTCAAAGTTTAAATTTTTTCAAAGTTTTGAAAGTTTGATTTTTTCAACGTTTTCAAGGTTTGATTTTTCAACGTTTTCAAAGTTTCATTTTTTCAACGCTTTCAACGTTTTCAAGGTTTGATTTTTCAACGTTTTCAAAGTTTAATTTTTCAGTTTTCAGTTTCATTTTTCAAAGTTTTCATTTTTCCACAGTGCCGCTGACAAGTCAAGAAGCCGAAAAGTGCCGCTGTTCATCACCTACGGCCACACCACCCTGAAAGTGCCTGAGCTTAGAAGCGATACAGGGTTGCTCCTGGTTAGTACCTGGATGGGAGACCGCCTGGGAATACCAGGTGTCGTAGGCTTTTCAAAGTTTTCAACTTTATTTTGCCACAGCATCGCCGACAAGTCATGGAGCCAAAAGGTGCTGCTGTTCATCGCCTATAGCCACACTACCCTGAAAGTGCCTGCTCTCGTCTGATCTGTGAATTGATACAGGGGCAGGCCTGGTTAGTACCTGGATGGGAGACCGCCTGAGAAGTTTTCAAAGCTTCATTTTTTCAAGGTTTGATTTTTTAAAGTTTTCAAAGATTGAGTTTTCAAAGTTTGATTTTTCAAAGTTTGAGTTTTCAAAGTTCGAGTTTTCAAAGTTTGAGTTTTCAAAGTTTTCAAAGTTTAATTTTTCAAAGTTTTCAACGTTTTCAAAATTTGATTTTTCAAAGTTTTCAAAGTTTAAATTTTTTCAAAGTTTTGAAAGTTTGATTTTTTCAACGTTTTCAAGATTTGATTTTTCAACGTTTTCAAAGTTTCATTTTTTCAAAGTTTTCAACGTTTTCAAGGTTTGTTTTTTCAACGTTTTCAAAGTTTAATTTTTCAGTTTTCAGTTTCATTTTTCAAAGTTTTCATTTTCATTTTTCCACAGTGCCGCTGACAAGTCAAGAAGCCGAAAAGTGCCCCTATTCATCGCCTTCGGCCACACCACCCTGAAAGTGCCTGATCTCGTCTGAGCTCAGAAGCGATACAGGGTCGGGCCTGGTTAGTACCTGGATGGGAGACCGCCTGGGAATACCAGGTGTCGTAGGCTTTTCAAAGTTTTCATCTTTATTTTGCCACAGCATCGCCGACAAGTCATGGAGCCAAAAGGTGCTGCTGTTCATCACCTATAGCCACACTACCCTGAAAGTGCCTGCTCTCGTTTCATCTGTGAAGTGATACAGGGGCAGGCCTGGTTAGTACCTGGATGGGAGACCGCCTGAGAAGTTTTCAAAGCTTCATTTTTTCAAGGTTTGATTTTTTAAAGTTTTCAAAGTTTGAGTTTTCAAAGTTTGAGTTTTCAAAGTTCGAGTTTTCAAAGTTCGAGTTTTCAAAGTTTGAGTTTTCAAAGTTTTCAAAGTTTAATTTTTCAAAGTTTTCAACGTTTTCAAAATTTGATTTTTCAAAGTTTTCAAAGTTTAAATTTTTTCAAAGTTTTCAAAGTTTGATTTTTTCAACGTTTTCAAGGTTTGATTTTTCAACGTTTTCAAAGTTTCATTTTTTCAACGTTTTCAACATTTTCAAGGTTTGATTTTTCAACGTTTTCCAAGTTTAATTTTTCAGTTTTCAGTTTCATTTTTCAAAGTTTTCATTTTCAATTTTCCACAGTGCCGCTGACAAGTCAAGAAGCCGAAAAGTGCCGCTGTTCATCGCCTACGGCCACACCACCCTGAAAGTGCCTGATCTCGTCTGATCTCAGAAGCGATACAGGGTAGGGCCTGGTTAGTACCTGGATGGGAGACCGCCTGGGAATGCCAGGTGTCGTAGGGTTTTCAACTTTATTTTGCCACAGCATCGCCGACAAGTCATGGAGCCAAAAGGTGCTGCTGTTCATCGCCTATAGCCACACTACACTGAAAGTGCCTGCTCTCGTCTGATCTGTGAAGTGATACAGGGGCAGGCCTGGTTAGTACCTGGATGGGAGACCGCCTGAGAAGTTTTCAAAGGTTCATTTTTTCAAGGTTTGATTTTTTAAAGTTTTCAAAGTTTGAGTTTTCAAAGTTTGAGTTTTCAAAGTTCGAGTTTTCAAAGTTTGAGTTTTCAAAGTTTTCAACGTTTTCAAAATTTGATTTTTCAAAGTTTTCAAAGTTTAAATTTTTTCAAAGTTTTCAAAGTTTCATTTTTTCAACGTTTTCAACGTTTTCAAGGTTTGTTTTTTCAACGTTTTCAAAGTTTAATTTTTCAGTTTTCAGTTTCATTTTTCAAAGTTTTCATTTTCATTTTTCCACAGTGCCGCTGACAAGTCAAGAAGCCGAAAAGTGCCGCTGTTCATAACCTACGGCCACACCACCCTGAAAGTGCCTGATCTCGTCTGAGCTCAGAAGCGATACAGGGTCGCTCCTGGTTAGTACCTGGATGGGAGACCGCCTGGGAATACCAGGTGTCGTAGGCTTTTCAAAGTTTTCAACTTTATTTTGCCACAGCATCGCCGACAAGTCATGGAGCCAAAAGTGCTGCTGTTCATCGCCTTTAGCCACACTACCCTGAAAGTGCCTGCTCTTGTCTGATCTGTGAATTGATACAGGGGCAGGCCTGGTTAGTACCTGGATGGGAGACAGCCTGAGAAGTTTTCAAAGCTTCATTTTTTCAAGGTTTGATTTTTTAAAGTTTTCAAAGATTGAGTTTTCAAAGTTTGATTTTTCAAAGTTTGAGTTTTCAAAGTTCGAGTTTTCAAAGTTTGAGTTTTCAAAGTTTTCAAAGTTTAATTTTTCAAAGTTTTCAACGTTTTCAAAATTTGATTTTTCAAAGTTTTCAAAGTTTAAATTTTTTCAAAGTTTTGAAAGTTTGATTTTTTCAACGTTTTCAAGATTTGATTTTTCAACGTTTTCAAAGTTTCATTTTTTCAAAGTTTTCAACGTTTTCAAGGTTTGTTTTTTCAACGTTTTCAAAGTTTAATTTTTCAGTTTTCAGTTTCATTTTTCAAAGTTTTCATTTTCATTTTTCCACAGTGCCGCTGACAAGTCAAGAAGCCGAAAAGTGCCCCTATTCATCGCCTACGGCCACACCACCCTGAAAGTGCCTGATCTCGTCTGAGCTCAGAAGCGATACAGGGTCGGGCCTGGTTAGTACCTGGATGGGAGACCGCCTGGGAATACCAGGTGTCGTAGGCTTTTCAAAGTTTTCATCTTTATTTTGCCACAGCATCGCCGACAAGTCATGGAGCCAAAAGGTGCTGCTGTTCATCACCTATAGCCACACTACCCTGAAAGTGCCTGCTCTCGTTTCATCTGTGAAGTGATACAGGGGCAGGCCTGGTTAGTACCTGGATGGGAGACCGCCTGAGAAGTTTTCAAAGCTTCATTTTTTCAAGGTTTGATTTTTTAAAGTTTTCAAAGTTTGAGTTTTCAAAGTTTGAGTTTTCAAAGTTCGAGTTTTCAAAGTTTGAGTTTTCAAAGTTTTCAAAGTTTTCAAAGTTTAATTTTTCAAAGTTTTCAACGTTTTCAAAATTTGATTTTTCAAAGTTTTCAAAGTTTAAATTTTTTCAAAGTTTTCAAAGTTTGATTTTTTCAACGTTTTCAAGGTTTGATTTTTCAACGTTTTCAAAGTTTCATTTTTTCAACGCTTTCAACGTTTTCAAGGTTTGATTTTTCAACGTTTACAAAGTTTAATTTTTCAGTTTTCAGTTTCATTTTTCAAAGTTTTCATTTTCATTTTTCCACAGTGCCGCTGACAAGTCAAGAAGCCAAAAAGTGCAGCTGTTCATCACCTACGGCCACACCACCCTGAAAGTGCCTGATCTCGTCTGAGCTCAGAAGCGATACAGGGTCGGGCCTGGTTAGTACCTGGATGGGAGACCGCCTGGGAATACCAGGTGTCGTAGGCTTTTCAAAGTTTTCAACTTTATTTTGCCACAGCATCGCCGACAAGTCATGGAGCCAAAAGGTGCTGCTGTTCATCGCCTATAGCCACACTACCCTGAAAGTGCCTGCTCTCGTCTGATCTGTGAAGTGATACAGGGGCAGGCCTGGTTAGTACCTGGATGGGAGACCGCCTGAGAAATTTTCAAAGCTTCATTTTTTCAAGGTTTGATTTTTTAAAGTTTTCAAAGTTTGAGTTTTCAAAGTTTGAGTTTTCAAAGTTCGAGTTTTCAAAGTTTGAGTTTTCAAAGTTTTCAAAGTTTAATTTTTCAAAGTTTTCAACGTTTTCAAATTTGATTTTTCAAAGTTTTCAAAGTTTAAATTTTTTCAAAGTTTTCAAAGTTTGATTTTTTCAACGTTTTCAAGGTTTGATTTTTCAACGTTTTCAAAGTTTCATTTTTTCAACGTTTTCAACATTTTCAAGGTTTGATTTTTCAACGTTTTCCAAGTTTAATTTTTCAGTTTTCAGTTTCATTTTTCAAAGTTTTCATTTTCAATTTTCCACAGTGCCGCTGACAAGTCAAGAAGCCGAAAAGTGCCGCTGTTCATCGCCTACGGCCGCACCACCCTGAAAGTGCCTGATCTTGTCTGATCTCAGAAGCGATACAGGGTAGGGCCTGGTTAGTACCTGGATGGGAGACCGCCTGGGAATACCAGGTGTCGTAGGGTTTTCAACTTTATTTTGCCACAGCATCGCCGACAAGTCATGGAGCCAAAAGGTGCTGCTGTTCATCGCCTATAGCCACACTACACTGAAAGTGCCTGCTCTCGTCTGATCTGTGAAGTGATACAGGGGCAGGCCTGGTTAGAACCTGGATAGGAGACCGCCCTGAGAAGTTTTCAAAGGTTCATTTTTTCAAGGTTTGATTTTTTAAAGTTTTCAAAGTTTGAGTTTTCAAAGTTTGAGTTTTCAAAGTTCGAGTTTTCAAAGTTTGAGTTTTCAAAGTTTTCAACGTTTTCAAAATTTGATTTTTCAAAGTTTTCAAAGTTTAAATTTTTTCAAAGTTTTCAAAGTTTGATTTTTTCAACGTTTTCAAGGTTTGATTTTTCAACGTTTTCAAAGTTTCATTTTTTCAACGTTTTCAACGTTTTCAAGGTTTGTTTTTTCAACGTTTTCAAAGTTTAATTTTTCAGTTTTCAGTTTCATTTTTCAAAGTTTTCATTTTCATTTTTCCACAGTGCCGCTGACAAGTCAAGAAGCCGAAAAGTGCCGCTGTTCATAACCTACGGCCACACCACCCTGAAAGTGCCTGATCTCGTCTGAGCTCAGAAGCGATACAGGGTCGCTCCTGGTTAGTACCTGGATGGGAGACCGCCTGGGGAATACCAGGTGTCGTAGGCTTTTCAAAGTTTTCAACTTTATTTTGCCACAGCATCGCCGACAAGTCATGGAGCCAAAAGGTGCTGCTGTTCATCGCCTATAGCCACACTACCCTGAAAGTGCCTGCTCTTGTCTGATCTGTGAATTGATACAGGGGCAGGCCTGGTTAGTACCTGGATGGGAGACCGCCTGAGAAGTTTTCAAAGCTACATTTTTTCAAGGTTTGATTTTTTAAAGTTTTCAAAGTTTGAGTTTTCAAAGTTTGATTTTTCAAAGTTTGAGTTTTCAAAGTTTGAGTTTTCAAAGTTCGAGTTTTCAAAGTTTGAGTTTTCAAAGTTTTCAAAGTTTAATTTTCAAAGTTTTCAACGTTTTCAAAATTTGATTTTTCAAAGTTTTCAAAGTTTAAATTTTTTCAAAGTTTTGAAAGTTTGATTTTTTCAACGTTTTCAAGGTTTGATTTTTCAACGTTTTCAAAGTTTCATTTTTTCAACGCTTTCAACGTTTTCAAGGTTTGATTTTTCAACGTTTTCAAAGTTTAATTTTTCAGTTTTCAGTTTCATTTTTCAAAGTTTTCATTTTTCCACAGTGCCGCTGACAAGTCAAGAAGCCGAAAAGTGCAGCTGTTCATCACCTACGGTCACACCACCCTGAAAGTGCCTGATCTCGTCTGAGCTCAGAAGCGATACAGGGTCGGGCCTGGTTAGTACCTGGATGGGAGACCGCCTGGGAATACCAGGTGTCGTAGGCTTTTCAAAGTTTTCAACTTTATTTTGCCACAGCATCGCCGACAAGTCATGGAGCCAAAAGGTGCTGCTGTTCATCGCCTATAGCCACACTACCCTGAAAGTGCCTGCTCTCGTCTGATCTGTGAAGTGATACAGGGGCAGGCCTGGTTAGTACCTGGATGGGAGACCGCCTGAGAAGTTTTCAAAGCTTCATTTTTTCAAGGTTTGATTTTTTAAAGTTTTCAAAGATTGAGTTTTCAAAGTTTGATTTTTCAAAGTTTGAGTTTTCAAAGTTCGAGTTTTCAAAGTTTGAGTTTTCAAAGTTTTCAAAGTTTAATTTTTCAAAGTTTTCAACGTTTTCAAAATTAGATTTTTCAAAGTTTTCAAAGTTTAAATTTTTTCAAAGTTTTGAAAGTTTGATTTTTTCAACGTTTTCAAGGTTTGATTTTTCAACGTTTTCAAAGTTTCATTTTTTCAACGTTTTCAACGTTTTCAAGGTTTGTTTTTTCAACGTTTTCAAAGTTTAATTTTTCAGTTTTCAGTTTCATTTTTCAAAGTTTTCATTTTCATTTTTCCACAGTGCCGCTGACAAGTCAAGAAGCCGAAAAGTGCCCCTGTTCATCGCCTACGGCCACACCACCCTGAAAGTGCCTGATCTCGTCTGAGCTCAGAAGCGATACAGGGTCGGGCCTGGTTAGTACCTGGATGGGAGACCGCCTGGGAATACCAGGTGTCGTAGGCTTTTCAAAGTTTTCATCTTTATTTTGCCACAGCATCGCCGACAAGTCATGGAGCCAAAAGGTGCTGCTGTTCATCACCTATAGCCACACTACCCTGAAAGTGCCTGCTCTCGTTTCATCTGTGAAGTGATACAGGGGCAGGCCTGGTTAGTACTTGGATGGGAGACCGCCTGAGAAGTTTTCAAAGCTTCATTTTTTCAAGGTTTGATTTTTTAAAGTTTTCAAAGTTTGAGTTATCAAAGTTCGAGTTTTCAAAGTTTGAGTTTTCAAAGTTTTCAAAGTTTAATTTTTCAAAGTTTTCAACGTTTTCAAAATTTGATTTTTCAAAGTTTTCAAAGTTTAAATTTTTTCAAAGTTTCCAAAGTTTGATTTTTTCAACGTTTTCAAGGTTTGATTTTTCAACGTTTTCAAAGTTTCATTTTTTCAACGCTTTCAACGTTTTCAAGGTTTGATTTTTCAACGTTTTCAAAGTTTAATTTTTCAGTTTTCAGTTTCATTTTTCAAGTTTTCATTTTCATTTTTCCACAGTGCCGCTGACAAGTCAAGAAGCCGAAAAGTGCCGCTGTTCATCACCTACGGCCACACCACCCTGAAAGTGCCTGATCTCGTCTGAGCTCAGAAGCGATACAGGGTCGCTCCTGGTTAGTACCTGGATGGGAGACCGCCTTGGGATACCAGGTGTCGTAGGCTTTTCAAAGTTTTCAACTTTATTTTGCCACAGCATCGCCGACAAGTCATGGAGCCAAAAGGTGCTGCTGTTCATCGCCTATAGCCACACTACCCTGAAAGTGCCTGCTCTCGTCTGATCTGTGAATTGATACAGGGCAGGCCTGGTTAGTACCTGGATGGGAGACCGCCTGAGAAGTTTTCAAAGCTTCATTTTTTCAAGGTTTGATTTTTTAAAGTTTTCAAAGTTTGAGTTTTCAAAGTTTGAGTTTTCAAAGTTCGAGTTTCAAAGTTTGAGTTTTCAAAGTTTTCAAAGTTTTCAAAGTTTAATTTTTCAAAGTTTTCAACGTTTTCAAAATTTGATTTTTCAAAGTTTTCAAAGTTTAAATTTTTTCAAAGTTTTCAAAGTTTGATTTTTTCAACGTTTTCAAAATTTGATTTTTCAACGTTTTCAAAGTTTCATTTTTTCAACGCTTTCAACGTTTTCAAGGTTTGAATTTTCAACGTTTACAAAGTTTAATTTTTCAGTTTTCAGTTTCATTTTTCAAAGTTTTCATTTTCATTTTTCCACAGTGCGCTGACAAGTCAAGAAGCCAAAAAGTGCAGCTGTTCATCACCTACGGTCACACCACCCTGAAAGTGCCTGATCTCGTCTGAGCTCAGAAGCGATACAGGGTCGGGCCTGGTTAGTACCTGGATGGGAGACCACCTGGGAATACCAGGTGTCGTAGGCTTTTCAAAGTTTTCAACTTTATTTTGCCACAGCATCGCCGACAAGTCATGGAGCCAAAAGGTGCTGCTGTTCATCGCCTATAGCCACACTACACTGAAAGTGCCTGCTCTCGTCTGATCTGTGAAGTGATACAGGGGCAGGCCTGGTTAGTACCTGGATGGGAGACCGCCTGAGAAGTTTTCAAAGGTTCATTTTTTCAAGGTTTGATTTTTTAAAGTTTTCAAAGTTTGAGTTTTCAAAGTTTGAGTTTTCAAAGTTTGAGTTTTCAAAGTTCGAGTTTTCAAAGTTTGAGTTTTCAAAGTTTTCAAAGTTTAATTTTTCAAAGTTTTCAACGTTTTCAAAATTTGATTTTTCAAAGTTTTCAAAGTTTAAATTTTTTCAAAGTTTTGAAAGTTTGATTTTTTCAACGTTTTCAAGGTTTGATTTTTCAACGTTTTCAAAGTTTCATTTTTTCAACGCTTTCAACGTTTTCAAGGTTTGATTTTTCAACGTTTTCAAAGTTTAATTTTCAGTTTTCAGTTTCATTTTTCAAAGTTTTCATTTTTCCACAGTGCCGCTGACAAGTCAAGAAGCCGAAAAGTGCCGCTGTTCATCACCTACGGCCACACCACCCTGAAAGTGCCTGAGCTCAGAAGCGATACAGGGTTGCTCCTGGTTAGTACCTGGATGGGAGACCGCCTGGGAATACCAGGTGTCGTAGGCTTTTCAAAGTTTTCAACTTTATTTTGCCACAGCATCGCCGACAAGTCATGGAGCCAAAAGGTGCTGC
Organism: Xenopus petersii; assembly: GCA_038501925.1. Lineage (NCBI taxonomy): Eukaryota > Metazoa > Chordata > Amphibia > Anura > Pipidae > Xenopus > Xenopus petersii. Next base: position 997 of record CM076677.1, on the reverse strand, counting down.
TGTTCATCGCCTATAGCCACACTACCCTGAAAGTGCCTGCTCTCGTCTGATCTGTGAATTGATACAGGGGCAGGCCTGGTTAGTACCTGGATGGGAGACCGCCTGAGAAGTTTTCAAAGCTTCATTTTTTCAAGGTTTGATTTTTTAAAGTTTTCAAAGATTGAGTTTTCAAAGTTTGATTTTTCAAAGTTTGAGTTTTCAAAGTTCGAGTTTTCAAAGTTTGAGTTTTCAAAGTTTTCAAAGTTTAATTTTTCAAAGTTTTCAACGTTTTCAAAATTTGATTTTTCAAAGTTTTCAAAGTTTAAATTTTTTCAAAGTTTTGAAAGTTTGATTTTTTCAACGTTTTCAAGGTTTGATTTTTCAACGTTTTCAAAGTTTCATTTTTTCAACGTTTTCAACGTTTTCAAGGTTTGTTTTTTCAACGTTTTCAAAGTTTAATTTTTCAGTTTTCAGTTTCATTTTTCAAAGTTTTCATTTTCATTTTTCCACAGTGCCGCTGACAAGTCAAGAAGCCGAAAAGTGCCCCTATTCATCGCCTACGGCCACACCACCCTGAAAGTGCCTGATCTCGTCTGAGCTCAGAAGCGATACAGGGTCGGGCCTGGTTAGTACCTGGATGGGAGACCGCCTGGGAATACCAGGTGTCGTAGGCTTTTCAAAGTTTTCATCTTTATTTTGCCACAGCATCGCCGACAAGTCATGGAGCCAAAAGGTGCTGCTGTTCATCACCTATAGCCACACTACCCTGAAAGTGCCTGCTCTCGTTTCATCTGTGAAGTGATACAGGGGCAGGCCTGGTTAGTACCTGGATGGGAGACCGCCTGAGAAGTTTTCAAAGCTTCATTTTTTCAAGGTTTGATTTTTAAAGTTTTCAAAGTTTGAGTTTTCAAAGTTCGAGTTTTCAAAGTTTGAGTTTTCAAAGTTTTCAAAGTTTAATTTTTCAAAGTTTTCAACGTTTTCAAATTTGATTTTTTCAAAGTTTTCAAAGTTTAAATTA